>JAPFRF010000001.1:47285000-47974000 GCA_029282475.1 Phrynocephalus forsythii | reverse complement strand
CTACTGCCTGATGGGTTTTATCTATGGAAGCATTGTCTCAGAAGCAAACAATAATGGTAACTTACCTATAAATATTTCTTCTTCCTGGATAGCCTTCAAATTCATTGCTTGAATAGAATCTGGAAGGCAAGTTATGGTGTCAGATAAAAAATATACATTAATAGAAGGCAATTACATTTTAAGGTATTGTTAAACCTCCTGTTTATAGGATCTCCCACAAAATACTCTTATCTGGGTTCTAGATAGCTACCTAGATTGACAAATACAGCAGGACCTCCATATCCACTGGGGTTTGGTTCAAAGCCCCAGCCCTGCTGATACTGAAAACTGCAGATAATGACAAACTTCTTTTCTTCTTATTTTGTTTAGTGTTTGTCCCATTTGGAGGTGGTGTCCGCTATTATTGTCTTGGCCTTCCACTTGGAACGGTCATGGGTTAGGTCCGGTTGAACACCTTTGTGTCGTTGGAGGGGGAAAACCCAGAAAAATTATTTTCACATGCATTACCAGAACTAGAAACTAGAGGGCATGGTTCTGGTAATAGGTGTGAAAATAGTTTTTCTGGGGTTTTTTCTTTTAATATTTTTAATATTTTCAGACCATGGATAAGCAAAACTATGCATACTGACACCGTGGAGAAAGGGGTCTTATTGGGATGATCTAATTTGTATTATTTTCTACTGAGAAATCGACACATTGTAGAGGTTGTTGCAAATCAGCTCAGAGTCCTCTCCTATCCCACTGCTGGGGCTTCTACATTTTCACCCCAACTGAATGCATTCACATCCGTTCAAGTGGTGTGATCACTCGAGCCAATGCTGAACGGACAACCAGAAGCAACCTCTCCCAGCTTCCCAGCTGAAAGTGGGGAGCAAGGGGAAGCAAAGAGTCATTCACAGGCTTAGAGCAAGTGCCAGTGTGGTGCAGCAGCTGGAGAGCAAAGAGGGAAAGAGGGAAAATCAACAGAGTGGGGAGGAAATGGTTAATACAGCTCATTGTGGCTTTGGCTGCCTTGTGAGGCAGGGACATTGCAGAGCTACCTTAACAAGATGCAGACAAGGCTGATGGCCAATTTCCTCTTCTCTCCCTCTAGACAGCTAAAGCAAAACCACAAGGGGAAATCTAACTTCCCAGGTGTGACTTGACAGTGGATCCATTCTCATTTTTTTCCTACAGTGTAGCCACACCCATGCCTTCTTCCAGTATACTCCATTGAATGCCAAGTTTGGCACACACCTCAAAATACTGTTCCACTTCTACAAACCTTTGGATTGCTCTATATCTTTTGATGCTTCCTTTTACATAAACCTACCTAATGGCTCACCTTGTAGCTTCACTTTTGTATAATTCTTCAGCACAAAAGTGCAATGGGGGACTAAAAAGACTTGATGTAGTGCATAGTGTTAACTCAACATCAAGGACTTTCCAGATGATGACCATTCAAAGGAATTCGTTTTATCTTATCATCTGGAAAGGTCTTCAGATGCTGGCCCTTGAAAATAGGGTCAAATGGAAAAAGCATTCTTGTATGAATTGTACTTTTTCTGTAACAAGTGATACAACCAACAAGCTCTTATTTATAGAATGCTTACATTGCATTGTCTGTTACTTTGTAAATGTATATGGCCTCCCACTGTCCACTGGTGATTTGGGTTGCTTTTTCCTATAAAAACAACACAAAGTCAAATGTTATTACCAGGAACACACTGTACTGCAATATATGTAAGCTATAGCTTAACTCTGACATACCACTGAGTCTTTGATGTAATGGATATGTTTGTAACCATCCTTGTCACTAAAAATCTTGTAGTATGAAATGCCATCTGAAGTGAAAGAAGGTGCTGAAACAAAGAACTGAAACATAAAAAAATTAGAAACAATGGATGAAATAGAAATGCAGATCTCTGGGTCCATAAAAACAAATTTACAAGTTAGGTCAGCAATATGATCTCTTTGAGTTAATTTTTTCATATGCCTAAGAACGGGATTTTTTTTTCTTATTAGGATAATTTTCCTTTAAAAGGATTACAATCTACTATTACAGAACACTTCAAAATATCCAAATCATTTTATCTAGATAAACAGGTGTAGGAAGAATGGAAGTGAATTAGTCAAGAAATCATAGTAGACAGTTGCATCCTGAGGCATGTGACTTGGCATGCAACTGATAATCTCTCTGGTGATTTCTTACTTCTGAACAATTCACTTGCAACTTAAAGACAATATTTCTGTTTAATTATTAAAAATGATGGAGATACTCTCTTGACTCTTTCAGGGGTACTTCACAATAAGCACAAATTTGATCTGAAACAATAAACAGTTGTACCTTGTATAAAGGAACTAATTTGTTCCAAATGAAATTATATTAAGCAATTTTTCCTTTATACAAATTTCCCATAGGAATGCATTGAAAATGGAGTAATCCCTAATAGCGACCATTGTTATGTTGTATGGATTCACCCCATAGGTGATTCTGTTAAGCAAATTCCCCCTATCTCCGGAACTTTTTATGTTGTACAGATTTTATGTTATACAAACCATATGTTATACGAGGGTCCACTGTACATGTAAACAGGTATAGAGATAAACACAATGGTTAGACACAGAAGTAGAGTGCATCTATTGAAATAAATGAGATTTACATAAGTGGGAATACAAAGTCTCATTCACTTCAATTGGTTTTCTTTAGCTGAAACTAAGATGGAATTTATTTGGAAGTCTATAACTATCCTGAATATTTCTGTTTTCCTGATTGCAACATGCAAATATATCCTTTCCCCCTGCTGCTGTTTTATTTTTACTCTTTAAATGAATCTTCAGTTTATTTGATAAAAGACCATCTGTGCTTGCTGCAAGTTAACAGAAGTGGTTTTTGAAATGAAATGAATTATTTATTTATTTATATTTCTATAACGCGCCCTTAATGCAAAGTGTGCTACCCAGCTAAATTAGCGTGAATGTGTTTATTAACAACCACAAAAAGCAAAAGTCTGCTAACAACTAAGTCACTTTTAAAAAATAAAATAAAATATTTAAAGATGAAATAAACCATACTCCACCAGCCCATCCTGTGTGACTCTCTTCTACATGCTGCTGATTCTGCAAATTAAACAAATTAAGGTGGTTAGAGTCAATGGCAGATCTGTATGTCAAAAGTTCTAGAAGACGTAAGGACATGTCATAATTTCTTCAACTGTTTTCTTTTTAAAAGAAGAACTTACATTCGAATATTTCTTCATAAATACAGTGGGAAGAACTTGTATTTTAAAAAATATATATATTAAATGTGGGGAAAATGAAACTGACAGATTCATTCATCCTGACAGAAGGTTTTGAATACCTAGGTCTCAGTCTGGGTCTGAATCTCACCAAGGTAATTAAGCAATGCAGTGCTAAAATTAAATTACCTCTTTTGCTTGACGGTCCCCTTATTTTTAACAGCTAACTGACAGAAAGGCACAACATGCCCCTTTCCATTTCAGAACAGATACACAATTGGACTAGATGGGTGGGCAATAGTTGTATTTAGTTGTTGGTTTTGTTCTGTCAAGATCTCTTCTTAAATGAAATGGGAAAAAAATCCGATGTATTAAAATAACAAAATCTTGGAGAAGTAAAAATGATGGACTTGCCCATACTGCCATGTGGCCTCACCTGCATCCAAGGCTTGGAATAAAAACAAATTCATCACTTCTAATTTGGTCATATTTTTAACAGTGATTTCAGAAATTGGTCTTTTAAACATTATAACAACAGTAGCATTAATGTGTTAACCAGTGTTTACCATTTCACATGATTTAGTGAGGCAACAGGGACTGCCATTTTCTTTTAAATTATTATAATTTATTTTAACACTGAAAAATAACACCATTAACACAACCAATTAATTCTACAGTTTCTGCCAAACTGTCAACACGTCCAGTTTGCTGTTAAAGCATTAATGTCAGATGCCTGTGTTACCCAGCTCTGCCTGTACCTTCTCAGCTCAGCAGATGACCTTGTGTAGAGCGAAAAATGCTGTCCTGTTGCTGGGTTAATGCAGGCACCATCTGATCCTCACCGATGACATGTGAGTGCACTTCCAAAATGGCCCCACTATTGTTAAATTGTCCCTGCTGTTTTCACTCACAGATATCTGAATGGAATCTATTGTTCAAGGCCTGCAAGTATACTAGCATACATCAGTAAGATCACACTGATGTTTTTTTTAAAAAAACTGGCATCTGCATTCAACCCTGGCTTATGATTTCAAATTTTAATATACAACCTACCAGACTGTTAAATAAAAGTAGAGATTAGACTCCCACCCCACCCCACCCCACCCCACCCCCACCCCCAGGTCACTAAATGAAAATAGAAGATAAAAGGGTTAGGGTTGAAAATGCTGCTGACAACCGACTTGTACAAATCCATAAACTTATTTATTTACTTTCAGATTTATTTAAGCACTGTGGATGGAACATTGCTTCATGGTCTGGAGCCCCTGCGAAACGTTTTCTGTCAATTTGTTCTCCGAAGAAAGTATTTTGCATATTTAAAATCCATATTGCTGCATCTCATCAACAGCTGAGATCATGCCTTCTGTCAGGGCTAAGTAGTGTTCTGCTGAACACATGATATTTACTGCCAATAGTCTGAATTGAAATTGACAATGGTCAGGGAGCTAGCAGGCGGGGGTCTTCATCTGACTTTGCATCTTATAATAAGAAAATAAAACACTGTCAGTCTGCGGATCAACAAGCAGCACCTTTGCATAGCTGCCAAGGGCTCGCCACTGCTATCTGTGCTTTTGCCCTGGGTCCTTCCCCACCCCACCCCCCAAATTGCAGTTTCCTACAGTGTGCCACAACAATGTTACTGGGTGGCACTGCAGCTTGAACGACGTGACTGGGATAAAGTACAACATATCCTATAGTATCTTTGGGCCTTTTTACACGACCCCTAAGATCTGCTGGCCACTTAAATTCGGACCAGAGATCTTAGGGGTTCCTCGCTCTTCCTCTGTCTTCCTCTGTCCCCACCCCCCTCGGCACTTCCTGGTTGCTGGCTGCCTGAGGGAGGGAGAAAAAAGAAAGAAAAGAATGCCTTCTTACCTCCGTTTTGTTCCGGGCAGCATTCAGATCTCTTAAAGGGGCAGGACGCAAAAAAAGAACAAACGGAAGCCAGGAGAGCCCCGCACTCACTATCCTTACACCGGATCAAATATTTGTCACCTCCAAAAAGCAGGTACCTGAAAGCTGCTGTTTGGTCGCGCTAAAGTGGGCGGGGTCGCACTTAATTGTCTGCAAAGTCCGGAGCTGGTGGGTAAACATTTTTAAGGTCCGGACCTTGCAGCCATTTGCAGCGGAGCTTAGGGGTCGTGTATAAACGCCTTTTATTCAACAGATATAGTACTTTAGTCAAAACAGTTAAAACTGACCAAAACAGAGATCCCCGACTACCTTTCAAAGAAGAATCTATCATCTGGTCTCCGTATAAACAGAGTCTAATATGCAAACAGAGACAACAATATATAATGGATGAAATTACATATAGTAAGTATACGGAATAGTAGAACCAGGGTTGGATAGTGGTTACACTGTCCAGAGCAGTGATGGCGAACCTTTTAGAGACTTGACTGCCCCAACTGCAATACAAAACCTACTAATGTTTTGCAAAGCGTCAATACGGCCATTTAACCTGAATCCAGGTGGCTGTGAAGGGGCGATGTCGGGTGCCCACAGAAAGGGCTTCGAGTGCCACCTTTGGCATCCGTGCCATAGGTTCACCAACACTGGTCTAGAGGGTTCAAATATCTGCTTGAACAGGAAACTCACTAGGTGAGCTTTGGCCATTCGTATTTTTCCAGCATGACCTACTCTACGGTGTTGCTGTAAGGAAAAAAGAGAAGAGGAAGAGACTGATATACTGTAGATGCCTTAAGCTCAGTGGAAGAAAGGAATGATAAAAAGGTAACAAAATAGCTAAATAAATAAATCTGTGCAACTATGCAGCAGTAATAGCCAATGAACCAATAGCGCAACGGGGGCAAACCATTAGAATAAGAATCACTGCAATACAGAGGCTCAATATCGGGTGCCCCTTTTGTTGCAACTGGAACTTGAGTGTGCAGTTTGTTACACCATGGTATCCACCCAGTATTCAGCAGAATATTCAGTCTACCACTCTACCCACACCCTCATGTCTAGACAAAAATAATAAGAAGAGGCTGCTTCCTGCTATGAGGAGGGAGGCTTTGCAAGGGTCTCAGGGCAAGACGTCCACTCCCCAATCTCATTGGGCAGATTTTGTGATGTGAAAAATCTGCACCTATGAAATGGGAGGGGGTAACTGAGTGGTGGTTCTCCTACTTCTTACTTGGAAAAAAACACAATTTCCTGGGGGAAAATATATTCTTCATGTTTCTCCCAGTTACAACTAGACAGAGTACAACTAGACAGAGCAATGGTTGATGTTTCTGGCATAGGAGAGAATGGTGAAAGTGCATTAAGGTTTCCTCTATAGCAGGGGTGCACATAAGTACAACCTGTGTGTGAACCACATATGGCCCCCCACAGGGGCATTTTTATACCTCCCAGGCCCACTCTAGAACACACACACACACACACACACACACACACACACACACACACACACACACACACACACACACACACACACACACACACACACACACACACACACACAAGCTATAAAAATGAAGTGAAGCAGCTTTTTCTTTCTTGGACTCTTAAAGTGCTCCTCCAAGATCACACTTCCTCCACCACCTCACCACCACCAATGGGAAAGGATCCTAGAAACACTTCTTGTTTGTGTGTTTTGGACATTTCTGTCAATTTCTGGCTGTGGTGTAGCACATGGTGAGGGCTGGAGCACCCTCAGACTCTCAGGCCTTGTCTACCTCTGCTCTAATGTTCTTGTTTCTTTCTTTCTATGGGCTTTTGATAAAATTGAGCATAGCTATAGCTTAATTTGAGTAAAAAAATCCCACAAGCTTGGCCTTCATTTACTTTCTGTAAGGAATCCCGGTTGAGATACTACAGCACTGCGCACCCTTGGAAAAGGTAGGCAGATATATTGATAGACCCAAAGAACTTTCTATCCATCGTGCAAACTCTTCCCCGTTTTTAATTTTTACCCATTGAGACATATATGATTATTTAAATCCAGCACACCCTTCAGGAGTTGCAGGAACAAATCACCTGGCATTATTCAACCATTGCGTTTTTATTATCTCCCAGTAGATGAAGTAGTCGGCACTTATTGCCCATTATTGCTTCTGGTTTAATTGGAAGGAAAAGTGAGAGACGGAAATATATTCCTATAGAGATCTTTTGAGCAAACACGGCTTAATGGAGTCCTCCCATCTGCTCGTACTTCTGCTAACTATCCACTGGGGCGCAAACTGATGTAATAAAAGCATTTTCTAAGCAGAATATGATCGATATTTCAACAACAACTCTCATCGGGTAAGGAGATACTTAGGAGTACAATTGTCACTGTTTATGGGACCTGACGTTGCCAGGATGCTGGCCACTCTCATATCAAGTCTGGTGAAACTCCTCAGCCTCAAGAGGAAATACTGGCAACGTATGTTTCCAATTAGAACAGATAAATTGTACAGTTTTACGTTTGTTCAGTTTCCCATTCTCGCAATCTTAAATTTGTTTCATCCTGTTTCCATATCTGTCCGCAAACCTTTGAAGCAGTCCACATGAAATTTCACATTAATTTTAATTTCATATAAATCTTAAGAAGTGTACAATTGTACACACTAATCTCACATTGCACCAGCCTGCTAAAGCCACTATGCACGGAAAAGATAATAAAAGAAGGCCTATATATAATTGTTTATCATGGTGGGACTCAGCACTTTTGGTAGAAAAATGTGGGGCATGGGATTATAAAAATTGAAAAACATGGCCTGGAAGTATCTTTGGCAGGGGGTTGGGGCTGGAGGGGAAAGGGAGAGGGAGAATTGGACAAAATCACTTCCACGCCCTAATTGATGGATCCTGGAAGCACCTTCTGAGATGTATCTGGAAGTTGAGTCATGGCAACTGGACTTCTTTTTCTTGAGAGATAGAAAGGTTTCGCTGCTCATCCAAGCAGCTTCATCAGTCTGAATAAAGGTAGTGCAGGTCCTCCATGAGACTAGTTGCCATTACTCAACTTCCGGATAAACTCACCTGGATGACTGAGAATCTTCACAGATACTATATCTTTGACTTGTAAAGGTTTTTAAAAAGTTTGGGATGTAGACTATAATCACCACTATATGGTAAAACTCATTAGATGTTTTGGGGCCACACTCTCCTAGCCTGATGTACCTCACGATTTAGTGTGAGAATACAATGTAGAGGAGGAAGAGAAAAGGGCCATGATATCACTCTGGGGTGGTTGGAAGAAAGCAGGATCTAGGCATAGATGGGTGTTAATGTAACTAAAAGTGTGCTACTCATATACTAGCCTAGCTCTTAAAGCACAGTCTGAGCCATTCATAAGTTAATTATGCAGGCTACATAATGCCTCCCCAACAAGCAAGCTGGGTACTCATTTAACTGACCTCAAAAAGATGGAAGACTGAGTCAACCTTGACCCAGGTACCTGAGATTGAACCCTGGGTTGTGTGCTGAGTTTGGCTGCAGGACAGCAGTTTAACCATTGCACCACAAAGCCTCTGATAATTAGTACCTAATATGTACATAAAAATAAAATAAAATTCTGTAATTGGCTCTCCATTCATAGAGATTGGAATCCAACCCGGTATGGGAAACATTCCATTTTGGCACAGAAGCAATATGGTTATATTAAATGTTCCAAAGCAGTTGGTAGAAGTTACTTCCACAATGTTTATCTTGAGCTTTGTGATAAAATTATACCTCTGGGCAGTTCCAGGACCTCGAGCGTTCGTTGTAATCACAGATGGCCGAGACAGAGAAGTTCTGGATCCTTTTCAGCCATTGCACACAGATCCGCCTATCTGTTACCCACGTAACCCAAGTCACATAGTGGTCACTGAAAGGAAGAGGAGAGTAGGGACATTTAAAGCAACACGGAGGAGTCAAACTTCTGTCGTATTAATAAAATATTTATGAGACTTCAGAGCTGACAGAGCAATCCTAACCTACTATGTATGCCTATATGTCTGTCTGTCTGCCGTGGCTTTAGAAAGTTCAATGAACAGAAACGTTAATCCACTGACAATGATACCCTACAAATGGGGCATTCTGTCTGGGGAAAGACAATTTGGCTTAGCCAGGAATTGGAATAGCCAAAGGCTCAACTACACATTGTAGATAGAGCATTACTAAGGAAACCGCTTCACTGCTTAGAACTTCAGATTGGCACACAAGGCGCTTTCCACATCTCATGAAGCTTTCAGATTTACTTGCTTTGTTTTGATTGCTGGTCATGAGTAGAGATGGGCATGGATTGAGTCAATGCCTTTTATTATTATTCTTTTTCTTAGTGTCTGTCCTACTGGTTGTGGGATCTACTATTCTGGTTTTTGCCTTCCACTTGACACGGTCATGGGCTAGGTCCGGATGAATCCGGGACTACTTCATGTCATTATCAAGGGTGTTTATCCAGCACTGTTTTGGTTGTCCCCTTGGTCGGGATCTGCTGACATCCAGGGTGAGACCCTTTTTGGCTAGAGTTTCTTCATTGGTGCACAAGATGTATCCATACCAACATCATTGACTTTCATGCATCTTGTTGGTGTTTGGTGCGATGCCATATTTAGACTGGATGTCATCGTTGCGCACACAATCATTTTGCATGAGGCCGGAGGTCCATCCTAGCATCTTTGTCTCCATGACACCAAGATGGCATTTGACATCTTTAGTTGTCAGCCAGCATTCTATGCCATAGAGCGTAGAGCCAGGCACTGTTGATCCTTGATGTGACTTCGCAGTTCAGACTCCCATCAGCTCAAAGCGTAGAACTGAGGTAGTTGAACTCCTCAGTTCTCGGTGGGTTGATGCGTTGATCTGGATCATACCCCATTTTGAGATGATCCTTTTTGTCAACATTCATATTTCCTCCCTCCACACACACACACACACACACACACACACACACACACACACACACACACACACACACACACACACACACACACACACTGGCTGGGTCCCCTCTCCTTGGGTTGCTGTACTGTCTGAGTAGCAGCAATGGCTTCTCTCTCTCTCAACTTCCCTAGCAGCTGCCCACTCAATGGCTGCAGGGCAGGAATCCCTGCCCCACCTCCTTGTCTTAATTGGTGGCTGCGAGAAGAGGTGGACAAGGGAAGTCCGTGCTCATGCCCAGACTGGCCAGCTGCCTGAGGAGGAGGAGGACTTGGCCAGCACACACCAGCAAGTGAGTGGGACAGCTGGCCAGGGGGGCGGAGGGGAATAGGGGGCAGGGAAGATAGGAATGTTGACGAAATGTGACGACTCAATCCGTGCCCATCTCTAGTTGGGAGTTGACACAGGACTTATTTGGTAGCCTGATTGTTCAGACACAAAGGCTTGCTATAATCAGCTGTCTGGCTGGAACAGTAACACTTTTAAGGACAGGCTAATCATAACTTCTGGACAGAATCCACTTTGCCCCCCACATTCTGAGTCATGGGATTCCAAAACAAGAGAGGAAAAACTACACTTGGCTGGGATGAATCAGCAATGTTTTGAAAGTGGTGTATCTTCCACCACTTTTCTCCCTCTTTGGGAAATAAAATCTCAAGTTAAATCCTTGAAAAAAAAATCAAATAGATACAAAAACAATAATAAAAATGAAATCTGAGGGGACAGTACCTTGTTGCTATCATAACTGGAGGAGGTATTTCCTTAGGTCCTGAAACTTTTGGGTTAGTAGTATCTACAACAAAAACTTTAACTGTAGGATTTTTAGCTCCAGCCTTCAAAGAGAAAACATCAACATATTACTTAGATTGGTCTCTGGAGAATTTGCTTTAGTTTTTTTTTAACAGAACAGTTTTAATTAAATAACATTTGTTTTTCTTCCACTGTGTTACTTTGCTCTGTTGCCGATACACAGGAGGAGACAGTTTTTGTTCTTGTGCACTATTGCTTCTTATCTCTCTGGCACACAACAGGAGGACCACAAAACCAACGTCGTTGCTTCATCACGTTTTAAAAAGAGAAGCACTGTGATCTCTAATCTGGGAAACTGTTTTCGCTCCAAGGTACCCAAAAGTTCCAGACTGTCAAACTGGATGGGGTACCCCACTGCCAACATGCAGAGCCCAGCTTGATTTCTCAGACCACATTCAGTGACATGCTCTCGCTCTCTCCCTCCCTCCCTCCCTCCCTCTCTCTCTCTCTCTCTCTCTCACACACACACACACACTCACTCTCTCTCTCTCTCTCTCTCTCTCTCTCTCTCTCTCTCTCTCTCTCACTCACACACACACACACACACACACACACACACACACACACACACACACAGAGAGAGAGAGAGAGAGAGAGAGAGAGAGAGTTCCATGCTATTGATATACTAACTGAGAAACATGGCCGTTGCAATGAACATTTTCTTTTTTTGTTACCAACAGAATATTGTGAGTCTGTATATGTGTGTGAGAGAGAGAAAGAGAAAAAGACTTTCTCTCTCACTCTCTCACACACACATATACAGACTCACAATATTCTGTTGGTAACAAAAAAAGAAAATGTTCATTGCAACGGCCATGTTTCTCAGTTAGTATATCAATAGCATGGAATTGTGGGTTTAATAAAAAATATCAGGTGAGAGATCTCCCTCCACAGTAGAGGGCATCACCCATAAAGTGGGTCTAGGGAAATTCTGGCTTAACAATATTTTGCTTTACTGCTCCCAATGCACTCACTCATTATGTTGGTGGGTAAGGGTTTTTGAAGCTGAAGGCTAAACTATCTGAATGGTCAAAGTTTCCTACCTATGCGTGTCAGGTTTATAGCAGACTAATATCCATAAACTGAAATTACAGGCAATAAATAAGGGGGGAAATGTGAAACATTACAATTAGGGATGGGCTAATCATTTTGGAAGCTATCACTGGCACTGGCCAATCAGAAAGGGAGGCTGGATGATGCATTTCCCTGCACACCTCCTGATTGGCCAGCACCAGGGAGAAGAAACAATGACATCGGAGGCTGCTTCCTCATTTGAGCTCAACTCTGTGTGGGTGCAGAGCAGGGTAAAGGATTGGCTGATTGTGTTTTGGAGGCTTCTGAACACTACCTGGGCTCACGTGGGTAATTTTGGAACCAGTAGCTTATGAAACAAATAACTATTCCTAATTACAATTAATTCACAGCAGACGTCCCCATCCAACATTTTGGGAATATAAGGAAAAACTTCCTAATTGTTGGAGCAGTACAGCAATGGAACATTACCTCAAGAGATGGTGACTGATCCAACATTGAAGGCATTCAAGAGAAATTTGGACAACCACCTGGTTGCATCGAATGGGGTGTGTGTGGCCTCAATGGCATTGAAGGCCCATTCTAACTTCATGATTCTCTGATTTGAGTTTTTTTAATAATTAACAGAATCATCATCCCCTCCTCTCTCCCTTCCCCTATTTAATACTCTTAGAACTTGGAAATGATTTATTAAAAATGATTACAATACTCCAAATATGTTAACAGTTTCCACAGCAATTTTAGAATACATTATTTTGACCATTTAACATAGGGATGTTACTTATTTCTTGTTACATAATGGTTTGTGTGACTTTAATTCATTACTAACAACTTTTTGCTAGTTTAAGTTTTATGTTGATAATTTAATGAATTTATTAATGAACCACTTTTATATGTTTTAATGCTATCTCATTAATTTTTAACAATGTAATATAAACATTTTATCACTAATGTTTCCAAGCACTGATTTATCTAACAGGCATGAAACTGGTTTACTAAAGATAAAACTCACTGGGTAAGAAAATCAAGCTTGGAAAAACTGAAGACAGTGGGAAATGAGGAAGAAAAAAATATGAGATAGGTTACTCAACAAATGAAACCACATATGTTAGCTTGCAGGACCTAGCAGAGGTGTTAATGACACGACCTTTTAGAGGTTATTAATTAAAATATTTGCTATAATTTGGAAGTAACCAGCTGGTATGTAACAACAGTAACAACAAAAAATCCTAATGCTTTCATCTTTCTCACACCATCTATCTTGCATATGTTACACTAATGGGAAGTCTAAGTAGATCCACAAATATGGGGTGGATCCTTCATTATTTTAAGTTTTCAAATACACAATGCTTAAACCAATTTTGAGTTTTACATAAAGCATTAAAGTTTACCCATAACATCTAAGACATTCTAGCACCTATATGATAACATACAATAAAATCTGATCCCCAAGGCTTTGTCAAATTAAACAAAACAAACCCCTAAAACAAAGAACATACCTTTGGATATGGAATAGTTATTTTTCTGGGATATTGATCCTCACCATAATAGGCATATTCAATAACTGGTATTTCAGTGTCGTTGAACTGTAAGTATGCCAAATTCTCTCCATTTGGAGACCACCAGAGCGCATATTTTACAGCCAGCATTTCCTCTGAAAGAAATCATATTAGCTGTCATTTGATAGCTCAGTGGGTTACGTATCATCTGGCTGTGAAGCTAGAGATTTGGAGTCCAGTTCCCCAGTGTGCCTCCAAAAGAGATAGCCTGTGTGGCCCTGGGCAAGCTGCACAGCCCCAGGGTGACCCCAGAAGAAGAGAAGGACAAATCACTTCTGTGTATCCTCTACCTAGAAAACCCTGGAAGGGGTCACCATAAACTGGACTTAATTTGATGGGACACAGTTGTTGTTGTTGTTGTTGTTGTTGTTGTTGTTGTTGTTGTTGTTGTTGTTGTTAAATGGGTCAAGTCTACGACCAGAGGATCAGGAATTATCTACCATTATCGATAATGAAATGGGTTTCTATATAGACTTGCTTTGCTGGTAAGGTGCCATAACAACCCCAAGTCACAGAAGTTCTATCCTAATGACAGGATGACAGCTAAAAAAAGTAACATGAGGCACCAGGTACAGATTTGCTTTTCTAATTTTTGTTCAGAACAGAAGGAAAGGGACAGGCCTCTTTACTGGGAACACTCATCCAGTGGATCAGGTCAGATGCCCTAAGAAAACAAATGTTATCAGTCTCTTTTTAAATTGTATTTAACCTTGCATTAAATTACATTAACAGGAGAGGTCCCTCCTTTCTTCAGGTACAATTCAGCTCAATTCATGCTGAGAGGGATTTGCTGCTTATTTGATTCTTGTGACGAAGTTCTGAAATGCCTAATAACTAGAGATGGGCATGAATTAAAAACAAATTGTGAAATTCATCAAAAATGACTAATTCCTTGATTCATGATTGTATGAACCTGTGCCCCCTGACAAATATGAATCAATAATTTTTTTAGCAATTTTTAGATTTATTGCTTTGTCAGGAAATAAAATGGCCCCCAAGACAGCTATAGACGCCAGAATTCTCCTCTACATTCTTTCCAGGTTTGGTGAAGTTTTGGGTTTCAAATGTCCAAATTAGACATGGGCACGGAGCGGCGAAATTCTCGTTTCCGTTTTCGGTTCTTGTTATCGTTATATAACGGGTAACAGTAACGAGAATTACTCCGCTCCAGCTCGAACCTGAACCAAAAAAGAAAAATTGGGTCTGATTTTTCGTTGTCGTTCATGGCATTGCGGCGATCGCGCGATGCCAAGCAGCACAGAAAAAAGTTTAAAACCCCGATTCCCCCAAAAAAAGCAGGCAGGCGAAAATATGCCTGCCTCAGTGAGGGCACCTACCAGAGAGGGGTGGTTTCTGGGGAGTCCCGGCCTTCCCCCTCTCCTGTCCTGGGCTGCTGGTACCAGGCTGGGGGGGGGGCATCCTCGTCGTCTCCATTTGCCATGCGGTGGGGGGGGATCCAAAATGGTGACCGCAATATTTATTTTTAAATCGTGGTCCAAAAACCCACCAAAGCATCACAGAAACATTTGAAAATTAGGTATTTTAAATGCCTGATTTTTATAGTAGCAGCAGTGGGTTTTTCTTGCAATAAAACATATCCATTTATTTTATTTTATTTTATTTTTATTTTTTTACACCTGCGCAATGATGGGCTGGCCATGGGATGGGACCATGCAAATTTTTGGACCCATTCCACCAATCGCATGGCCAGGTTTTGACTGAGACTTCTGGATGTGCCAGAGGGCATAAAAAGCCCACTAACCCTAACCCTAACCCTAACCCTAACCCTAACCCTAACCTTAACCCATACGCCAGTACACTGTCCTTTTTAGTGGGTCAGAGGCACCCAGAGGTGCAGCCCACTAACCCATCCTAACCTTAACTGTAACCCTAAGCCTAGCCCTTACCCTAACCCCAACCCTAACCCAGATCCATATGCAAGTACGCTTCCCTTCTTAGTGGGTCAGAATAGAGGCACCCAGAGAGGTGCCTCCCAGCCAGAGCCCACTACCCCTACCCCTAACCTGTATGCCAGTATGCTAGTATGCTTTCCTTCTTAGTGAGTCAGAGGCACCCAGAGAGGTGCCTCTGCCACTTACCCCCCAACCCTAACGTAATGTATGGTACGCGGCGGCAACGCGAAACGCTTCCCTTCCCTTCCCTTCCCTTCTTAGTGGGTCAGACATCAGAGGCACCCAGAGAGGTGCCTCCAAGAGCCCTCTTACCCCAACCCCAACCCCAACCCCAACACAAACAACAAACGACAAACAGAAACAACAAATTTTTGAAAATTTCCTCGACAAACGGAAACGACCCAAAACAGACCCGTCCCGACAAACGACAACTCGAAACGTCATTTTTCCTGGTCGTGCCCATCTCTAGTCCAAATTATGCATTGTGTGCCCCGAGAAAGTGCCCTTTAGCAACTGAAAACCCAATCTTCACCAAACTTGGAGGGACTGTAGAGGTGAGTTAAGGGAAGCTTCTCCACAATTTTGATGTCATTAGATGCTTTCAGGGATATTGTATATGCTTTTTAAAGTTAAACAAAACAAATTTACAAATTTATTTGATTTGTCAGGGAAAAAAACCATAATTTTTGACAAATCACTAATCAAAAAGAAATCACATTTTTTTTTCTAATTCATGCCCTATTTCTACTAAAAACACCTATGGTGTGAATTATTGCATTAGGGCTAGGAGCCAGAAGGGATCCATCTTGGAGAATTCCAAAACTCTGGTGGGAGGAAGATTAGTATGACTTGGAATGCTGAAATATTCCAAGAGAGAGCATAAAAGATACCAAGAGACAGAATGAATTAAGTCAAAGTTACTGTGAAACTATCTGAAACGGTGGCTGTAAATGGGTGATAAACCAAGGTTGCATTGTGGGGAAGAATAGTTGTACGACACACATCTGAGGAAACATGAAAGAGGATCTAAAACCGGCGTAGCCGAAGCTGACTAGGATACGTTGTCCTTTTACTTTGGATATTGACCTGAGGAAAGAGGCAGCAGGGTGTGAAAAACTGAGATGCAGGATGTTGAGAAACCACGCACTTGAAGAAACACAAACCTTGTAATGAAACACAACGTTAAGCCACAAAGAACAGTAGTTGGTTGTTGTCAGAGGCATGGGATTTTTTGAAATGCCCATTGTTGCTATATATAGAAATAACACTGTTTGTAGCATGCGATATACCTTCATAAACCCAGTCAGGAATTCCATTAAATATTTTATTCTGACTACCATCCTTGGTTATTTGAATAGCAGGTTCTCTGGGATGCTGTTTCAAATAGATGTTGTTCTGGTACACGTAAGCCTAGGAGGGGAGGGAAAAAATATCCAAATTTCTTTCAGCCTTTGTACAACCTACAATTTATTTTATGTAGTCAAAATGACCATACAGAGCATAGCATATGTGTTTGGATCCAAACAGGGAACACCCTCACGGGTACTCATGGGCCAATGTTCATCCTCTCACAGGCAGGAACTAAGAATATCAGGATTCTGCTAAAAGATTCTTTCCTAGATCACCTTTCTGTCAAAGCATATTAGCTCTAAGTACAAGTCGTGTTGTCTTGATCACTCAATAACCTTACAGACAGTCCAAAACTTGTGACAAGGATAGCTGCACAAACATCAAAAGCAAATCACGCTCCCCCAAAAGTAACCTCATTCTCCCAATTCATTAGCACACTGACCAATTTGGATCCAACGGGTGACCAGGATATATACTGAATGTTATGTGGAAGTTCATGTTCTCTGGCAAATACACTGCAAAAGAAAAGGAAAAGAAAGGAAAAGAAACATAAATTGATGCAGTGCTTGAACAGCAGAATGATGAAATGCTTTCTATGTATTTCTGGACCACTTTGGTGACTTGCTTGCATAAAAGGTAGTGCTAGCAATCTCAGATGTATTGTGTTGATATTCCTGAAAGAGATGTGTAATTCCCTTGTTGTTTGGAGATATGCTAGCGAATGCTAACAATCACTATTTAAGCGAATCTCTGTATTGACAAACATTCACAAAAAGTTCCCTCTTAGCATCCCCCTCTATGTGACTGATTTGCAACTTCACATACACAGCCACATTGGGTGTCAGCGCCGAGTGTATCTGGATAAATACAAGAACCCACAAACGACAGTAGCCCAACCTGGGCTGACAACGGGCTCCACTTTAAAAGACTACCAGGTAGCAGGGAGATGGGTTGACGGAACCATGCTCCTTTGCTCAAAGCCTCTGGCCCTTTCCCCCAGAGGGTGTTTGTCATTGTGGGAGGGCCCAGAAGCAACGAGGAGAGGAGAGGACATGGCAGTGGCAACCTCTGTCAGTCAGTGATGGCAGCGGAGGCAGCAGAAGCTTCTGCTGCAATGGAGAGGAAATGTCCACACCTGGAGTGTTGCAAACTGGAAAGCATTTTCTTTTTTAACCCCCGGACAGAGAACAGAATGTCTCTAAAAGTATTAAATGATTGTGGGTAAGGGGAGGGCACAATATTGGGAAAGTTGCTCTGTCACATTCAGACAAGCAAACACTATGTAGAGAACCAGTGGGATACAGCAATCCCAGGCTATAAACACTATAGAAGGGATAGAGAGGGGCAGGTTGGAGGGGGAGTGGCCATCTATGGGCCTTTTTACACAACCCCTAAGATCCGCTGGCCACTTAAATTCGGACCAGAGATCTTAGGGGTTCGTCGCTCTTCCTCTGTCCCCACCCCCCTCCGCACTTCCTGGTTGCTGGTTGCCTGAGGGAGGGAGAAAAAAAAAAGAAAAGAATGCCTTCTTACCTCCGTTTTGTTCCTGGCAGCATTCAGATCTCTTAAAGGGTGGGGCACAAAAAAAGAACAAACAGAAGCCAGGAGAGCCCCGCACTCACTATCCTTACACCGGATCAAATATTTGTCACATCAAAAAGCAGGTACAAGAAAACTGCTGTTTGGTCGCGCTTAGGTGGGCAGGGTCGCACTTAATTGTCTGCAAAGTCCGGAGCTGGTGGGTAAACATTTTTAAGGTCCGGACCTTGCAGCCATTTGCGGCGGAGCTTAGGGGTCGTGTATAAACGCCCTAAGTTAAAGAAGGGGTAAAATCCAGCAGAATGGAGATTGACAGAGGGTCTGACTCCACCATAGAATCACTGTGGGTTAAACTACCAGGTCCAAGGAGCTATGTGATAGTTGGGGTATGCTATCACCCACCAGATCAAAAACTTAAGGGGGACCTTGAAATGAGGAGACAAATCATGGAGGTGTCTCAGAAGGATAGGATAGTAATCATGGGGGACTTCAATTATCCCCACATTGACTGGGCCAATGCAAGCTCCGGGCAAGAAAGAGAAACTGGGTTTCTCGACTTGCTGAATAAACTGTGCCTTAGAGCAACTTGTCATGGAGCCCACCTGAGAACAGGCAACTCTGGATCTAATACTGTGTGATACCCAGGACCTGGTCAGGGATGTGAATGTCACTGAGCCTCTGGGGAACAGTGACCATGCTGCAATCTCCTTTGCCATGCATGTTGGAGGAAGAGTGTCAAGCAAATCAGACATAAAAACCCTTGATTTTCGAAGGGCAAACTTCCCTCAGATGAGGAAACTAGTTAGAAAGAAATTGAAGGGGAAGGTTGGAAGAATCCAATTTCTTCAGAGTGCATGGAACCTGTTTAAAACAACGGTAACAGAGGCCCAGCACAAGTGCATACCACAAAGAAAGAAGAGCTCATTTAAGTCCAAGAGGGCACCGGCATGGTTAACGAGTGGAGTTAGAGAGGCTCTAAAGCGCAAGGAGAGGTCTTTCTGTAAATGGAAATCCTCCCCAAATGAGGAAAATAAAAAGGAACACAAACTCTGGCAAAAGAAATGTAAGAAGATGATAAGAGAGGCAAAGAAAGATTTTGAGGAACGCATGGCTAGCAATATAAAGGGTAATAATAAAAGCTTCTTTAAATATGTTAGAAGTAGAAAACCTGCCAGAGAATCAGTTGGCCCTCTGGATGGTGAGGGAGGAAAAGGGGAGATTAAGGAGGACTTGGAAATTGCAGAGAAATTAAATGAGTTCTTTGAATCTGTCTTCATGACAGAAGACCTTGAGCAGATTCCGCTGCCTGAACAGCCCCTCTTGACTAAAGAATTAAATCAAATACAGGTTAAAAGATAGGATGTTTTAGGACTAATTGATAAATTGAAGATTAACAAGTCACCGGGCCCAGATGGCATCCACCCAAGGGTTAACTTATTAGGGAACTGAGAAATGAAATTGCAGATCTCTTAATGGTAATATGCAACTTGTCTCTTAAAACGGCCACATTGCCGGGGGACTGGAGGATAGCAGATGTCACACCAATTTTTAAAAAAGGAAGGAGGGGGACCCGGGAAACTACAGGCCAGTTAGCCTTACATCTGTCCCAGGGAAGATGGTGGAAAGCCTCATCCAAGAGAAAATCTTAAAACACATAGAAGAGCAAACATTGCTGAGAGAAAATGAGCATGGCTTCTGCAAGGGTAAGTCTTGTCTGACAAATCTTTTAGAATTTTTTGAAAAGGTCAACAGGCATGTAGATTTGGGTGAACTGGTGGATATAGTCTATCTGGATTTTCAAAAGGCTTTTGACACAGTCCCTCACCAAAGGTCAGGTCCTCTTATGGATTGAGAACTGGTTGAGATCCAGGAAACAAAGAGTAGGTGTCAATGGGAAACTTTCACAATGGAGAGACGTGAAAAGCGGTTTGCTCCAGGGATCTGTCCTGGGACCGGTGCTTTTCAATCTGTTCATAAATGACCTGGAGACAGGGATAAGCAGTGAGGTGGCCAAGTTTGCAGATGACACAAAACTTTTCCGTGTGGTAAAAACCAGAGAAGATTGTGAAGAGCTCCAGAAGGATCTCTCCAAACTGGGGGAATGGGCTACGAAATGGCAAATGCGTTTTAATGTAGCCAAATGTAAAGTAATGCATATTGGGGCAAAAAATCAAAACTTTATCTATCAACTCATGGGCTCTGAGTTATCCGTGACAGATCAGGAAAGAGATCTTGGTGTGTTGGTGGACAGCTCCATGAAGGTGTCTCCCCAATGTGTGGAAACGGTGAAGAAGGCCAATTCCATGCTAGGGATTATCAAAAAGAGGATTGAAAATAAAACAGCCAACATTATAATGCCATTATACAAAACAATAGTAAGGCCTCACCTGGAGTATTGTGTACAATTCTGGTCACCGCATCTCAAGAAAGACATAGTGGAAAAGTTGCAGAAAAGAGCAACTAAAATGATTACTGGGCTGGGACACCTCCCTTATGCGGAAAGGCTAAAACATTTGGGCCTCTTTAGTCTGGAAAAAAGGCGCCTGAGGGGGGATGTGACTGAGACGTACAAAATAATGCAGGGCATGAGTAAAGTGGATAGAGGGAAGCTCTTCTCCCTCTCACAAAATACCAGAAATTAGGGGACATACACTCAAATTGAGGGCTGGGAGAGTAAGAACAGACAAAAGAAAATATTTTTTTCACCCAGCGCGTTGTTAGTCTATGGAACTCCCTGCCACAGGATGTGGTGATGGCATCTGGCCTGGATGCCTTCAAAAGGGGATTGGACAGATTCCTGGAGGAAAAGTCCATCACAGATTACAAACCATGATGGAGATGTGTAATCTCCAGGCTTAAAACCAGGGTACTTCAAGGGCCAGATGCAGAGGAGTGGTATCAGGAGACAGAGATCTAGTCTCATCCACTCCCAAACGCATCTAGTGGTGCCACTGTGAGATACAGGAAGCTGGACTAGATGGGCCTTTGGCCTGATCCAGCATGGCTCTTCTTATGTTCTTATTGTATTAAAGAGACGGGAAGAACGGTAAGGCTCCAGTCTAAGTAAGGCAACCTGATGTGTATGCAGTCTTCTGTTTTCATATTCCGTTGTTCTTTGAGCTGGTGAATAACTCTGCTAGAAATAAAGCTCCCCAAAACCTCCCCAAAAGCTACCGCTGTTTGCGTCTCCCCATCTGTGTAGTGAAACGTTAGGATAGGATGACATGGAATTAAGGCAGGAGACAAGAACAGAAGCCATGGCACAGAAGAGATGGGAGAAATATGGAAAATGAAAGATGGTTGGGTGTATGAGGGACAGTGGTGTAAGGGCTTGCAACTACCCTGGGACTTTCTGGTTACCAGAGACTACAACACCATTGGCAACCCCACTCAGGCTTCTGGGTGCCTAGATGCATTCCTCAGAGTAGCTGGGAGCAGCACAGATTTCCCCCAAAACAATGTATTGTTACAATCTATCATCGTTGGAATGCAAAGTACTGGGAAAGATTTGCTCTCAGATGGGCAATTAAGAGCCATTGATTTTACAAAAGACCTGCTAGCACCCATTTCTTGACATGAATGGATCCAACTGTCTGACTTTTTGGACTCTCCTTATACAAAAGATAGCCATGGGGTGCTATCACCAAGAAGCGAAGATTTATCACTTGAAGATCTATACTGCTGGTAGGGAAACACACTTGTTAAAGCAGCTTTTCCCTGTTTAGTATCCTCCAGATGTGTTGGAGACCACCTGCAAATCTGGCTGGGAAATTCTGAGAATAACATGGCGGGGGGCAGGGGCTCTAGCTTTGTGAAGACTGTGGAAAAGGAATTGATAATTTCGATCCCTCGAGAAAGCAAGACAGTGAAATGTTGTATATTTGTGCTACTAGTGATCTCTTGATTTACTAACACCCCATTCCTGTGCAGGGTTCCCTGGAAGCAAGTTCCACTGAGTGAGGGGTTCCTTTCTATTTACTGCAGGGAAATTACAAACTCCCTTCATTCCTTCCTCCTAGCTGCACTAAACTGATGGGAAGTGCAGTCCAGTCATACAGAAGTTTCAGGTTCCTGGCATTCTGGGTGTATTCAAGACTCTGGAGTCAAAGTCACACTATATCAGCACAGTGGAAACTATCTCCTGAGTTTACCATTCCTCCTTGTCCTCCTGCCCGCAACACCCCATGGCTCATGACTCATCTGTCTCCACTTTACCCTCTATTTCTTTACACAGTCTCATCTTACACCACAGGTGAAATATCTTCAAGGCCATGGCATGATGATACTAATTGCCAGTAGTACATCCAAAGCGTTCCAAACTCAAAACCAACTATTAAAAATAGGCTGGAAATTATGGTTGGAAATAATGTTGCCATTTTGATCATCTATCCATGTTTTCTGAAAGGGAACATTTGACATCTTCAATGAGCTCAAAGAACAGAGATGCTAGACAAAGTGAGAAAAATACTTCAATCTTACCCATTTATAAGATCATAGATGTGATAGGATGCTGTGTACGAGTACCTCCAAAGCTGAAAAACATCCATTAGAGAGATACAGTTTCAGTGGCTCGGTCATATTCTCCCTACACGTTCTTCACTTTGTTTAGCTGCATGATGTTTAACTAGTAAGGCTTCAGCCTTGTTTTGTACACGCTTTATTCCTCTGAAAACACCCAAGAAGCCCTGCAAATGTGTATGCTGTATTATGGAAGCAAACTGCATTTCTTCTCCCAACTGCAGCTGGGTGAAAAAGTTCCTTTATTACAACTGTTGAGCACAATGGAATTCCTAATAACTGGAGAGGGGGTAGCAGGGTTTTGAGTTTGACACAAGCTGTAAAATACTTGAAGAACAGTACTGTAGAGAAAAGGGTTAACTATATTGCCGGCATGTGCCAAACAGCACTTTTGCAACTGGCTGGGGGGTGAACCCTCTTTGCAATCGAATAACTCGGCCCCCTGAATCCCAAATCTCTCCAATTTTGGAGGGATTAAAGGGAAGAGTCCAAGGATGCTACCCACAAAATTGGGTGCCTCTAGGACCCATGGTAGCCATACAGAATTATGAATCATTTTGTTTCATTTCATTCCATTTCCAAAATTATTTTAAAATTTCATTAGTAATGGAACGAAATGAAACTAAAACGAAAACAAAACAAAACATCGCTAGTACTGTTATAGTGTTAGTGTTAGTGTTAGTGTTAGTGTGTGTGTGTGTGTGTGTGTGTGTGTGTGTGTGTGTGCGCGCGCACACACACACACACACACACGTGTTTGAGGACACTCACACCCATGCATTCCTTATATAAAGGGAAATGTCTCCAACAGCAGAAAATAGTCCATCTCTGGCAAACCACTCCAGTATTCCTGCCAAGAAAACTCCATGTACATGGAGTCACGAAGAGTCAGTCACGACTGTAACGACACAAACACAGTTTCATCCCTAGAAAAGGATACTTTTGTCAATGATGCTTCTTTGCACTGAAGCTTCACTGGGTGAATTTTTCCACATTGACATTTACAGTGATTGATTTGCTGGGAAGGATTGGGATTAAAAAAACAAACATCAGAAACTCCCTTGAAGATATCCCTATAATAACAAAGAAATATTGTACCTTTGAGTAGTTGCTTTCCAGCAGCATAAAATTCTGGTCACCTGACAGTGCATAGTTTGAGGCATTCACTTTTTTCTGAAAGATGAAGAATCCAGTTGGAAGCCAAAGTATAATCTTCACTTTAATAAATTCATTTGTTATTTGAAAGTTGTAGTAATACCTACAAGTGTGCTGTTAGTCAGGAGAATCACTGACTGCCCAGACTGAACATTGTAAAGAATTACATCATCTTCCTCAGACTGATGAAGATATTCATTGCCTTAAGAAAAACAAAAACACAGATTTAATTGCCATTATGTGCTGTTAAATTCATCCTGATGAATGTGTGGTTTCCAAAATGTCCTGTCCTAAACTACTTTGCTCAGCTCTTGTGACTGAAGCATCTGGCTTCCTTGGTGGAATCAACCCATCTCATCTTTGATCTTTTGCCTTCTCATTATGTGCTCAAAGTAGGACAGCCTCAGCTTCTCACTTAATTAATTTTTTTTTAATAAA
Organism: Phrynocephalus forsythii; assembly: GCA_029282475.1. Taxonomy (NCBI): domain Eukaryota; kingdom Metazoa; phylum Chordata; class Lepidosauria; order Squamata; family Agamidae; genus Phrynocephalus; species Phrynocephalus forsythii. Next base: position 47,949,613 of record JAPFRF010000001.1, on the reverse strand, counting down.
GAGTTCTTTATGGTCTTGAAGATTCTTTAACAGCAAGATAACACAGCTGATTTGGCTTCTCAGTCAATAGGCATTTTCTCTCTCCTTTCCAGCCATTCAACCCAAGCAAAAACTAGCAGGTCTTGATTTCACAGGGCAATTGAAACCTATCATCCCCACACTTGCTAGCATCTTTTGACTAGAGATGGGCATGACTTGAATTGTTTCACTTCGTCAAAACCCATACGTGAGGCACCACGATGCTACAATCACCTCCTGCCACACTTTTTCTGCCAGCTGACCTACTCGCTTGCAGGGGTGCTTTGGCCAGGTCCTCCTCCTCCAGCAGCTGGCCAACGCAGGCAGGAGCAGGGACTTCCCTTCCCTTCCCCACCTCCCCCAGCAACCTCCCACTCGACAGGATGCAAAGCAGAAATCCATCAGAAAGTTCAATTTAACAACCTTAGAAGGATGGAAGGCTGCGTGAACCTCAAGCCAACTATGTTGGATTGAACCCAGGCCATGAGTAGACTTGGCTACTTTACCACACTTTAAGCTGTACCATGAGGCTCCACATCACATTAAAGATAGTCAAAGGTTAAAAAATGTGGGGTGGGGGTGTTGGATCAAAAACTATCTTAGCAATTGCAGAAACAGTAATAAAGGTGTTGGGCCAAATAACCAAATAAACAGAGACAGGGACAATACAGAGAACACAGAGAAGAAAATAAGGAATTCATATACAGTATGTAGTTTAGGATAATTAATTAGCATTTTATATCTCATTCCAGTCCACTTGAGTTCACTAATTCCAAGCACTGCAAAGTTTATATGTTCCACTTGTTTGCTTTATTGTTTCTAGTTTACCTTGATTCATTTCTCATGTTTCATATTTCAACTGTCTTGTGAAGCACTGGACTTTCCTTACACTTCTGTGCACATGAGCCACTAGACATTCTTTCGGCTTTAATCTAGTAGTATCATTAACAGCAGAGCTATTCATACTTGTCCTTTGTAACTGACTGAGCACATTCCAACCCGGGAGTCTTGTCTTCTGGCATCTCTTGTATCATTTTGGACTGTTTCATCATAGGGTTTTCATGGTAAAGAAAGTTCAGCAGAGGTTTGCCACTGCTACCTCTGTACAGTACTAACAAAAGTTAGCCTGACTATCTCCACTGTTACCTCCTCAACAGGTGTCACCTACAATTGCTGCCATTGCTCAGAAGCTACCTTAAAGCAGGAGGATGCATCTTAAGTCTGGTGCCTCAGCTGACAGTCCTCACCAGCTCAACATATGGCAAAAACAGCTGGATCTCTCCACACACTCCAAGCAAGAACTGTGTTACTGGTCAACTGGGAAGCCCACCAACACCTGCCTGGGGGTGATGTTGTTCTTGCTCAGGTGGGCAGCAATGCCAGCAGCATTGTTTTCACCACATGCAAACCCTGACACTGTCACTAGCTGGGGAAGCCCCCTGGCATTGCCTGGCTGGCATCAGCTCACCTAATGCAATTTTACAGAGTGCTGATTTTAAAGCACAGCAGGACTTGTGTCATATGCAATGATATTACTCTGCATGTGTGCGTGCACACGCATGAGCGTGCTGTGATCTAACATCAAATCAGAAGCAACTTTCATTGACTCTAATAGAGCTTTCAAGGTATGTGATACATTTAAGGAGTGGTTTTACCAGCTTTGTTTTAATCTCAAACGATTTCCACGGCAGAACAGGAACCAGGTCTTGTGACTTGAGTGCTGGATTGTCAGTCTGCAACCTAACAACCGTGGGTTTATTTTCAGGCCCTATGTAGACTTGATCCAGCAAATTCCAGAGGTCCAGGCGCCACCACCACCCCTTCATCCTAATACTAGAGGACCATCCATACCCAGCAATACTCCTACCCGTACAAACCCTGGAATTTGTATGGGCCCACAATGTAAACTTTCCTAATGCCTTCTCGGTATGGGATTTGCCCTAAATACTAAACTTAGCCCCGCTAAGGGCTGTTTTGGGACCTTTAACACCTTTGTTTAGAAATAGGAAATGCTTGTCCAGTGGTCATTCCTTTAAAAAAATCCTCATGAAAGAAAGCAAGTCAACACTTCACAGAAAATGAAAACAGGCTTATCAGGTATACACATTCTAAGATGCAGGAATGCCTCACATTTGATAATAATATTGTCACTTACCTGAAACCCAATAAGGAGAAAAGGTTTTGTACTTAAAATCCCCATCGAGATATTCTTCTAATGTTAAAGGTTTAGGATTATTTCCTTTGTGTTTAACTTCAGAAAAAGAGGAAAAGAGCATTAATAACAATGCATGAAACAAGCACAGCTTATTAGTAGGTTATCCTTCATTTATTTCATTTAATAATTGGTAAAGACATATGGTAGATGTACAGATAATGTATGATCAAAGGTAAATGTTCCCCAAACATTTTGCATTTGTGTGTACCTCTCTGCATTTGTTTGTGTCTGCTGTTGTACAAAACTGTCCTGTCAATGTGGTGTTTGCATTGACCAATAATTTGGGGTTACTGAAGGGTTAAGTCCTACTTCTGCCCCAGGAGGTGGTGGAGGGTGTCTTTGTGAAATAGCATCTAATTTTACAAAAGATGAACCTCCTTTGGCCTGTTAGGCATTATGTTTTTCACCCCTCTTAGTTCAAGGTGGGGTGGGCGAGCTGCAGTTTATGGCCCCAGCCTCATGTGAAATGGCCATCAGCCTGCTTTCAAATCTCCACTGAAAAAGCCCATGCTTCATCCTTCTCTAGCAGTCCACTTGGTGAGGAGACACAAGGAGAAATGGCAAACAGAAAGAGAAAAAGGAGAGATAATATGATAGTGGAGAAAAAGAGTGAATGGGGGTCAACTTAGTTTGTTTGGACTCTGATTCCTTCCACTTCTTACTTCAGCCTTGTCTCAGTGGGCTAGAGCACTGAAACTGTCAGCTACAAAGTCAGCTACTCGGTGGTTCGAATCCTGGGTGCTACACAGTGGACCGAGCTCCCACTGTTAATCCCAACTCCTGCCAACCTATCAGTTAGAAAGCATGTAAATGCAAGTAGATAAATAGGATCTGCTGTAAAAAGTGGGAAGGTAAACAGTGTTCCGTGTGCAGAAATGCATTCAGCCACGCCGGCCACATGGCCACGGTCTTCCACAACACTGGCTGTTTGGCTTGAACATGGAGATGAGCACTGCCCCTAGAGTCGGACACAACTAGCACACATGTGCAGGGGGAACCTTTACCTTTTTAACTATGTATAATATTACAGCCTTAGCAAATGAGCAATGTAGTAAAAAAACTCCATTTGTGCACAGAGAAGATATGTCTAATAAAGAATTCCAACATCTTGAACTCTGTATCCTGAAGACAATGTGATTTATCCACTTATGATTGTGTGTATATGCATACACTCAAGTAACACAAAAATGTAGTCTTTTTGTTTTGTCATTGTTACAAAATTATAAAAGCTAGAACTTTTATAAAACCACCCATTTGTGTATGTGTTTTTAGCTGACTCGTTGGAAAGTAAGTTGAAGTTAGTTGATAAAGGAGCTGACGAAAAAATGAAGAGTATGTTTAATATGAACCTAGCCAGACTGATAATACAGAAGAGTTGTTTCCTAAAAACATTGAGATGCTACTGAGAAAATAGATTCTAGGAAGCAAATTTTCGTTTCTCAACATAGCTTTTCGTAACAACACCTCCAAGTTTAATATATGTTGGCTAGAGATGTGGTTTGTTAGCTGATTTTGAATCTACTACTGATCACTTACAAGGATTTGTGGGATGTCCTTGTTTGTACATGGGCCGTAAAGCAAAAAGCCAAACTGTGCTGCTTACAGTATATACTGCCCCATAGCACTTAAAGCACTCTCTGACAGTTTACAATTTTTCATTATGCAGGCTATGCATTACCCACCCCCACCCCACCCCCAATCCTGAGAGCTGGGTAGCCATTTTATTGACTTCAGAAGGATGGAAAGCTGAATCAACCTGGAGCTGGGAACCTGGCATTGAACCCTGGGTCATGAGCACAGTTTCGCCTAAGTACAGCAACTTAAGCACTGCACCATGAGGCTCCAGTAGTCATCCGAAACTGTAGTTCCTCATCCTCAAGCCCTGTTCAAGACATTTTGCTATCTAAGGCAAGGAACAAGGTGGATCCTTCTTCTCCTCAGAGAAGCCAAAACAGATGGGATTTTTGGAATTAAAGACCTCTCAGACTCATAATTTGGCAGGAACAACTCCCCATTTGAATTATGGGGGATTGGGAGCCCTCAATCCAGTGGGAGGCAGAGCGGCCCCTCAGTTCCATACTATTCCCACCCCACTTCTTCAAACCATTAGGAAAGTGTCCCGCAATAATGAGAGAGTCATGAGCATTCTCTGTGACTCGCTAAGGTCCATGAGGGAAAAGGAGTTCCAAGGAGCAGCCGCTGTTGGACCGTATTTCCTCATGCACCTTGGCCTGTTACAGGGAATCCTTGCCAACCCCACAATGCAGTGGGGCGCTTATCTAACGGTCTAAAGAAGAGCATGAGAATGGGATGGAGTTGAGTGGGCTGCTGTATCTCCTGCTGGTTTGAGGGCTCTCGATCCCATACATTCCCCTGAGGGGGTTTCCAGTCAAATTATAAGACTGAGGGTTTTTTTCATCCTTAAAATCCCATTACTAGATGTCAACTGAAACAGAAGATGAATCTTTTTCCAATGTGATGATGGGAGAGACTAATGTATAGGGTGCAGGATGGACATTTTGACCCCTCAGCTCTCTACCTCAACAACTTGCCATGGCATCCCTCAGCAGCTGCTGCTCTGACTAATGGTCAGATCACTCTCATCTGTTCACGGCATTTGAAGGCATTTGCTCCTACGTGACTTCCTTATCTGACCACTTCTTTCCCCTCTAGATAAGATAGGAAACATTTCACTATGTTTACTTTAACAGTTTGCTATATTGTATTTTTTTATGGTTCTGCTTGGGGTTTGGGCTAAGTAACTATTAGTTACTGTAGAAAAAACATGTCACTTCCACTGTTGACACTACTTCTCCACAGCACTAATGCAGAAGCAAGCTGTCAAGATAAATAAAACCAAAGGGCATTCTAGACACATAGATATCAGGATTACTATCAAAGCAAATACTGAGTTGGCAATAATGGCTGAAAACACAGGTTTATGGAAAATATCATTTGTTTTGTGAGCAGTGGGAGCCACACTTGGGAGCCTTCAAATCAAGAAGAAACTCCTTACACCACAATTCATTAATAAATAAAGCAAAAAAAAAAAAATAGCAAAGTGTTCTGCTTATATACAACCCCATGCCACTTCAAGTAGCCTCTGGGCCATTTATAGTTTTTAATTACAGTATGCAGGCTACACATTGCCCCCCTCCCAGCAAGCTGGGTACTCATTTTACCGACCTCGGAAGGATGGAAGGCTGAATTAACCATGAGCCAGCTACCTGGGATTGAACCCCAGGTCATAAGCACAGTTTAACCACTGTGCCACAAGGTTCTTTTTTTCTTGGGGGTCGCATAAGTAATAAAGATGTCACTTTTGTCAGCATACGTGTGGGGACAAAACCAACCATCTGAGAATGTTGTGTGGAGAAAATATTTAATACAAACTTCAGCAGCTCCATAAGAATACATATTAAAACTGGAAATTATATTTCTCAAGTTCAGTTTGACAAAGTCCTATAAGTTGCACCCACAAGGTGCATGTAAAGTGGTGTAACTTCTGGAACCAAATCAGAACAAACTTTAAAAAACAACAGATAATGTCTGCTCTGACTTTTTAACCTGAGTGAATTACCATTAAAGTTACACTGTTTACCTTACATCAGCAAAAACTGTAACATGGTTATTTGGCCCGTCTTTCATAGTTTTATAAGTTACATAAACGATGAGTATGCAGATCATAGCATACATACAGTGTTACCTCTCCATCTTTTATATCAGCCATTTTTCATATCTTTCCACAAACAGACTCCAAATAGCATTAAATAATCCAAAATCAATATTGAAAGGAACTGAAGAACACTGTAATGGTGCTGCTGGCCATGATGATGTGATGTCAAATAATGTCCATTAATGCTCTGGCTAAAGAAGAAGCCAGCATTAAACTGTTCATAGTTTTGAAAGTCAAATGTTAAACTCTGTCGATGCTGGGGGGGGGGGGAGCCTTGTTTTTCATGTGGATATTAAGAAAATATACTAAAGGGAAACGGAATTCATATTGCTAACCTTCACTCTTAAGTTCAACATTAGCCACTAAACTCATTAAAATATCCCCAAACATTTTTTCAACATTCAGAGAGGCTTTGTGGAAAATAAAAGGGAAAATACAAAGCAGGATTTGGAATAGTTTTGAGATGGGAGAACTACATATCCCAGGAGGCTCCAGTCAGTATGGCTTCTAAGATCTGTCAGAGACCAGCAGTAGAGAAGGCTATGTTTTGCATTCCAAAGGTCCCAGTCCTTACTCCCTCAGTGTTTTAAACTTTAAAAGGCTATCGGCTAGTATTAAGATCAGGAAAATAGGCCTTGCGTTACAGCCACTCAAATAAGCATTTGCAGTTATATTATTATTTATTTTTATTTAAGCTTTTCCCAACTTGGGGCCCTCCAGATGACTTGAAATATATTCTCTGTCATCCCTGGCCTTCAGTGTCAGTGGCAATGAGTTCCAGAGGTGCTGGGGCCAGCAAGCTTTAATAATCAAAATTTCTTTAGTGGCTTTCATAATTACACATATTTTAATTTCCATCAGAAAGGACCCAACTTGCACAAAACCAATCCGATCAGCATTAGGCAATTCTTGCTTTCACAAGGTCATCATCTTACCTTGGGAAGGAATTAATACGACACACATAATTAACAAAGACAGCAGAAGGCAGGAGATTACTCCAATTAGGATTTTCATCTGGATCTGCAGAACAGAAACTAGTTACAATTTTGAACCTTTCTTCAAGCAGAAAATCTTAAAGCTTTCTGTGGATTTCATGCCCCTCCTCCTCCTCCTCCCAGTACAGAACTACTGTATAATATTTCAGAAGGAGTTGGAATGTGCCAATAGCAGCCATCTCCTTGAATAATGTTTAGGAATGTTTAGTTCCTTTTTAAAAAAAGAAAAAGAAAAAGTATGCATCTGTGTCAGATATTTTCTTACCACAGAGTGACAAATCCAACCAATTTCAGATGTATTTCTCCCCCTTACTGACCTTCATTCTTCTTGCCGTCTCCTAAAAGACTTCAGTTAGTCCTCCTCCTTTCTTCTGGGCTTTGGACACAGGCTGTCCAAAAGCAGTTTGCAAAAGCAGTGTCAGCTTTCTCAGATGGAGGCCAAACCTCAGACAGATTTTTTTTAGGGTGTACTTGTGTAGATCATTCCAAATTTCGAAGGGTTTTCCATAGAAGTGGAAACAGATTTTATTAGGCGTTCTCAGCCCTGAAATGAACTGTGAGTGGCTGCAAAGGGGTTTTGACTGTATCGTCCTTATCCATGTAGATTGCAACCCAGATCTGCTTACATGAAGAGTTTGTGGGTTTTATGACTCAACAGCAAAAATGGGCATGTGATGTTTCGCTTACAGCATGTTTTGGCAATATGTGCATTAGGAAGAGGTTTTTGAAGTTAAAATGGTGTCTTAGTGATAACGCTACAAATTTGGGAAGCAAACGGTCATCTATTGATCTCCATGCATTAATAGTCAGTGTGTTTATGTGCTTTTCACAACTTGGGAAAGATACTTTTTTAAAATGAACATTCCCAGAATTCTCCTATTGCCATTCTGGTTGGGGTGATTTGGGGAGTAGTAGGCTGTAAAAGCATTTTTCCATGCTCTGGAATACATTTGGCATTCGTATCATGGTTGAGGGATTATAACTAAAAGTAATGGTAGGGTATTTATTTATTTATTTATTTATTTATTTATTTATTTATTTATTTATTTATTTATTTATTTATTTATACACTACCAAATAACAAAATAAATAACAAATAACAACTCTAGGTGGTGAACAAGGAAAGTTAAAGCAACAAAGTAAAAACACTTTACATATATTAAGTAAATATAATAAATATAAAGAATAAACAAATCATAATAGCCAGGTAGTCAACTAGGTGGCGTAATGTGCAGAATTGTCAAAAGTTGCATGATAAATCCTGTTTTTAAAAAGAACTCTTAAACATTGCCACAGATGCAGCTAAGTGGATAACAACTGGCAATTTGTTCCAAAGATCAGGGGTGGCCACTGAGAAATCTCTATTTTTCACAACAGTTTTTCGGGCTTCGCTAAGGGTGGCCACCCTAAGTGCCAAGGCTAAAGAAGATCTAGTTGGACGGCCATTTATTAATCTACAGGACAGACACTTCATCATATATTCAGGTCCCAAGCCATGGAGGGTTTTAAAGTTAAAACTATCACCTTGGACCTGATCCAGGATGCAACAGGTACCCAGTGCAGGTCAGCCAGGATGGGGGTGATGTGGTCATATTTGGTTGCACCAAACACCAGCCTAGCCAGTACACTCTGCACCCACTGCAATCTATGGATCAGATTCAACTTTATAAGTTTATGATTTGCATGCAAATGGCCCTAACTATTCCACACACACCTTGATGCCACTGCTGGAAGCACTTCAGCCAGTAATCCACTGTGGGCAAGGTAGACTAAACAGAGTCAAAGCTAGACCCCAAATTACACAACAATCTCTCTATCCCCTCTCTCCCATCCACTTTCTAATGGAAGTCTTTTTGTACAGGTATTTATTCAATTTACAGATTAACAGAGAAGTGTACAGATAAATTTACAACAATACTGTTCCATATTAAGGTATTTAATATTTTATCTCAAAAATAATGTTAAATATTATTTATATTAAAATAATAATGTTTAAAATTATTTAAGAAAGGATTAGTTAGTTATTCTTTTTTAAATCTGAATTTAATTGTACAATTTTGACTTAAACATCACCAGGCTTTCTAAACAAAATGTCACTTGTTTTTACCGACTTAACATGGGAATAAACCTGACATAATACAATTTCTTTTAAGTGATTCTGCAAAGAAGAACATGGCATGGCTACATGAGGAGATCACTGCTGTTGAAAAAGTCTACCTTAATGTATGAAGGGAGTGACAAAAAAGTAAAAGGATGCCTCATTAGTCTGGATATGCAATATTAATGAAAAAGTAAAAGACAGCATGTTCTGTTTTTAATAATTACATGCTGTCAAACTGATTCTGATTTATGACAACTCTCCGAAGGTTTTCCAAGTATGATGCACTCCGAATGGGCTTGTCTCTTGTGGCACTCTGGGATCATACAGCTTGCCAAAGGCCACACAGGGGGCCTGACATTTTGTCCCATCAGCCAAAACTTCTCCAGATGATCTCAGCTGGTGTCTGTTCCGGGGATGGGAAGGAAAAGTGAGGATTCAGATGCTTGGTGTCTGAAGGCAGGTGCTCCATCCCACGGAGCATTCTGGTTCAAGCAAAGATCTAAAGGCAATGTCCAGTTCTGCCTCCTTTCACTTTGACTGAAATCCTGCACACGTTCACCTGAAAATAAGTCCCACTGAACCCAGAGGGATTGGTTGGTGAATTAATATGCTCCAGACTGCACGGTTGCTCACATAATCCATGACACTGATTTTGCTTGGCTATCAGAACTACTTTTGCCTTTGCCTTTGGCTCCCTGTGTCTCATTTAATGCTGTAGAACTAAATTTAAAAGCTGGCCTTTTCTATAGTCTACCAAAGAGCATATTTAATGGCATTCTCAGCTGACTGCCTCAGCCTACATCTGGATTAAAAGCATTCAGGAATACTGTCACACCCAATGCCTGCAGCTTTTATTATAAAGTGTGCCAAGAAAGAGGGGGAATTGGAGTTGCCTTCCTGGTCGAAATCTAAGCCACCTGCTTCCCTCTCCACTAACCCACTTCTTTTCTTTTCTTTTCTTTTCTTTTCTTTTCTTTTCTTTTCTTTTCTTTTCTTTTCTTGCAAGAAAGGATTTCTTCTCACTTTGCTTCATTTCAAAGTTTCCGCAGCAGCCATAACAGGAAGAAGAAGCAAACACTAGATGTAATGAGCTGCCACGTACTGAATTGGGGCAGCCCCACACTCACTGTGGTGGAATCCTGTGACTGGTTCTTGCTCGCTGGTGCTGGAAATTTAAGCTGATCCTTTCTGCCCTGCAGGGTTGGCCTTTTACTTCAGAATCAAGACCCAGCGATAGGGACTTGAGTTGCGAGGCTTGCTATCAAGTCAGATTGAAGTTGCACCACTGACATGACTCCATCCCCACCTCCCCACAATGGCTTGGACTTGACTTGTAACTCTGAACCATCGCAGCCCCTCCTTTTCTTTGCTGGAGGAAAAAAATATTGTTTTTAATAGGGACTCGGATTTGGGACTTGGTATCAAAGACTGGGACTTGGAGCCAAAAGACTTGCCAACATCCCACTCAAGACACAGGCAACATTCTTCTATAGCAGATACTTTCTCTAGGGGATATCTAGCTAAAAAGCAGTCAATAAAGAATGCCATTTGAGAACAGAAAAATGTGTATATGTGCTTCTTGATCCTTTTGTGTGTGATAGGCTTGCTGCATGTAGATGTGAATTCTTCTCATCCAACGTCTAAAATGTTTTTAAACTCTGATATGCTTGTGGGTATGCTGACCCCTATGCCCCAATGATACTGTGATAAGTGAAGTTTCGCTTGTTGAATGGACCAATGGACAGCACCACAACTTTACTAACCACTACCATCATACAGTAACTGGGAAAACTGAATTGTGGCATATTTGCTCTTATTCATAGTAAGAACATGTTCACCTCCACTGTCATGGCCTTCTGCTTCTTGATCCTTTTGGCTAGGTAAGAAGGTGATTCTGAAAAACCAGCTTGCTGCATGTTAGATGTATTACCAGAATTCTTCTCATCCAACAAACTCTAAAATGAAGGAGAGGAGGTTTTTAAACTCTGATATCTAAAAATGTATAATGGTTAGTAATTAAATGACTGCATTGACTTCAACTGCAACATTTATAGTAAAAGCTTCTACAAAGGAGTTGAAAGTGAGTCCTGTCAAGTAATTACTTTCAATTTAGTGCTGTGGAAAATTGCAGCCTTTTCTGGCCAAAATGGACAGTGTTGCCTGAAGAGTTATGGGGCCTGACTGAAATCCTCTTGCTTTTTTACATACCGTGGTACCTTGACTTATGAACACTTGGACAACCAAAAAATTCAACTTACGAAGGAAATCATTGGAAATGGGTTTCCAAAAAAACTCGAGTTATGAAAAGAAATCCATTTCCAATGAATTCCTTTCAGTATGAAGCTCCGCCCCATTCATGCTGTGCATAGCGTGTCTGGAACCAGGACATCGATTTGAAAAGCACAGAGGATTTGAGGGCCCCACTCTTCACGGCCAACCTTTCAAATTGAAAACGTGTGTGGGCTGCCTGTCTCCCAGCTGGTTCCAGACATCTAAAATATTCCTACGGAGGCAACAGACAGCATGCACGGGAATTTTGGCGCTGCTTTCTCGGGTTGTACTGCCTCTCAGCAGTTTTTTCTTTAGAGGTTGGGCTGTCAAAACAGGTCTAGCTGAGAGGCAGGTGAGCTCCTGACTCTGCAATGTGTGTGTGTGCTTTTTCCAACCTCCAGAACAGATTAATTGATTTTTCAATGCATTCCTATGGGAAACCGTGATTTCACTTACAAAAAATTGACTTCTGAAAATGCATTCAGAATGGATTAATTCCGTAAGTCGAGGTACCACTGCATGTAGAAGGCAAATGGCGTAATGTTCTAGCAAGGAATGTATGAATTGCCACTGTCATTCTCAGAAGCGCCTCTGCCTCCCCAACACCCTCAAGGAATATATTACTTAATAGAGCTAAAAGGCCAACAAAATGGTGGCTCAGCACATGAGGCAGAGAATCCCACTATAACTACTCTCCATCCATGAAATGAAAGCAGTGCCATAAAAAATTGATAGTTATTTGTTGCTCGTTTATTTTGTTTAAATATTGATTTCTTTCTTGTAGGGTCCAAGGCAGCTTCTAACATAAGCTATAAAAACAGATCCAGTCATAAAGATACCTACAATATAACAATATTGAAACAATATTGAATAGATTATCCTATTAAAACTCATGTCAATTTAAAACCAATTAATGGCAACAACAACAACAATGAAACGACAGTTGCCATTATAACATAAAATGCAAATACCTTCGTTTGCCATTGGAAGAACAAGAAACAGGAGGCCAGCCTAAGTCCCCCTGGATGGGAGTTCCACAGATTTTTATGATTATTAAATAATCTGATGTTGCCTCACCCCACCTAAAATGGCCCTGGCTCTGGCTACAACAGGCAATGATTTCATTCACATACAGAAGTTTCATATATTCATTCTGTAAAGCAATCTTTAGAAAAACTAAATAATTGTAGCCATTGTAACACCTTTTTCTTTCGAGAATGAGAAACCACATGAGCTTGAAGTTTCTAGCTATTCCATAGCTTGGATGTTACTGCAATTTATTGAGCCAGAGGTTTGAGAGGAAGGTTAAATTTATTGTTGTTGTGTAAATAAACAGAAGAGTTCACAAGGGAGATACTGGGGTGGGAGTAAGGAACAGGACGCCATGGGTGGAGTCCGTGGGAAAGAAGCATATGGCATTCAAGCAAAGGGAAAGACCGCCACCCCTTGTTTTCGTTGACATATTATTTTGCTATTTCCATGTTTTCCCCGCTGAATGGGCTGCAACAGACTGGGTTGGGGAGGAAGAGATTCAAGATTTCTGCATTCAAAAGCGTTTGAGTGTGCTCTAGCGGTCACTTGTCACAACTGCAGCCCTGTTCTAAATAAGGGATCTCTGCAAGAGAAACAAGGTGCAATTGCAGATCTGCAATTATGCACTGAGGATGGTCATATGGCTTACTTTGGGGTTCACTTTTGCTGCAGTTTGGTTTAACATAATTTCTGGCAGGCAAATTGACCCCCCCCCCCCACCAAGCTGTCTGACAAACTGTCCCGCTCCTTACTGATACTGTGCCGGAGCTGCAGTTTATTTGGGAGGGATCCTGATTATCCCATTCTGTAGACTGTGCAGTTAGTTTCCTTCACACCCCAAATTGAGCTGGGGCTGGTGTTATCTGAGGCCACAACCACGTCGTCTTCAACAGATTGTGGCATTAAATAGAGAGGACAGAGAAATCCCCTAGGGCACGGGTGCCAACGGTGGCACTCAGAGCCCTTTCTGTGGGCCCCCAACATTGCCCCCTCACAGCCACCTGTATTCAGGTTAAATTGCTGTATTGACACTTTGTGAAAAATTAGTGGGTTTTGAATTGCAGTTTCTCATGTTGCAGATGGGTGGCTGAGGATAAGAGAAATAAAGGCCACCATGTCAATTTCTAGCTCACTTAAAAAACACGTTTCTGCTAAAACTGAATTTTAACTACAGCCAGTTCAGTGCAGAACAGATATTCTCCAGAAGTTACCAAACATGAATTCCACATGAATGAAATGAATCCATGTACTGCAAACATTTAATATCTTGGATATTTAATATAGCTGGGACTTGGGATCATCTAAGGATCAAAATAGCTTCCCAGTAGGAACTCTTTCTTACAGGTAAGTACTGTAGATGCCTTCCTATGTCTCTTGTTATTTTTCTTACCTCAAGCCGCTGGAGACCCATTTTATCAAGTGTCTGTTCTTGGAGAAAAGGCCTCCTTTGGAGTAACATTAACAACAAACCTTTTGCCTTGTGGCTGTTGTCCCCTTTTGGTGAGAACAGGGTTCTCCCAGAATTCAAGAGGCTTTTTTGTTTGCTAGCTATTTTGTTTGGGGCTTATATAATAAGAGCTTTGGAAACATTACTTGGAGGGATAATAATTTTCAGAATCCCCATCTGGAACGGCTTGCATATTTTCTTTGTGGTGCTGTATTGTGCTAAAAGGGTGAAGGCCGCTGTTAGCCCTTACTTTGTGTTGTGTAAGGTGGAGGAAGAGTACAACACGAGGGAGTTATTCAGCATTCCTCTGAGCATTGCACTAACTAATTAACTGCCCAGAGTTCCCTTGGGAAAATCGGCTGCGGTATACAGATATAAAAATAAATAATATAAATATATAACTCAAATACTCATCTTTAGGATAGATACCATGAGTTGTTAGGCTGGGGTGGGAAAACTTTGGCCTTCTACACAGTACAGTGGACCCTTGTATAACAGTTTGTATAACATAAAATCGGTACAACATACTGGAGATAGGGGAAATTTGCTTAACATAATTGCCCATGGGGAGAATCAGTACAACATAAAAATGGGATTACTCCATTTTAATGCATTCCTATGGGAATTTGTATAAAGGAAAATTTGCTTAACATAATTTCATTTGGAACGAATTAATTCCTTTATACAAGGTACCACAGTGTATGTATTTTCGACCACAGCTTCCCCTGGTCATACTAGCTGGGCCTTCTGAGAGTTACAGGCCCAAATATTGCAGTGTATGTGTTTGAAACAGTCCTCAAGCAGGCCAAATGCCTTGTTTCTTTAGGTCAAGATATACTTTTAACATTCCACCTCTTAATGCCTCTCAACCTTATGCTCAATTTTGGCTCTGTCGAGACTGTCGTTGCCTGGTAACCTTTTCCTACAAGAACTAGGCTTTTGTTCCTTGCAAAGAGAGAAGGTGGCAGGCAGAGGAGGGCTGGCATTAGCTGTCTAGACATAATGAAGGTTAAAAGAGCTTTGACTGCTTCCTAAGTCCACTGCCATCCAACAACACACCTAGTTTTCAAAGCGAATGCTCAAGGTGTTCAAGAATGATGGGGGTAGGAGTTTAATTGCCATCACCAGGTTTTGCTACCTGAGGCAACATTGCTTCAGTCTTTCTAATGGTAGGGCCACCCTTAGTCCAGTGCTTCCCCAAAATCTCAAATAGCATAGGGGGAGGAGAGGGTAAGGCAAAAGTAAAGCAAAGGCTTCTGCTTATCTACTGCCCCATAGCGCTTAAAGCACTCACTGGACGGTTTACAATTTATTTATGCAGGCTATTTATTTATTTATTTATTTGATTTATATACCATGCCATCTGACCAAAGGTCACTCTCTGGGCTACACATTGCCCCCGCCCAATGATGTGGGTACTCATTTTGTCAACATGAGAAGGATAGCATGGGGGCAGTTAACAGAAAAAGCTAGCTGAATCAGATGAACCAAATTAATGCCATGTTGATTTTCTGTATGCCTTGTATCTGTGCTTTATTATGCTTGTGGACTGTTTGAACTTTGCTGGAATGTCAATGCCTGCACAAAAGTGAAAGGAGAAAAGCCAGCACATACGGGCCAAGGACACAGATAAGGAAGTGATGGGGAGGATTCATGGTAGGGATGGCTCCTGTTAAGTTGCAAATTGGATGTGGAATGTTGTGATTGGTGAAAGAGACAAACCAGCTTTGTACTTAAGGTTGTGCATAACGAAGGAGGGGTGTGTTTTCTCCCCTCTTGCTTTGGTGGGGAGACTCGCCTGTTCCCTTATTCCATCTGTAATAAATGAACAAAAATTTGGATCTCTGCTTGTCTCAGAAGTTGTTGGCTACGTTGTTCTGACACAAGGAAGTTTGGGAATAGCCTGGACTCAACAACATAAAGCTCAGTCAACCATGAGCCAGCTTCCTAAGATTAAACCACGGGCTGTAAGCGGTTTCGGCTGCAGTACATCAGTTTAACTACTGCACCACAGGGCTCATCCAAGTGTCACACATTTTATTAAAGGGGTTATTTCTGGAATACCGCTCTTGATTTGCATTTATTATTATGCCCCCTCTAATATTTTGAATAATAAAAATATGTTTTAAAGAGGAGAACAAGTCACAAACTTCTGGCAGGGAAACAATCTGTTTAGTAGAAATGCATGCTACAAGGAACTGAACAACCAGCCATACACATGGACACCACCAGATGGCCAATACAGAAATCTGATGAAACTGGAAGCAGGAGATGGAGAAGCTGTCAGCCAAAACATGACCAGGAGTAGACTGTAGAACTGATCTGAACTATTAATGTACAATATTAGAATAAAGCTGAAGGAGAACATTAAAAGAATCCTAGTGTCAAAATATAATTTAAAAAACATTCCTGATGACTTTAAGGTCCACATAAAGAATAGATTTGCATTGATAATCATAATTGACCAAGAACTGGAAGAACTTTGGATTGAAACTAGAGAAAGGGAAGAATAATTTTTAAAAAGATCCCTGTAGTAAAAAATGAAAATAAAAGTCTATGGAAGAAATACTTAAAATTGTTAAGGGCAGTTGATATGCAAAATTAAAAAGTGACAGAAATACAGAATCTGGAATACATCTTTTCAACAAATGTCATGCAGAGACAAAAATAACTATTACAATAAGATATATTTCAGAAGATCAAAGAAACCAATGGGAAATTTAAGCCTAGATTAGAAATGCAGAAAAACCAACAGGGAAGTATACTATCTGATTTGGAGAAAATCAAGAGAAGGTGAAAACAGTATCTTGAAGACCTGTACAGAAAATAAGGATGACAACTTCTTTTGAAAATGAATCCTATGAACAGCCTGCAGTTCTAGAAATTGAAGCGAAAGCTGCCCTGAAAGAACTCGGAAGTAATAAATCATCATGGATAGCTGGGATACTGACAGAACTATTTCAAGCTACAGAGATGAGACCTGTCAAAATACTAAAAAGAAAATGTCAGTAAATACATAAAACAAAAGTGGCCAACTTCAATATGTATTCCACTGCCCAAGAACGGAGATGTCAAAGAGTGCAGCATTTATCTAAAGTGTTGGTCAAATTCATGCGACAAAGGCTTTTTACCTTATATGAAATATCTGGTGTTCAAGCTGGAGAGTGAAAAAATAGGTACTCAAGATCATATTGCAAATATCCACTAGCTGTTGAAGTGAACTAAGAATTTCGGAAGGTCAGTCTATGCTGACTGTGCAAATCATGAGAACACAGTCAAACAGCCTGAAAAACTCACAACAATGTTTTCATTTGTTTTGAGAATGGATCCCAAAGGTAAAGGTGATTGACACTAAGATAATAGGCCCAACTAATAACAACCCGGGAAAAGAAAGAAGGAGGAAAGTCAAAGCTGGCATATATTTTATTGCGGCACAGATATTTAACAACAAACTGTCCAGTATTAATATGTGGAAAATGACATAGTTAAAATGCATAAATTTGGGTAACTTATTAAACCACACTTGATTCCTACTTCAACAAAACATGTATTTTCAGTATTAATTTGATCCAGAATACATAAGGATTTATCTTATTACATGGTTCCATCTAGTTCTAATAAACCTGTGGTCTATATTGGACAACAAGAGCATGGCAGAACACAAACTTCCAAGCAAACTCATCTCATACCCAACATGGTGACTCTCTCATGTTGGAATTACAGGTCATAAGCCTACTTTTCAAATGTGTCACAACATAGAACATTTCTCACTTAGAAATGATTCACTTCTGTCCACCTGAAATGTCTCTGTTCAAAGGAAAGAATCTGATGCGATACAACACATAGACATCACCTCTACGTCTTTGCAGTCAGTGAGTCATAAATATCTTCATGTGAACCTGTCCTCGGCCCTGTATCATCTAACATTTCCAAAGAAAGAACTGCATCTTTGTTTACATTCTCATTGGTCCTCTTAATCTTCTTCACTGGAAACATAATTATCTGCATATTGGAAAGCTGGGAACTTAATTGGCAGCTCTCCCCATTTTTTGTAGGTTATGTTTGAGGTCTTCTTGTCTCTGAATTCAACCACAAAATTTTTTATTTTTAAGCAAGGCAGGTCTAGACTTCGGTACACCATCATATTTCCCCAAGTCTGGAAGAAGAATATGCAAGAAAGGTTGTGTGAGTAAAATAATTACTTTTATTAAGAATGAACAAACCTAGATACTCTCAACCCATTCATCAAATAGACTTACTTGTCCACAGTCTTTGCAGATAACTTCCCCATTTGTTTGATAATGGGCTTGTTTTGCTTGCAGTGTCTTATTTTCTCTTACAGTGTAAAGATCCCTACAATAATTGAGAAATATGAATTAATTTGTTAATGAGCAAATAGCAAATCATCACCGGCTGAACTACTTTTCCTTCTCATGGGTGAAAATTCATTTGACGTTTTAACGTCTTAGATCAAGTATCCGCTATTATGTGTTTCATAAGACTGCAAGATCTCTTCCCAGGTCATTCGAAAGGTGGAGGTTGGTGGGCAATGATGCCAGAGGAATAGGAAGCTGCCTTACACTGTGTCAAACCACTGGCCTATCTGCTGTTAATTCTTCCTCCCACCAGCTATCCAGGTTTTCAGGTTCTGTTGAGCTACCTGAGGATCCTTGGGATTGTAAATTCATCCAAATGTTAGTTAGGTCTCATCATACATAGCTTCTGAAATCAGATAAGACTGGATCAACTCAGGGTAGTATGGGTGGGTCCAGCGATATTCCCCTGCTCTGGTCACAAATCATCTGTGGCTTATTACCTCTCTCAAAACAAAAGTAGCCCTGAACATTTTGGAAAAACTGTCCTTCTTATCTCACCATATTCTATTGCTTGAACCCACTTCTCAGATGGAGTCATATACAGTACTGGAAATAAGCCAAGTAGGAGAAAAAGGCTAAAACTAATGGAGTGCAGCAAGGCTTTCAAGCACAGATGATCAAAGAAGACGCATGATTTCAGACGTAAACACGTGCACCCCGAAATAAAGCAGAAACTCAAGCTCTCTGTGTGATAGTGGACCCTACAGAATAAGGATGTGAAGTGTGTGTTCTTTCAGGCACTGTTGGGCTGCATCCCCATCAGCTGTAGCCAGCATAATTAATGGTGATGGATCACCAATTCTGTCCAATAAGATTTGGATGGCCATGTTTCCCCCCTCCCCTTCTGTAAGGCCAATAAATCAGCATTCGATGAGGCATCTTAGAATTATGGAAGGCCACACTGGTTGGGGGAGTTCAAGGTGATGCAATTACCATAAGTAACGTAAAGAATTTTCACTGTACTTTTCATTCTCATTTATATGGCTGTCTCAACTCAGTGGGACACTTCAACAAGGAATATTCAAGCACTAGGAGATTCCTTGTCTCCAAGTGAGAGCAAGAAAAGCAGTGCTTTTTTTTTTTGGTCTCCCAAATTCAAAAAAATGAAAGGGATGACTGGTAAAATTTACAATGTATTTATTGACAGACTCAATAGCTTAGTCTTAAAACAATATGGGAAACTGATTTTGGCAAGAAAATACATACCAAGAGGTAGAAAAGTAAATGGAAGAAAAGAATATTAGAGTATGTTTGTGAAGATAAAAGAAACTTGTTATAAAGTACTTCAAAGATAGTATTTAATGCCAGTAAAATTGAATCGTATGGATTGTAAACATTTTATAATATGTTGAAGATGGGGTCAATATCTTGGCACTTATTTTCATATGTGGTGGACATGTGATTGTCTTGAAATTTTGGAAGACATCAATAAAATACTATGCCTTAAGATGTAACATGCCTCCAAATCGAATTTTGCCCATAATTGAGATCACATGGGATGTGCAGAATTTTTTTAAAGAAACCTAATTATAGCAGAGCAGCAAGGCTATTTATAACAAAAAAGGCAAGTTAAATATAATTTTCAAATAAGGGAATGGCATAAAGAAGTATGGAATTGAGGCATTAACAAAAATAGACACGTGGGATAAAAATAAAAGTGGGTTTCTTAAAAACAAATAGATTTGATTATCTATGAGGAGATTTTATACAATATGTTTCTGTGGAAAGGAAAGATGAGGCACCAGCATAAGAAACTTGGCAGCTTTGGAAAGGCTTTAAATGAATAACTAAATGGGTATATATCAAAATATCTGGGGGTGGGGACACTGAATGTTAGCAATACAAATAATTTAGGTATTATTTGTCCTAACGATGATATTTTATGTTTGTGATTATTATTATCTTCTTTTGTATTTTTGTTGTACTCAAATAAAATTTTTTTTTAAAAAAACCATTGTCTCCCCCAAAATGTGTAAATCTCCTCTGAACTATGGAGCCTTGACAGACATAGTGGTAGTAGCACAAATTCCATAGAAGACAGGTGACATGTTGACACTTACTCAAATTCCTTTTTAATGCTGACATGATGCATATCTGCAATAACTTGGATGTCTTCCCCTGAACAGACTTGCTTACTACAGTTTTTGCAGAAGAAACTTATCAAAGACGGGGTTTTCTCATATTTTTTACGTTGTGATTTCTTTTCTTTCATTTTTACCTCCATTATACTTTGCAACTGGAACTCCTGGATCTGATAATGCAACAGACACACACACACAAACAAAATCATCTTCAGCAAAGCCACAGAAGAGCTAAACTCTGTGTTCAAAATGTCAAATAGCTCATGTTTGGAAAAATTTTTTAAAATCACCACATTTTCCTATCTCTTGATTAATTAGTTCTGGATTGAGCATATATATGGCACCACAGGTCCTCCACATTCCCTTCCCCCACCCCACCCCCCAACCAATGACCCACTCACCAGGTAGAGTATGCTCTTCATCTGGTTGGCCAGTCCCTGCCAGAAGAACCTGTTACTTACCTGTAAAGGTGGTTCTTCAAGTGGACCTTTGTAAAGCCACACAGATGGGTTTTCCAGCGTGCACACGCAAGGCTCGGACTTCCGTAGCAACAGGAAAGTTCGTTAGTCTCCTCCCCTTTGCACTGGGCATGTGTGAGGGCTTCCTGCCCAAACGCCTCAGATCCCTCGTAAATACCAGACATGGCCTGATGGATCGAGGGGAGGAGGGAGTGTGCTGTGTGGCTTCACGAAGATTCACTCAAAGAACCACCTTTGCAGGTAAGTAACCGGTTCTCCATTGTGGCCTTCGTGAAGCCACACAGATGGGTGATTACAAGCAATACTCATGGGATGGAGGGAAGTCACGGCATTACAACAGACAGCACAGCTCTCCTGAAAGCGGTGGTCGACCTCCCTCGGGCACCCATCCTGTAGTGCAGGCATGTCCAAACTTCAGCCCTCCAGATGTGTTGGACCACAACCCCCACAGTCCTTTGTCATTGGCAATCTAAGCTTAGAATTCTTTGATTTGTGGTCCCAAAACATCAGGAGGGCCGAAGTTTGGACATGCCTGCTGTAGTGTCTTACGAAGGTGCTTGGAGTCTACCATGTAGCTGCACCACAAATGTCCTCTAAGGGGATACCCTTAAGAAAGGCTCTCATGGTATGGGCCTGTATAGGACAAGGTAGCGGTTTTCTTGCTAAATGATAAGCAAGTTCAATGGCGGAAGCAACCCAGTGGGAAAAATGCTGTGGGGAAACTGCTGACCCTTTAGAACTAGGGTCATAACAAACAAACAGACATTGAGTCGAATGGAATGATGCAGTCCTAATGCTTAATGGACATCCAAGGAGTGGAGATCTTTAGAGCTGTGAAGAAGGGTCTGGAAAGAAGGTAGGTAGTGAAATTGGTTGATGTGGGATACTACCTTCAGCAAAAAGGAAATGTCTGGGTAAGCTACTACTTTATCCTTATAACATTGTAAATAAGGAGGGTCGCACTGGAGCGTGCAGAGCTTGCTGGATCTCCTGGCAGAAGTGATCACCAAAAGGAAGGCTGTCTTGAAGGTAAGTACATGGAGCTCACATGTTGCTAACGGTTCAAAGGGAGGATGCATGAGTTGATTCAGGACCAATGACAAAGGCCATTGAGGAGGGGGAGGTTTGCAGTCAGGGGACATGTTCTTCAGTCCTTTGAGGAATAACTTGAGATGCAGATAATTTAGACATAGGTGAGCCCTCTGGCTGATGGAAAATGATCACAGACAGATGAATTTTGAGAGATGAGGTAGACAGACCAGATCTCTTAAAGAAGAGAAGGTACTGTAAAACTAGGATAAGGGATGGGTTGATTGGAGTAAATCCCTTATCTGCAGCAAAGGAGGAGAATCCCTTCCATTAGAAGTTGTACAAACAGATAGTGGAAGGCTTGTGGGAGGCAGAAAGGATCTGTTGTATCAGGTCATTATCCCCCACACTGTGACTTGCAGACAATGAAGATCTGGGTGTAGCACTTGCCCTTTTTTCTGGGATAGTAGGTCCGGGGTGATTGGAATGCGAAAGCGGTTGCAAGCCATCTTGAAAAGTGAGGTGAACCAGGTTTGGCGAGGCCACCACGGTGCAGTAAGGATGACATTGGGACTCTCCTGTTGGATCTTCAAGACCACGTAAGAGGGGAAGGGGAGGGAAGGCATATAACAGATGAGTTGTCCAAGGTAGAGTGAGGGCGTCAACCAGAGAACGGTGGCCTTTCCCTGCCCTTGAGCAGAACTGTGGACATTTCGAGTTCTCTCAAGTGGCAAAGAGGTCCACTTGTGGGGCACCCCATCGGCGACACAGACGGCTGAAGATGGGACAGCGAAGCTCCCACTCATGGGAAGCATTGGTCCCTCTGCTGAGGGTGTCTGCTGCAATGTTTTCTGAACCTGGAAGGTGCATAGCGATAGGATGGATATGGTGAATTATGCACCAGTCCCAGGAGATTGACACCTGGAGAAGACATTTGCAATGAGTGCCACCCTGTTTGTTGATGTAGTGCATAGTGGTCTTGTTGTCGGTGACCACCAGCACTACACTGCCAGAGAAGTGATTAAAAGAGCGGCAGGCTTCGAAAATGGCCAACAACTCCAGCTGATTGATGTGGAGAGTTCTTTCTTGAGGGGACCAAGTGTCATGCACACTGAGGTCCAAGCAGATTGCTCCCCAACCCGTGTTGCTGGCATCTGTTCTTATCTGGATGGTTGGGAAGGGTGCATGGAAAGGATGGCTGGCTAAGAGGATGGGTCCACTGGCCCACTAGGTGAGATGCTGAGGTAGATCTGGGGGCACCTGTAACAACTTGGAAGGCAGGTCCTGTAGGGGATCGAACTTTGACCAATAGCAGGTTTGCAGATGTCGGAGTCTTAGTCTTGCATGCAGAATGACAGATGTCAAAGAAACCATGTGCCCATGTGTCACCGCAGTGACAGAGGTGCCTGTGAGAAGCAATGGCAGCAGAGTGTGGATGCTGTTGATCCTCTCAATGGGTGAAAAAGCCAGGGCTTTGGAGTAATCTAAGATTGCCCCTATGTAAGACACCAATTGAGAGGGTGTTAGAAGGGACTTTTCCTTGTTGACCTGCAGGCCCAACTCTGAAAAAAGTATGAAGAATGAATCCGATGTCTCTTTGGCTTGCTCCTTGGTCTCTGTCACGACAAGCCAATCGTCTAAGTAGGGAAATATGACACCTTGTGTCCTTAAGTAAGCAGCAACTAGAGCCATACATTTGGTAAACATTCTTGGATCTGTTGCCAAACCAAGTGGCAGGGCGGAATATTGATAGATGTTGTCGCCTACTGCAAACATAAGGAACCGTAGATAAGCAGGGTGAATGGAGACACAGAAGCATCTTTTAGATCCACGACCCTGAAACAATCTCCCCGACGAAGAAAGAGTATTATCTTCTCCAAGGTTACCATGCAAAATTTTGTAATGTTGAGATGCAAATTTAACAGCCTGAGGTCCAAAATTGGACGGAGACCTCCATCCTTTTTGGGGATGGTGAAATATCTGGAGAAGTGACCCCATGGGATCATTGATGGGTGGATAGATTGAATGGCATCTTTTTGGAGAAAAGAAGAGATTTCCTCCAGGATGCATGGAGATGGTGGGGTTTGAAAATAATAATAGAGGCATCCGGCTTCTTCTCATCAGGTATAAGCTCCAAAAGAAGTTCTCTCTGGTATGCCCCCATGGCACTCTGGTAGTTTGAAGTCCTAAAAAGCAGGGAAGCTAGATTGTAAATGTTCCTGCCCAAGGTATCTAACTTCCGACCCTCTCTGCAGGATGGGATAGGAATCTGTTTCAAGTGTGATTGTACTTGAGAGGCAACAACAGAATTAGGTGCAGGGTCCTTTGAAAGAAGTATAGCCTTGTCACCGTGTACCCATACAGCAATTCGATTCTCCTTAAAACCGAGAGAGAGGCAATTTTCTTGAAGGGCTCTTCAGCCATGGAAAGAAATGAAGGGGAGACTGAAAGGTGTACTGGGGCAGTGTCACCTGAGGAGATTTTGCCAAATATGTGATCTGTATGGCAAGGTTTCGGATGATGAATAGGAAGGTCGATGGACCTAGCCATACGGACGACAAAGTCCGAGTAATTTCTCATGACTTCCGAAGATGAAGGGGGAGTTCTTTCTCCCATGTCGGAGTCAGGGGTGGTGACATGTTGAGTGGAATATCCATCAGTATCATCACCAACTTCCAAAGAAGCTTCTGAATCCATGTCAGGCGAGGTAGTGGTATGCCATTTATGTCTCTGCTCCAAAGCAGAACTAGCGGTGGAATGGATAACCTAACGAGACCTGTCAACTTTCAGAGAAAAGGTGAGTAGGGGTGACAAGGGCATTGAAGAAGCAACCATTGCCGAGGGTATCGAACTCACTGACATGGTAGTTGAAACGTGTGTAGCCAGAATGTGTGGGTAAATTTCCGACAATTTACGCTTTATCTTCTTCGGTAACAAGATGGCTGGAACGATCAGTACCAAAGCCAGAACCACCGGAGCGTCAGTGACAGGTAGGAGCAAGGAAGCCAAAGCCGAAGGAAGAGTCGATCTCGACAACACAGTTGGTTTCAACAGAAGAGTTGAGGTCGGAGCCAAATGCGAGGACTTAGTCGGTGTCGGGAATTGACCTATTGGAGCAGGAGGCACCGAAGCGGATCAACCTTGATGTTGATCGCTCTTATGCTTGTGGTGGTTTTTGCCTTCCAGGCAAAGAGTTCCGGATTCGGTAGTTGAGCATGCAGAGCAGCAGAGAGCTGAACAGAGGCTCCTTCAGTCACCGAAGCCACCGTGGGAGCGAAGGAAACGCTCCAACACAGGTGAATAGGTGGACGGGATTGGTGGATCGTCCTTTGTCAGTGCAGAAAGCGGGGATGGTAGCAACAGCTCCTGACCCGGCCGTTGCTCAGAAGGAGCCAAAGACAATGCCAAAGCCTGTACAAGAAGGTCCTTCATGGACGCAACATTAGCAGAAAGCTCGGCTTCAGAAGCCTCAAAATCCAAGGATGAGGATGAGGAAGAAGGCAAGTCTGAAGGATAGAGAGCTTCATATCCCAGATGGATAATTGGCTGGTCAGTATCGATGATGATAATGTCTTCAGACTTTGAAGCTGTAGAAGCGGCTTTCGATGCCAATGCAGAAACTGTCTTTGAAGTCAAGGCAGAAACAGTCTTAGGGATCAAAGTTGAGACAGAAGATTTATTTGGACAAGCAAGGAATGGAAGTTTCTTCTTTGGTTCTTTTTTTTTGAAACTGATGAAGACTTTGAAACCTTTTTAATTTTCGTGGAAGAAGACGGAGAAGATGATTTTTCTCACCATGTTGGTAGGTTGAAGAGGCTTTTCAAGAAGATAGTAAAAGTTCTCACAGATATTGCAAGAATTTGGTTGATGCAGGACACACAGCATTTGAACGGTGGCAAAAATGCCATAAAATTGTCGAAAAAGACCCTCGTTGGAAGAAAAATGTAGGCTAATCATGGAGACTAATGACATGTTATAGGGAACTGAGGTGTTTGAACAGGAAGCCCTCACACAGGCCCAGTGCGAAGGGGAGGAGACTAACAAACTTTCCTGTTGGTAGGGACGTCAGAGCCTCATGCATGCATGGTGGGAAACCCATCTGTGTGGCTTCACGAAGGCCACGATGGAGAAGCACAGGTTTGCCTGCCCCACCCCTTGCCTGAGTGGGCAATCAGTCAAGGGTGTGGGACAGGGAAGCCTGTGCTCCTGCCAGAGATTGACCAAACTACCAACAAGGAGGAGAGCAGTGCGTGTGCATTGGTGAGTGGGGGACCCCGTCAGGGACTCGGGGGAGGGAACCTGTGTTGCCCTGTGTACAAACCACCATGAACCTCCAAACCGATGTCCGTGCCCATCTCCATACAGCATGTACTATGAAGCTCTAGCCAACCCATCCCTGCCTAAAGGTCTACACATGAGTAAAAATGCATGTGTCCCTCACACGCACATATATAGAGTGGGCAAATCTGACACACATACATCTAGGTCACTTTCAACATACGCATTAGCTAAAAATAGATGCTGAATTAACGTGTATAAGTACAAAGGGAATAGATAGAGTAGAGAAGAAGCATGTAGAATTATTAAAAGCAATGGTGTTAGCAGGTAAAGCAGTCATAGCAGAAGGCTGGAAAGATAAGGGTAAATGGACAGAAAAGAAATGGCACAACTATTTGTTTGAAATTATTCAATCAGATGTAATTTCTACTATTGATCAAGATATGCTGTGGGAAGACAGAATAAAGAAAATCAAGGAGAAATGGACTGAGTATTGAAGATGGATGGAAGAAGAAGAGAATGGAGACGTTCAGTGGAGGTTCAGTTTTTGTGCTCCTGGCTGGGAGAAAAAGACTGAAAATAATAGACTGGGGGGAGAAGGGGTTATAAGAGGGGGAAATGTAACATTTAGAGAAGATGAATATGCATAATTGAAGAACTTTATCAAAAAAATAATTATAAAAAAACACATACACATTAGTTAGCCAGAAACCCCTGTTAACTTATTTGAGAATCAACACTGCCCTATGCAGTTTTCACCTTATTTAAGTACTCCTCCTGAGACATCTGTTGAACATGCTTAATTGCTTTATGCATCATTTTTTCACGGAAGATGTTGACATGCTCACGTGCCGCAGCCCCTGATCCACCTGATGCCACAAGCACATAAGTACTTTCTTCAGCTCGAGCTCGTCCACGAGCCTGCAACAATTAAAAAAATTTTTTTAAAGGATACACAGCATGAGATGGAGTTACCATCTTCTATCCACTGTTCTGACAAAAATAAGTCTTCATAGCTCTTAGTGTCTCAATAGGGAAAATGGCAAAGCACAAACATTTTTAAGGAATATGGAACATGAAATCTGATATAACATAAAAGTGTGGGTAGCAGAATGGTACTACCTTAAAAATTATATTTAGCCATCAGGGTAAATATAATCATTTTGTATTTCTCGATAAGTGAACCTTTCAAGCAATAATAAAGCAACTGCAGAAGTTCAAAAGAATTGCTGCAAAATGTTCACTTAACAACCACCTTTCCTCTGATCTCCAACCATGCAGCAAGCACAAGGCAGGAACCATGTCTTTTTTTCTTTTTATTCCTCCATGTGTAACTGCAAATGGCAAATAACTACTTTTTTTCCTTGAATTTTTATTGCTATTTTATTTTGAATATTTTACCCCACCTTTCTCCTTGGAAAAGGACCCAAGTGCCTTCCGAAAACTGGAAGTGACTTCTGGATTGCCGGAAACCACTTCTGTGGCCTCTGACAGTTCCAGGAACCCCGTCGAAGCCTGTTCGGGGCAGCGCCAGTAAGTGTAGATGGTCTCAAACAGGCCCATGCAGCTTACCCCAGGGGGCCTTGCCTTTCATATACTGCAGTCCCGTGATATACCAGAACCGCAGTATATGAACTGTGAAATGGCAGGGGACGACTGTAATCCATAAAAAAGTCACATAGTAGGTAGTCCCTCATTCAGGGAAAGCTTGCCTGAAGAGGAAGGTCTTTGCCTGCTCCCAGAAAGCCAGCAGGGAAGGGGCAGTCCTGGCTTCCAGCGGGAGGGAGTTCGAGAATCTGGGAGCAGCCCTTCATGTGAAGGTGACGGGATGGAGAGAAAGGCCTCTCCTGATGACTTTAGTACCTGAGCTGGTTCATACTGCGAGATTTGATCTTTGAGTAGCTTGGGCCCAGGCCGTTTTGTACTTTGTAGGTCAAGGTCAGCACTTTGAATTGTGCCTGACAGCTGATTGGCAGCCAGTGCAGCTGCTTTAATAGATATGTAATGTGATCTCTGTAACCTGTCCCAGTCAGCAATCTGGCCACTGCATTTTGGACCCATTGAAGTTTCCTGAGTCTTTCCATCAGTAGCACCACATAGAGTGCATTACTGTAGTCCAGCTGGGATGTCACTAGGGCATGTGTCACAGTGGTCAGGGCAGGTTTCTCAAGAAACTGGCACAACTGGCATACTAGTTTTAATTTTGCAAATGTACTCCTAGCACAGCTGTGACGTGGGCATCTAGGCTCAAGGAGGAGTCCAGGAGCACCCCAAATCTGCACACCTCTTTTTTTTCAATTAGGGGGGGATCCCATCCAGTACAGTTGCATCCCTATCCCTTGATGTCCTTTTTGACTGACCAGAAGCAGCTCTGTCTTGTCTGGGTTTAGTTTCAGTTTGTTCTTCCTCATCTCGTCCGTTACCCATAGCTGTCAACTTTCCCCCACTGCTGGCCAGGATGGGGGGGAGTGGTGTAATGTGTGTGTGCACATGCATGCATGCACTGCTCCTTTGCTCCTCCCACCATGCCAAGCTGCAGCCTCCAGCCAAACCCAGGGCAGCTTCACTGACCGCGCCGCAGCAGGGACGGATGGCAGCCACTGGAGCGAAAGAGGAGCAGCAGCAGCTGCTGCCGCCACTGCCTTCACCTCCCCCGTGTCCGCTGTGGTGCTGCTACTGGTGTGCTGTTGGCGGAGACAGAGGCGCTTCCTTCTACTGGTAGAAGGGGAATGCTGCTGGGATGTTAGATACCAGTAGATAATTGTTCAGCATTGTTGGATCTAAAGAGGGCTTTTTAAAACAGTGGTTTTACAATTGCCTCTTTCAAGCATGCTGGAATCGTGCCCTGTTGCAAGGAGGCATTGACTACTCTTCCTAACCAGGCTGCTGGACCCTCTCTGGCAGCTTTTATGAGCAAGGAAGGGCAAGGGTCCAACATACACGTGGTGGCCTTCATCTCCACAAGGGTCCTGACCACATCCTCAGGCGGTAGGAGCTGAAACTCATCCATTAATACAGGGCAGGCAAAGGGGCACAGTTTTATTTACAGGCTCTAGATGAGGGGTTCTCAACCTGTGGGTCCCCAGATTTTCCTGGACTGCAACTCCCAGAATCCTCCACCACTCACTGTGCTGGAAGGGATTTCTGGGAATTGCAATCCAGGAACATCTGGGGACCCATAGGTTGAGAACTATTGCTCTAGATCAATAGTAGCACCCAGGTCAGCCCGGATCTGTACATTTTTGGTTGCAAACTATTGTGCAATTCTTCACAGTGAGTTACAAAGTGCTCTGGGTCAGCATGTAGCAAACTGTTGACTATTCAGAAAAGCTCTTCTGGGCGATTCCATGCTGAAGCAATGGTGGTAGAGAAAAATGATTTCTTTGCTGCTTCCCCTGCCTTGAAATAAGCTTTCCAATGGCCTTTCACTATTTCGTTATCTGTTTCTGTCTGGGTTTTCCGCCAACGCCAATGCTTCTAGAGTGACAATTCACTAAGAAAACAAAGCCATGGGTCAGACCACTACTTAACAGGAAGAATGTCCTTCAAGGGCTCTTTGTACAGTCATTATTTGTAACTTTTTGAAAGTCTGGAGGGAGGGTTCCTGCTGTTCCCAGTGGGAGACAATTCCCAAATGGGAGGACCAAGAGGGATGGGTAAAACTGGGTGTCTGAAAAGCAAGGAGGAATCACATAGAATGCAAGCTAAGGCCAGAAATTCCTTGATAGGATTTAGAAGAGCAACAGCACAGTGTTGTCAAGTGAATATGTTCCATGGCAACAAAATCATGAGTATCATCAGTTGGATGAAGGACAAAAATGGGAAAGTGGAGGATGGAGAGGCTAAGTGGACCAGAAAGGGGCATGGACAGTAGCTGTCTAGATCACCGAAAAGCAGCACACTTCTCATCTAACGATGGCTTTAGAAAAAAATAGGGATTTATTTGTCCAGGACCTTGTGTCTTGACAATCATAGAACCTTATAAATCACTATGAATCTAAACCTTGGACGTACATACCTGCACCATGGCAATCTCATTGGTGACAAGGCCATAGCGTATGACTATGTTACACTCTGGGATATCCAGGCCTTCTTCTGCTACAGTAGTTGCAATAAGCAGGTTGATTTTGCCAGTCCTGAATTTTTCAATGACATCTTTTTGTTCATTCTGCGGAAACGTGTTGTCAACAGGTTCATTAACAGGGTGAGTATACTGACTAACGTTCACACACTAACGGGACAAATGTCTTTGAGTTGACTGATTTGCTTTCAAGTGAACATGCCAAGCAACCTAATACATCATCAATGTGCAACTAAGAATGATCTTTCTGGGAAGTGGCAAGAAGAACAGGGCGGTTCCTGTTTCTCTGTTGCAGGATGCTGTAACCCAGTTGGGTTGGAAGACCAACATCCTTCTCTAGTACATACACAAAGAACAAACACAAATAATGCATTCACTTGTTACAAACACAAAATCCAGTGGATAAATGTTAAAATTACCAGAGACGTACTAAATGCATTCATATTTGAAGTAGTTTATCTCAATTTCTGCAGGCTACATTTTTTTCTGAAAGCAATTTTCAGCAAGCAGAGCTAAAAATAAAGAACTACATAAGATTTTGCTTTCTTTTGAAAGAAATTTAGTTGCACAGTCCTATTCCGAAGCCAGTGTGAATAAGGATCTCTGCCCTTTAATTACCAAGAATGTTGCCATATTATCCCCTAATAATTGTGCATAAGTTTGAGATGCCAAAATTTGTGGTGCACACACACAATTTTTTATTTCTTGAGATATTTGAGTACTTTATATTCCACCTTTCTTTTAATTAAAAAACACACGGGGGGCATACAAGAAACAGATACATGATCATAATCAATTAGGACATTGCCATTGAAAAGATTAAGCCAAGAGAATGCTAAAAGCATAGATAGGTTAAAAAGTTAAAACCAATTTAAAATACTTGACTAAAAAAAAACCATATTGATAAAAATGTGTTGCATTTCCTTTTTAAAAAGTTTAAATGTTAAATGGCAACTTAAAAACATTAAGTTTGGACCTGCTGGCAGAATGACTGTAAGTAAGGAGCCAAATTAGCTTCGTGTGACAGAGAATTTCATCACGTCGAATAAAACCTAAATAGAAGACTTAGCATATCCCAGCATGAGCAATTTATGTCTTTATAAGAATATAGGAATAATGTAATTCTGCTTTCAGAAAAACAGTGAAGTGAATAAGATGCTGACTCTTAAAACAGGTCTTTCTCAAACACTTTTTTGTATGCATATCACAACTCAGTTCTGCTACTTGCCAGATGGGAACAAAGCACAAAGATTGGGCACAGGTGCCGTTCTTAACCTCCCCCATGATCCCCCACAACCAGGAGGCCCACTCACCTTCATCAGTGCAGTGCCAGGGTCTTCCTTGCCTCTACAGGCCGCCAGCCGGTCCACAGAGGAGGCAGGCTGGGAAGAATTCTCGCACAGCTGACAACTGGCTGGCTGCCTGAGGAGGTGGAGAAAGGTAGCCTGATCTCCATACTCAACTGGCCCAACACTGCCAGCAAAGGAGGACCCCCCCCCCAGCTATGGGGGGAGGTGGGAAAGTTAAATGTGACATCACAGAGCGATTTGTGCCATCTCTATTGCCAATTCACAGATCAGACAGGAGAAGAAGTTAAGATCCCTGTTCCAAGACATAAAAGAATCTATTCCCCTTACAAATGCAGGGTGAAGGAAATCTTTGTGGTTTTGTTTTTTTACCTGAGTCATGGGCTTAAATTCACTATTGTGTCCTGCGCCAATGAGGTAGTGAGCCTTCACTCCAGCTTCTTCAAATTTGGGGTTCTCCTTAATCCACTGATAAAGAGCAAAGGCACTTTCTCGCGTTTTCGTGAAAATGATTCCCCTCGCCTTGTCCGTCTTCGCAAACTCTTCCATTAAGATGGCACGCAAGTTTTTCAACTTGTTGTTTTCATTTTGGGCGATACCGGCCAACTTATGCAGCGTCTTCGCCTTAGCTTTAAAAGTGCAATTGAACCAAATGTCACACGTCAAAGCTTTACAAGAGGGAAAAGGCTCATTAACCTAACAGCCATGCTGAATCAGACCCAAGTCCTCTCTAGTCCAACATTTTGCTCACACAGCCACAATATGCACATGGAAAACCCACCAAAAGGACAAGTGAGAAACAGCATACTTTTATCACATGCTCCTCAGCAACTGATATGCAACGGTATGCAATTTTTAATACTGGAAGGGGCATGCAGCTACCCTGACTAGTAGTCCTTGACTGCCGTCCCCTTCAAAGACTTCTTCAATCTTCTTAAAACAGTCCTTATGGGTAGCCATCCCTCCATTTCATGGCAATGAACCTTTCAAACAGCACTGGCATGCCCCAGGCTTGGCGCTGCCAATCTGTGGCCTCCACAATGCACCCCAGGCAGCAATGGGCCCAGCCCGAGCTCCAGAGGTCACTGTGGCTCCCAGCCAAAGCAAATTTCCCCATAAGAAATAATGAAAACCGGAACCTCAGAACAGATCGTGTAAGTTTCCATTATTTCCTATGGGGAAATTTGGTTTGATATACGAGTATTTTGGTTTACAAACATGCTTCCAGAATGGATTACAGTAGGACCCCTGTATCCAGGCCATTTCACGGATACTGAAACCCACGGATAAGAGTGAATACTCATATCTGAGGGAGGCAGCGCAAAGGGCTGCAGACCTGCTGAGTTGAAGTAGGAGCGGTGGTGGTGGCAGAGAGGGAAGGAAGTGACAGCGGGTGGAGAGGCAAGAGGAAGTTGTGGTGGAAGTAACGTGGGAAGGGAGGGGGATGTAAAATAGAGAGGAGTGTGGCGCGGCCGGGGAGCTCAGTGTGATTCCTCCTTCCCTCCCTCCTGCTGAGCTCCATGCGACCAGATTTGAAAGTGGGGTGGCTTGTTCTTTTCTCATCACTTACTGCTCCTTGGGGGATGCAGCACGGACCGCCTGCTGACCCCACCATTGCACGGACTGTCATTCCCCGCGTGGCCACCTCACGACAGCCCTTCCGTGCCCACCTTCCCCTTCTGTCAGTCAAAAGGCTTTGGGGTAGGGATGCTGCTACAGCCACCCTGCGCGAGCCAAGCACTGCTTTCGTCTTGCTTGTGTTTCGCCCCCAGCACTAACCCACTCCCGGTGGGCAGTTCTGTGGACTGGGCGACGGGAGAGAACACCTTCACTCCACCTGGTCCACTGTGCTGCTGTACCTTCAGGCAGACCGGGCGGCACAAAGACGTTCACTCCCGCTGCCTGGTCTGCTGACCTGCCCAGCAGGAATGGTGGGGTGCTTGGGGCAAACACCCCACCACTCCCACTGCCAGCTGATTGCCAACTGCAGATAACTGAATGCACGGAAGGTGAATCACCGGATACGGGGGTGGTACTGTATGCTTGTAAACCAAGGTACCACTGTACTGTATTTTGGATAACCCATATCATGCTCAGTCTTCATAGCCAGTAGTCAGGGATTATGAGATCTATAGCCCAAATCTTCTGGAGGAGATCATATTTACTTTCTCTGACTTAGTACTACAAGCACTAAGTTGGAATGGATACAAGATTAATCCCAAGGCTGTATGCTCCATCAATCCTCCCCTGCAACCAGAAGCATTTCTAGCATTCAGTCCAACTTCCAAATTCCAGATTAGCCTCGTGTATGAACACAAAACAGGTTCCAATCAAACTCTACCATGTTTTTACATAGGCAAGTTTCAAAACAGGTATGATAACATTGGCTCATTGCACAATCCAGGTTTTAAATCAAGCTCATCCTCATCATGAAGCCAAAATCCTGAGTGAATGATAGGAAAAGAATATGTAAGCCAAAACCTTTGTTCTGAGGCTCCTTGGTGCTCATGCACATATCACTAAAGTAAGGATTATAGTTCTATTTAAGACAAATGCTGTAGTGTATCCTTTGGAATTAAAGGAAACAGCACGTGCCCTCTGTTTGCAGAAGTTCACTGCATAACCCAAGGAATGTGTTTTTAAAGGATAAAATACATACTATTAGAATGTGAAAACCTTCAAATTCCACAAAATATCTAAGTGGATGGAGAAACAAAGAAAAATAATAAACATTAAACAAATCTCTCTGAAGGCTCAATGCTTTCATTAGCAAACCAAGGCTAAGTTGGTGGGTTCACCAATTTTGGTTGGATACTCATTTCTGAAACCCCGGTTTTCCTTTCTATTGTTAGACAGGGTGGATTTAATTGAATCAATCTGATTTAAATCAAAATTTAAATTAGTTTTATGTTTGAAAAATCACTGCTAGAGAAATCTGATCATCTCTACAGTCCCCCCAACCCCAAATGGAAAAAGTCAAGTCTAGTGGTATCTATGTCTTCATTTGAGACGTAGCCTTCAGGGAAAAGATAGTAGGACCTCTCTGTAAAGAAGTGTTCTAACTGGTGCCCCTTAATATGTATACAAAAGGCAGGATCCTGTTAGCTCTCATGTTCAAATAACCTCTTTCGGAATACCCCAAATGACAACCTTGCTGCAAAAAGTGGCCAGGGGAATATCCTTGTTTACATCTGTATACAGATTTGTGCAAATTTATAAAGCAGTTTATATCTCATTGTTACCATAGAATAAATCCAGCAGGAATTGATCCGTTTCATCTGGTTTTGGTGTGAGTGACTTATCCTCGTCATCTTCAGTTATTGCCCACTTCTTACTTGTCTCGTCCTTATAAAAGTTCTTGAGATGCTGATATGCATCAACCATTCGGATAGTATCGTTTATTAGCAAGGCATCATTGTATTTCTTCAAGTGCTCCGCACAGACCCGTTCCTTGCGGTTCTTTTCTTTTGCAGCTAGGAGAGGGGAAATGCCATTACAAAACCAGTAAAGGTCTCCCTTGAGACAGCCTTAGAAGCATTATGATAATTAAATATGGAAGTTACCTTTCTTTTCCTCTTGGATGACCCACTGTTCATAGGTCTGAGATCCAAATTCAGCATTTGGGTTGAAATGGCAATACTCCTGAATCTTCATCATTATGTCTATGAGTTCTTCCTTAAATGGATCCTAAATTACGAAAACATATCCTGTCACCGTCAACAACAGACAGGATTCCTTTTGTTTCAGATCACTCATGAAAAGTAACATCCTGAAATCACATCAACTATTGTGGAGGACTGCTCCCATCATCAGTGCCAAACAAGGAGGTGGATTTGCTTCAGGCAGCAAACCCCCTTTGGTCAACCCTACTCCCTTCCAATTCTCTTTGTGTGCACCACAAAAAAAGGGTGGGGGGACAACTGTGTTTTCTAGCACTTGTAGGTTTATGTGTAACACCAGCAAGGCCACAGCTAATGACCCATACTTAATGGGTGCTGGGAAGACTTTCATGCACCCCAGGCTACTGTCCAACTAACGAGCCTATTCAGGCCACTGTCCAACTAACGAGCCTATTCAGGCCACTGTCCAACTAACAAGCCTATTCAGGCCACTGTGCACCTAATGAGCCTATTCAGGCCACTGTGCACCTAATGAGCCTGTTCAGACCAGGGTGATGTGAAATCAAGGTGAACTACAAACTGGAGGCTTTGCCTCTAACTTTCCTTAGACTGATGCTGCTGCTTGGATGAGTAGCAAAACGGTTTGATCTCTCAAGAAAAGAAGTCCAGTTGCCATGATTCAACCTCCAGATAACCATCCAGTCACCTGGATGACTGAGAATCTTCACAGACATGTAACGCTAACATTCTTGCAATTCTGAGAATTGCCCCATCCACAATGGGTTGAACTCCAAGAGGCACTTACACTGAGTTCTGCTTATGCCAGAGCAAGGCAGTGTTGAGTTTCTCTTCACCCTCCCCTTGCACCAGCACCATCTCCAAGGCTGTACCAGAACAAAGTGTGCAGTAACTCCAGAGAGAATCCCTTTAGCACAGGGATTCAGCCTGGCCCTGATCCCTGAAAGATCCCCTTTTTTCAAAGGCGACCAAGTATAGCTCTGATGCTCTTGACTGCTATTCACCTGAAATCATTTCCTCTCTCAAGTTAGTGGAACTATACCTTAAAAGATTGGATCAGACACCAATCTTTGATTTGATAAAAAAGTAAAGAAATAAGGAGACAAGAAGATGAGAGAGAGAGAGAGAAAAAAAAATTACAACCATAAGCCCCAACAAAACACCCTACCTTTTTTTTGTCATCTGCAATCTCAAACTTCTTAAAGGGTTCCTTCACCTGATTGTTCAACTGGGAGGTGTGTTCCTGAACTGTCATAATTCCCTCTGCATCAAGATTGGCACAGATCTGGGGGAAGCAATGTTAGGACAGGTGTAACCCATGCACTTTGTGAGTCATGTTGCCTCAGAGGCGGCTAATAGTCCTCCCAGGAAGTCCATCGTTCTCATTAAGCTTCCATTAGTACAGATGATTAATAAGGATGCCCAGCCATGAAAAAAACGTGTGCCTGAGTGATCTGCTTGCTTGCTTGCTTTCTGCTTCGGAAACTGAATTCTGCCCAATGCCTGGTGTACATTAATGGGTACCTAAAGCTGGGCTGCTCAGAATGAATTCTCATCTTCTCATCTCCAGCCGGCATTTAAAAACAAACAAACCTCTGGTTAATTCCAGAGGTGTTTTGCCATAAAAGCAGCTGCAACCATTGGGAGTAAGCCCATATCTAGGGTCTGTGTCACTTTGGGCAAACATGGATTCCATACATCCAGAGCGAGAGCTTATGTGAGCACAAAAAACTGCAATGCAATGCTGGGGGGGGACGGATGACACTACCATGCATATTTCTGCCCCAGCCTTGTTCTTGTTGACAAGTCATGACTCGTTAAGCGTAATTGCCCATGGGACCATTATGGCATCAGTCTTGGCAACAGATTCTTAGCCTTGCCAGACAGAGTTTACCAAATGAGCAAGATCTCTCTTCCCTTCCCTCGATCTTCCATGCCAGTACGGTTGCGGAATCTTAGGGTTTCAAGCTGAGGAATCACATGGTTCATGGGTCTTTCTTTTACTTATTTAATTTTGGTTCTTCTTCTCTTCTTTTAAACAGTTGCCCTACCTTCTGTGCAGTACATTTGCCCGCTTTCATGAATGACTTACTTTCAGAATATGTTCCACAGCCTTGGAAGCGTTCTGTGCACCTCCGACTCCAGGGGAAGCCGTCAATCCCAGGATTTGAGGCTGGGGGATCTGGGGTTTACCCTGTTTGCACCTCTTCTGGTTTTTCCTCTTTTGTATTAAATAACGGCGCATGATATCGTTATAGACAGCTCCCTTCTGAGTATGGTGGCATTCATCAATAATCATCAATGAGAATTCTGCAAGACATTGGTCATAAATCGGTCAAGCATTCCACTCTGTTTTTATTAACTATGCCTACAGTTGGCTGGCAAATCAGAACATACACTGCAAAGGGACATAACAGGGTGCCACAGCATACCTGGTAGCACACTTCATTTATTCAATGTGTGTGTGTTTGTGTGTGTAAAGAAAGAAAGAAATAAAAGTGGGGCAAACAACCCCCTTCAAAATTTTGGACTACAATCCTCATCACACCGGCCGATTAGCTATGTGGCCTGGGGAGGATGAGAGCTGTGGTCAAAAATATCTAGCCAGGTCAAACAAGCCACAAATGAAGGAAAAATAAATACACGGAAAGTATACAACTGTGCTAGAGTTGACCAAGACCTCCAGACATAAACAATTCAACCAGCAAAAGCTATCTTTTGAAGCAGGTATAAAGCAGGCCTGGGCTAGGAACACTCAGTAAGAGCAACAACTCTTTTCCATGTAGGTGTTTTCATAAATTCCTGACAACTGGACACCATAATAGGACTAAACAATAACCTGAAACTGTACAGCATCCATTTCATACACATGTACAACAAAAATCCAAACATACATCAATATCAGTTTGCATTCTATGACAGTGCAGAAATTATAATCATGCAAAATCACCCATAGGTTTCATCAGTGATTCTATTCTTCATCCAGTTGACTGTACTGAACTCAAATGTAAAAATCTCAAGATAATTCCCCTACGCCCATCTCTTATAAATACTGTAATATCGGAAGTCTCTTTGTTCGGTTGGCAGCTCTCTTTCCCAATGCTCTCTTGTTAGCAAGAGATTGTCAGGGGCAGCAGGGGACGACGACAACTGGACAAACAAAGAGAACTCTAAGTGGTTCTAAACATGATCCATTCTTGCAGCATGAGTATTGCACACCTGATTTCAAAATGAAACAAAACAAAACTTCCTGATAGCAATTCTAAAATAGACCAACAAAGTAGATATCTCTGATCTGTCTTAGAAGGAAGAAAATGCCCCCCACCCCCAAGAAAAGGTGAAAACTCATTGTGTTTTCAAAAGATGCAAAGTGAAACCTGAAGAAGGGGCTCACTTACAACTGTTAATTCAAAGAGACAGAAATGGGGAAAGCCCTTATTCACATATAGCAGTGTTTTTCAACCTTTTTTGGGCAAAGGCAAACTTGTTTCATGAAAAAAATCACGAGGCACACCACCATTAGAAAATGTTAAAAAAATTAACTCTGTGCCTATATTGACTATATATAAAGTAATTCTCTTGAATAGGAATCTAATAAACACAAAGTATTTTATAATTACTTTATTATGAAATAGTAAGTAAACAGAAATATGAAAAATTATAAAATACTTTATTCAGTGCGCCGCAACCTGGGCCTGTTTGGCTGAACACAAAGCTGATATTCTTCAGCTTTTCCAACGGCACACCAGGCAACATCTCGCGGCACACTAGTGTGCCGCAGAACAGTGGTTGAAAAACACTGACATATAGAACATTCCACCTATCAAGTTCTTTATAGGCTAATGCTGCCTTGCAATCAGCCCAGGAACAGCAAAACCATGGAAGACATTAAAAATCCAACCCAGAGTGAATGCTAAGTACCTGCCAGCAGCCTTCAAAAAATCTAGTCTGGGACCCAGCTTTATGGATGTATACTTCAGCCTCTGCAAACCATTTCCCAGAACACCATCATGAAAGATTTATCCACAAGTCTCTCAGTCATCAAGTCACTATTGCACACTAGTCCTCGATCTTTGGCATACATCCCTCAGTTTTCAGGTGTGGAAAAACTTGTGCCCATGGGTTGAAACAGAGATGGTGAATCTATCACTTCTCCAAATGTTCTCATGCTATTACTTTTATAATCCCTGACCCTTGTCCTGATGTCTGGAGCCTATGGAAATTTTAGCACAACAATGCATAAAAGGTCAAGGTCCCTGTCCACATGGAAGATGTCAAATATTCTGGGCTCATATAAGTAGTTCAAATGCATAAAAAAAGAACATGCAATGAAGAATGGGTATGCACAACCGCCAATATGCCAACTGTATTCTGCACCTTTTCAGAATACACCTCAGATGTCTCAAGGCTGAATT
This sequence comes from Phrynocephalus forsythii, assembly GCA_029282475.1. NCBI lineage: Eukaryota > Metazoa > Chordata > Lepidosauria > Squamata > Agamidae > Phrynocephalus > Phrynocephalus forsythii. The sequence goes on along the minus strand of JAPFRF010000001.1, from coordinate 47,910,174 downwards.
ACACTCATCTCCAATCTGGCCCTGAATGGTTCAGTGTGTTCAGGGACAAAAACATCTGAAAGGGATTTGGGGGAAGGTAACTGACCGGGCTACTTTGTGAAGATCATGAGCACACTGTGAACGAGGGCCTTGTGACAGCTCTTCTTCCAAAACCCAAGTGGTTGCCCCGAGTTTGTTCTTTAAAATACATACAGAGTATAACGTTCATATTGGGCCACATAGCTAGAAACACAGCATTAGGAGTGATACGTGCCTGATAACTGGACTCCTTCTTCATCATCTGTGTCTGCATTTTGCAAAGCATTCTCAAGAATCTGAGCTGTACAGATGATGACGTCATTTTCTCTGACAACTTTCGGGAATGAAATTTTTAGCTGAGATGAACCACTCAACCCAATGACACTATATGAATATTTCAGGTAGGGATGGAATTCTTTCCGGTAATGCTGTTCCACTAAAGGCACCTGCAGACAAGTTTCCGAAGAAAAACAATGATCAGGTTTGAACTTAACACCATGCCAGAATAAGGTGTGGAAGAATGACCCTCCTATCCAGTCTACAGAATTTGTCTCTTTTGGATCTAGATAGTATTTACTACCCTCCAGTTCTATGCTTTGAGGGTCTATGGTGCCATTATGTGATGTTGGTCTCTGGACATAATGGTCTTTGCGGGTAAATGATGTCAGTCAGGATGGCAATGTTAGAGGGATTCTACTTTCAGAAGGAAGAATGGTATTGGAGGATAGATCTCCACATGATCTGCAATTGACTGGTAATGGCTGAATCACTACAGCCACCATTCCACTCTGAACACCATTTCATCTGATTTCTGAAACTAACCAGGGGTTCAGGATTTGGTTAGCATTCAGACAGGAGAACATCAGGGATTCACAGCTCTACTGATAAAGGTTAGCAGGAAGGACAATGCCAGAAACCCCTGAGAGCTATTCTCAGTTAGGTATGACAGGACTGGCCTAAAAGGACCAACTGTTTAAATCAATACAAGGCAGCTTCCTATGTCCCTGCCCCTGCTACTCTGTTATTTAACAGCTGCCATGTTATAGGCTAAATGGCATTGCTAGAACCCTTAACATGTTGTAACTCTGATTCACCTTTGTGCATGCAAAGTATTCTAAGTGAATGGCCCACAGAGAGGAGTGGATATCTGGCTTTGCCCTCCCCCCCCTCAACCAGGCACCACCATTTGGAACCTAGCTCCAGCCAGCAGACTTTGGAGTTCTAACAAGGAAGTGGATCCCACAAGAATGAAGCCTGCCCTCCCCCTTCCTATGTTAAAACACGAGGCTCTAGCTCTGCCATATCTGGAACCCTTCCTGCTGCACAGGTCCCTGGATGCAGAACTGCCAAGCGGGAAGGGTCCCTGTGCATCATGAAGTCCAGCCCCTCTCTGGGAGGCACAGTGGGGACGTGAACTCCCAAACTCAAACTCAGCAGCCAGAGACCTAATTAGGGATGGGTATGAAATGGAAAAATAATGTTTCGTTTCATTTCATGCTCACCCCCATTTTGTTTCATATGAAATTTTAATTTTTTTTTCATATGAAACGAAATGGCTCCCCTGGGTCCTATAGGCACTAGAGTTGGTGCTCGGGACTCCGGGAGCCATTTTTAAAGGGCTCCTGCCGAGCTCTCAATGGCTGGAGCCCAAAAATGATGCAACAAAATGGTTCATTTCAATAGAAAAACGACAGTTTCATTTTGTCTATAACAAAATGCTGCTTCCTCGTTTCATTTCGTTACGCAACGAAACAACGAAACAGCATTTTTGTTTTTCATTTCCTGCCCATCCCTATACCTAATCCCTAAATCATGCCTTGATGACACTAAGATAATGGGATAAGCATACCTTGTTAACCAGTACTATAACTTTTCCGCTCCCTTGGCCTTCTTCTCTCTTCTTATCCAGGTGTTTTTTGGCAATGTAAACAGCCACTCTGGTTTTACCACTGCCTGTAGGGAGGCACAGCATAATATTCTTCCCTTCCAAGGCTGGTTTAGCTACTTCCATTTGGTAATCTCTGAGATGCAGGTCTCGCTCAGGAGAACCTCTGTTATCATCTGTAGGTGACACAAATCAAAGACAGAACAATAACCAGGAGATATCGGTGATTCTTCTCCAGTAATGTCATATGCCTTCCCATACCTAGATTTAGGGGAAGACTAAAGTGTGCAATCCTTGATCAGCTTTTAGTTATATTTCCCTGCCTTGTTGAATCTGCAAAAATGTGGCGGTGAGAGAGAAAGCAAAAGAGAGGAGGGAAAGTGAAAGTGAGACCGCATATATAAGCCAGCTCAAGATATTCTTCTGCAATTTGATGGAAAAATGGGATTGTCATTTGGTTCGTTGTAGGCAAGCTAATTGGATTAGCATCCTCCACTGTGCCTGAGATCAACAAATTAAGAGAGGTCAAGGAAGACCAAGTACTGCATGCAGGTCTGTCATCTGATATCTCCGCACCACCACATTTTGGAATCATTTTTGGTCCTTCCACGTGTTTGGGATCATTTGTTACTTCTGCCCTAAATAGAATCAACTGCTTGATGAGAGAAGTTTGGAGAGCCCCTGCAGGTTATGCTTTCAACTGCAATCTCACACATGCTTTCCTCATTTTTAAAAAATCCCACTATACTCAGTGCTGGGGCTTACTTCTGAGCAGATGTAAGCATTTTAAAGTAGGCAGCTTGGGAGGGGGAAGATTGAGAGGCGCCCCAAACAACTAACGTGTCTCAGATTGTAATCCTAAACCAGGGCTTCCTCTACAACTAACGGGGACTGCATGTGTGTCTTCTGTACCATCAAGGAACTTCCAGTGTATCTTGATCCTATGAAATAATGAGCTTGGACAAGTCTTCCACTGGCAACTCAGCTCACATTTGGCAAACAAAGGGGTGTGACTCCTTTTCTTCAGCCAATCTCTCCACACTTGGTCAAGGAATCCATCAACAGCCAGGCTGCTCCATTACCCTTCTTGTCTACTCTGGGCTGGGTCAGCCCAGGGAGGAGTCCGATGTGGTGGATATGGAACCTGACTGGAACTGTATCGCTTCCACACTCAACCATCTGTGCTCACAACCTGGAGTTCAACCCCAGGTAGCAAGCTTATGACTGAGTCAGCCTTCCATCCTTCCAAGGTCAGTAAAATGAGTACCCAGCTTGCTTGGGGGCAATGTGTAGCCTGCATACTGTAATTAAAAAACTGTAAACCACCCAGAGACTACTTGAAATGGTATCAGCACCGAGAAGCAAGGTTTCTCTCTTTTTAAAAAAAAATATATTTTATTGAATTTTCTAAACCTAACAAGTTAAAACAAACACATTGTTTGCGTGTTGCCATGTTACATAGTTCAAATGCAAATATTTCCCAATATTTCAGCCAAAGTGCTTGGTATATTCCAAATTTACATGTTTCTTTTCCATCTTTATATTCATGGTTACTTATCTCCATCTTTATCTAGTACAAAGAATGAAAATAACAAAGTACAATATTAAGCTAGCTTATTTAATCTTAATTCTTAGTTTACTAAGCAGCTTGAAATCTTCACCCTTTGTATTAGATGAAAACAGATATAAATGTATGCCTATCATATATTGAGCTAGACAAGCAAGGCGCCTCTCTTGTAACGGTAGAGCTCCATCTACACCCATGTAGACTCCAAAAATCCACGTGGCTTGGTCAAGGCAGAACCTGGTTTTAGGAATCAGAAAACCCCTCTGAGCCAAAAATTCAGTCAGTTCCTTGAAAAGATTTTTTTATTTTATTAAAAGAGAAACAAAAAAAGCCAAAAGAACACAAGGCAAATGTTCCAAAAAAAAAAAAAATAGAAAAGATTTCTCAAAATGCTGGAGCAAAATACCGAGACTGATCTTGGGTCATTCGAGAGAAACACAGTAGAAAACAACAAAAGCTAAGCCATGCTGCCCGATGCTCACCTCTTAGAGGAGCAGTAGCCTTGATCTGGGACATGGGCAGATCAGGGATGTGCCCTGAATTCTAGTAGAATCCAACACATGGAGGGGGTTTAAAGGTTACTACCTGATATGTCATCTGTCATTGCTGAGGCCTCTCTGAATGATTCATTGGAGGCGTTCTTCTCACCAGCACAGCTTCATAGAGCAGCACATGCACTACAGGTCAGCCAAAGCACTTCCTGCCTTAGAGAGATGCTAGGCTGTCTAAGCAGTTTTCCTAACCCCTTTTATACATTAAATGTGCTCCAGTATTCCAAACCTGTCATAATCAACATTTTAATCCTCTTTCATGTTTCCTACAAACAAAAGCATCTTCCTCCCCTCTTCTTTTCCCCACAGCTATAATTTGCATGGCTCTGGGGAAGGAAGCAGACAAGCTTCTGGTGCCCTATCTGATACACAGTAAACATAGAGGTGTCTGTTCCCTTACTTCTTCTTTGAAATCCTTTTAACAGGAAGTTGACTCAAGGTGTTAATTGTCCCTTTGTTTTTGGCACCCACGGGCTCACACCTTTATAGCCAGCTTTTCTCATCACTCACAGAGAAGCACGGAGTATATGGATTCTAGTTTCTCACTTTCTTCACACTAGGTCTTCTTCTTTTTCTACTTTTCATATAATTTGTTTTCTTCCAATCAGTCTTCTATTCTCGTGCCATTCCTAAGAGTCTCAGTTCAGTCAATTTAGCTTCTAGTGACTTCAGGCTTGATTGATCTAGAACCCACTTATTTGTCTTTCTGGCTGGCAAATGGTAGCCACAAAATTCCTCTTCAACAGACATTTCAAACTAATTTATTTTCTTTTTCCCTGTCAGCAATTGTCCAATTTTTTAATCTATACATAAGGAGCACCACAATCTGAACCCTGCACTTTATCTCCAGTGATGCACCCTCAGTTTTAATGATCTTTCCTAGTTCCTTTATGGCTGCTTTTCCAAGTCACAATTTCCTTTTGACATCTTGATTGCCATCCTCATTTTGTTTGTTTATTTATTTATATGATTTCTATAGCACAAAGATCATTTGGCCGAAAGGCCACTCTGGGTGGTTTACAATATCATAAAATGGAATAAAATACGTTTTGGTAAAATTATAGAGCTAAGGTATAGGAAGACATTAACACATTAGATATCTTCATTGTTCGTACTCAAGTTCAGAGCTCTTCTCTGGTCATCATGTTTGTAATTTCAGTCTTCAACTTTCTTTTTAAACCTTCATTGCAGCTAATGGGCCCATTCTGTGGCAAGTATGCTTAGAGTTAGTAAAAAAAAGTCAGTGGGCCCCCTAGCAGAACAAAGAGCAAAATAATACCTTATGAGTTATCAAATTTCTGCCCTAGAAACAAAGTGAGAGCACATGTATGATTCTAGATCTCATTTTATGCTTACTTAAGCACAGTGAATAAAGACATACCTGAATCACTGCTGACCATAAAACTTTCATTGGTATCACTGACATTTGCACCAAGTGAGTTGTCATCAGATTCTGGTAAATGAAAGACACAAGTATAAGTATAAGTATATCACACAATAGCTAGTTATTTCTCTTTTACGGTAATCCACTCTGAATGTTTGCTATCCTTATTCATGCTGAAATAGCTGAAGCAAATTTGAAGATTTTTAGGAGGCCACACTTTTTTCTGAAGAAGAACAATGGACTTCTGTATGTGTTAGTCTCTGTGTTGAGATTTTAATGTTATCCCCCCCTCCCCTGAAATGGGAAATGAGCTCACAGGCATCTTTGAGTTTAAACAAAACAGAAGAAACAACATTTTCAGTAGGGAAACAGACCCTCCTTCCTATATGATAAAAAGGTAAAGGTTACCTTTCAAATGCATGCTAGTTGTGTCCGACTCTAGGGATGGTGTTCATCTCCATATTCAAGCCAAAGAGCCAGTGTTGTGCAAATCCATGGCCACGTGGTTGGCATGGCCGCAAGGAAACACTGTTTTACCTTCCCGCTTTTTACAGTGGTACCTATTTATCTACTTGCATTTACATGCTTTGGAACTGTTAGGTTGGCAGGAGCTGGGGTTATCAGTGGGAGCTTGCTCTGCTGTATGGCACCCGGGATTCGAATCACCCAGCTGCTGACTTTGCAGCCGACAGTTTTGGAGCCTTAGTCCACTTAGCTATAGTGGTGATAGGTCAAACTATATAAGTCCATCTAACTGACCTGACTGTCCTATATTGAGACTTGTTCTTTCTCCATGCAGAAGTCTGAAAAGGTAGAGGGGTAGTGCCATCGGCTCACTGTGTGTGTTCTCTACAAGCTTTGTGAACTAGTAGGTCTGTGCTCCAATTCCATCACTGTTCTCTGAATCCCTTGCTTTGGTAGCCCACACTGGCAACTAACAGGGAAGTGTCAGATTTATACAAGTACAGAATTGAAGCAAGGACCAAAAACACACACAAATAAAAAAAAAGAAAGAAAGAAAGAGAAAGAAAGAAAGAAAGAAAGAAAGAAAGAAAGAAAGAAAGAAAGAAAGAAAGAAAGAAAGAAAGAAAGAAAGAAAGAAAGAAAGAAAGGCAATTCCTCCTTCAAGCACAAACAGCATACCCCATGCCCGTAACATACTTGCTGGCTGTATTCTAAGTCGGAGAAGAAACAGAATGAAATGATTGGGAAACGGAGACAGAGGAAGAGGCACATGCAAGGGCACCTGCCTATTCCTTACTTCCTCATGGCCACTTGGCTAATTCTGCACAGCCTTCTGTATAACAAGGGAGAGCTCTGAAGGTTCTCACCAAATACACAAGGGCCCAATGTGTTCCCCTTGCTTCCAATGTTCAGGCTATGTGTGCCATTTCTGTAGCTGAAACTACACAGGCATGTGTGTGTGTGTGTGTGTGTGTGTGTGTGTGTGTGTGTGTGTGTGTGTGTGTGTGTGTGTGTGTGTATGCGCGCGCGTGCACACGCACACACATGCACACGCACACACACAAATATCAGGAGACCTGGGGAGGTGTGGCGTGGGAAATACCTAGGTTTTCCCATACGAAAAAAATGTGTGAACAGCCCATTGAGCACCGTGAATACCGAATGACTTGGGAGCGAGATGTACAATCTGGGAGGAAGAGAAATGGAATGGGGGCAGTAGCATAACTGACTATCTCCTGGTACCACACAAGTTTTCAAGAATTAAGAATGCAACTCTTCTTATAGTAGAATTTAGAGATGTGCCTAAAATGGCTGTTCCAATGTGTCATTCCGGTATTAATATGTCAATCAAGGGCAGTGGGTCAATCCCAACGTTTCCCTTTTTGCGATTTCCTCCACAATGTTCCCTCCCTCTCAGGCTCCCCCACTCCCAATTGCTTGAACTCTAAAAATCAATTTGATGGTTGTTAAAGGCTACCAGCATTGTTGGTAGTTTCAGTGGCACTTGCCAAGAAGCAGCTCAAACTCTGCTCCTGCTGCCACTGACATAACCAGAAAGTTTTAAACCCAGTTTATTTCAAGGGTCAATGTGAAGTATTATAGAAAACTGAATTAGAAACTGTCTTTGTTCTCCCATAGTATGTGCCCCTTCTTATCCTTAAATACCTTCTTCGGGCAAAATAACTGCTCCACCATATTGTGGCCCCTGTCAGAGAAAGCTAAAATGACCCTCTGGGTAGTTAAATAAAGAATAAATGCCAGGGATGTGTCCTGAATTCAAGTAGAATCTAACATATGGAGGGATTTTAAAGGTTACTACCTGATATGTCAACTGTCATTGCTGAGGCATATCTGAATGATTCATCGGAGGCGTTCTTCTCACCAGTCTTCATGTCGTGCCTCATCTCACCACCCGGCTTCAGCTCCCCGACATCATCAGGCACAAGGGGTTTGCCAGTGGCTGCCACCATCTCACCCTCAGGTGCAGAGACCCCGCTGATGCCATGTTCTAGTCATACAAACACAGTGTTAGGTTTCATAGCAAAAGTCTTTGTTTTTCACCTGGAGTTCATACATCGCTGGTAGGCCAAACAAACACACACACAATAATGCAGCTCAATGAGCTATAATATTAATTAACCCAACTTTGTATTCTGGAAAGCTTTCACGGCCGGGATCTGATAGTTGTTGTGAGTTTTTCTGGCTGTTTGACCGTGTTCTGGATGTTTTTCTTTCTGACGTTTCGCCAGACTCTGCGGTTGGCGTCTTCAGAGGGCAAGGAGCTCAGGGAACCAGGAATTCTCTCTGTGCTCTGGGTTATAAAGTGAGTGAGACTGGGGTTTTTAAAGTTGAGGAAACTTGTCCTATGCAGGAAAACAGGTGTTAGTCATTGTATAGTGATGAAGGGATTAAGAAATTTCAATGCAATCAGGGGTAAATAACGATCCTAGATGGGTGTTGTTAGCTGTTCTATTGTGTGAACTAATCACCTTTGTGGCTGTGTGAGGAATCATTGAGATTTGACCTTTTGAACTCTACAACTTTTAGCACTGGAAGCCATGCTTTGTTAATTTTTAGACTTTCTTCTTTTTGTTGAAACTGTGCTTATGTTTGTGGATTTCAATGGCTTCCCTGTGTAGTCTGACATAGTGATTGATAGTGTTGTCCAGTACCTCTGTGTCCTGGAAGAGGATTTCATGTCCAGTTTGTTTCAGGGTGTGTTCAGCTACTGCTGATTTTTCTGGTTGTTTTAATCTGCACTGTCTTTCATGCTCTTTTATTCTGGCCTGGATGCTGCGCTTTGTGGTCCCAATATATACCTGACCACAACTACAAGGTATCTGGTATACTCCTGCAGTGGCGAGTGGGTTCCTTCTGTCCTTTGCTGACCGTAGCATCTGTTGTATTTTTGTGGTGGGTCTAAATACTGTTTGTAGGTTGTGTTTTTTCAACACTTTGTCCATGCGGTCCGTGACTCTTTTTATGTATGTTTGTTGAAGGCTGTTTTTCTTTTTCTGCTTGGTGTTGTTCTTTTGGTTTGATGGCTCTTTTGGTTTCATTCTTGGAATAGCCATTTTCGTGTAAGGGCCAATTCAGGTGACTGAATTCAGTGTTAAGGAATTCGGCTTCAAAGTTTTGGTTTGCACAATCTACAAGAGTTTTGATTATGACCATGACATCTAAGAATGGGAGTTTCCCCTCTCTTTTTCTATGGTGAATGGTATATTTGGGTGGATATTGTTGAGGTAGTTTAGAAATTCTTTCAGTTTATCTTCACCGTGGTTCCAAATTACGAATGTGTCATCCACGTATCGGAACCAGACTGTGGGTGCAAAGGGTGCCACATCCAGAGCTTGTTTTTCAAAATGTTCCATGTAAAATTTGCTATTACCGGGCCGAGGGGGGCTCCCAATGGCAACTCCATCTGTCTGTTCATAGACGTCATTCTCCCACTGGAAGTAGCTGATCATTAGGCAATGTTGGAATAGGGCCTTAATGTCTTCTGGGAAGATCTGCTGGACGAGTGCTAAAGTGTCCTTTATTGGTACTTTGGTGAAGAGGGATACTACATCAAAGCTGATCAGTCTGTCCCTGGGGTTCAGTTTTAGGCTTCTAATCTTGTTTATGAAATGTCCTAAATCCTTGATGTGGGATGAGGTCTGTCCAATGTGGGCCTGTAGGAAGGTGGCTAGGTGTTTTGCTAACTCATATGTTGGTGAGCCAATGGTGCTTACAATGGGCCTGAGTGGGGTTGAGTCTTTGTGGATTTTTGGGAGTCCGTATAATCTTGGTGGAAGAGTTTCCATCTTGCAAATTCGTGGAATGACATTGGGGTGAAGGGAGGAACTCCTGACCAGCATGTTTGTTTGTTTTGTGATTTTGTTGGTAGGATCCTGCTTTAACTTTCTGTAGGTGGTGGGGTCTGGAAGTTGTCTGATTTTCCCCCAACTTTCTTGCTTATAGGACTAGTGGCTTACTGCATGGATTTTAAAGCAGATACAACTAAACCATCACCATAACGACCACCATACACAGTCTTAAAATATCATTATGCAGTGCCTCACAAAACAAGTATGGAGTTAACATGGCTTAAAATCCATTTCAAGAAGCACAAGAACAAAAGAAATACAACAGACTTTTTAGAAGGCCTTTCCCCACCTATTGATTAGTGGCCAGAGTTCTACATAAAAATTCATCCATGTATTGGCAGAAGGACAACTGGAAGGGGGCTGTCCTAGCATATCTCAAAAAGGAATTTCATATCCTGAGAGCAGACACCAATAAGGCCCCCACCTGTGTGGCCTCATAACTGTGAAACAGTCATCCCCCACTATATTGCGGTTCATATACTGCGGTCCTGGTATATCAGGGGACTGCAATATATGAAGGCAAGGGTTCCTGGAGCAAGCTATGTGGGCCTGTTTGGGGCCTCCTGCACTTACCCCAGGCCTGCTGCTGCCCGAGTGGGCCTCCGACGGGCTTCCCAGGCCCATCAGAGGCCCCAGAAATGGTTTCTGGTGAACTGGAAGTCACTTCCAAAAAAATCAGAAGTGACTTCCCATTCACCAGAAACCAATTCTAGAGCCTCCGACAGGGCTGGGAAACCTGTCAGAGGCCCATTTGGGGCAGCACTGGGCCTGGGGTAGGTGCAGGAGGCCCCAAACAGCTCCCAGTCCCAACCCGACCCAGCATCCACATAACCCGGATTTACCTTTATTGTGGGATGGGTCGAATCCCTAACCCCCAAGATTACTATAGAGAGATTACTCTAGTTTCTCTTCAGATAGTATAAATCTTTCACCTTAAAGTGAGGTAGATAGGAGAGAAAGGAAGGCCCCACCTGAAGATCTTAAGCTCCGAACAGGCTCATGTGGGGAGTCTGAGAGACCTTTATCAAGTTGTACAAGGCTTCATAGGTCACAGCCGAGCTGACTAGAAGGCCAATGAATGTCCCTTTGAAAAATGTGAGAAATGGGCCCTCTTCAAGGGTCAGTTAGAGACAACGTGAGATCTGGGAGCAGTTCTTCCCTGTGGCCTCTTTCATGAGCATCTCACAGAGTATGGGTGGCTAAATAACATGTCTCAAAGGCCTACAGTCACAGTACATAGGAGCTGAACAACAGGATGAGCACTAGGCCAAAAGCAGGGTTCTCTAGGACAGATGCAGGCAGCCTTTTTAGCCCAAAGGAGGAGTTGGTGGGTAAGGGGCTATATCCAGACACAGCCTGCACACATCCCCGCCCACCTTAAAACATATGAAATCAAGGACATTTATTTCATGCCTCCTCATTTGCCAAAATTAGTGGAACTTCCAGGGGTGAGCAATCCTGCCCCAGAGTATTATTTCCCCACTATGAGCAGGATTGGCAATTCAAAAACAAAATACAGAGGGTTAAGATGTGGGGGGCTGGGGCTGCAAGACAATGAGGGATCTAAAACATATGATAAGTCTAACCCTGGACAGACAGTGCAGTCTGGTGTTTAAAATGCTGGACTAGGACTCAGGAGGCCTAGCTTCAAATTCCCATTGAGCCATAAAACTGACCAGGTCATCTCAGGCCCGTCCCATTCCCTCACAGCATTGTTGTGAGAGCAAAATGGGGAGGAGGAAAAGGAGAGCCAAGCGCGCCATCTGGACAGCATCCTATTTTTCCCAGGGCAGTAGTAAGCTGCCATTTTGAGGCTGCAGCCTCCTACTACCCAGGTACCTGAGATTAGGCCCGAACGAATAGCCTCAGTGGGAGTTACTCCTGAGTAAATATATATACCAGGACTGCCCTTTTTATGTCAACATGTGTCAAACATTTACTTTTGAAAATCACAAGATCAAACTGTTACCATTTTCCTCCCCAATGAGCTGAGTGGCAACATGTCCATGCCCGGATTCACGGAGGGCTTCCAGAAATGGTGAGAACCACTGTTTCTTCTTCACTACTCTGCACAGCAACTCCCGTACTGCTGGTCTATTCCCTTTACCATTTTCAGCTTCAACCTGGGTAAAAAGAAAGGGGGTGGAAGTGGTGGGGAATGGGGAGTGACATGCTTGTAAGACATTTTCCAACACAGATAAAATACAATGCTATGTTGAAAACTATTCTATGTGCCATTGACTGACATACCCTTCAAACTATCAAGCTGTAACTCATTCTCCCCCACCTTCCTCCTCCAGACCCAAGCCGTTTTTGTTTTTTTCTTCACTGGCTCATGGTGACCCCTTTGAAATGGTCTTTCAACCCCCAAAGGGGTCCTGACCCCCAGGCTGGAACCACTGACCTATGCAAAGATGCACAGGCACACACATGGATGAATTTTGTGGGGGGGGGTGGCTTGGGATATTGGATCCCCAAATGATCTTCAGATTAGAACTGCCAGAAATCCTAGTAGTCAGCACAGCTAGTGGCAAAGGCTTCTGGGAGCTGCAGTCCAAGAATACCAGGGGACCTAAGGCTGAGAACAACTGCCTCGGGGCTTTGCCCTGATCCCATTGAACAAAACACTCCCTAAATGATTCCCAGAGGAAGTGTCTCACGGAAGTGTAGGCCACCAGATCGTGTTGGCTTGCAGCCCCTAACCGCTGGCTAGAGCGCACGGGTATCCCAGCCCAGCAGTGCACTGGGTTGGCCACAGATCAGCACCCTGGCTCCTAACCCTGACCAAGCCCGCCCGCCGCAGGATCTGCATTGGGATTCTTGTATCCACTGATGGCGCTTGGTTGCCTTCGCTTTTCTGCCGGCGGGACTCCAGGCGGAAAGGTCTGATCCTTGTGCCCGAGGGTCAGCGCTGAACCCCCGTCGCGGCGCGGCGCGGGGGGGGGAAGCTCCCACCTACCCGCTCCACATCCTCGTCGTCCAAGAGGTTCTTCGTCCGGCAAGCGAAGGCCACCTGCGGGGCCCGGAGGACCCCCACCAGCTCGACGAAGAAGATGTCCACCAGCATCTTGCCGACGTCGCTCATCGCCTCCAGAGAGGGCGAGGGGAGCTCGCTCAGGCTGGGGTCCACGTAGCCGGCGGCTTCGAAGCGGCCCCGGGCCAGCGCCTGGCAAAACTCCTGGCACAAGCCCGGCCGGCTAGCGGCGTCCTTCTCCAGGGCGTCCAGCAGCGCCTCGGCGGCGGCGATGTTGCCTTGCGCCTGAGCCACGGCGCGGATGCGATCTTTCTCCTCGCAGCGCAAGGAGGTCACCCCGTCCAGCACCTGAGTCACTTGGACGTTGCGCTTGATCCTGTCCCTGAAACAGTGGATCAAGTAAAGGATGGTCTCGTCGCTCGAGGGGCTTGCCGCCGCCGCCTCCATTCCGTCCGTCGCCAAGCGGGTGCTTCCTTCCTCACGCCCTCCTGTCCCGTGGATCCGCTTTTTATCGGCTTCCCAAGCAGGGCAGCAACGCCTGAGATGTCCGTGTTTGCAGGTGAAGAAAGCGCTCGCCCCCTTCCCCAAACGAGCACAGGTGCCGGCGTCGCTGGATTCCCCTTCCTTCCCTTGCCTTGCCTGGCAACTGTGGTTTGTCGAGCCCGGGCAGCTGGGCGGTTGTTATAAAGGCAGCACTTTCAGTTTCCATTCCCGCCCGGGCCGTCGGTTTCCAAACGAAAAGTGTGACCGCTGAGTCAGTTTGCTTCAAGGCGCTGCCTGGGAGGCTTCCTCCTGGTTCAGTTTCGTTTTATTGACACACTGAACAAACGACAGGACTTATGTCACCTGGCTGTCACGGGGCTTTTTCATTTCCCACACCTTGGATAAACCGTGGATGGCTAGTGGTGCACATAAAACCATATCCCCCAATTTTATGTGGAGCACGTAAAGCCAATCCCAGCACACACACCCCATTTTATGTTGTTTGGACATCTTTAGGAGGCCAAGTAAAAAGCACAAAAATCTCTGTCTGAGCATGATTGATTGATTGATTGATTGATTGATTGATTGATTGATTGATTGATTGATTGATTGATTGATTGCATTTCTAGACACCCCCAGTTTCCCAAATAGGGTCTCTGGGCAGTTTACGAAAGCAAATTAATCAATGATTAAAAGCAAACAAAACAATAAACAGCAAATATAAAAAACATAGACTAAACACAGTAAAAATTGGCAACCCCTTTCAGAAGGAGAGAAAGAAAGAAAACATCTGATCAGGAGCTACAAAACCAACAAATGAAAAAACAACAAGTATAACCAGGAATTAGTTTCTGGGAGTTAGCCATAATCAACCTATCTCAAAGCACATGACCTTGATGTGTTTTGAGAAGTTAGATTATGTGCTTTGAAAAGGTAGATTAGTGCTGATTTAATGGCTCAAACAGAGAAGTTGTGCTGATTTTTATGGGTTAAGTAGAGCAGTGGTCCCCAACCCCCGGGCCGCGGACCGGTGCCGGTCCGTGGACCGGTTGGCACCGGGCCGCCTGGGGAGGCCGGGGAGGCTCCTCCCCTTTTCCTCCGCCGCCCTCCTCCTCCTCCTCCTCTGTCCCGCGGGCAGCCGGAGGTGGAGTCGCCGCCGCCGGGCACGGCGCATGGGCGGGGTGGGGGAGCCCGGGGCTCCTGGGCGGGTGGGCCCTGCCTCCTCCTGTCTTTAATGGCGGCCACGGCAGCCGCCCGGGGTTCGGCCGCGACTCCGCGGCCGGTGGCGGGGCGCCCCGCCGCCGCCGTGGCCGGCTCGGCGGTCCCAGTGGCGCCTCGGGCCGGAGACGCCACCCCCACCGGCCTCCCTCCCCTCCCCCTCCCGCTCGCCCGCCCGAAGGCCGCAGCCGGAGGCAAGCGGCGGCGCAGAGGTGCCCCACCAAGGCGGGCGCCCCGCCGCCGGCCGCGGAGCCACAGCCGAACCCGGGCGGCTGCCGCGCCACGGCCGCCGCCGCCCGCCTCGGATGGGGCACCTCTGCGCCGCCGCTTGCCTCCGGCCGCCGACTGGAGGAGGAGGTGGGGGCCCGCCCGCCCAGGAGCCCGGGCTTCCCCCGCCCGTGCGCGCGGGAGCGCACGCCCGCCGCCCCAGCCGGCAAGCGCCGCCACCGCCGCCGCCGCCCACCTCGGTTGGGGCACCTCTGCGCCCCGCTTGCCTCCGGCCGCCGACTAGAGAGGAGGTGGGGCCCGCCCAAACGTGTTGGGAGCGCACGCCGACGCCCCAGCCGGCAAGCGCCGCTGCCACCACCGCCGCCGCAGCTCCCGACGCCGCCGCCCTCCCGTTACACACCCCAAGCCCCCGCACCTCCCCCTCCCCTCCTCCCTCCCCCTCCCCCCCCCCCACACCCTCCCCTGCCCCCCACCCCATCTCCCCCTCCCCACCCCCCACCCCGGGCCACGGGAAAATAATAAAATAAATACCGGTCCCTGGAAACAAAAAGGTTGGGGAGCACTGAAGTAGAGATTAGAGAAGAACCAGAGTCCATGATACTGCATCACATCCACAGGTTGAAATGGATGACTTTTTCTAATTCCTTTCAATTTGTTTTTAGAGTGTGATGTCTGCCACTTATCCTTTCTGTGATCCATTGTTATGCCTGCAAATGGAAACAGGATCCCACTAAAGGACACCCTTTCCCAAATTCCCAACTAAGCCCTTTGAGGAAAGACTGAAAGAAGTGGTTTGTTTAGCCTTGAGAAGAGATGATTGAGGTGAGATATAACACTTTTCAAATACTGTACTTGAAAGGCTGTCACACAGAGGACGGTCAAGATCTGTTCTCAGTCATCCCAGAATGCAGGACACATAACAATAGTCTCCACTCCAGCTAAAGGAAGCCAGATTTCATGTAAATATCAGAACTTTCTAACTGCTGGAGAGTTACAACAATGGGACCAATAAGCTTGGGAGGTGCTGAGTGCTCCAATTTTACATCTCTACTATACAGTATATGTGCTGCACAGAAAGAATGGGTCATTACTTGGTCATCAACCACTGAGGCTGAGGCAGAAATCCAGGTACATTTTCCTCAAAATCTCTGCCACTTCCAACAATCAGCCCCCACAGACCACCCTAGAACCAGGGAAGACGAGCCAAGAGCTACGGGGCAACTGGGCAGAACCACATGACTCTCCACCACATGGCCAAGAACAACTTTGGCCCATACAGTATGGAAAGCATTAAACAGACTGTGCCCCAGGGTTGGAAGGTCAAAGATTACTCTGAGAAAATTGGGCTTCCCTCTAGAAGGCACTGTGTTTGAATGGGGAGAAGAACAAACCATCTCACACACGTTATGTTGCATATGATACCCCTCAAGGTCTTGTGGATGCTCTTGATGCAGTCTGGAATTGGGCAAATGTCCTCTAGTTTAAAAAAAAAAAACACTTAATCATTTATATACCTTTTTATATATAACAGTGTTATTACTTGTTTATATTCTGCTTAATAGTGTATTTTATCTGTCAATTTGATTTATTGATGCTCCTGACACAAATAAATAAAGAAAAACAAAACAATGAATGATGCAGTCTGAATCTGATATTGCATCATATATGATATGAATTGCATTATATGCCTAGAGGTCATGGATGATGCAATCATAATAAAGCTTACGGTCATGTAAGCTTTATTATGGTTTTATGTAGCAAGATGTAACAAACATTTATTTATATTTATTTATTTAAAATATTTTACCTGCCTTTCTCCTTCAAAAGGACCCAAGGCAGCTTACAACATTGAAGGACGATATACAAAGTTTGAGACAATGAGTGCAGAACACTTATCAAGAATGAACATTAAAGACAAAATTCAGTGCTAAGAAAAGTGGTCCACATTTTGAGGAGGCATCTTACATCATTATTAAGGCAATATTAAAGCTAACAACAATAAACAAACAGATAAAAGAAAAAATGCCAATCTGAGAGGTGGAAACTACAAGTAGAAAATCACAAGCAGTACTACAAATTCTTTCCAAGCTGTAGTATATAACAGTCCCTCTAAAGGTCACTTTAGTACATAACAGTGCCTCTAAAGTCAGTCACACAGGGAAAGCTTGCCTGAAGAGAAAGGTCTTGGCCTGCTTGCTGAAGAACAGCAAATATGGGGCCAGCCTGATTTCCAAAGGAAAGGAGTTCCAAAGTCTGGGAGCAGCAACAGAGGGCCTTTTCACACAACCCCTAAGATCCGCTGGCCACTTAAATTCGGACCAGAGATCTTAGGGGTTTGTCGCCGTTCCTGCGTTCCAACCCCCTCCGCACTCCTGGCTGCTGGCTGCGTGAGGGCAGGTGTTGCGTTACGAATCACACAGGACACAGAGTTTCGTGGTGCAATCATCTGGCGCTCAGGGCAGCATTCCTGTTCATCTGTCTGTCAGGGTTCCATGGATGTCTGAGTGTCTCTCTGTGTCTGCATCGGCTGCGTGCATGTGAGATTGATGATGATTCTCCCTTTCTGTCTGGTGATGATTCTCCCTCTGAGCCTCCTGCTCCCTGAGCCTTCTTTCCCTGAGCCTTCTCCTGCTGCTGCTTGAGCCCCAGTCTTTATTAGAGAGTAAGCACAATAGATACAGGGAAACATTCCTCGGTGGGGGGAAAGAATGCAAGCCTTATCTGTTCAGTAAACAGGTACACAAAGCAGGGGAAATGGAATCCATAGGTGGGGGGAGAATGCCCCCTAGCTAGTGAGGCATTACTGATAAGAGGCTTCCTTGGGCCTGAGCAGATGTATTCTGATATCCTGGTATCTGCCGTCCTGTTTGCTCTGGCCTTCTTCAGCACATTCTGGTATCTGCTTCAGTCCTGGGGCTGCCGGGAAATATATGTCAAGCAGCCCTCCTAGGCCTTCAGTTTCCTTTGTGCTTGACCAATCTTGGGGCTCAGAAATATGGGCAATGATATCTCTACAGCGAGGGAGAAAAAAAGGAAGAAAAGAATGCCGCTCACCTCCGTTCTGCCATCCCGCTTTGCTCCCGGCACTGCATTCAGATCTCTTAAAGGGGCGGGGGGCAAAAAAAGAACAAACAGAAGCAAGGAGAGCCCGGCAGTCACTACTGTTATATCCGCATCAGGAATGTTCACCCTCTGAGAGCAGGTACATGAAAAGTGCGCTGGGACGCGCTTAGGTGGGCGTGGTCGCACTTAATTATCTGTAAACTCCGGAGCTGGTGGGGAAATAATTTTAAGCTCCGGAGCTGGGAGCCATTTGCCGCAGAGTTTAGGGGTCGTGTGAAAAGGCCCAGAGAAGGCCCTCTACTATGTTCTCATCAGACACAGTTTTGAAGGTGGTGGGGTTGAGAGAAAGGCCTCTCCTGAATACTTTAGCACCCAAGCTGGCTCATACTGGGAGATATGGTCTTTGAGACAATTTAGACCCAGTCCATTCAGGGCTTTGTAGGTTGAAAACAGCAAACTAATCATTCGGTTTTAGGAGATCTGTAAATTAGGTAAATACAACCTCAGATAAACAATAACACCTGACAAACAGAATTATATTATTCATATTATCTCGTTTTGAGTTATGATATCCGGAACGACTCTTAGTTGATTTGCTGTATAATATTTACTAATATTTGATAATCCTAAACTTTCTTTTCTTGTAGACACTTGGAACAAATCTGATTTGGATTGCCGTATTTGATTTTTATATGTGATTGACAACAGATGTAAAACAAAAGTAGTCTTGGAACCGACTTGCAACAGACCCAAATCTGAACAATTCTGATGCTTGATGTAGTTGTGCTCAATGTGTGGTCCAAGACCATCCTGATTCAATCCAGAAAAGACATAATTGCCACCTGTTTTGAAACAGATGGATACTGATGCATGGATGGGGCAAAAAGCTAGTCAAAATTCAGCTTAAAAGAAAGTTCAGTCAAAATTAAAGCCTAGGGAGAATGGAAGATCACAACTAGGGTGGATTAGTGTGTCTTTTTTCAGAACAATGATGGGGATGGCTTGATTTATGGTATGAGGCTTCCTGTTTTGGGAGGTCTAGATTTAATATAGCTTTTTTTTTTGAAAGATTTGCTGTTGCCTACCCTGTATGATAGGGATTGTGACGGAAGCCCAGATATTTGACTACCCAGTACGCATGTACACGTGATGAAACCACAAACTCTTCTTTGTTCAGTAATGCTGCTACAAGTTAGTTACTTAACCTCCTATAGATATGAAACAGGACTGATGAGGGTGGTAACGTTGCAAATAACAATTAAAGTTTATTGGAAGTTAAGGTAATACCGTGGTATTGTATAAAGGAATTAATTTGTTCCAAATGAAATTCTGTTAAGCAAATTTTCCTAGGTACAAATTTCCCATGGGAATGCATTGAAACAGAGTAATCCCTAATCACAACCATTTTTATGTTGTACGGATTCACCCCATAGGTGATTCTGTTAAGCAAATTTCCCCTATCTTTGGATTTTTTTTTATGTTGTACAGATTTTATGCTACACAAACCATTTGTTATATGAGAGTCCACTGTACCTAAATAAAGGTCTGCTTGAAAGTTGCTTGGTTTATTTATTAGTTACAGATAAATAGATTCAGTCCCTATCGCCCTTAAACAAGTCCTAACCAGTTTCTATGTCTCAAGCACTGTTTCCCGGCTGCCAACTACTAGCTTGCTGTTTTGCTCCCTGGTTGTCTCTCTCTGGTTCTCTCTAGTTCTCCCTTGACAGTTTACCGGTTGCTCCTTATATAGGTACCAGCCCCACCCACATTCAGTGGATTGGTCACCTACCCAGTGGATTGGTCACAGGGATGAGCAACGTTTGGCAGTGCATAGCACATCCGATCTCACCTGATTTCAGAAGCTAAGCAGGGTTGGGCCTGGTGAGTACTTGGATGGGAGACCACCAGGGAATACCACAGCAGTAGGCACCTGGAGTTGGAACTGGCAAGCCACTCCAGTATTTCTGCCAAGAAAAACTCCATGGACATGGGGTCACAAAGCCAAACATGACTATAACAACACAACACACACACACACACCATAACCTTCAGTTTCAGACCAGCATAGTCAACAAAAGGGTTTGTGACAGCTGTAGTAAAAAATAGCTGGATGGTCAAAGCTTTTTCTGCCCTTGTACTAAGGACCACTGATGTTTAAGAGGGGACCTCAGTTCCTTCTACAGAGACAAAACAAAACAGACCCAGGGTTCAAGGATGTACCCTTTCTAACCTGCTTCTACATGCACATGAAACGTTTATGAAATACTTAAAAACCTGTGGGACAATAAGGAGTAACACATTTCTTTCTGTGTGAGCTGTTGTGAGTTAACATTCACTTCCGCAGTGTCTGAGCAAATGACAGAACACAGGAAAGTGTCTGTAATGGTGAAGGCAGGTGTGCACTGGGAACCACAGAGGCATTAATCATGACAATCCTCGTAGCCAGAACCTGCAAGAAAAGTCCAAAAATGCAGGCAAGTGGATCAGTGGTTCTCAATCTGTGGGTCCCCAGATGTTCCTGGACTGCAACTCCCAGAATCCCCTTCCAGCACAGCGAGTGGTTGAGGCTTCTGGGAGTTGCAGTTCTCCAGTGGGAGAGAGAACGTGTTTAATTTCTCATTCTCAAGTCCCTCTCAATGTTTCTGTATGGTGTTGGCAGCTCTGGCAACAAGTTCTGTTCCTAGAAGCTCTAGTGGTTTTCAATCTGTGGGTCCCCAGATGTTCCTGGACTGCGACTCCCAGAATCCCCTTCCAGCACTGCCAGTGGTGGAGGCTTCTGGGAGTTGCAGTCCAAGAACATCCGGGGACCTACAGGTTGAGAACCACTGCTCTAGTTCAATAACGAAGGTACAAGTCTTTTGTAAATCTAATGGCTCTCAATTGCCTATCCATGCGCAAACCACTCAGACCATTTCGGCAGGGACAGCTTTGCAACAGTAAGAGCGTTCCTCGGACAATTCATTCTCAAGAGAAGACTGGGAAGCTGCGGTGGTGGTGGTGTGGGGGTTGCGCTTGCACATGATGCCATTATTCCAGATATTCCAGAATCCGGAAGGCTCACCGCTGTCCGTCTGAACGGCTCCATTATATCAATGATGCTTTCAAGTTTATGGTGATCCCACAAGGCGGGCTCCCATGTCGGTTATGCCCGGTGCAAACCAGCAGGTTCGCAGAACAGTGTTTTTTTGTCCCGGCCGTTCTATCTCGCCTGCCCACCTCCCCGTGGAGGACCCTCCCTTGTCTGTCACAGCGCCATCGGGCCAATCGTTTCCCCGCCTGACATTTCCGCCCCAGCTGGCCCTCCTCCTTTTCCTCTGTGGCAGGCCTATCCTGAGAGAAGGCGGCACCGGCCAATCGGGAAAGGGAGGAGGCGGGGAAAGGGAGGCGAGGGGGGGGGAGGCGGACCGCGAGCGGCCGGAAGGAACTTCCGGTTCTCCCCGCGTCGCGTCAAGAGGAAGGAGGAAGTTGCCGAGGCCACGGCTGGGAAGGCCAAAACAACTGGCCGTTGCGGTAGATTGGAAGGCGGCCCCGGGTTCGAGTCCGTGCGGCGGCGGCGGCGGCGGCGGCTTCCTCCCTCCTTCCCGGTTCAGCAGCGGCCTGCTCGCTTCCCGTCGCCATGACGTACCCAGGCTTCGGAGCGGTGAGTCGGGCGGGAGAGCGGGCGGAGGGGTGGGGGTGGGGTGATGGCGGAGGAAGGAAGGAAGGCCCGGGCCCCCTCCCCCCCCCCCCACCTCTTTTCAGGGCGCGCATCCACCCCCCCCGCCCAATAAAATGCCTCTTCCCCGCGGCGACCCTTTCAGGCCAGGTGCGGGGTGGGGGGAAGATCCGTGGAACTCGGGCCACGATGACGCAACCCAGGCCCGAGTAAGTTCGACGCCTTCTCTCCCCGCGTCGTGTACTAAGCAACCCATGGGCCCCGCTCGGGCTGCTGCTTCCCATCTCCTCCCCTCCCCCCCCGCACTCCCCCCCCCCAAAAAAAGGAGTTTGGCTCGGAGGCCTTGGGCCCTTTTCAAGGCGGGGGTAGAAATATTTTGAAATTATATATAGATATAGAGATAGATAGATATAGATAGATAGATATAGATATAGATATAGATAGATATATAGATATAGATATAGATATAGATATAGATATAGATAGATAGATAGATATAAAAATATAATACACACACACACACCACCTTTCTCTCTCTCTCTATATGAATACACACACACACACACACACACACACACACACACACACACACACACACACACACACACACACACACACACACACACACACACACACACACACCGCCTTTCTCCTTGGAAAAGGACCCAAGGGGGGCTTACAATACAGAGGGACAATATACAGCCCACAACATTTAAGACATATTCAAGGTAGGAACAGGGAATTAGAGGAGGCGTCTTAGAACATTTAAAAAAGGTAACATGATTAGAGCTACAAAGGAGCACGCAAGAAGAAAAGAAAAATCCATTATGAGGGATGGAAAGCAACATGGAAAACACTGGTGTTCTTATGAAATCACTCAGTTGCAATCATCTTTGGTAATCCATATAAAAGTCTCATAGTAGGTAGTCCCTCATTCAGGGAAAGCTTTCCTGAAGAGGAAGATCTTTGCCTGCTTCCAGAAAGAAAGCAGAGATGAATAAAACGAATTTATTTTCACCAGGGAAAAATAAATAAATGGATGGCCTGCATCCCTAAGCCAGTCAATTCAGCCAGGGCTTGCTCCTTCTCCTGATTCTTTATTTTTATTTTTTACAAAAAAAGCAATCACTCTCCCAGTACTATGTATTTTAATGGCAGTGTGAGCTGTTGCTTGTGGAACTTCACCCTGGATAATTTTGGGATGTTGAGCCGATATTAAAAGCCCAAAGGCCAAGGCAGTGCATTTATTTATACGTTTATCAAATTGATCCCCCTCACCTATGCATGTTTCATCCTCCTCCCCCACAAAGCTTAGACATTTGTCATAAGTTTTGTGCTGCTGACCTACAGAACTAAAAAAAGGGGGTCTGCTAGCCATTAAAAATATTAAGCTTCAGAGCTTGAAGTAGAATAAATAAAAGTGATATCTGCTGTACAAATTTGGTATATGCATTTAAATGGGAGTAACTCTAAAATGGTACAGTTGAAAATATCCAGCCCATATTTTTGTAAGTGAGAAATGAAATCATTTGTCAGACTCAGACATCATTTGGATGTGTATGTGTCTTGAAGTGTTTTTCTCCTAAGATGTTATGTACTCTCCTTTCTGCCTCACTAATACTGTAATTACAATAATGCAACAAAAGCTCCAAACTGCAATTCCGTTTAGTGCTGGTTAATAGATCTTTACCATTAGGACACAGAGGTTTATTTAATTATTTCATTTTACTGATAAATAGCCATTGCATTCTTTCTGATTTGGCTGGGTACAGTAGCTTGTCCCATTAAAGCAAATGCATCTGAATTGGCTTGCTTTTCCCCTGATGGTGTATTTTCTAATCCTGTTAGGAAAACTCAGATTATTGCAACCACTCGGTTGACCTATTCATTTATTGGCTCTTAGGATATCATTAATAGAGCAGATTGGATATCTTATTAGATACTGACATGCTACATGAACTATGCCATGCTAGTGCTGGCATAAGAATGAAACTTACTGTCGTGTCCAGAATATAATATTTTGTAACTGCTCTTTTGTTGAGTTTTGTGTGGTATCTTTGCAAAAACATGTTAGCAATATGAGGATTTAAACATACCCACTCTTTTGCATGTGTGAGACCTATTGAAACGATGCAAATTTATTTGTCACTAGCAATGCAGGTTTGTTGTAAGCTGACAAATATGGTGAAACCCATCTCTTCTTTGTTTCAAAAGTATGGAGCTTATCGTGGTCAGATGCCAATGCAGATGGCAGTGGGCCAGTCTGTCCCTGGAGGAGTACCAAGTGTGGCCCATGGAGGATCTCCTGGCTATTCTGTTTACTCCGGTGCCTATGCTGCAGCAGCTGCTGCTGATCCATTGTGGACATTCTTCAGTGCTATTGCTGGACAGGTACGTTGAATATCTGAATTTTCTGCAAGAGTTCTCCTTATTTTTCTGGGTGCAGTTTTGATAGGATAGTTTATCAAGAACTTATTTGGCAAGATGTAATATATCAACAACAATACCTGTATAGTAGCCCTGTAATTAAGGACTAGCCTGCTAGGCTTTTTTATTGGCCTGCAGTGTCCTTTCCATGGCTGCATGGGAAGAAAGGGCATTAGCCCGTTACCAAACTAGTTTTTAACAAAACTGTTCTACAAAGCAGGTTGACAGAGGACAGTCAGGCAGATTTTCTCCACAGCTAGGATGGAAACCAAGCGGACTGAACAAGGAGAAATGGAAGCATCCATCCTCCAGCCTGCTTGTATTTGTGGTCACAGACAGTTAATGAGTTTTTAACTGCAGGGCTGCTGTATAAAAACGTTCTAGGGATTTGTTGCTTTAAAAAGTAGCAAACCAGTAGCAATGGTATATTCTTTTTCAAGGGTGGGTGAGGATAATTGTGGCAGGATGGTTGGAAACTGATCAATCTGCATAGTTATTAGCTTTCCACAGAGCAGGCAGTGGCATGAATGGATTTGGCTTACTGTTTTGGGCTGGTTTCTTAGGGAGCCTGCAGCTTTAAAAGGAAAGAGTGGTTGTTGTTTTTTAACGGAAAGAGTGGTACTACTTCTTCCCCATTTATTTCTGGTCTGAATGCCAACTTCAGATGGAATTATTTCTGGATAGTGTTTTGGCTATAAACATTCAGATTTAAACATTGTTTCTTTGCTTGCCTCTCTTGGTACGAGGAAACATTTTGAACAACAGTTTTATATGTTGGGAATCTTTGTAGGGTTTTAGCGGGAATGGAAGATGCTGCTCAAATTTGGCAGCATAACCCTTTGGCTGCAGATCACGCAGCTTACTCAGGGTTATGTTGTATTAGAATGGGAAGGCTGTTAAGTGGAGTAGAGCTCATTTTTCAAGGCTGAGACAATTATGCCTAGTTATAAGTGAATGAATGCATAACTAAAGAGCATGCAGAGTGTCTCTTTAATCATATATTTGAGTTGGCATTGGGGTTTTGGGTTGGAAAAGGCAACTACTTTGCACATAGATATTTCTAGAATAGCACCAGAGAGCTATGTAATCTAGACAAAAGGACTGGTTAAAAGGTTATAGTAAAGATTCACCAAAGGGCATATGCATGGCCCCACAGGTCATTGGTCTCTAGAGCGTTTTGGGACTTGTGATGCCAATATGCATTCTATCAAGAGTGTGGATCTGCAAAGGCAATGTTCATGAAGAACTTCAGTTTCAGGTGAGTAACCTTTGTTCAGATATTCCCCTTACCCCCGGGCGTTTTAATTTATATCTACTATCTCAGGTCTAAAGGCATCCATTTGCTACATCTTACACCTTACTGTTCTAGTAAACACAACTCTTGGGAGGGACAACTTTTAGTCCTGGTTTGATATCTTGTCCTCACTAGGAATATCATTTTGCATTCTAGTATTGGGAATTTAGGTAAGGTCCAAAGATGCAGTCTTCCTTGAATTTAAGTTTGAACAATTATATTTAAATAATATGGGTGTTAACTCCAATTAATAGCATTGTTATTCATACAATACAGTGATGCCTTGAATTACGAAATTAATCTGTTCCAACAGATCTTTCATAATTCAAAATTTTTGTCATTCAAAACACAGTTTCCCATAGGAATGCATTAAAAGCCAATTAATCTGTTCCAAAGGGGATGGATTACAGTAGGCTTTCAATGCATTCCTATTGGAAGCCTGTAGTTTGCTGGGTTGCCCTTGATCAGCTGTCAGAATCAGCTGTGTGGCAGTGGTGAGCATTTACTCCTGCTGCCCGGTCTCACTGAAGCCTTTTGGTTGCACCCCCCTCCCCACCACCACACAGCTGAACTCACCACTCGCCTCACCCTCGCCTGGCTTAGATCGGTTAGACCAGGCCTGCCCAAAGCCCGGCCCGGGAGCCAAATCCGGCCCGTCAGGCCATTCTGAGTGGCCCGTGGCTGGCTGGCCTGCCCCTCCCTCCACCTCCTTCGCCCCATGTTTTTTTAAACAGGCTCCCTGTGCTTCCTTTGGTCCCCACCTTCCTTCCTTCCTTCCTTCCTCCCTTCCTTGTTCCCCACCTCCCTTCCTTCCTCTCTTGGTTTCCACCTCCCTCCCTCCCTCCCTCCCTCCCTCCCTCCCTTGGTCTCTGCCTTCCTTCCTGCGGTGGGGCTGCAAGGGGTCAGTGGGTGGGGCTTGCAGTGGGGTGGCAGGGTCGGGGAGCAACCGGCCCCTGACACATTCTCAGCCATCAAATCTGGCCCTCCTTACAAAAAGTTTGGGCACCCCTGGGTTAGACTGATCTTGCCTGTCCTGTTCTGAGCCAGGCGAGGGTCCACCGGGTGATAAAGCCACAACCAGCCCGACCCTCATCTGGTTCAGAAGGGACAGACCCAATCTTCCTCCCACCCACCCCCGATGTTGCGGAGCACATGTCCCTCTTTGCATGGCATGCTGGTCTTTGAAAGAAATGCAGATTCTTGTCCATGTGCCATGCAAAGAGTAGGCTCTTTGCATGGCATACGGGTCTTTGAAATGCAGGTTCCTGCCCACGTTCCATGCAAAGAGCAGACTCTGTGCATGCAGCCTGCTGTTTGCATGGCACGCTCACCCCAGTGGTTGGGGCACCCAGGATTAGCAAGCAGGCAGCAGGGATCCAAAGGCACGGACCCCCACTGCCTGCCTGCTTTCCAGGCATGAAAATTTTGAATTAGGAAAGGAAATCTACTGGGCTGGGGAGCTGTCAGTCACCTGGCTGTAGGCCTGCCCAAGAGCCAGGTGATTTTGACAGTTCTGAATTTCCTTTTGTAATTCAGGTTTTTCACAGTTCAAGGTATTCATAATTCAAGGCATTACTGTACTTGCTTCAGTAAAGGCAGTGGTGCCTTTTGCTTTTATGTGTTATACTTGGGTTATTTTGGGAGTATATGGTGCTCAATTTACCAAGCTAGTGAGCTACTGAGAGAGAAGAAAAGATGTCAAGTATAATCATCAGTGGTCTGAGACTGGACTGCCCCTGCTCATCAGCAACCTTAGTCCATGAAAGTTGATCCTTATTGAAAGGGGCTCTTGTAGAAGTAACTGTTTGCACAATATATCCAGTGGCCTGAATCAGAGTGGACATTCCTGTTTGAGTATGTTGATGTGACCCAAATGAAGCAGTGTTATTTAGTTGTGAGCACTGTCGTACTTAAAGGAGATGAGGATGTATACTTTCTGAGTCTGCTTTAGCTCAAACAAATGCAAATCATGGGAAATGGAAAGAAGTATCAAAATTAATTAACAATTGGACAAGATCATTGCTGAAACTTTATAGTTTAGCAGAGTAGCAACTAAAGTAGGCCTATCTTATCAGTGGGGATTTTGTGAATCAGTTGTTCTATAAATTCTATTGATTTAATGGGCCTACATTAATTGTGACTCACTATGTTAACCAACAGAATTTCAGCCGGTATAAGGATTGATTTTGGAAGTTGGTGCTTCGGAATAGAGTGAGAAACCTGGAGCCTGCTAGAACCCCCTGCCTGTGTCCCTCTATTTGAAGCCTACAGCAGAGTGTTATGGGGCGTTGCAAGTAGGCCATCTTCTGGCATTGTACTCTGGATTGACAGTTACCCCTTCAGACTTCAAGGTTGTCACCATTACTAAACCAGAAGAGGTGTGAGCAAACAAGGTTTCTAATAATGGCAAAATAATATCTCAAAGCATCACTGAAAAAGATACTAAAAGGATGGGTTCATACATGGCTTTTTTCTATTCTGGAAATGTGGCTATTTTGTAAAATAACTTACTGTTTTTTGTAAGTAGAATAACATTTATTCAATGGTTCTGCAGCTGTATAGGAAGTGCTGTCAAGTAAACTGAAATATATTGAATTTTTCGGTGCATTCTAGAATTCTGGTCCAAGCCATACAGTTGAAGTATTTAAAACATAATGTAATAAAAGAGCAGTTAGTACTGGGGAGGGAGGGGTTAAGAAATCTAGAGAAGTTTCTGTAGAAATGTTTAGGGGAAAAGAGTTCTGTTCCCTGAGGGTAACAATTTTCATGTGATGAGAACAATATAAAAATGTGGAAAAATACTGATCTGAGGCTGGCCTTTTCATTGAATAAAATGTGAGGCACTTGCATGTAGATAGTGGCTCAAAGACAGCCCCCGTGTGCTGTGCTTTCAGTTTTTAGTCTAATTCCTCTTTTGAAAGTATGAACATTTTGAAGCACCACTGCCTAGTTTCAGATCAGTGTTCTCAAATTCCCTATCTTCAGAAAATCCTTTCCACTTTGAAATGTCTGGTGAAGAACATCTGTGTGAAGTTAAGGATTGAGGAGTGTGTTCTAGAGTAGCCATTTTCATTTGAAGAGGGCTACAGACTGGAAATAATTATTCACCAACTGCCTGATAAGATTGGTTATGTGACATACACCATCCTGATTCAGCCTGTATTTCTTTCATATTGTATTTATGGCCATGGCCAAAAAAATATTGAAAATGGCTGTTGTAGAGCATACACTCAGGGTGCCTGTTCAGCATAAACCGAGGCTGTAATCCTACAATTAAGAGGCACAGACTGCAGCATGATTTTGGTTCTAGGTAAGTGGTTCCCAACCTTAGATCCTCAGATGTTCTTGAACTAAAATTTCTAGAAGTCTTTACCACTAGCTGTGTTGGCTAGACTTTCCTGAAGTTGTAGTGCTTTCGATAATGAAACTGCAATACTGTGATGTGATGTGCAAGTTATGCATAAATCAGTTCGTTTTAATAAGTTAGATGTTACCTTTTTGGATAAACAACAGAGAAAAGCATGCCTCACAGAACTTGGAGATCCATCCACAGGCATCCTCAAGGGTACAAAAAGTACCAAATAGTAAGGTGAGAAATTAAAAGAATATGGATTTAAGATTAGATCCCTCTTTCCTTTGTTAATTTTAGCAACTGAGGTTATTCCAAAATCCAGAAATTTAGAAACCAGTTCCTATTTTTAAAAAAGAAGAAGAATATACATATTTAGGACTTCACTCGTATTGTTTCTGCTTGACTGTTTAGTCCACTCTTATGCACCAGCAAGGCTTAGAAGTAACAATAGTTTGCTATTAAGCTGATTCCAACTTGTGGCAGCCTTTTCCAGGGTTTTCTCAATATAGCATACTAAGCAATAGTTTACAGGCCCCTTCTCCTGAGGTGCTCTTAGACTGTTCAGCTTTCCCACAGATACATAGACTGGCTCTTCTCCTTGGAAGCACAGTGGGGGACTGAACATGTTTGTCTACATTTTAGTATATATATTAGTGTTATTTTGGCTCTGGGTTTTTTTGCCACTCTTTTCTTTCTTATTTTATTTTTATATTGTATTCTACATTATTGTATTTTAATGATACTGTACACCACCACTGTAATTTGAAAACTACCTCTGTAGAGGAACTTGATGCACAGTGGTGCCTTGTATAAAGGAATTAATTCATTCCAAATGAAATTATGTTAAGCAAATTTTCCTTTATACAAATTCCCATAGGAATGCATTGAAAATGGAGTGATCCCATTTTTATGTTGTACATATTCTCCCCACAGGCAATTATGTTAAGCAAATTTCCCCTATCTCTGGAATTTTTATGTTGTACAAATTTTATGTTATACAAGCTGTTTGTTATACAAGGGTCCACTGTATATGGAGTAGAAAGTGTGGCCAAATGGTTTTCTAATGTATGCTTTTATTTTCTTTAATCAGGATCTTAATTATTGACTTGCATATTTTTCTCCATTCTCAAGTGTAATGTTTTAGTAAATTTGGGGTTTTTTAATCAGAGGAATAAATCTTCACTTCTGTAACATTTATAGTCAGATAAGCACAGTTTGTCATCTGCCATTTAGCAAGGTAATGGAATTTTAAATTACCATTTAGCAAGGGTAATGGAAGCTTGGGCCTTGACACTCAAAAGAACTGATCAGGTAGAGCGGCTTGTGTAACATGGATACTGCTTTTGGAGAGGAGGGTGAAAGTAGGAAGTGGAATCATTTCTGAGAGTTGTTGCATTATGTTCAATCAGTGAGACACAAAAATGTGGTTATCAACATTTCAGTTGCCCTTCTCTTTGTTCCCTGTGAATTTATCCAGTAAACATTCTTTGTGTCTGTGTGTGGATGATGTAAGTACCTTTACACAGTTATGTACCGTAGTTGTTGAACACTTGGCTTTTAATATGTGGCTGCGTAGATCATAGCCTGTTAGAGGTGTTTCCTATACATGTTATACTTTTTAAAAGTAACTCATATCCATATTAACTCTTCTGAAAATTGACTGGCATGATGCCAATTTCATCGATCTAGTTTGGAGGAAGATTCAAATATTCAAATTGTTTATGGGAATTGTCTCCTATGAAGTCTAGTGTATTTGCAACTTTAGACTAATGGGATTTGCATGAAATGAAGAATTAAAGAAAGGAAATGTTAAATTTACAGCCCCATATATAAATATTAAACAGAGAAGCTCACAAACAGAAAGATTACATCTTTAGGGCTGTAAAGTCAACATGGAGGTTTAGGTGCATTCATGTGGATCTTCTCGTATTGAGAGACAAGTTTCTTTTGTGACCTTCTAGAATTCATGCATTGATGTGTCATGGTACTTGAAGTGCTACACTTCATGCCATTATGAAAGATTCTTCCTTCAGGTGAGATATTTTTGTTGATCAAACAAGGAGATAAGTGGCATGAGTATCAAGCTTTAGAACTGCTTGAAAAGCCAGCTTAGTTTTTTATTATGTGCAACTATTCATTTTTGTTGCAGGGAGACAGTTATGTGTATGTTCTCACATGTGGATATCTGTAGAACTTAGTCTTTTAATTTTGGATCATTTTGTATGCATCCCGATTTGTGGAATTAGAATGAATATGTAGGATGAGGCTAGTGTGGGAATGAAAATGAGACAAGTCATTTGTCCTGTTTTTTAAATGACTTGTCACCTAGCTTAAAAAGCTCCAAGTGAGGCACTTTTAAACAAAACCAACAATGTTGTGGGGAAAACTTTGAGCAACTTTAGAGAAAAAAATATGCTATTGCAAGATGTTGCTGGAGCCTTATAGATGAGGTGATGTGTTTTTTTAATTTTGAAGGGGTGTTTGTTACACTTCAATAAAGTAGAATATAATTAGTGCTTGTGTGATTTACTCTAATACTGTAAATTTGGCTAGATGAGTTGACTGAGTATATTGAATTTACATGGGCTTGACTTGGATTCCAGAGAGGCAATGCCCTTGAAACACAAATGTGTATGCATTCATTTTACAGGATGGTGAAGTGGATGCTGAGGAACTACAGAGATGTCTAACACAGTCTGGAATCAGTGGAACATATTCTCGTAAGGCTTTGTTGCTACTGAATACAATATATTTTAATATCCCAAGTAGTGTTACTAGTAGCAGCAGCTTTTTTGTCATTATTTTAATTTATTTATTTATTTACAAAAATGTTTTAGCTGCCCCACTATCAAGTGGTCTCTAGATGGCATATGAGGCTGTCTCTTTGACACATACCCTGATAATTGTAGACCTGTATTATTATTCATTATCTTAAATTACAGAAATATTACTGTTTAGATTTAGTTGTAGGAGGACTTCGATCAAAGTGCGGCTTTTGCATTCAATATTCTTGTAGCATTTGTAATTAAAACTATAAAATGTATAGTGTGTTGTACTTGTGTCCTTAGTGTAAATCACTAGATGCATTACCATATCTTAGCAAAGTTACTAGAACATTTATGTGCCCATTATGAGCAAAATAGTGTACAGTTCTAAAGGCCAATATGCAGGTATTCCTCCGATTCCCTTCTCATTTTTACTTATTAGGAAAGGTTATTGCATGTTTCAGAATTGTTTTAGACTAGTAGAACTACAAATGTAAGATAAGCAACTGAACATATTTTTCAGAATGCCAAGAGTTATTTGCATATTCTATCTCACAAGGAAATCATCTCATTGTAATTTTTTTTTCAAGTTACTAATTTGATTTCAGTTTGTGTGTAGTATAATATTTTGCATTTTATGCTGTAGATGCTACTTGAAGCTTCTGAGTAATAACTATTTTCTGACATATATTTTTCATTGTCTTCCGTTCTCATATAAATTCATGTAGACTGTAGAGGTTTTGACCAATCAGCCTGTGTTTTTCTATCTGTTACATTTATTCATATTGTTAATCTGTGTAAACTTCTTCATGCTGCTGATTAGTGTGTCTTGAACAATAGTTAATAAGCTGAGATGGCTATTGTTGACGTCAACTTAATTTATTCTTCCCTTACGATTTCAGCCTTCAGCTTGGAGACGTGCAGAATTATGATATCAATGTTGGACGTATCCTTGGGGGGAAAAAAGTCTAGATGGAGCTATAGGTGTGCTTTTGCATGAAACCTAACTAGGGCACGTTTGATCTACAATAGAAACAGGGTTTCAGGGGCTGGTTGTTCAGGGCCTTGTTTTATGCATTGCCAAAGATGGAAAAGGGGGGGGGGAGCTAGAAGACCCAAATTGTTCTGTAATCTGATGTCTTTTAATTACTATTTTTAGTAGCCTTCTCTGTGGTTAACTCTCTTACCCAGTGGAAAGCAAAGAGGTATCACAGCAGGAATGGCAAACCTTTTAGAGACCGAGGGCCCAAACTGCAATTAAAAGCCCACTAATTAATCGCAAAGGGCTAATATGCCAATTTAACCCAAGTGTAGGTGGCTGTGAAGAAGGGGGCAATGTCTGGTGCTCAGAGAAACGTCTCCGAGTGCCACCTTTGGCACCCGTGCCATGGGTTCACCAACACTGTATCACAGCATAACCTCCCAAACTACCAATTTGATTGGCATCAAATTGAGTTTAGTTTCAGTTTAGCTGGCATTCCAAGTCACCCTCTAAATTCACTAATTTAATTGTTTTTCTGAGGAAATGTAACTGGCCTCCTCCTCTCTGGGAACAGTAAAAACATGGCCTTTTAGGCAGGCCTCCCTAGAGTCCACAGCATCTTAACAAACATTGTTTCAGCATATGATCTCTGTTCCACTACCTGCTTTTAAACTCTATTGATTACTTAGGTAATTTTGGTAAGTGGCATGTACTGTGTTTAAAGTTTCTATTTTTATTTGTTACTTGATGTAAAATGTTTATGAAGATTCTTAGTCATCCAGGTGAGGTTGATGTAAGCCACCTTCTTGCCAGATGGGCAGTATATAAATCAAATAAATAAAAATAAATAAAATGTAAAGGCAATCTTCAGCAAACTCTTGAATTAGAAGTAGAATATGTGTAACAGTAAATGTGTAACTGTTGCCTAATTTCCTGTGAACCCATATGTACCTTAACATCATAATATTAGAGAGAGAATACTGGGAAAATGGGATACAATGAATTTAAGGAACTGTGGGCTGCTCTCAATGCTTGGAAACAGAATTTCATGATGATTGATCAAGATCGAAGTGGAACGGTGGAACTTCATGAATTGACTCAAGTCATTGTAGCTATGGGTAAGAGGCATTGCTTTCAAATTTTCTAACAACAGTACGTTATTTTGCTCATAATGGGCTGCATGCTTTGATACACTAATATTCCTTGTTCTCCATTAACATGAGTCTAGATGCAATGCTTCTCCATAAGCATAGTTGCACAGAATTGCAAAATAGCACCGTGAGCACATGGTCTGCCTTGTGCAGCTGGTGATTCAACAAACTGCAACCACTTCAGTGCATACTCAACACAGGCATATTTTTATACTAGGGCAGTGAGTGATCTGACTAGATGGATGCCTTATGAGTTTCCTATGATTTAAAAAAATGGAGTAAGTTACTTCACATTGGAGTTCTCTTTGTTTTGTTTAAATACATAAAACAGAATTGTCACAGTTTGACATTTTTATGTGTGTTTGACTCAAACTAAATAACGAGCAGGAAAAGCCTGAGCTAGGTACTGTAACATAGTAATAAAGATTTAATATTTGTAAGTAGTAATATTTATTCGTTGTAACAGCTGCTCCTCAGTCACAGTAAAATAATAGAAAAGAACATTTTGCTTTGAAAACCTTTTCTCAATTAGCTCTATTGTGTGTGAAGCTTACAAGGTTGAATTGTTCAGAGATGTATAACTAAGCATCTTGTTCCCATGGCAAGAAGAAGAAGAATGTCTTTGGCTTTCCTTTAGGTGCAGTGGAGACTGCACAACCTATTAGTGCCTAGGAAGGGGGCTGAGCATCATTCAGCAGCTGACACAGGTCTGGAAGCTGCTTCTTGGAAAACTTGGAAGGGGATGATCGAATGGTCCAGCAACAGGCGGGTTGTATTCCTGTGTGGAGCAGGGGCTTGGACTTGATGGCCTTATAGGCTCCCTCCAGCTTCACTGTTCTATGATCACTCTCTGCTTAGTTGACCATTGGTTTCCTCCTGTAAACATTTTTACCAGACAGGGCTTCAAGCCCAAATGAGTGCATTGAAAGGAAAATCATTTGAGGAGGAAGATAAGTGTTCCCAGTTCACCTCCTGCATCTCTGCTATAGATCACCACTTCCAACTGCTTGGGATCCCGATATTCCCAGATGCAGGCTTTGCAAGTGATCAATCCAGTTGCCTTTGTTACATTTAGGCAGGGTAGGTTATGGATACAAAATACCTTGCCATTTCGGAGCTCCCTAAGGCAGCAGTGCTTTACTTAGAAGGAAATGCTGATGCCCTCCTCACTTTACGGGTTACTTTCTCTGTACATTTTACATATAAATGTTGAATTTGAGTTGATCTTTGAATGGATTTTGGTTTCCAGAAGTGCCATTTGTAAAAATTATAATATTGAAAGGCTCTTCTAAGACGTCTGCTCTTTTGCTCATGTAAACATACTTCCCTTCCCTTGTGTTTTATGTAGGTTATAGGCTTAGCCCACAGACATTAATTGCTATTGTGAAACGTTACAGCAAGAATGGCAAAATATTTTTTGATGACTATGTGGCTTGCTGTGTGAAGCTTCGGGCTTTGACAGGTAAGATATTTTATTTGCCACTTTTCAAAATCCAGTCCTTGGTGCCAGTAATGCATTGTTACATTTAAAATGAAATTGGAAATTGAGGTGGCATCATTCTTCTTAGGTTGGACGTACAGTTATTTTGTATGAGTGGAAAAGGTTGTTTGCTTTTGCAGGGCGTTACCATCAGATTATTCTGCCCTGTTCCACCCCTGTCCGGCTACAATATCTATATCCTGTCCCTTGTTCCTCAGAAATGCTGGTGCAGAGAACTGCAGGAAGACCTAGGAAATACCCATGATGCAAATTTATTTATTATTTATTTATTTATTATATTTGTATCCCGCTTATCTCCACAATGGGACTCTAAGCGGCTAACAACAACAGATATCACAATACAAACAAATTAAAACATTTGCCCTATTAAATCCTAAAATCCTAAAATCCTAAAATACGAGAATCCAAGGCCTCCAATGCATCCCATGGGATTTCTGCTTGAATGAATCTCTGAATCCATTCCAAAGCCTAATGCAGTGTTCAAACTAGACATGGGCATTTCATTTTGGAAGGGGGCTGGCTCTGAAACGAAACATGCAGTCCCACCCTCTGGAACAAAATCAGCCGCTGTCTTACCTTGCTTTATCTCACGCTGGGCGAAATTTCCAACCAGGAAGAAGCCTCCGATGCATCATCTTTCCCTCTCCCTGGCGCTGGCCATTCAGACAGAGAGGGGGGATGATGCATGTCTTTGCACAGCTTCTGATTGGCCAGCATCAGGGATAGGGAAATATAACGCATCCGAGGCTTGTCCTGGTTGGAATCTCGCTCAGCGCAAGGTAAAGCAAGGTATGACAGTGGTTGATTTTGTTCTGGAGGGTGGGACTGGGGTCCGAGCACCAGCTGTGCTGCCGTGTTTCATTTCGGAACCAGTCCCCTTCCAAAACGAAACACCCATCTCTAGTTCAAACCATTCTCAACTTAAAATGTGAATCAGCTCTGGCCCAAATCCTATTGCATAACTTATGCCAGCATTATTTGTGAGTTCAAGAGGCTCCAGAGCCAAGAGGTCTTTTATTACTGAATATCTCCTGCAGGTATAATTTTATGCAACAGGATTTGGGCCACTGAATCTTAATAAGGTTTTTCGTTAAAAAAAGAAATGGCTTATTCTAAAGTATTTAATTCCTACTCATACAATTAGACAAATGTGGCAAATAAATGGCATTAGATCAGTTTGACAAACACAGTGTTGAACAATTGCTTTGACTTGAACAGGGCTTTACTTCACTGGAGTTGGCTCTGTAGCTGATTGGGTTGGTGCAGCAGTTGGGAAAATTATTCCTTGCTGAACTTCTTGCTAGAAGAGCCAATCTGTTTTCTGTTGGCTGGGTTTTGTTGCTCAAAGCTCCATCAGAAGATGGGATTGGCATACCACTTCTGCATGGTAATCTAAACTGCATTTGACACAACTTTTTTTTTCTTTTACTTAGTTGCATGTTAGGTCATGTTGTTACCAGTAAGACTTAAATTCAAGATTGTATCTCAAAAAATTTTATTGTATCAATTCATCACTATTTTCTTTTTGAAGACTTCTTCAGAAGAAGAGACAGCATGCAGCAGGGCATTGTGAATCTTGTCTATGATGATGTAAGTAATAAAACTGCAAACTGGTAACTCTCATAACAAGTAACCATGCGGAGTGTAGGTACTGGTTTTAAATTCCTTTTGGCAACTTTTACCTTGTGTTTGCTAGAATTATGTTCAGGAAAATTTCATGGGCAATAATCTGTTCTTCATTGCGATCTCGATGTATCCACACAGTTGGATACGTATTGCAAACACTTGTATAAGACCTTATACACTAAACAAATTTTCCTACTTCTCAGATTGCTTTTTTTCTAGGAGCCTAGTTCTGCTGAACTATGGCACATTGTATCCCAGGAGAGTAAATTTATGAAATCTTTTATATGGATTCTAGTATTTTAGCAGGTATGACAACATGTCTGTGAAGAATCCCAGTGATCCAGGTGAGGTTATCGAGTAGTTGATCCATGGCAACTGGACTTCTTTTCTTGTGAGATCAAAATGTTTTGCTACACATCCAAGTAGTACTCATCCAAGGGACTGACGAAGCTACTTGAAGGAGTAATGAAACGTTTCAATCTCACAAGAAGAGTCCAGTTGCCATGACTCAGCTTCCGTAGGCATGGCAATGGAGAATCCACAAAATAAAAATTCTGATTATTTTTAAAAAGGCACACTGTGAGGCATATGTTTATGTTGCCCTGAGTCAGAAGACTTCTGACCAATTCTTTATAAAGTTGGATACACTGCTAGTCTTTTAGCATTGTACTGAAGGAAGGTATTGCTCTTATAATTCGTAGTCTTTGTGTAGTGCCTAAATGTGTTCTTTTATCTTGGAAGCAGTTGTGTCTCTTCTAAGAAGACAAGGCCACTAACTAGTTATTTTTCAATGGTTTACTCAAACTGATATTTTTCTGGCTAGACCTAGTTAGAAGAAGTAGAATGGCAATAAGAAGCATATATCAAAACAGCAAGAGTTAAAAGAATTAGAAGATAATGTTAAAGAGGTATAAATGATATTTCTTGTTAATCGGGAAAGTAGAGTAATGGTACAGTTACCAGCAAAAAAGAAGGAACTGGAAGGAATCCCATTTCAAGAGATTTCAGAAAAATTTAATATACTTAAATAGAGACTATTTTGAATTTAACAATACAGATTCCAAGCTGTTAGGAAGAACTGCACAAGCGAAAAGAGATAGGGGTAATATAGGGGTGATACAGGATGGAAATGGTAGAAGGTAGAAGAAAGTGGGAGAAAAGCTGATGGCCCTCCAGGAGTTTTTTAAAAAGCTATATACTGCTACCAATCCATCCAAATGGAAAGCAGCAGAATTTATAGAAAAGAGTTGTTCTAAAAAATTATCACAATAGTGAAGCAAAAGATCAATTAGTTATGGAAAAGGAGATTGAAGAGATAATAAGCTCAAGTTTGGGACATCGCCTTGTGGACTGGGCCTTGTATAAAGGAATTAATTTGTTCCAAATGAAATTATGTTAAGCAAATTTTCCTTTATACAAATTTCGCATAGGAATGTAGTGAAAACGGAGTAATCCCTAATCGTGACCATTTTTATGTTCTACGGATTCGCCCCATAGGCCATATATATATATATAAAATGCAATAATAGAGGGGGGAAGATATCCTCCAATTCTGGAAATAATGTTTAATTATACTTACTGATGAAAGATGCCAGTGATATGAGCTCTTATAGATGGATATCATTAATTAACCAGAATGTGAAAATATTTATGGAAACGCTAGCTGATTGAAAAAATGTATAGGTTAATATGTTGTTAAATATCAAAATGGATTCCTACAAGGAAGAAAGATGGCATATCTAATGGGAATTTTGAATGTAGCATCTTAAGCAAAAGAACAAAAAATGAAAGCAGCTTGACATCTTCAAGACATTTGATTTGGGTGAATGGAAAACATTAAACATTTTGTGCAGACATTTGGGGTTGGTACACATTTTAATCATATAATGCATCATTTATACTCGGAATAGTGCAGCAGTATTTATTGATACTGCTGGTACTCAAACAACAGTTCTAAAGAAAATACAGAAAGCAGAGTTAGAGTTTAAAAAGGAAGAATGGAATTCTGTGTGGAATAGAAGGATTATGAAAAACATGTCAGTAAGGACCAATGAGAATTGTTATAAAGTAGCAAGGTGGTATTTAACACTAGTGAGGATAAATTTAATAAATGGATCAATTCTGTCTTCTTTTGGGGAATATGAAAAAGAAAAAAGGACCTGGTTTATACGTGTGATGTTTCTGAGAAAAGAGAAAAAATAGAGTGGATTTAAGTATTTCAAGAAATAAAAAATATACCTGGAAAGGAAGCACACATGTCTGCCAAGACAACCTTGTTGAATATGGTTGATAAGTAACAACTAAGTAAAGTAAAACAGATTGAGTAATTATTGTAGTAATGGTAGCAAGGCTGATTGTGGCAAAAAAAACCAACAACCCAAAACCCCTATGGTGTGCTAGTAACCAGTTTAAAAATGAATGGTATAAAGGAATGTGGGATATGGCTATCAATGATAAATTAACTTGTGATTAATTAAGGGGTATCCCATACTAATGATTTTAAAGGTATCTGGAGGCCATTTTTGACACATGTATTTGAGAACGAAAAAGGATATACTCCCATAAGGACTTGATGTATTTCTGGAAAGAATGGGGGCAACATTAGAAAGGATGTTAACCAACAGCACAATAATATAATAAGTTGATTTTGAACAAAATAGCCCCAAGGATGAAGGGTTAACAAAGTTATATAAGTTTTTGTACTTTTTCAATTTAGTTTGTATATTGTCTCATTTAATGCATCTATGTTTCTTTTTATTATTCATTTTGAATATGAATTATTGTAATATTGTATGAGACTTCTATTAACAAATGTTTGTTTTTGTTTTGGCTATGTTACACATAGTTCAGGAACAGATTTTTGGGACCAGGTGATTTCTGGCGTTTGTAACTATTTCTTTGTATGTATATATTACTACATATTGAAAGTGATGTATAGATAGTAAATTGGAAGTTTTTGGTAACGGTGGCTGGTACAGATGTGCGCTTCGTATGTGTCATAACGTGTGTGGAGACAGCTGTTTTTTTGTCCTTGTTTTTGTTGTTTCTCCACTTTTTCTGTCTGCTTGGATCCAGAGTTTCGCTTCCCAGAAATGAAAGGGTTTCTACCTGAAGAATTGTTGGTTTAGTAGAGCTTTGATTCCCAATCGTGGGCTTGAAACTCTTGGACTGAAACTCGCAGAAACCCCAGTCAGTGCAGTTATTGGCGAAGGCTTCTGGGAACTGCTGTCTCAGGTGACAGAAGGGGCTGGCAGGCAAAAGGGAATAAAGGATTCAAACATACTCTTTCCTTCTCCATCATTGGGAATTTTCATAAGTGAGGCTCGGCTTACAGGATCTCTGGATGAAATCCATTGTATTTCACTTACTAAGTTTATAGTCCTGCCAATTGTTTCTTTCTCCATATGTTGTTCAATTGATGCCTGTTTCTAAATGTTGATGGTTATATTAAGTTTCCTTTTGTTTTTCAGTTCCTGCAGTGCACCATGGCGATCTAAGTGCCAATTTGGGAAGGAAACCCCCCATGAAGAATTTCAGTGTCTTCAAGAAGACTAACTGAATGCCGTGACAGGAAGGCTGCCATTGATTTTTTCCACATTTCTGCCTGTTAATGCCTCATCGCTGTATAAATATCTTTGAGACTTTTAGTGTTTAGTTTGACAATAAACAAGTGTTCACATTTACAGTAATTCTTAGAAGTGTTCCATTCTTTGTACATATGGATGGTTCTATGGATGGTAAGCTTTTTATATTTGGGGGTTAATATGCTCAGGACTGAAAAAAGAAACAATCACATTTCACGTAATGGTTATAAACAGGGTTCAATTTATCTTGAAAGTTCTCTGACACAATACCTGTTGGGTTTAATTTCAATAAAGACTGCAACAAGCAATCTAATATTCTACAACTGGCTGTTTTATGTGCTTTACCCATGTGAAGTACTAAATCTTTGGGGTGGGTGAGGTAAGATGGTAAAACAATTCAGCAAATGTCTCAAGAACCAAATGTAAAACAAACATTTGAATATTTTTTGTTCTGATTGTTCAGTAGATTTATTTGATGTAGAATAGAACATGTTCATAGTGCAGATTATATTTAATAGTGATTGAATGCATCCTACTACGCGTAATCCTCTTGAAATAATCCTTGCATAAATGCCTTTGCCTGTACAGACGATCCGTTTTTCCTTTTGAACTCAATCAAATGTTTGAGACTGCTTAGAAGTGTAAAAGAAAAATAAGCTCCGACGTAGCCGTTATTGTTCTCCTGTAAAATCCAATAGTAGTTGAATGAATCAGTAA
This sequence comes from Phrynocephalus forsythii, assembly GCA_029282475.1. Lineage (NCBI taxonomy): Eukaryota > Metazoa > Chordata > Lepidosauria > Squamata > Agamidae > Phrynocephalus > Phrynocephalus forsythii. The sequence continues at coordinate 47,869,415 of JAPFRF010000001.1, read as the reverse complement.
AATGCCTGAATTAATAGATTACAGATGCAGTTCCCTTCTTGCGCTGTGGTTCCTGTCCAAGAATAGAATCATGGAAGACCCAGGAAGCTGTTCCTGTAAAGCACGTTCTGACATGTTTGTATTAGTTTCAACCAACTTGAAATGGTAGCAGCATGCTCCCCCCACACACACACACTTCTTCTGGCTGTACTGTTTATCATTCAGCCCAAATCTTGCATCACATTATGATTTGTGGATTTCATTAAAACAAAAGCAAGGTCAAAAGTTCTGAAACAACTGAAGCTCTCTGTATATTTAGCTGTTTGCAACTGTCCAATAATAGCTGTACCCTCTTCTTTTTGCCTCATGAAATAATTAGATGACCATTCTATCTGTACAAGTGATCCTGTCGTAACTATTTTCAGTGCTATCCCAGGATATTATTTCTAAATAAACATGAGAGTTTGATTTATATTCTTGCATAAAAAGCTGTGTAATTTTGAGATGGTAAATTTTCAGCACAGCTGTAATTATACCTGTTCTGAATTTTTCCAAAGACCTGGAATTCCGTCTGTGTAAAAGCAACACTGCAGCATGTTAGGTGGAAGATGACGGTAGGCAGTAGGGGTGGGAGACGTGGGTGTTTTTCATTTGAAGGAAGTGGAGATTTAGTGTGAAATCCAAGCAACTCGATATGTAATTCAGGGGAAAGCCAAAGGACAACTACCATTCCAAACTAGAATGTGCATGAGAATGTGAGATAGTTGCCCACACAGTCCATCCAAGCTAACTAATTGGGCATGGCCCACCCATAATCCTTTCTATGTGTGGCCCTTGGAAAGTGCATACAGGTGACCCATAGGAGGAAGTAATGCCATGAACAGAATGAGATGACAAGCTCTCCCACCCTCCTCTTGGTCTGATTTGGGGGATGAGTTTCCTCCTTTCTATTAAAATAATAAATTCATTCCAGCATCCTTCAGGGCGAAGCAGTCAAGAAGCTTTTAAAAATCCCAGAGATAGGGTGTCTCAAGGAAGGAGTTTCTTCCAAAAGCACATAACTGCTGAGTGTAATCTGTTCACTGGTTATGGTGCCTGATAATTCCAGAAGAGACATGTGAATGTGAGAGGGAAATGGAGAGGAAGGGATCTTCCCAGTAACTTCCAGATGTGTGTGAATGGGAAACCCATTTTCATTACTATAGTGGGGCATGCTATTCAAAGCATATGACCCTTCAGTTATGCAGCTAGAAGAATGCATAACGGGGACAGAGGCCATTCATATATATCCATTCATTTATATCCCATCCTTAACTGCTTGCAAGACCATAGTTTTCCCAATCCAGTTATGTATTCTTAAGGGTTATGAAAGTTAAAACCAGTCCTCTTTTGCTGTTTGAGGGATCACTGAAGCTCACTGAAATTATGAGGTTTAATAGCACACAGCCAGTCAGGGGTTGCTTTGCCTACGTCTCTTGAGGGAACTTGCTATAAATGTTTGGTTTCAAGCCATGAATATTCCGTCTCCTGATCTGTCTCCAGAATTTCAGAATTATGCAGGAAGAGCTAAAGCTAGAAGGCCCCTTTAGAAAAGCATTTTGATATGCCCCCAGTTTGCACAATATGTATGACTATGGAGTCTCCAGAATCCTGTTGAATGTCTGACTCATATGTGATCATGCAGCTAGCATGCACGGATTGCTGGCTGACCATCATTCTCTGCTTGCTTTGGTCAGGAAAACAGTTGTATGCCTGCCTGCACACTCAGTTGCACAACAGACAGTGAGCAAAGACGCATGCCTGTTTTCCCCCAATAGGATTTTAGGTAATGTGCAAGTATGTTGAAGAGAAATCTATAGGAAAACATGGAAAGGTAGCATTCTTGTCTTAATTGTTCCTTGACACACACACACTCCATTTTTCGTTAAAATAAAATTCCCTGTTCTATTATTGGACCTTTTTGAATTGTTTACTGTTGCTGACAAGCTTATTGCAATCTTGCAAAGAGGCCAGCAATGCTGGGTTTCTCTTCTTTCTATTGCACATCTCTTTCTTGGCTGCCCAAGATCTTCCCAAGCCTTCAGTTGTGGTGGAGCTTAGCAAGGCTGCAGTATTCTGCAGAGATACTTGTTAACATATGCTGCCTAGATGCCCTAAGCACATCCGATCTCGCCTGATTTCAGAAGCTAAGCAGGATTGGCCCTGGTTAGTACTTGGATGGGCAGCCACCAGGGAATACTAGGTGCTGTTGGCGCCTGGAGTAGGAACTGGCAAGCCACTTCAGTATTCCTGCCAAGAAAACTCCATGGACATTGGGTCACGCTGAGTCGGTCACGACTGTTAACGATGCAACACACACACTTGTTAACATGAAAGGCCAGACGTTCATGTAGACTTGCCAGCATCCTCATAACTAAGGTAAACACCAGCGTTCTGAACCTCATCTTTGAAACTTATGCAGATGCTTTTAACCTTTGACGTGCTTTTGAAAGGGAATTTTAAACTGAAAGAACGGTGAAACTTCTCTTGGGAGAAATTGTTGGTATTGTGTTAGTTTTGATCCTAGAATTATTGATATAAATCTCATTTGAAGCTTGTGAAGATCCTGGCCAACGGAACAGGCATTTTGACAAGAGTGTAAACGAAGGTCTTGATGCAGCAGAGGCAATCCATATGTGAAACCAAGCAGTGTAGTGTGATCAGTGTGTTGGGATAGCATCTGCTTGGCCCAAAATGTTACTGCATCAGGATACATCAGTATGAGGTGGGCATTCTGAGCAATGTAACTACAAGTGGTGTATTTGGCCACCTCTGCTCTCTCAACTAGTAATTGCCAAGGGGAAGCCAGACAAGTGCCATTATTGATGTGGAAATCTGGAGCATACAGTAGGGTCCCAGTATCCACTGATTCATTATCCACTGATTCAGTTATCCATGGTTGGCAGAGGAAAAAAATTAAATAATTCAGCAGCCACAAAGCAAGCTATTGTCACAAGCAGCTGCTGTAAAGCAAGCTATTGTCACAAATAGCATGTGTAAAGCAAACTACTGTCACAAACAGCAGCCATAAAGCAAGCTACTGTCTCAAAACAGCAGTCACAAAGCAAGCTATTGTCAGGAAACAGCAGTTTGGGCGTGGACGGGCAGGCGTTTCTCTTATCCACAGTTTTCATTATCCACGGGAAGGCCTGGAACCAATCCCCAGCGGATACCGGGGTCCTACTGTACTTCTATCTTGCCATTGCCACACTCCACACATATGAACATAGTACTGTAGTCAAGACTGCCTCTGCCAATATTGGCTTAGAATCAGTGCTGCATTAATGCCTGACAAAAACAAAGCAGATTTTCCAGAGCATATTGTGGGAGCTGGAGGTTGCTTTCTGCCAAGTTTCCATACAAAAACTGGTTCCATTCATGAAACCACCTTCCTGGATATTAGGGGAGATGCAAGCCAGGTCCAGATGCAGCAATAAGTATGCTGTGATGACAGAAATGGGGAATGTGTGGCCCTCCACATGATGAACCACAGCTCCTAGTCTTCCTGGTTGCAGCTAATTGGTCAGGGGTGTTCACGGGGACAATCCAACAACCTCTGGTCAGCCACGCATGCTGCATCCTGGAACCAGGGTGACCCAATGAAATTGGGATTCTAACTTTTGAACCAGTTGAGCAGGGGAAGTGTTTTCAGACAGTGCAACTGGATGTGCCTCATCTCTTCCCTGGGAGTTGTCTTATGGGGAAATATTAAGAGAACAGCCTATGATTGTGGAAGAAGATTTTTGAATTTGGAGAGGCATTCTGCCAAAAATAAACAAATGACCCAACATTTTTGGAAAGCACACACTCTTGAAAACATTTGCTGCTTCTCACCTAGCAATTTTGACTCCCAGAAGCTCTAGGCGGGCAGCCAAAAAGAAAGGATTATGGGACTTATGGCTAAAACATCTGGTGGGACAGATGTTCCCATACCTGTTGGAAATGTTAAGGACTTGTACTGCAGTGTCATTGTAAGGGAGATGATGATACGTTCAGAATTGTTTGCTTCTTCCGGTTCTTGACTTTGTTTCCACTTCCCATTGTTTACCTCACCTACCAGTACCTGTGGGGTACCAACCATCACTGTGTACTATCGTCCATAGAGAGTTTTGGGATCAGCTTCTCAGGTTGAGCATTGAAACCAGAGCAGCCCATTGTTCCCTCCACATGAGCCAGGAAGCAAAATGGTGGCCTCTTCCCAGCAGCACTGGTGTCTGCCTCCATACAGATGGTGCCGGGAAATGACTATTTCACCCCATGCCAAGTCATCCTTTGGGATTCCAGTCCATTGGATTCCAGGGTTTCTCCTGCGCTACACAAAAGCAACATAAAACTACCAAGAGAAGGCATCTGCAGCAGGATCTCATGGGTCACAGCAGGCAGATGACACCACAGCTTTATAGCTCAACCCTGTCAGATAGCTCAGATCATTTTCTCTCTATAGCAACTCCTATTAGATTCAGCCCACATGGCTAATAGTCAGGGTCCAAAACACATGGAACGTGGGAAGAGGGTTCTAAAATAGCAGGTTTGCCACCTAGGGGTTGATTATTCATCCAGCTCTATTGTAAGAGGCCAAAATGATCTTTATGACTTGAATCATGGCAAGCCAACTTTGCCTGAGATGACAAATGTGACCTTATCTGGATGAAGATAGCTTGGCCATATTACCCTTGCCCTTAACTTCCCATTTGGGCTATAACTTTTTGTACATGGGTCTGCCTTTAAAAACACTTTGAAAAGTCCATTTGCTCCAGCGTAGGCCCTATATATTGTGAACTGGAGCTACACAATTTGACTTTGCCAGCTGCACTGGCTCCCAATGTATTCCTCTGCTCAATCATTTCTGAGTGCTGGTTTTAGCCCTTAAAGCCACCCATGACTTGGAGCCAGATTACCTGAAATATTTCTTCTTTGGGGTTTAGATCTTTTAGGGCTGTATTTGGGTTTGAATGGATCAAGGTGACAGGGGAACTTTTTTTTTGTAATGATACAGTTATTCCAATTACTGGATATGCTGCCCAGCCAGGTTCACCTGATTCCATACCTGTGGGCTTTCTCATGGCAAGATGGGGAGGGCAAAGCATGGACCTACCGATGTCATGGGTACACAAGGTGTATCCCTGTCCTATGACTGATGCAAACTGCCTCCTAATAACAGGTGGAGGGCCACACTCTGAACCTTGACTTAGGCCATTTTAAGGTAAGTCATATAGCTTTGGCCTTTTCTTAAAGGTCCAAATTACAAAGTACAAATTGCCTGTATTAGAGCTATAATCATGTCACAGTGTGCAAGAGATGGTAGTGTCATGTCTCTGAAATCTTAAAGGACCATCCTTATGTCTCAAAGAATGATCACATCTCAAAGCATGCTAATTGACATGTTGTAGAACGGGGGGGGGGGGAGGCTCCTACAGTAGTACCTTTGTTTGCAAGCATAATCTGTTTGAGAAACATGCTTGCAAACCAAAACACTCTTCTAGCAAAGCAAGTTTCCCCATAAGAAATAATGGAAACTCAGATGGTTCGTTCTGAGGCCCCATATACTACATACTGTAAACACAAAATGCCAAAACACAGAAAAGAAGTTGGCTAGAAGTTCATGTCCACACCATGGTTTAGGTACCTGGCTGCGAAATCTGCTCTGATTGAGACTAACAACTGAATTTTATTCTGTATTTTTAATGAGACAATAATAAAATGAAATTTTCTAGCCATATACACACTTGACTAGCTGCCCCAGGACTAGAAATGGTTTGAAAAAATAAGAATGTTGAAAACATATTAAATAAAACTAAAAATATAAAGAAAAATCAAACCTTAACCTGCACTCCCCTTTGAAAACATTCCTGACTGGTGCAAGTGAGACCTCTATTCCTCTCTCCTCCCTCTGCTTTGGAGGCTGCCTGAGATGCAACATTCCAGACAATCACCCGCAATCCAGGAGGGGGAGGGGGAGGGAGGGAGAACCATTATTGTCTCACTTGTGATCATGTGACCAGCTCCAGTGCTTATATATCAAGACATTGCTTGTTGATCAAGGCAAAATTTAGAAAACAAATGCTTGCTTGTCTTGCAAAATGCCCTTAAACCAAGTTACTCTTAAACCAAGGTATTACTGTATTACAATTAACTCTTATGGAAGTTCCCCTTCTCAGGATGTTTGATCTAGGACATATCGTTGAGCTTTGACAATTCACTTTTTGTCATGACTTTGATATATAGTTTGCATTCTGGAGAATAACAAATAATTACAAATACTTTCTGATATGCCCTTGTACATTCTTTGTTGTTCATTGTGAGCTACTCACAGGCCTTCGTTAGAGGGGACCATAAATAAAAATATGCTTCTACATGCGCTCACTCCCACTGGTGAGCATTTGCTACTGTGGGGTGGGGGAGGCATACAGAACTGCAAAAGAGTACCCAGGCTTTAAATTCAGGTTTGCACAGTGGAGTAAAAGGAATTTGGATAACTAGAAGACAATTGAAAGGGTCACCATTATTCTGACTCAACTTGAGTCACTGTCACCATGGGTATGTCTGAAAGCTCAAATTAAAATATAACAGTCATTAAGGTGTTTTCATCTTCTTTATTTTGCCTTCTTTATTTTTATTTTGTTTTGGTCTGATATATCATTATTATTCTTCTGAACAGACTTTATGTAAACTACCGATGCTGACAGAAAGAGGAAAGAAAAACAGATTTCTGTATTGAAACACAGGAAGAGGCACATTTTTAAAAAGAATCAGTATCTTGGTTTTTGGAGCTTAATTTTTGAAATCAATTGAATTTAAACTATGCAAACATTGAACTGTTTTTTTGACAGATATTTGTTTTGTGGCATTAAATGCACCCTCTATCTGTGAAGCGAAGATCCGCCATGTGAAATACAGGATTGGATTTCTGCTGTGGCATGCTACTGCATCAGCCTTACACACCAGAGTTCCTTTATGAGACTCAGCAACCAGGGAAGAACATCGGGAAAAATACTATAACCTGTGGTGATATTTCCCTGTCACCGCTGGTTTTTCTAGCTCCTTCCTACCAGTGTTGGCTCAGTCATTGTCTTTACCAGAAATATACACCGGCTGATCACAGTAGATCTCGCAAACATGCACACCCATCACCATGACTTGTAAAGTGGAAAGATGTGAAACCAATAGGATGCAATTACTACTAAATAGATAATGCTGGATGTATTTCAGCTCTCTTTTGGAATGGAATCTACAAAATATGTGTACACTAAAACAACAGTAGCCCTGTCATCAAAAATTCAAATAAATTTAATTTGAAAAAGTTTCAGCACAAATACAGGTCTGTCTGTGAAGATTCTTAGTCATCCAGGTGAAGTTATATGGAAGTTGACTCATGGCAACTGGACTTTGTTTCGCTACTCATCCAAGTAGCTTCTTCAATCTACTTCTTCAGAGTGAAGATACTACTTGGATGAGGAAAAGAAGTCTCATCGCCACGACTCAACTTTCGGATTTCATCAAAAATCCACAGAACTGCTGGAAAGTGCTTATTTGTCTTAGAGCTTTTAAGGTTTTTTTTTAAATTACTATTATGTGATGGTTTTCAGTTAGGCAAATAGCATGGTGAGAAAGGTCATCTCTCTCTTAAAAGAAACATAGCTTTCGTAGCAGTATAATAATTTAATAAAATTCAACCTCTGGGATTCACAAAGCATTATTATGCATGTATAGCATTCACTGTATTTAAAGCCTACAGGTAATTGTTTCCTTACTTCCAAGTAGAATCAGCACTGTTAGTTATTTAAGCCTACTGGATTTGCAATAAGATTTATGGTTACACTTGAAAGTAATTTCACAGGCATGTGTATGTGTTTAGAGGCATGCATGTATTTTAACTTGGAAACATTATTTTTTCAGGATGAAAACTCCCCTAATCCCCCAGCTCGCACAGCCACGGGAGTTGTAGTTGAAAAAAGTAACAATTTCAAACTCAGACATGTATATATAAGACAGAAAACCTGTGCATCTATGCTTCTAGGGAGATCTTCCTTCCTTCCTTCAATTCTCTCTCTCTCTCTCTCTCTCTCTCTCTCTCTTTCTTTCACGTACACATATTTTGAGGAGTGCTTTAATATATCATGGAAATTCTGCTCATAGTTGCACAACAGAGAGGTAAGGATCCTGAGCAGATGCTCAGATCAGTTGGCTTGTATTGTGTTGTCTTCCTAGAAGGCCAGCCTATTTGGGGAGTGCCTCCATACAATAGGTGTGATCCAGCAGATCCAGCCAGCTGTGTCTAAAGGGGTTGGTACAGGGCTCAGCAGCGGCCCATCTCTCAACACTCACTCTACTGCGGCCTATGAGTATGGCACATCCTGAGTTTGTATAGCTCAAGGGACTTTTACTGGGCAAAGAGCGAGAGCTGGATGGCTATCCAGCTGACACATATATGAACATCCCACTTGCTGTAACATCTAGGTTCTCTGTGCAGCCCCTGGACAAAGACAAAGAAGGATATGGCAAGTCCTGGGCTCCACTGAGCCTCATGGTGACTTCTTTCTGTGTAGGCACTGCAGGCAAGGTGGAATGTATCAATCCCAACCACTGTGCCCCACTCACTCAAAAAACTCAGCAAACAGAGTAAGTTTGTTCAGTGAAGAGGTTATAGAATGCTTTTGTGTCAAAATCTCCTTAAGACCAAAATAACCCACGGGGAAGCCCCTATTGAACTGGTTTGTGTGTGTTTGGGGGGGAGAACCCTCCAGCCTAGGGGTGAGATAGAGCCACAGCATTCTCCATCCAGAAGGTAAACTGCTTCGGCTGTACTTCATTCTCTTATCAGTGGCTCAAGATGTGAGGCTATGTAAAGCCCAGGGAATTGTGGCAGCGAACAGAGCCACCCTAAGGTGTGGTCGTGAACTGCAAATGCAACTGAAAGAAAATACTGTATTTGCATTACTCGGCATTTGTTAATAGTTTGAACTGAAACAAAAAAAATGGGGAAAAAAGAGTGGGGAAGAGAGAAAACAAAGCCATCTACATATGTAGAAATTATATTTATTGCATTTGATTATGTTTGAGGGTCTTGACATTTAACTGCCCTTGTAGCACGGCAGCTGATAGCTATCTTGAGGTTTCAATAAGGAAAATAAATGTACTGTATAAATAAATAAATTATTCCAGTGAGGTTGGTGCAGGTCATTGATGGTTTCCCCTGTGCAGCCCAGTTGCTCTGGCTGTTTCCTCCCTCCATCCCCATCATCAACAACAAAAGAATAGGTTACTTTGCCAATTATGTTTTACAGTATGTAATTTCCACCTCAAGAGACCACAGCTACTCCACGCTTTCCTAGTGGCAGAGTGGCTGTCAGCGGCTGTCAAATGTTCAATGCTAGGAGGAAAAGTCTGTCAATTTCAATGGTAAACTGGAAGAAATGTTTCTTTTCTTGAACTGCAGAGCAGCTGAAGAAAACACAAGTAATTTCTGGGTCACTGGGAGGGCCATCAATTCAATTTTTTTGGAAGGCATCTATATATGCCATAAAATAGGGTTTCATCAAAATCAGTAAATAGTAATTTCCATGCAACAGAATGATAATCATTTCCAAACATGCAAGTGCTTTAAAAAATTAAAAAATATAAGGTGCCTTGACAATGCTGGCAGTTTTATATTTGGAACATACAATTTGTATATATATATATATCTATATATTTATATATTTACATTGTTACTGGTTAACTTTACCTTACAAGCTACAAAGTTAGGAAAAATATACAGTACTTTTGCATATAATGGTAGATCCTTTTAGCCCCTGAGTCAAGTATAGAGGATTTAAATTAAAAAAAAGAGGAAAAAAACAACCCAGTCTTTAAAAGCACTTACATTTTAGGTGATGTAAGAGTACCAAAAGGTTATTTTCCAGGAAGACCAGGATCTGAAACATGCCTATGGAGACCCAAGATACCTATAGTACTTAGGGAAGAATCAGGCAAGGACGGGTGCCTAATGGGGTGGAGGTAAGTCTTACGATGTTGCGTGGGTAGCTGTGAAGACCGGTCATGCTCTTGTTCCAAAAATGAAGCCAGGTTGTCTTCTGAAGCCGTGTTAAGATGAACTCCACTGGAGAGGGACTCTTTGGATTTCCGTTTTGTTTTCTCGAGGTCTAGGAATTCAGGACACTGGGAAATGAAACACAACAGTCATTTCGAAGACTATTTTACGAGCCAGTTTCTAAAAGAGAATTAAATGGGAGCTTGTAGGACCCAGTCTTCTCCTTATTTATTTATTTATTTATTTATTTATTTATTTATTTATTTACCATCCGTCTTCCCAAAGGAACTCCGGGTGGTTAACAACGGCAGTAAATAAGAACAAATATCGAACACACAGTACAACAAGCAGCAAAGGGAAAATAAAATAAGATAAAAATAAAGAAAGAAAAATAATCGGCAACATGGCAGCACAGAATTAGAAAGAAGAAGAAGAAAAACTAGAACTAAAGGTCGCCAAATGCCTCTCGGAAAAGCAGAGTCTTAAGTGCTTTTTTTGAAGGCAGGCACGGACTGTGCTAAGTGCAACTCACTCAGCAGTTGGTTCCAAAGACACCAATGGATGCCAGTCACAATATATGTGTTGCTATGGACCTGTCCAGATATTAACATTTTTTCAGGGGAGGGCCTCTTGAGAGGTTGCAGACGAGCTGCCAAGGCCTGCCTGACAGGCTAGCGGAAGAGGTCTTCTGCAATTCAGCCCAGATTGTGGGATTCACTGCCTTCCCAGCTGCCACTGGTTTCCTCTCTTGCCGCTTATAAGGTAGCTTATGGGAACACATTTTTATGATGCTTCTCAGTTTCTTGGGATGCTTCTGTTTGTTGACTTTCTGATTTTAATGGCTGTGTTTCATTTCACATTTCATCTTGTACAATATAAGGATTTTAATGTTTGTACAGTTAATTTGTTTCTAGTTGTGTTTTTATTTTGTTTTTGTCTTGAGCACTACCTAATAGTAGGAAGGCAGAGTAGAAATGTGATCATCATCATCATCATCATCATCATCATCACCACCACCACCACCACACTATCATTATCATCATCATCAACAACGACAATGTTGATGAGGTGGCTGTTTGTTACTTCCACTTTTGTAGGCTATATATTTCTGATTACCATTTGTTGGGGAATGACAGCAGGAGATACCTTTTGCGCTCATGCCTTGCTTGCAAAAGCAACTGGATTGAACATTGTGAGAAACAAGATGGTGGACTACGATGCCCTCCATCTCAATCACCTCCACCTCTTTCTACATTTGTGAATAGGTTCTTGAGGTGATGCGTCCTGCTGCCCGTAACCAGAGGAAGTGAGTATTATATACATGGCTACCTGCGAAGGACTGAAACTTCTATCTGTTTTAATAGATGCCGTGGGATGACGGTTTTGCATTTTCCGGACAGCTGGCCTCTGGTAATCTGTATCTGCAGTCACCACACTATAGGCAGGTGGGATGAGTGTTGATTGTCTCTGCAGCAGCTGTAGGATAGTTTGAATGTCAGCAGTCATCTGGGATTCAAGCCTGGAAGAGTAAGAAGAAATCAACAATGTTACGCCGGAAGGAATAGCACCATTTGACAAGACAAAAGCAAGTCATAACTTGCAACAGCATTAATGAACAATGTTCTAAAGGAGAATAAAGAGGGTTCTCTACAACCCAGGCCATGTCTGCCTGGAAAGGTCAACCAGGATGTTGGCTAACCCTGCCTCTTTGTGAACAATCTGTTTGTTGGTGCATGCAACATCTTGGTTGCAAGAGACTCGTGGCGCAGTGGTTAAATGTCTGTACTGCAGGTAGAATTGTGCTCACAACCTGGGGTTCAATCCCAGGTAGCAGGCTCAAGGTTCACTCAGCCTTCCATCTTTCCAAGGTCGGTAAAATGAGTACCCAGCTTGCTTGGGGGGGGCAATGCGTAGCCTGCATACTGTAATTAAAAACTGTAAACCGCCCAGAGATTACTTGAAGTGGTGTGGGGCAGTCTATAAGCAGACCACTTTGCTTTTGCTTTGGTGTCTGATTGGCCCCCTACTAATGTAAGGGCCACACAAATTAGGAATAGTATCATAGAATCATTGTACGGTTGGAAGGGACCTTGGAGGTCTTCTAGTCTAACCCCCTGCCCAAGGCAGGAGACCTCATACCATTCCGGACAGATGGCTGTCCAATCTCTTTTTGAAAGCCTCCAGCGATGTGGTGCCCACAACATCAGGAGGCAAGCTGTTCCACTGTTTAATGTATGTTCATTGTCCTGCTGAATTTTAGGTCCCGGGTTATTGGCTATTTCATCCAATCAAGATTGTAGTCCATTGTTTGTTTTTAAGTTTTAAACCTTAACTTGCTTGAGATCTACAGGTCAAGATGCTAGGTTTGGATAAGATGATTTTGTTGGGTGCTCATGCTCATAGCAGATGCTAGGTAATGGTACCAAGACTCCACTCGTTCCTGGGCAATTTTTCCATGTTGATACATGAATTTTTGCAGGAGAGGCCTGACCCTTCCCATTTAAAGGAAGCTATTGTAAAACCCTTGTTCAAGAAACATGCCCTTGATCCAAATAGCCAAGGTGGTTGAGAAGCTGCAACCTCGAGTTCTTCTTGTTGACACTATTTATCCAGACCATTTTCAGAGGATGTTCAGCCTGGAGTAGCATGACCACTGGCCTAGAACTTGGCCAGACCACCCTCTTTTTAAAACCTTGTCCTGCCATTGGTCTGGAGACTTCAGGGTCAGTTAATGAGGAAAATCTGGGTATGGACACCATAAATGACATGTTATGACCCTGAGGTATGGAATCAGCTCCATAAATGGGTTTCCAACTTGTGCATAATGTTCAAATAGAGTGATAATAGTTCTTATCAATTACACAATTGTTTTTCAGAGTCAAACAGTTTAACACACATTATCTTTGAACCTTTAAAAGGACCTTGATTTAGGTCAGGATAATTAGTTTCGAATTGCTGATAGAGCACTATGGTTGGAAGAGATTGATTGATTTTTCTAAGGCCACCGGGTATGTTCCAGGTAGAGGCAAGAGATGAACCACTGATCTCCTGATTTACTGTTTCATTTCTCACAAAGCAGGAGAGGGGTAAGGGCGCCAAAAAGCGTGTGTCTGTAATGAAAAGTCCACAAATAGAGATGGGCATGATCAGAAAATGGTGATTTTGTTTTGATTTGTGATTCATCAAGGTCAACAAATCACAACAAACTTACAATTTTTCTTATGGATTGATTAATCAATTTACAAATTCATGTTTTATTTTAAACCCCTATAAAATGGCTTCCAAGGGAATTTGCAGGAAAGCTTTCCCTGGCTCTCCTCTACAAGCCCGGAAAGTTTGGTGAAGACTGGATTCTGTAAGCCTGAGTAATGCACACACCCCCAACAACCCCTGAAAAAGTGCCCCCTAGTCACTCTGAAACACCAAATTTGCAGGGAAACTTCATATGACACTCCGAAACAGCCCATCCAAGATTGGTAAAGATTGGGTTTCAGATGTCTGGGCCCTCCTAGGAAAGTCCCCTTTATCAACTGACCTAGGGAAACCCAGTCTTCACCAAACTTGGAGGAATTTTACAGGAGAGTCAAAACAAGTTTTTGTTGGTGTATGAAGAGTTAATTTGTCCTGTACTGAAATAGACATAACAGAGTCAGTACAACTTGATAGACTTTGTAATTATTCGAACACCTGTGTAATCAAATGTGATTGGTGGTTGTTCATATACAGTATAAGACTCGTGTTCTGTATGATATCTCTCTGTCACTATTGTCACAAGGCTAGTCACTCTGTCGGATAGTTCACTTAGGGCGTTTATACATGACCCCTAAACTCCAGGGCAAATGGCTCCCAGCTCCGGAGCTTAAAAATGTTTACCCACCAGCTCCGGAGTTTACAGGAAATTAGGTGCGACCACGCCCACTTTAGCGCGTCCCAGCGCACTTTTCAGGTACCTGCTCTTCCGTCCTGAAAATTCCTTGATGCGGTGTAAAGATAGTGAGTGCGGGGCTCTCCTCCCTTCTGCCCCTTTAAGAGCTACTTTACAGAGAGCGAGAGGCAGAACGAGGTGAGCCACAATCTTTTCTTCCTTTTTTTTCTCCCTCCCCTCACGCAGTCAGCAGCCAGGAAGTGCGGAGGGGTGGGGAAGCAGGAAGAGCGACAAGCCCCTAAGATCTCTGGTCCGAATTTAAGTGGCCAGCAGATCTTAGGGGGCGTGTAAAAGCGCCCTTATATGTTAAATATAAATAGACGGCTGCACAAAGACTTCCACATGAGAGTCTGGATTCTTTGTGTACTGTGTATGTAAATGCTGAATAACAGAAAGAAGTCTCGCTGTTGGTGCTGACGCCAGAGGCAATCATCTGCTGAAAATCCTAACAGTTTCTCTGCATTTTTGGTGTTACTAGGTACCTGGGGGAAACCTTCCTAGGGGGGGGCACTTTGGGGGTGAATAACCCAGATAGTATAAACCTCATACTCCCTAAACTTGGAGGGTTTTTATGAGGAGTCAAGGGATGTTTTTCTGCAAATTTTGTGTTTCTAGGTTCCTTGGGGGCCATTTTATGGCCCAAAAAATCAATAAATCAAAACTAACTAAAATGCATCAATTTGTATTTGTTAGTGGTATCAGTTTGTATTAATATGAATTGACAAATTACTGATTTTTGAATGAATTTTGCAATTCATTTTAATTCATGCCCATATCTACCAACAGCACCAGCTACATCAATTGACAAATTCATTCTTAATAGGGTTGCCAGGTTCTATTCCCTGAGAATGCAGAACCAAAGCCTATGGCCAAGGGGTGGGTGGGCCCTTGTAATGTCACAGAGACAAGGGAGGCAGCAATTGGGGAAATAAAGGGCTGGAATGCCCAAACTGATGGTGGGAAAAGGTAACAGAGATTTCTAGCTAAAGGGCCCCAGAATCTGAAATTAGCTGGACAATCTTACAGTTCACAGATATTAATGTGGTGAGTGAATGGGTGGGCATTTGTTGGCAGCCAGCCAAGTGTGTGTGGGGAATGTTATCCGCAGCTACGGATGTGCCCCCTTTCCTGCTAGAGCTTGTGTCCTGGATGACCTGACTTGCAACGTCTAGTCCCATTGGCAGGAATTTTTCCGCTGGCCAGTGCAACACACATAAAAATGGCATAGCACTGAGGCAGTGAGAAGTGGCTTTAGCAGGGAAAGGGTAGACCGCTGTATCAGTGAGAAAAAACATACACTAAAAAGAAACCTCTTCTTGTGCATTTGCCCAGAGATTTGTCTCCCTGGGTTAGAGACCTGGTGAAATAAAGGAAGCCTGATCCTTCAATAGCAGATATTTCTTTGACAATCAAGGCCAATCTTTCCTCTTCTCAGATTAGAACCACCAATAGTCTATGAATACATCTGATTCTTTCTTTCTTTCTTTCTTTCTTTCTTTCTTTCTTTCTTTCTTTCTTTCTTTCTTTCTTTCTTTCTTTCTTTCTTCCTTCCTTTCTTTCTTTCTTTCTTCCTTCCTTCCTTCCTTCCTTCCTTCCTTCCTTTGTTCCTTTGTTCATTCGTTTGTTCCTTCCTTCCGGCCTTAACCTACAGGCTGAAAAACCTAAATGTGACACCTCAATGTCTTCAAAGTCATGGATACCAGATAGGCACAGAAATTCGCATCTATAGCACACTGGCTGCTTCAAAAGTCAACTCAAGTGGAATCAACCATAAAGAAGCTTTCACTGTGTACTTTAATGCTCAGGCAAGTGGCCTGGCTTTCTCCATAGAGGTGTTAGGATTATCATCCACCCTCCTTAGGGAAGCCTGGCTGATTCCTTCTTTATTAGCCTCTGGAGAAGCAGGAAGTATTTTGCTGTTTTTCCCAATGTTTGGTGCCTCGTGGCGCAGTGGTTAAACAGCAACACTGCAGCTAAAACTGTGCTCACGACCTGGGGTTTAATCCCCGGTGGTTGGCTCAAGACTGACTCAGCCTTAATCCTTCTGAGGCCTGTAAAATGAGTACCCAGCTCATTGGAGGGGGCGACGGCAATGCGTAATTAAATTAAATTGTAAACCTCACAGAAAGTGCTTTAAGTGCTACGGGCAGTACATAAGCAGCACACTTAGCTCGGCTTTTGTCTTAATTATCTTTGTTTCCCCACCTCACGTTGTACATGTTGTTATTATTGCACTTGTTTTTCCCCCACTTTTATGATGCTTGGGGAATTCGGGCAGTTGCAATCCAGGAGTACATTTGCACACCAACCCTCTTCACTAGGTTTCACTAAATGGGAGCCCCTTTCAGTCCCCTATGGGGAGAAAGGGAGCATATAAAACTGACAAACAGAAAGCCACAGAAATGCATATGCGTAACAAGTCAGCTCTGCAACCAAAATATTTTAAAAATCATGACTATATTGGGAAAGAAACTGCTATCACTCTCTTTCAGCTCCTCCAATATTTACAGAAACGTAGTATGGTCACACTTGACTAAGAATTGGAGAAAGAGTAGTCAATCTGGAGTCTTCTAATATTTTGGGCTCTATCTCATGATTCTTGACCATTGACTACACTGGCGGGGCCTTACAGCAGTTGAAGTCCAAGGTATCTAAACAGCAGAGACTCTACTCTTGGGCATGTGACATGAGAATCTCAGTAAAGTCACCAGCTAAAATTTTCAGGGGCTCCTGTGATGAAATGGTTATTGGACGTCGCTGTAGATCCATCAGCAAACAGGCAGCTGGACTCCTCGACACGTTTCCTGCTACCTGCCGTCATGCAACATATATTGCTGTGTTTCAGGTTTCCCTGGAAATTAGGCCACTGGTGCTCAGGTTTTATTGGCTCAATGAATGCAAAGGAAAGGGCTGACCCTTACATTGACTTTAAATTGCTTGTTAAAATGTGCATCCGACATGCCCAGGAGCACTCAGTGCCAAATATAGACTGAATTTGTTGACTCAGGATTAAATTGCCCATTGGTCATGACAAAAGTGATGATCGTAATGGAATCCTGGGGAAGTGATTTTTTAAAGAAAGGTTATACATCTCAACAAAAGCCAATTTAGATGCAGCTTTGCCTCCTCAAAGGTTCCTTTTGGGCCTTGAGGAAGATTTGTTCTACCGGGTAGGGACAGGGGCGTGGCTCTGCAACCTACTTCAGAAAGCAGAAGTCCAACAGGAGCCAAGCAGCAGTGCCAGAAAAGGTCTCCCTTTTCCTGTCCATTTGTGATGGGTTTTTAAAAGAAATTATAGAGGAATGGGGACAATCATTGCAAGTTACAAATATTTTTTTACAAATAATTTTTTTACTAGGGATATTTATTACATGAGGAGATATTGGCTTCCTCCTGCCTATGCCCTCCAGATTTGTTCCAACTCACCCCCTGACTGCTGGAATAAAAGGAAGGAGTATATCCAGGGAGATGTGGGAGAACCCACTCTGCCCCCAGTGTTCTTTCCATTGGCAGAGAAGAGAAAAATATTAGGCACAACCATTTGAATTTGCAGGATATTGTCTGGAGTTTGTCTCCAAGTTTACCTGTGGTCAGTAGGGAGCAGAGGGATTAATGTGGAGCCAGTGCCAACAAGATATCTCTCTGAGATTCTGCCCTGCCACTAATAAAAGGGAGATAGGTCTGCACAGCAACCCGCTCCCAAGTCGTGACCAGCAAAGTGTGCCATAGATCAGTCCCAGAGACCCTGTATGGTGTCTTTGGCCAGCAACTCTGGACTTCATGTTAATTCATTTCTAACTAAAAATGAAACATCACGGCCCCCACTCTTCAGTGCTATTCAGAGAAATCTTGCAGGGAACAAATCTCCTCTAAGAACAAGCTGTATTTTCCTACTAGTCTGATGAAATGCCTTGTCCTAATGAGAAACAACACTTGTCCAAAAGATAGGGAATCATGGCTGCTTTGCTATTTATTATTTGTTGGAATAATGCTGGCTAGAACACTTGTTTCCTGGGGATGGTTTTCCAGGAGGCATGATATTGTTTAATCAAAACTCTGTCACTATTGATTCAGTCAGAATTATTTTATCTGGTTTTTAAAGCTAACAAACTGGCACAAAAGGCAGACTCTTCACCCCCCACCACCCCCGACATTATCATTTTTGTTGATATAATCGTAAATGTGAAGAGTAAAGAAATAAGCTTGAATTATGCCTTTTGCTTGTAGCTAAGATGTGAGTTGAAAATGGTTTCTTTATTTGAATCGTTAACATTTATATGTCCTGCAGGAACTCAACATTTTATACAGGATTAAAATGGATCAAACTGAACTGGGATGTAGATATATTGACTCCCCTTGTTATCCTGGCAGGTGACTTTAATACATGTATGGACAAGGATGATAAAGCGTTAACAGTTACACTTTGTTGTGAGAAAGTCCCCCCCCCTTTTTTTTCTGTTGCAAGAATTGAGAAATGATTAAATCACTCCCACTGGTCTTCAGCTGGTAAATGACCTCTTCAGATTTAATCTTGAAATGATAATTCTGGTAACTTCAGTTTTCACTTCTGCTTTAAGGATGGCTATGGTAGATGAGATCCATATTCCTTCATCTTGCCAACAATTCAAATTGTCAAATTGCTTTTTTTGGGGGGGGGGGCTTCAAACAATTGGCAGCTGTTTAATAACAAGAACCTCAGAACTGCAGAACTGGAACATACCCTATGGATTGTTGAGCCTAGCCCTCGTCAAGGAGTCAAAGTGGGGAATTGAACTCCCAACCTCTGGCTCTGCAGACAGATACCGATAAATGAGCTACCCAGCAGTTTTTTTTTTGCTTTTTTGTTTATTTATTTATTTAATTATATTTCTATACCTCCCCCTTTGTGCAAACTGCACTACCCGCACTAATTGGGGGTCATCCAACTAAGACTGAGAAATGGACCAGGGATTTGCTTAGCTTTATTGAGGTGTTGTGGTATAGAAGACACAGGGAGGCTTGGACTAACACTCAGGATATCTGGGTTCAAATCCCTTCTCCATGAAATGCCATGGTAGGAGGCAGCAATGGGAAAACTTTGAACCTCTCCTATGCCCTGAAAGCCCTGTCAGAGTCACAGTAAGTCAGAAGCCTCTTGACAGTACATTAACATCAACAGGAATAGATCCAGGCAAAAATCAAAGAAAAAGAAAAGAAAAGAAAAGACACAAAACATGTGGCACCTTAAAGACTAACTTTCATATTTTAATGTAACGTTTCGTGAACATGTCCACTTCTTCAGACATATAGCGGCAGAAATGCTAGATGCAGAAGTGGTAAAAGATGACACTGAGGTGGACTTTGTTATCCCTGGGTTCTGCCAGGCCCACATCTCATTACTGGAAATTAGAGATGGGGCACGAACCACACTTCAGTGGTTTGACCCACCTTGGTGCCATGTCCCTTAGGTCCTCAATGGTGCTAAATACTGCCCTCTCCTGCCTACTATACCCGCTTGCCTATTCCTTGGCTGACTATTCCATCATGCTTTGACAATGTATAATATGAGAGAGAACTGAAATTAATTGCTTGCAGGGGGGAGGGGCGGAGGATTAATGAGAAAGGGTGAACAAGTCAGTGGAAATTTTACAGCAATAGAAATATAAGTGTATGTGCTTGGTCCCCAAATTAAAAAATAAAAATAAAGAACTTGTGCAGCCCCCATGCCAAACTGGGTCAAATCGCGCCAGTTCATGCCAATCTATACTTGAAATATATCTCCATGGCAGAAGTTTGACCATCTATATTTATATTCATGAGCAGTAACAATTTGCTGTCCAGTGCTGTCTTCTTGGAATTAAAGGACTTGTCATCTGGTCCAACAATATATCAGAATTTCCTCTAGGTTTTCCCCTCTATTCTCAAGCATCTGCTGCTCTACGGGAGCTGAGAGAAGATGAGAGATAGTACCAGATGTTTAAATGACTTCCTTGCACAGCATGATTAATCTTCAACACAGGCTGGAAAAAAATTATTTAGCTAGTTGGAGTTGCCTAAGGCCAGAGAAACCAGAGAACTTCTGTAGGCCTACCACATGGGTCTGGCATGTCTGTAGGGTTTTCTCTGTTTTGTCAAGCAGCCCACACTGTTTTGCCACATCACAACCTGCTGTTGGATGTTCCCTTGAATTAAAATGGGGTTTGCCATGAGGCACAGTACAAATACATTTTTTTTAAAAAAGGGCAAGTTCCAAGGCTATGGAGTCCCAGGAGATCAGCCCTTTGTATGCCCCTCTACCTGTGCACTGAGGAAAACTTTTTCAGTTTTTGAGATTTACAAGAAAACCTGTGACTGTGTTAGATGGGCAGTAGCACCACAGTTCCATACCACTTTTGAGGCAAGGAAGCAACACAGTACATCCCACATCACTTACCCTAAAACTGAGCAGAAGCGATTCATCTGAGCAGGTAGCAGATGATGAAATGGATGAAAACTGCATTTTTTAAAACTAGCAAATAAGAAATAATTTATGATGACGATGTTCAATGAACAAAGCCCATCTTTTCCTGACTGCTGCAAAGAACTGGGGAAAAGTTGGGGATGATCATACGGTTGAATGTGTAATGTTATTTTATTCCGTTTCCCATTCTGCTGAAATTGTTGCGGTGCTCTGCATTATTTTTACTGGTAGAGTTCACCTTCATTGTTTAAACTAAATGAAACAAATGAAATGCTGAATACTGCGAAACAAGTACAGTACAGTGATGAGTTGAACTGTTGTGGGTGACCAATCAGCCTCTGTTGTCTTTCTTTCATAAAAATCAGATGACTGTGTTCATAAAATCATAGAATCATCAAGTTGGAAGGGGACTATGAAGCCATGGAGTCCAACCCTCTGCTCAATTCAGGAATACAAATCAAAAGTGGTTGTCTAAAATTCTCTTGAATGCCTCCAGTGTTGGAGCACTCACCACTAGAGATGAGCATGAAATGAAAAATGAAATGCTGTTTCATCATTTCATTACATAACTATCATTTTGTTATGAAACAAAATGGTAGGACATGTTTCATTACAAAACAAAACAAAACATCATTTTTTTCCCTCTAGGAATGAAACAATTTTTCCTAGAGGCACCGAAATAGCAGTGTAGCTTCTTTGGACAATTCCCTGTAAGTCTCCCAAATCTGGAGAGGTCTGATTGAGTCAGAAAGTGCACCCCTTTGGATTTTATTAACTCAGCCCCCTGAACCCCAAACATCTCCAAATTTGGGGGGCTTACAGGGAAGAGTCCAAAGAAGGTACCCTACATTAATGAATCATTTTATTTCATTTGCAATTTTTTAAAAAATGTGTTACTAATGAAACAAAACAAAACAAAAGGAGAAAAAAGTAAAACACTATATTTTCATTTCATGCCCACCTCTACTCACCACAGCTCAAGGTAATTGGTCCATTGTTGTACTGCTCTAACAGTTAGGAAGTTTTTCCTGATGTCCAACCAAAATCTGGCTTCCTTTAACTTGAGGCCATTGATACATGTCCTGCATGCTAGGTTGATTGAGAACAGTTCTTTAATGAATAATTACAAATAGCATGTTAGGGAAGAGGAAAGTGAAATTATTTGGAGTGCATTGGGAAAAAGAGGCTTATCTAAGTGGTATTTTGACAAAGAAAACAGGTGTTTTCTAATAGCTCATTAAGAACAAGTGTTTGGGCACTTTTTGTGCTTCCTGCCTTCTCTTCTCTTCTCTTCTTTCAGTTGTTTGGTAGAGTAAGGAGGAAATTATTTCTCATAGCAGGGAGTAAAATTTTCTCAAATGGAACATAAAAATATGTAGCTGCAGCTGACTTACTGGATTAGCATCTCCAAAAGGGAAGATAACCATAAGGACACTGCAGGGTTCTCAAGAAAAGCAAGGTGATATGGGGGGCGGGGGAGATCAGAAAACATAATTTAAGAAATACCAAAGCATTAAGTGCTTTTGGACAGATACTTAGAAACTGCAGAGATGGACATCTTATCAGAACTGCTCAAAGAGAAGAGGCCTACAGAAGGCAAGAGAATCGGAGGAGATGGGGATGCTCAGCTCCATCCCTCCCTGGACTTGAAAAATCTCCGCCATGAAACTTTTGTTTTTTTCATGGGACTGGCTGGCTGGCTGGCTGTGCGGGGTCGGGCTGGTTCCGTTTCGGGTTGTTTCCGCCTCCCGACCCAGAACAGATTCACAAAATTAGTCAAGGTTCGAGAAAGAAGAAAGGCGGGGATTGCCTGGCTTTTTGTTAGTACTGTTTTTTTGGGGGTCCAAGCAAGGGCTCCTGGAGGCACCTCTGTGGGGTGGGTGCCAGCCTCTGGCCCAGCTATAAAGGAATCAGCAAGCCACGCACGCACCCGGGCTCCTGGAGGCACCCTGTGGGTGCCTCCTATCCTCACCCACTAGGAAGGGGAAGCAGGCTCCAAGAGACCCCTCAACATGGGGTCTCTCTCCTCCTCACCTGCTGCTGCAAAATGGCATGCATAGCCATATGGATATCCCCAGCATAGCCCAGTTGCAGAAAGTGAGACCAGTGAACCCAGAGCCATTTTCAGGGTGATGCCTAAGGCGATAAATACGGTAATTTAAGAAATACCAAAGCATTAATGTCTCACAAAGCAGAGATGGACATCTTATCAGAACTGCTCAAAGAGAAGGGCCTACAGAAGGCAAGAGAATAGAGATGCACGACTTGAAAAAAAATTTTTTTAGTACTTTTGTTAGCGGGCTCCTGGAGGCATCTGGCTGGCCCGCTATAGACCCCTCAACATGGGGGTCTCCCCTCCTCACCTGCTGCTGCAAAATGGTTAGCCAATGGATATGGGTTGCAGACAGTGCAGTGAACCCAGAGCCATAGGGTGATGGGCTGTCTCACAAGGGTTAGGCTAGTGCAATGCAAGTAGGGTAAGGTTACGGTGGGCTAGTGGGTTTGCACCTCTAAGGGGTGCCTCTCTGACCCACTAAGAAGACAGTCTGTGACGTATGGGTAAAGAGTCAAGGATTAGGGTTAGGGTTAGGGGGCTAGGGCAGGTTTTAGGGGCTTTTGGCACATCCCAGAAGTCTCCATGGCAAAGTGGCCATGCGACTGGTGGGATGGCTCCAAAATTTGCATGGTCGTCCACTCCCACATGGCTGGCCACTCGGCCAGCCCATCATTGTGCAGGTGTAAAAAAATAAAAAAATAAAATCAATGGAGGACAGAGGAGGAGAGGAGAGACATTTTGTTGCAGAAAAAACCCACTGCTACTGTGAAAAATCTGGCAGTTTATAAATTTTCGCGTGTTTCTGTTGTGCTTGTGTGTTTTTGGACCACGATTTCAAAAACAATATTGCGTTCGCCGCCCCATTTTGGATCCCCGCCCGCACCGCATGGCATGGCGAGTCCGGCTGCCCAGGACGGGGAGGCGGTACCCCCTCCAGAAACCACCCCTCCGGTAGGTGCCCTGCGCCCTTAGTCAAGCAGGAATTTTTCCGCCTGCTTTTTTGGCCCGGGAATGGGTGGGGGAGAGTTTAAAAGTTTTTTTCCTGTGCCGTCCGTGCCGCTTGCTTGCGCTTTAATTGTGGCGGCCGGCGGTGAGACTGGGCTTTTGCTGGCTGCGAGCCTGCGGCGAGTCCCACCAGAGCAGCCCAGGACGGGGATGGGGGAGGCCGGGACCTCCAGAAACAACCCCTCTGGTAGGTGCCCTGAGGCACGGCAGGCATTTTTCCGCCTGCTTTTTGGCCGGGAACCGGTTTTTTTAAACTTTTAAAAACTTTTTTTCTGTGCCGCGTGGCATCGCACGATCGCGCGATGCAAGGAACGAGCACAACAAATCAGACCAAAATTGTTCGTTCGTCGGTTTGAGCTCGAAGTCTGGCGGAGTAATTAACGTTACCGTTTCTGTAGAGTAACGGAACTGAGTAACGGAAACGGGAATACCGCTAAGTCGTGCCCATCTCTACAAGAGAACATTGGAGACCTATGTATGTTTATTTGAGAAAGAAGCTGGCAATCAATTGACTCCTAGTAGGATTGAATTTAAAGTAAATTTTATATCAAGATTGGTAATGATGTGAGGTTTCATCTAATGTTTCCTTTCCTTTTTTACCTATAGATTATCCTTCCTTTCCTTCAGTGCCTTATTTGAAAAAATAAAATTAAAAATTAAAAAAATATTTAATTTGAACATAATTTAAGAAACAGAGGTTGCTGAGTAATTAAACATCTTTAGGCTCTGCACCTGACGCAAATGATCTGTTTGTTCTTTTGACTGAATTCTTGGGATGCCAATGAATTTTGAAAATCAGTAGAACATAGGTGTGGTATAGAAAAGCTGGTGGGTTGGACAGACCAAGTGGGGCTAGCTGTTTTAAGCAGTCATAGTTATTTTAGGTGGATTTCTCCTTCAACTCTTCTTCTAGCCACCCTCTCCTCTAGTTCTGTTGTACCCGCTCACAGTTTTTTCTTGGTTGAGCTTTGACATATTGACTGGTACTGATGGTGTTGGTATACGCAACTGTCTTTTCAAGTAGTCACCTGTTATTCTACCACGAAGTTGATCTTGGCAAGTGTTAAGAGTTCAACACTGCCCTATCAATCCCAAAATGTGGTGAAATCCCAAGCAAGGACAGAGCTAGGTGGGCAGTATAAATTCTGTCATTTGTCTCATCAACTGTCTAAGAGCAGAATATAAATTCCAAAGCAGAGCCTTTCTGAACTGTTTAGTGAATTCTGTCACATGTTGTCTTCCAAGATTCTCAAATAATTTAATCTTGTTGGTGCAAATACATGTATTGTAGCAGCATATGTTCCTTCAAAAACATGCCTTTTGAATGAGGAAGTCATTTTCTTACATTCAAACCCTTGTTCTCAATTCCTCACAACCAGAGTACCTACATGTCTTCTTTTGAAGAGGACAGAATCTATTTCTGAGTCTGCTAGGGGACAGCCTGATCTTTGTCCACCATAAGTCTGATTAAAAAAACAAAGAACTGGAAGAAGAGAGATCAGAGACCTTGACACTGGCTACCCACAAGAGCATCAGCATAGCAAATTAGCAGACTGCCTTTACCATGTACATGCTCCAATGAGATGCACTGCAAGCCTGTTTAAATTACATTTAAAAATGATTTCTAATTTTGTGCCTACAGATGGCACATATGCAATTTTATGCAAATTGGCATCCCCTTTCTTGGTTAAATATATAAAAGGATATTTTGGTGATGTACAAGATCAAATCAAGCTTAAAGAACAGCCAGGTCCTTCCCACGAAAAATCTAAAACAAAGAGAGACTATCCTATTTTGGACACATTGTGCGAAGACAAGACTTATTGGGAAACACAACAATGCTAAGAAAAGGGGAAAGCAGTTGGAAAAAATGGAAGTCCAAATGTGAAGTGGATATTGACTCAGTAAAGGAAGTTACAGCTGGCAGAGCTGTTGATGACAGGCACCTTTTGGATTTGATTAATTAATATGGTTGTCATAAGTCAGAAGCCACTTGACAATGCACAACAGCTACAACATAAGATTACAAGAGCCATGCTGGATCAGGCCAAGGGCCCATCTAGTCCAGTTTCCTGTATTACACAGTGGCCCTGGCAAATGCCTCTGGGAGCTCATGAGACTAGATATCTGTCTCCTGATACCACTCCCCTGCATCTGGCCTTTGAATTCCCCTGTTTTAAAGCCTGGAGATGACACATCCCCATCATGGCTTGAGTGGCCACTTGCCGCAGTTGTTGTAGGGTGAGACTTCAGAAAAGGAAAGCCTACCCAATAACTACATGTGGAGCTTGTGGTCCTTGGTAACAGTACCAGGAAGAGATGAAAAGCTCTGAGAAGCTATGAAATTGTGTGGTGGAGGGTGGTGGAAAATAACCTAGACTTCAGAGGGCCAGGGAAGGCCCCGGAGGTGTTCTGGAAAAGTGGGATAAGGACTAGAAGAGGCTGGCATGCTCTTAGAGATTGTATTCTGGTTAGCTGGGGATGGAGGCAGGCTTCTTAGGATGGGTAGTGATAGCTGGCAGAGCAGAAAAGGCCTCCGGATAAGAGGTTCCTCACCCTAGGCACAGAAGCTAAAAGGCAGAGATGTAAACCATGAAGAGCTTTGATCAAATGTAGCATCTGCCATGGATCCATTTATGGCCATAAATCATAGCAAGAGATCTTTGACTCACCTTAGCTCCGTTTGAGTGAGTACGGTAACACCATTATCCACCAGCTTTACTTAGAAAACGCGTCAAACAACAGAATGAGTTATGTATTGTTAACCGGTGTTTATCTTTCCCTCAGAGCTGCTTTTTTATTTTTACCTGCTGAGTTGGTCTTGAAGTAAATCCAGCCTCTGTTCCACTTCGCCATAGTTGATCTCACTTTCCGTTTCTGAGGTGCCCCATGTGGCATGAGGTAATGCTGACTGACTGGACGACTCTTGGTGGCCCCTGCTACGGTCCTCCGGCCAGAATCGTCTGTCTGTGAAGTCTGCCGAAATGTACGATTACAAAAAAGGGAAAACTCAGTGAGAGGCATCACAGGGTTTGAATAAAGCCACCACAGGAGGTCTCCCTTCTCTCCCACACATTAGGGCATGGACTCAAGAGGGGCTTTCCCCTGTCTTCTGGTGTTAATGGCTGGCAGATCCATGAGAATTAAGCTGTGTGTTCTAAATCCAAGTGTGAGAAAAACAATTTATATAGAACACTGGCATGGCTAACAAGGCAGTTATGGTGGCTCAGAAATGAGGCTGACAGAAGGAAATGTTTAGGTACATGAGTCAGGTTGCGGGCAAAGTAAAGCATGCCTGAGCAGACACACACTGGCACAGAGAATACCAAGCAGACCCTTGGTTCTGGAGTTGGCCTATAAGGATGGTTTTAGGGAACTTTTTGAAAACAGAATGGACTAATTTGATAAAGGAAGTCATTTTTTTAAGATTGCAAGATGGGAACAGGGCTATTCATAACAGGACTCTTTAGAAGTCCACCATGTGTTTGAACTGACTTGAAGGCACATAATAATAAGCAATAGTTGTCTTGAACGTGACAGCTGAAATCTTCTTTGTAAGGAGCTTGCACTAGAGTAGACCTACTAATCAGTAATGATTTGGTGCATCAACTCCTCCACAAGTTCCATTGATTCAAATTGACCTACTCTAGTTATGTAGTGCATACCAACTAGAGTAGGCCCACTGGAATCTATTGAATTTGGAGAATTTGACTCATCAAATCCCCGCTGATTCAGTTGGCCTAATCTACAGTTAGTTACTATGCTAGGCAACAGGATTTCACCCAATATTTGGTAAAATATTAAATATAAATATGGTATGCAATAAATAGTATATCATTAGATGTCAATACTGGGTTAAAGCACTATAAAGAATCTAGCTACTCAATTCATTTTTAACAAACCTTCCCATTAATGGGCACTACATGCATTAATTCAAATTATGATTTTTAAATACGTAACTGTTATAATAAATGTTCTGCATAACACCCAATATCACATGTATAGAAGCACTTTTTCTCTTAGTTATGCCCATAGCAATATATTTATGGGTGTTGTAAAAAGATTTTGTTTCTAATTAATTCAGTTTAAAATACAAGTGAAAACAAGCATATGATGAGTGAATCAGACATCATTGTAAAAAAATGTGTGCACACATGTTTTTAAGGATGATTCATTCTTAATAACACAACATAAAAGGCTGAGAAAAGAAACAAAATATGTTTTATCTTAAGTTGTGTTTTGGTCATCAGCTGCCTTGGGTCTTTTTCCAAGGAGAAAGGAGGGGTAAAAATACTCTAAAATAAATAAATAAATAAATAAATAAATAAATAAATAAATAAATAAATAAATAAATAAGTACACATCTTAAACCTCCCAAATTCAGCTGACAGTAAGATTTGCACCAGGCTGCCTTCGGAAACATTACCAGTGAGTTTCAAATCTGTGGGTCTCAACTTTTTACAAGCATGTGAGGGAGAAATCCAGAATCTAATTCTCCGCAGTGTTCTAGAACGGTGGTCCCCAACCCCCGGTCCGCGGACCGGTGCCGGTCCGTGGACCGGTCGGCACCGGGCCGCCTGGGGAGGCCGGGGAGGCTCCTCCCCTTTTCCTCCGCCGCCCTCCTCCTCCTCCTCTTCTCTCCTGCAGGCAGCCGGTGGAGGAGGAAGGCTGGAGGAGCGCAGGAGGAGCCGCCGCCTTTGCCTTTGCCTTTGCCTTTGCCTCCCTTCTCTGCCCGGCGGTGGCGGCGCATCCTCCTCCGCCGCTGCCCTCCTCCTCCTCGCCCTCCACCACCAGCAGCAGCAGCAGCAGCCACGGCGGCGGCAGCGCGTCCTCCTCCTCTTCTCTCCCACGGGCAGCCAATGGAAGAAGAAGGCTGGAGGAGCGCAGGAGGAGCCGCCCGCCGCCCGAGGGACAGAGAGCGCGGTCATAAACGCTTCGCCCTGGCCCTGACGGTGCTGCTCAGCGCCACCGCCGCCTCCTCCTCCTTTGAGGGCGTCGTGCCCGGTGGCGGCGACTCCTCCTCCAGCTTGCCCTCGCCGCCCGGCCCAGGCCCCGACGATGAAGACGCCTCCAGCGCTCCCGCCGGCGGCAGCAGCAGCACCGACCTCGACGGGGACGACGGGGACGAGGCGGCGGCGGCGGCGCTGAGCAGCACCGTCAGGGCTAGGGCGAAGCGCGGCGGCGGGGGCGAAGGCGAAGGCGGCGGAGGGGCCCGGGGCAGCAGCCGCATGACCGCGCTCTCTGTCCCTCGGAGGGCGGAGGAGGAGGAGGACGCGCCGCCGCCGCCGTGGCTGCTGCTGCTGCTGCTGCTGGTGGAGGGTGAGGAGGAGGATGGCGGCGGCGGAGGAGGATGCGCCGGGGGGGCACGGGGCTGTTGCCCCCCCCACACACACACAGAGAGAGAGAGAGGCTGGGCCCCGAGCCCCCCCCAGCCGGAGTGTGCGTGCGCTGGCCGTCCGTCCAGCCAGCGCAGAGACGCCACCCCCCCACCGGCCTCCCTCCCCCCCCTCCCGCTCACCTGCCGGAAGGCCGCAGCCGGAGGCAAGGCGATGCGGCGGTGGCTCCGGGGCGAGGGCGCCACCGGGACCGCCGAGCCGCCGCTGGCGGCGGCGCAGAGGCGCCCCACCAAGGCGGGCAGCGGGCGCGGTTGCGGCCGAACCGGGGGCGGCTGCCGTGGCCACCGCAGCTGCCGACAGGAGGAGGAGGCGGGGCCAGCCCGCCCAGGAGCCCCGGGCCCCCCACCCTGCCCGTGCGCGGGGAGCGGCACGCCCGACGCCCCCAGCCGGCGGCGCCGCCGCTCCCGTGGCCCCCCGCAAGGTACACACGCCAAGCTCCCCCATTCCCCATGCCCCGCCCCCACACCCTCCCCTGCCCCACCACCCGACCCCCCGCACCCCCATCTCCGCCCCCTCCCCACCCCCAGCCCCGGGCCACGGAAAATCATCAAACATTTACCGGTCCGTGGGGACAAAAAGGTTGGGGAGCACTGTTCTAGAATGCCAAACATTCTACATTCTGTTTAATTCATGGACTGATGTGTGGTCAAGTGAAATGGCATCCAAACCTAGCTTTTTCTTCTGCTTTAGAGGTATGAATGGCAGCACAGAAATCTCAGAAGCATGAACTCAGATACACAGAGACACTCTGGAAGTTGAGTCATAGCAGCTGGACTTCTTTTCTTGAGAGATTGAAATGTTTTATGGTTCATCCAAACATTTTCATCAGTCTGAGGAAAGCTAGTTGCGAGTCCTCCATTTTATAGTTCACTTTGTCCTCATCTCACCCTGGTCTGAAATAGGCTCATAACAATAGCCTGAATAGGCTTGTTAGATAAACAATAGTCTTAATAGTCCTTTAGGTGAACAATGGTCTAAGGTGCTGAAACTCATAAGGTATGGGCCGTTAGCTATTAAACAAACAAACAAACAAACAAACAAACAAACAAACAAACAAACAAACAAACAAACAAATGGCTATTCAGGCCATTGTTCATCTTATGAACCTATTTCAGACTTAAGGGGCTTTCTACAAAACAATGTTTAAAAACCCAGAATTAACCATTCATATTTCCTCTCCACAGTATTAAATAAACATAAAATAAAAACCTCATTCTCGTAAAAAGAGGTGAAGAGGTGGGAAATGTATAGAAGGGAGATGGGCTTAATTTCAATGAACAGCCATGAAATTTATCAAAATCATTTTTGTTGCTCTGAAAACTTTTGGCTGAAAGTTGGCAGCTCAGTGGTTCGAATCCTGGGTGCCATGCAGCAGAGCGAGCTCCTGCTGATAGCCCCAGCTCCTGCCAACCTAGCAGTTCGAAACCATTTAAATGCAAGTAGATAAACAGGTACCACCCATGATGCGTGGGAGAACCCAGCAAGCTTAGGCCTGACCAGCCTCTTCCTTTGTAAAAAGTGCACTCTCCCCTCCCACTTCATGGAGTGGGCAGGAAGAAGGGGCTCTTTAACACCCCCCCCGCTCCGGATGACAGCGGGTCGCTCAGCACTGTCATCGGGAGGGGGGAAAGACAAGCACTGTACCCTCCCACCCATATCTAATGACAAGCACACCTAGCAGTCTGTTTTATGTCCATTCACCTATGGAAGGACTGAGCATCCTCGCATATCATTGAACCAACACTGGATGTATCTGGTAGCATAAATATAGTTTTAGAAGATGTAGCCATTTTAGTTTCAGCAAGCATATCAGGAAAAAGA
This sequence comes from Phrynocephalus forsythii, assembly GCA_029282475.1. Classification (NCBI taxonomy): domain Eukaryota; kingdom Metazoa; phylum Chordata; class Lepidosauria; order Squamata; family Agamidae; genus Phrynocephalus; species Phrynocephalus forsythii. The sequence continues at coordinate 47,838,725 of JAPFRF010000001.1, read as the reverse complement.
GAATAAAAATAAAAAGACCTTGCTGTGCCATAAATTATAAATTGTTATACTTAATGTGTTAAGCTCACATTAAAATATAAGTCTTTAAGGCAGGCATGTCCAAACTTTGGCCCTCCTGATGTTTTGGACCACAGCTCCCAGAATTCTAAGTTTAGATTGCCAGTGGCAAAGGACTTTGGGAGTTCCAGTCCAAAACATCTGGAGGGCCAAAGTTTGGACATGCCTGCTTTAAGGTGACACAAGGGTTTGTCTTTTTACATTTATTATTATCACCATTTTCTTTGGTTATGCCTGTGCTACAGAGAGCTTTATATCTCTCTAACTGTCATGGCACCATGCTTAAAAAAATTTGGAGATTTTTTACTTTGGTGAAATACTTAGAATTCTCTACTAGAAAATTCTAGCCCACTCTCCTAAACTATAACAGAGAGTATTCAATGTTTCCTCACCAAACTACAAATTCCAGGATGCTTAGTCCCTCCATAGTTAAATGGACATCAGACTAGGTGTGCTTGTCATTAGATATAGGCACGAAGCAAAAAATGCTTTGTGAAGCGCATGTGTGGTTTACCTTTACACGAATGACATCTCCTGTCAGTCTGGACTCTTTCTGTTGCCTGTAGTGACTTCTCAAAATCCACGACTGCCGTCTTCCCCAAGATGGATGGGTAGCCTATTACCCCAGAAAACAAGGGTTTCTGTTCATCATCAATAGAGGACACAAAGGAGGATGACCTGCTTCTTTTCTCCTCAAAATATTTCCTGGCATCTTGATACAGGAGGTTGTTATCCATGGAAGCTCCTTCCCCTTTGTCAAACTCTGCTGAAAAGTGAATATCATTGTGTCAATAATATGCAATATATCCTCCCCCTTGGGGAAGCAGGGGAAGAAGTTATTATAGCATTTAGCACTTTTGTTCTCTGCTGAGGATAACATTACATTAATGTTCTGGTCACAGAGTGTGTGTGTGTGTGTGTGTGTGTGTGTGTGTGTGTGTGTGTGTGTGTGCAGCCAAGGGATGTCTGTTTATTTCCTCAGGCAGATCCTGTGATTCATTTCTATATGGGTCTCACGGGGCAAACAAAGAGTGTGCACAAACAAGTACATTAAATGGAGAGAAATGTGTATTAGCATGAAGGGTATAATCTTTCTCTTTTGTATACTTTAATACTTCCTTCTGTATGCTTTTTTGAATGAAGATATTAAGGCATGTTTCTGGCAATGAAAATTCACTGCAGGGGATGTTTTAGTATGAGAGTCTTAAACCACTCTGTAATCAAATAATTTGGAGGAATTTTGCCCTTTGCCCCTGTTCACGCTGTTGAATCAGCTGAGTTTTGCCATGTTTAATCTTTATATAGGAATCATATGGGCAGCCTCAATGACTTACGGTACTATTTATCATTTCATTTCTCTTCTGCATTTTCTCAAAGAAGGTTCACAAAGTATTAAAAGAGCCCCAGATATAACTTAAAAAGCAATGTGGAATAACATGCACCTACACACACAAAGGTACTTTGCACATGCAACAATATTTAAAATGGGTTAATTCACTACAACCAGCTACACAGGAGTCAATAGACCAAAGGAGAGGAAATCAGCCTTGTTTGCAGCTTGTTAACCTTTTGAATCCAGTCTTTCCCACACCGGGTGCCTGGGGTTTTTTTCCTTCTTCCTTTCTTGTGAAGTTTCTTTCTTTCCTCCCCCGTCTATTTCAAAGGCTTGGGTTCCTAGTGCTAGAACAGCTAGATGGCTAAAGTGGGCAGGAGCACAAGGAAGTGGCAATAAACCCCTCCACCCTGCCTGGAGTGATTGCACCACCTGAATGGATGCAAATCAGTACAATAACAGAAAGCAAGCAATTCATCAAGATTAATGAATCACAAATAACACGTTTATGATTTTTTCCCTTACAAATAGATGAAGCTGTTTGTTGATTCTTTTTTTTCCATTTAAAGCCCTATAAAATAGCCCCCAAGCACTTTAAAGGCACCAAAACTGCAGGGAAGATTCTTTCAACTCTCCTCTACAAGCCCAGCCAATTTGATGAAGTTTGGGTTCTGGATGTCCAAAGTATGCATCCTTCAATGAGTCCCCTCCCAGAAAGTGCCCCCCCAGACACCTAGAGAGACAAAACTTGCAGGGCAGCATCTCCCAACTTTCCTCTACAAGCCCTTGACTTGGTATTGGAAGCCACAAGTTTCAATTTAAAATGGCATAGCAGGGTCATTGAGGACAGAATATTTTGGAGATCACTCATTCATTGAGTTTCTATTAATTGGAGGCAACATGATGGCACATAACAGCAAAATGAACTACTAACTGGGCTTCTGCTGACTGTTTTGCACAGCACCCCACTTAAATCTGCAGACATGGGAATTTCCATACGGTTCAGTATTTTTGCTGCATGACAGCAAAGGGGCCATGCGCTTTGTCTTATAAGACCATGAATGAATGGATGGGTTCAAAGTATTTGCCTGGACTTGTCTACAGAAATGGTAACAGGCAAATAATATACATCCCCGTACGTGTGATTCCAATGTGGTCTCACTTCTCTCTCTCTTGCCAAATTTGCAGTCCCCATTAGAGAACTTAAATAACGAACAGCTCTCATGGCCAACAACTGGACAGGATGAATTTTGAACTTTTCTGTCCCTTCCTGCCATGTCCTGTCCCCGGGTTTTGTAGTACTTTACTCAAGAAAGAGTTCTATAAGGACTCAAATGTGTGCTCCCTTCCCAAAATTTAAGATAATACAGATACTCAAATGGCCTTTATTTCTCTGGATTGCTGTGCAGTGCCTCTGTCATCTGCACATAGGATTCCGGTCACACTCACAACCAGAACCCAATTGTCCAAAACACTGGGTTTGCTATGTGTACTCACACCATTTAGAGGGAATATTGATAGGTACCCAATAAATATCAATATTTTACTAGTATTGCACAACACTGCTTTTATCTCTCTACTGAAATATTATTGGCCATATCCTGTTCTGTAGTTATGCAAACAGTACAACTTTTAGTGGTTAATTGTTATAAGTTAAGAAATCTCTGTAGGCATGATATTTTGCTTACAAGGTGGCATGATTTAGAGTGCAGTAGAAAATGTTTGGGGTGGGTGGCTCAGTGGGCTAGAGTGCTGAAAACTGTCAGCTGCAAAGTCAGCCACTCAGAGGCTTGAATCCCAGGTGCCACGCAGCGGAGTGAGCTCCCGGTGTTAAACCTAGCTCCTGTCAACCTAGCAATTTGAAGGCATGTAAATGCAAGTAGATAAATAGGTACCACCATAAAAAGCGGGAAAGTAAACAGTGTTCCATGTGCAGAAATGTGTTCAGCCATGCCGGCCCCATGGCCACGGACTTGCACAACAATGACTCTTTGGCGTGGAAATGGAGATGAGCATCGCCTCTAGAGCTGGACACGACTAACACACATGTGCAGGGGGAACCTTTGCCTTTACTTTAGAAAATGCCTACAGAGATTTCTTAATTGTGCACCAGGATGTTAGCTATGAGTAATACTTCTGAGGATTATAGTCACAACGGGGATCCAATTGTCATCTTGTTGCTTCATAGAATTTGGAAGCTAGTTCCTAAAGGAATTTCCCTTTCTTCTTCATAAATCCTCAGGTCAGAAGTGAGAATTGTCCAGCCAGTGGTTTACGCACACCCAACCACCATCACAAATGTTTCTCTGTCTGGAGACTTCCAGAAGTGACAATCCTTCTCTAAGGCTCGGTCCAGAGCCTTGTTTAATGTGGATGAACTGTGTGTGGAAGAACTCAAGTGGTGGCTGAAATGCTTTCTGTTTGTCCCTAAATCCCCAACCTTAAGTTTAATATAAACAAATTAGTTCTCTATCTAGGGAAAGTTCAGGAATCTTGCCTTTTCTTGCTAGCTCATAATTTATGAAGATGAGAACTAGCTTCAGATTCATGCATTTCTTCCTCAACCTCCCCTTCCATTGCATGCAGACCCCATTGTGTTTCTTATGGCAACTCTCATTTATTTAAGCCACATCTTCCTGTTCCTTAAAGCATACAGAACTTCTCTTGAATGTTAGCTTACCAACCAGGAAAACATTTCAGCATCAAGACTGATTTTATTCCAAAATTCTGCTGAAAACCAGAATCCAAACAGCCCTGAACACTACAGCACTCTTTCCTTTTCGCTCTTTGGCTCCCCTTTCTGGAAATGCACATTAATATAGGAGCAGTTAAGCAGCTGGCATCATCTGGATCAAGGAAAAAAATCCCAGCCTGGATCCCAAACAGAAGACCAAGTGCTGTTGTAAGTGTAGAAATGACTGAATCAAGCACACATTGTGTGGGCCATGGATGATAAGACACTGTAGCATTAATAACAGGATCTGAAATAATCTCTTTGTTGTGACTTGGTTGTCAAAGAAGTCTGGGATTTGATTAAGATATTCCTATGCCCTTGCTTTAATTCCGAACGAAACGGCATCACTGAACCAATTGTTCTACTCTTGGCAAATTATGTAGCTGAGGCACTCAAGATAAAAGCATAAAAGTGTGGTGCAGATAACTGTCTAAATTTGGTGGGAAGCAACTGCAGAGATAGTTGCCATAGTAACAGCCAGGCTACCATGAAGTGAGGGAAGAACTAAGTACCACCCCACATTTAGCACTTCAAGGGAAGAAAAGCTCAGATGAACGTAGTTTCCCTCATACTGACAAAAAGGGAAGGAAATACAGTTTCTGGATGAGGTAATCCTCATCATCGGCAGAAGAGAAGTGCCTGAAGTGGCAATGAAAAGAACTCAGATCCTTCTAGAACAAAATGCTCAGAATGAAAGAAAATTTGGTTCCCCAGGTCTTGCTGGGTGGCTGTTCCTGTCAGACATAGCCAACAAAGCCACTGGTGAAGGAGGACAGGAGGTGCATTCATACAATATCTTGATGCCCCTTTAGTTATCCAGGGTACTGTCAATAAGCCTACTGTAAATTACACATGCCTGTCATAGCCATACGTTCTTCCTCTGATCACTCTAGCCTCCATTTCCCTTCACTCTCTCTGTTGCATCATTTCTCTAGACTGCAAGCTGCTTGGGGCAGAGGTCTTATCCCCATTCTTGTTAAAACATCATATATTTTTTAAAAGAAAGAAAGAAAGAAAGAAAGAAAATTCCTGTATGTAATTGCCAGGGAAATAACTATTTCTTCCCACAATTGTCTTCCTCACATTATGCTATGTGGGCACGTCCAAACTTTGGCCCTCCAGATGTTTTGGAACACAACTCCCACAGTCCTTTGTCACTGGCAATCTAAGCTTAGAATTCTGGGAGCCGTAGTCCAAAACATCAGCAGTGCCAAAGTTTGGACATATTTGGACATGATGATATGGTATCGTGCATCTGTATTACAGATGGGCACGAACTGTTTGTCCTGGTTTGCAAAGATAGAAGCACACTACCCTATGCTCAATCAGCCACTCACCAGGGTCAGCATGCTAGCTTCCTGCACATACTCAACTGATCTTCCAGTCTCAACAACTGCTCAGGCTTCTCTGCCCCACCCTCTTGGCTGATCTCCCATTCAGACAAAAGGGCAGGGGAGAGAAGTCTGCGCTCTTGCTCATGACTGGGAGATTAGTTGAGGAGGTGAACAAAAAGCAAGCAAGCTGGGACTGATGGGTGGCTGGTTGAGATGAGCACGAAATGAATTTTTTTTGTTCCTTTATTCATTATTTGTTTTGTTACGTAACGGCCATGCGGTCGGCACAGTTTTAAAAAAACTGTTTAAAAAAATAATTAAAAAAAACCCAGTGCCAACTGGGGCCCAGGGGCCACGCGGTTGGCGCTGAAAGGAAAAAACAAAACAAAACAAAACAAAAGCCACATGCTACAGCTGTAGCGCGGGGCCTGAACCCGGAAGTGGGGGGTGGGGGGACTAAAATAAAAAAAAATTAAAAAGGGGTTAAAGCTCTTCTGGCATTTGCAGCAGAGCTGTTTAAAGTAAACCTTATTGGTTCCAGAAATGCATCATACGTAAGCACTTTCCCAACTTGTCTTGCAGTCATTACAATTGAAATAGCCATATTTCTGTTCTAGGAACTGGAAAGTGGTTTTCTTGCTCTCTTCGGTGCCTCCGCCTTTCTCGGGTGCCTCACCCTTCCTGTTGTGAGCCTCAGCGGGATCGTCCTCTTGCTCCTCAGGCGGCTTTGCCTCAGGGGCAGCGTGGGATGCTTCCCCCACCTGCTGCATCTCTGGCTCCTCCTCCTCCTCCTCCTCCTCTTCCGTGGGTGGTGGCGGCAGCGGCTGCGGGTGCAGCTGTGACTGTGGCTGCAGCTGCAATGATGACACTGTTGCCTCCTCAGGCTCCTTGGCTTCTTCCGCCGCTTCGGGCAAAGTGAAAAGTTGGCGGCCAAGCATGGGCGAGTAGACGCCCGGCAGCGGCAGCAGCGGCGGGGCTCAGGTGAGGCGGAAGCCCAGTGAGCATTGCATGGTGGCGTCCACCCGCTGGTTCACCTGGATGCCCACCTCTTTGGTGTCGCCTTGCTCACCCCACTCAAAATCCGCCACCAAGTGCCGCAACGCAGGCAGGGAGGTGGAGCCATCGGCCCTAAAGCCACGCAGTCCCCATCCCCCATCCCGGCATTTTGGGGGCGGCTGCTGGTGGCGGAATGGCAGAGTCAAGCCCTGCGGAACCCCCTGGCCCATCTCCCGGGTCCCCTTCAGCCACTTCACCCCCTTCATGTTGGATTAAAAAAAAAAAGAGGCACTGGCGGAATGCCAGTGCCTCAAAAAGCCCCTGCCGCAGGGGGCAGGATCTGCCGCCGCCGCTACAGGTAACAACCTGAACCGGTTCGGGTTCGTATGAATTTTTTTAAAAACATTCATACAAACCCGTATCCGAACTGAACCAAGGGTGGGCCCAAACCAGACAAACCTGAACCATGGGTTTTCTGCTTTGTGCCCATCTCTAGTGGCTGATGAGCTGATGAGGCAAGGACTGGGAGCAGCAGCCACTGTGCTGCCACCCTTACAAACCAACATGAACAGGAATAAACCAGTTTGTGCCCATCTCTAATTTGTTTACATGAAGGATCCACAATAGATAGTTGTAATAATCCATTGCTCTTTCTAGTTCACTCAGGGGCCACTGCTAAACCACAATGAATTGCCTCATTACTTTCTTCTTCCCACTGAGGTCTTTCTAAGAACTGCCGCTATTTAGTTCAGTTTTTTTTTTGGGGGCTGGAATGTCTAGTTCCATTCAAGTCCTTTTTCAGATGTGGTTGCAACACTGAAACAGTCAAATAGGATATGTGCAGCCATATTGATTCTCCTTGACCTCTCTGTTACCATGACTTCCTTCTTGGCTGTCCAATCCAAGCTATTAAGCTAATAGTTCTTACCTTTAAAGCTCCCCCTCAGTCCCATATGAACCAGTTTGTTTTCACGGTACCTTTTCCGACACAAGCACAAATATCATTTATAAAGATAAACTAGCAGTGGCACACCAGTCTGCAAATGCTTTCTTCAAAGTGATTCATATGCAGTAGCACCGCCGTATCTGCTGATTCAACACCCGCAGATTCAGTTACCCATGGTTGGCAATCAGTGGGGTATGTGTCCTGGGGTGAAAGCTATGCCGTGTGGCCCAGCCGTTTTGCCCCATACACCCCGCCACCCGTGCTGGGCATGGTGGACCGGGTGTTGTAAAGCTGTGCTGCTGCGCTGTCCAGTCCGCCACCCAGGAAGCTCAAACAGCCACTGTGCAGTGCAGCAGTGCACCTTTGCGACACCTGCTCCACTGTGCTGCCCAGCAGGGGTCGAGGGGTGTATGGGGAAAAAGCTTTGGCCCCAGCACACCACCATTGCTGTCACCACCATCATCCTCAGATAACAGTGCTCGCTCTTATCCATGGATTTCGGTATCTGTGGGGGTCCCGGACAACAAAGAGGCTGGATGGCCTGTGCTGCCCGGCTATAAAGCCGGGTCCTGGCTCCACCCCATTCCACTCCTTACAGAATTTGGGGCGATTAGCAGTCTTGCAGGATTTGCCTGGGGGGGCAAAACTGCCCCATAGCTGGACAAGCCAGCACAGATTGCCCCTTAGCAGCTGTCTTCTTTCCCCCTGTTTTGCATTTGATTTTACAATGTGCCCCATTCTGAAAGCTGACAAAATCAAAGGCAATATTAACATGTTTTAAAAGAAATAAATATAGCTGGATATCGCTCATAGTATAGTGTGCTAAAACCAACATGTGACCGACAAAATGTAAGTGCTTGGATCCAGACAATTTGTGAATGGAACTCCTTTCATATGCTATGCAATGGGATGAATACTTTAAAAAATTCACCAGTTTTGGCAGATTACCATTTTAGTTCTCACTCAAAATGTCACACACCAACCAGCATGTGAGGTGACATTAATCTTGTTACTTCCTCAGAAAGGGCATATTTGTAGGATCTGTTACCTTTCAACACAACAGGGGCTCTTCTATTCATAGAATGAGAAGACTGGAACCAGATGTATAGCTCTGTGTTTTTGGACTACATCTTCCAGAACTTTTTTAGACAGCATAACCGTGTTTCCTAGGGGAATTTCAGGGCTTTATGGCCCATATATACAATCCTGTGCTCATCTAATCCAAACTGAGGTTTCCTTACTTTCTGCCATTCCTCGAAGAATGCTGTGTGGGATGCATGTGGAAATCTGAACACATGAAAGTCAATTATTTGTGTTTGTGAGTTAGCTATTAAATATTCCACAGTGGACATGGTCTAGAATAGTGCTGGCGAACTTATGGCATGGGTGCCAAAGGTAATGTGGCACTTGGAGCCCTTTCTGTGGGCACCCAACATCACCCCCTTCACAGCCACCTGTATTTGGGTTAAATTGCCATATTGCCTCCTTGCGAAAAATTTGTGGGTTTTGAATTGCAGTTTGGGCACTCGGTCTCTAAAAGGTTTGCCATCACTCGCCTAGAAGGTTATGATTTCTTCCTCACGTGGCCACAAATGGTTTCCCATACAAAATGTGAAGGTCACTCAGGCAAGTCACCTCTGTCAGTGGCTTGTGTGTGCATCTGTGAGAAGAGCAGCTTAAATATTTCATGAGGACATTTCCTTGACAGATCTGCTGTCACTCTCGGCTTTGTGCTTCAGAGATGCCCCTTTGATGGAAAGGTAATGTCACTCTATTAAAAAAAAATGACACCAAGCTAAAGGCTTCCTTGTTAAGGACAAACAACTGCCCTATAACTTGAAAAGTTTTGATATCAGTCATTCGGGAAGGCCTCGAATTTCTGCATTTAGAAAAAAGGATGATGCCATAGCAAATGAAGAACAATTATTGTATTTTCCCATTTATAAGATGCCCCCATGTATAAGACACCTCCTACTTTTCCAACCCAAATTTACAGTTTTGCAACCCCATGTTTCTCTCCTTGGCTTACTTCTGTGTAGACAAAAATATAGTCTTACACATGGAAAAAATACTGTGATTTAATTAACACGGCAGTCCCAAGTATATACAGGTATGGGAATGAAGAAAGGCTTTGTTCCAACAAATGCTAATATCTGGGCATTAGACCCTTTGAGTCCAGTGAATCTTAGATACAGGGGTGTAGGAATGCATCTTAAGAAAAGAAAAGATAATGTAAATCACGTTTGACAGTAAATATATATGTAGAAATACTGTATAGACCAGAATCCACAAAGGCTTAACGGTAATTGCTAGCATTTTCATGCATCCACAGATCTTCCCCATTTTTTAGGTGGTCGGTTACGTTTCAGAATTTTTTTCATGAGGGGTTTAAATCAAACTTCTTCCCTGCTCCCATCATTTCTACAGAGGCTGGTCCTCCCATCAGGCAGATTAAGGTGGCAGTGTAGCAATGTTGTTAAGGACTGAATTGGGACTCAGGAGACTGTTGGGAGTTTTTGCAACCTTGCATGCTGCCTCTAGTCTAGTAGGTTTGGCTGAGACAGACCTTTGTGAGCTGAGATGACTATCAGTCTATCTAGGACTCATACCAATTCTTCCTTCCCTGCCTCTGGATTCCAAAGACAGCCCTGCCTCTCTGCTCTCTCTCTCCTTTTCCCCTCTCAAGAGTCTGTTGTAAGCAATGAATCTGCTTAGGTTTGTTGCTCAAAACAGTCATGTTTTTCACTTCAGTCAGTCAAGCTAAGACCTTTATTGGTATCAAACAAAAGCATACAGTACAACAGGCAACAATATTCACATAATGTATCTGCTCATTTAGAGTAATGAAACCTTTTATTCTTTATTTCACTAATGTTTCAGAGTGAGTTATTGAGATGGAGGTGTTAGTTGATGAGAAGAGGGGTTGGACGAGGAGGAACTTGAAGCTAATACTGATCCACAAATGCCTGTACCTCTGCTGCACAGCTAGAGAAAGTTAACCAAAATTGTGATGCTTAGCCCACTCAGCAAGGAAAGACACTGGTAACATTGGTCTAGTCACGCTCTCAGCCTGCCCTGCCTCAGGCTTATCTCATGAAGATAAAATGGAGTGAAAGGGAGACATGTACCCTGCATTCGGTGCATTGGAAGAAACAGGAAGGGGATATACAGTAAATGTAACAACAAAAACGTAAATAAGGCTGCCACTTCAGGTCGCAGATGGTTTTTTTTTGGTGGGGGGGAGGGTAGATGTTCTTCTAGTGCTTCCCAATGCACTGTTCAACATCTCCAGGGCCTCTTCAACTAATCAAGTACTTCTCCCTATCACCAGGGTTCAAAGAGGCTGCTGGTCCCAGCAAGCTTCTATACATGGACTGAAGAGGGGAGGCCATCTTGTCCTGGGATCTAGGCTGCAATGTCTCGGGTCAGCCTTGCCTATTTATTCTCTTAAATATATGTTTTGAAGAAAGCACAAAATATAATATGATATCATTCAAAGGAACTGCACTACTCAGCTGGAGAGCCACTCAGATAGAAATCTCTTGCAGCCTCGCTTGAGGAACAGAATTCTGGCGGTCATCAGGTTTCTATGGAGATCTAAGGACACAACTGGGTTTTGGCCTTGTCGGATCAACTTCCCGCTATGACTGGAAGCCTGTTGCAAACATGACAGTACCTTGATGTAACTCATTTTTAAATCTTTGTTCAGGTCCTGCTGTCAGATACTCCCTCTGTCAGTTTCCTTATATTTTTCACTGAACTCTGCAGGCTTTCCAAATGCAGTAATACCTTGGTTTTCAAGTACCTTGGTTTACGAGAGATTTTCAAGATGAGCAACCATGTCTTCTTAATTTTGCCTTGATCAACAAGCAATGTCTTGCAATACCAGCACTGGAGCAGGTCACATGATCACAAGTGAGACAATTGTAGCACTCTCTCCCCACTCCTACTGGATTGTGGGTGATTATCTAGAAAGTTCTATCTCAGGCAGCCTTCAAAGCAGAGGAAGGAGAGAGGAATAGAGATCTCCCTTGCACCAGCCAGGAACATTTTCAAAATGGAGTGCAGGTTAGGGTTTTATTTTTTTCTTTATACTTATATTTAACTTGTTTTCAACATCCTTTCTTATTTTTCAAACCATATTTAGTCATGGGGCAGCTAGTCAAGTGTGTATATGGCTTGAACTTGCACTTTATTGTTGTCACATTAAAAACACAGAGTAAAATACAGTTAGTAGAGATGGGCATGACCAGGAAAAATTACGTTTTGAATTGTCATGTGTCGGAGCCGGCCCGTTTTGGCTCGTTTCCGTTTGTCGTGAAATTTTTCAAAAATTTGTCATTTCGTTTGTCGGTTTTTCGTCTGTCATTTTCATCTGTCTGGAGGCACCTCTAGTACTGGTTTTGGGGGGGGGCTCCTGGAGGCACCTCTCTGGGGTGGGTGCCTTCTCTGGCCCGCTACAAAATGGCATGCATAGCCAATTGGATATGCATACCATTAAGTTGCAGCAGTAGCAGGCAGAGGCACCTCTCTTTTGGGTGCCTCTGTGACTCACTGCCTCCCGGCATACGGTGCACTTGGGCTGGGGAACGAAGTGAGAGAGGACCCCTACGGGCGCCCCTGTGACTCACTAAGAAGGGAAGTGTACTTGCTGTAGTGCAATGCGAGTATACATCTGGCTTACTGGTTAGGGGTTAGTGCAAGGGCTAGGCTTAGGGTTACGGGTAATGTTAGGGTGAGTTACTGGGGTGCACCTCTGGGTGCCTCTCTGACCCACTAAGAAGGACAATGTACTGGCGTATGGGTTAGGGTTAGGATTAGGGCTCGGGCTCGGGCTAGGGTTAGTGGCTTTTTATGCCCGACTGGCACATCCCAGAAGTCTCGGTCAAAACCTGGCCAAGTGGCCATGCAATTGGTGGAATGGCTCCAAAAATTTGCATGGTCCACTCCCATGGCCAGCCCATCATTGCGCAGGTGTAAAAAAATAAAAATAAAAATAAAATAAAATAAAATCAATGGAGATGTTTTGTTGCAAGAAAAACCCACTGCTGCTACTGAAAAAATTCAGGCAGTTTTAAAATAGCTATTTTCGCATGTTTCTGTGGTGCTTTGGTGTCTTTTTGGACCACACGATTTCAAAATAAATATTGCGGTCGCTCCATTTTGGATCCCCCGCCCGCACCGCATGGCATGGCGACTCGGCGAGACAATGAAGATGCCCCCCACCAGAGCAGCCCAGGACAGGAGCGGGGGGGAGGCCCCCCCCCGCAGAAACCACCCCTCTGGTAGGTGCCCTCACTCAGGCAGGCCTATTTTCGCCTGCTTTTCTGGCCGGGAATCGGTTTTTTTTTAATTTTTAAAACTTTTTTCCTGTGCCGCTTGGCATCACGCGATTGCTGCAATGCCAGGAACAACAACGACAAATCAGACCCAATTTTTCTTTAGTTGGTTCGAGTTCGAGTTCTGGTAGAGTAATTGTCGTTCTTCATTCCATTACGTAACGGAAACGAGAAACGGAAACGGAAACGAGAATTTCGCCAAGTCGTGCCCATGTCTAGTTGTTAGTTCCAAGCAGGGCAGCTTCCGCAGCCAGGAACCTAAACCGTGGTGTAGATGTGAAATTCTAGTGAACTTCTTTTGTGAGTTTTGGCATTTTGTGTGTACAGTATGAGGTCTATGGGATCCCAGAATGAATAATCTGAGTTTCCATTATTTCTTATGGGGAAATTTGTTTTGCTATATGAGTGCTTTGGTTTACAAGCACATTTCCAGAACGGATTATGCTCGTAAACCAAGGTATTGCTGTGGACTGGAATAGTTTGTTGGCTAAATGTCTCAAGTGCTGTAAATGAAAAGATCTTTGCATTTTAATTCTAAGGTCAATGAGCAGATTTTGTCACATTAAAAGATATCAACATCACACAGGTGCTACATGGTTTGAAGTACAGTACTGCAATATATGTGCTTTTTTAAAAAACAAAAGGCATGCAAATAAACTGGCTTCAGAACCTTTTAATAAACCCAGGGCCTTTAGACAAAGAGAATCACTTTAGAGTCCAAGCTTGACACTTCCATCCTCATCCTCATCCTCATTATTCATTTATTCATATTTAACAAAATGAATTAATTACCTTTATCTGTTTCATTTTCAAATGATAACCTCCTTCTCCGGAGCTTGCTGTTGTCCCCATCTGAGTCATTTGTGGGCTGGGGTCTTATGGTAAGGTCCGCCTGGACAAGTGAAAGATCCCCACATGGTAGATTAGATGATTATTTTATGTTGCATCACCATCTGCAAGTTTACTCTATGGGGAGAACTTATCTTCCCTCAATGACGTAAATTTTGTCCCTCTCATAGAATCATAGAGTTGGCAGAGACCTCAAGGGCCATCTAGTGCAACCCCCTGCCATGCAGGAACCCCCATCACAGTATTTCCGACAGATGGCCATCCAGCCTCTGCTTAAAAACCTCCAAAGAAGGAGACTCCATTACTCTCCGTGGCAGCATATTCCACTGCCGAACAGCTCTAACTGTCATGAAGTTCTTCCTAATGTTTAAATTGAATCTCTTTTCCTGTAGTTTGAGACCATTGCCCCGTGTCCTAGTCAATGAAGCCATGGAAAATAAACCAGTCCCTTCTTCAATGTGACATCCTTTGAAATATTTAAACATAGCTATCATAATCCCCTCTCAGTCTTCTTTTTGTAAGGCTAATCATCTCCTGGCATCTGGTCCCATCTTCTGCACCATGCTAGATTGTGATGCATTTTCCCATGTCTCATAATGTAGAATAGAGAAGAACCAAACCTATTACAGCAGAATTTTAAGGGTGCAAGGGGAACCTTTTCTATACTGGCAGAAGGGAACTCGGGATCTAACCCACACACTATAATCCTGTTAGCAGTCACTGCAGATGTGAGGTTAATCATGCAACTTTCTTCAACTTCAGCAGGTTTCCTTTCAAGAGATGAGTCACACATTCGCTTTCACAAACTGTATGGACCTTGCCACTCCCAACAAGAAAAAAAAAAAAAAAAAGAAAAAGAAAAGCCTACTGAGAGCAGATATGCTTGTGTGACTGCCCTCCCCCAATACCATAACGGTAAGTGATTCTGCCCACGTTTTATTAAGGAAGTGGGGGGGGAATCCATTTCAAAGTAAGGCTCATAATCCAAGATAATATCCATGGTTGGAACTGAAAAGAAGATGAGTTAATGCGGACATGAACATGTTACTTGAAGCATTTTCCCAACTTCTCTCTCTCTCTCTCTCTCTCTCTCTCTCTCTCTCTCTCTCTCTCTCTCTCTCTCTCTCTCTCTCTCTCTCTCTCTGTGTGTGTGTGTGTGTGTGTGTGTGTGTGTGTGTGTGTGTGTGTGTGTGTGTGTGTGTGTGTGTGTGTGTGTGTTGTGTCATTACAGTTGTCACTGACTCTTCGTGACCCCATGTCCATGGATTTTTTCTTGGCAGGAATACTGGAGTGGTTTGCCAGCTCCTACTCCAGGCGCCTACAGCACCTGGTATTCCCTCCAAGTGCTAACCTGGGCCAACCCTGCTTAGCTTCCAAAATCAGGAGAGATTGGATGTGCTTAGGGCATCTCAGGAATGATTGGCAATTGTTTGCTTCTCAAAAACAAGCCTGGTGAGGAAAAATATGAAATGTTCCCCTTAGGGACTGCAGGCAGTAATGTAGTAACCAATTGTAATTAGTTATGACATTTAATTACACAATAATTGTGATAAAGATTACATTACATAACACTGGGACTGGTAACTTGTACATGACTTTGTTTTGTCTTAGGGGCGTGATGGCTCAGCGGGTAGATCACTGAAAACTGTTGGCTGCAAAGTTGGCAGCTCAGTGGTTTGAATCCTGGGTGCCACACAGCAGAGTGAGCTCCTGCTGTTAACCCCAGCTCCTGCCAACCTAGCAGTTTGAAAGTATGTAAATGCAAGTAGATGAATAGGTACCACTGTAAAAAGTGGGAAGGTAAAACAGTGTTTCCTTGCAGCCATGCTGACCACATGGCCAAGGACTTGCACAACACTGGCTGTTCAGCTTGAATACAGAGTTAAGCACTGCTCCTAGAGTTGGAACTGACTAGCATGCATGTGTGGGGGAATACCTCTACTTTTTTTTTGTCTTTGTGTTGTCCTGCTTTGATTTAGCTAAATCCAGATAGTACTGCCATTGCTGAAACTGGCTTTTTCCTCCTGACTGCTCTTTCCTTTATTTTAACAAATAATTCCTTCTGCTTTTTTGTGGAAAATTTCAGATACCAAGTTTAGAGTTTAAATTCATGATCCTTCTATCAGTAAAAAGGGGTTCCATTGAGCCTTACAATGACATCACCCTATGAGGTGATGCTTCATCTCATACATTTATTTATTTATTTATTGCATTTTTAGACCACGGCGACTTTCCCACAGGAACTCTGGGTGGTTAACAAAAGCAAACAAATAAGTAGAATACAATAAAAACCAAAACCATGACAAAGTAAAAGCAATAAGACAGTAAAAATGGTAAAAACATAGAATTTATAAAAATATGATAACTTTTCTACCCTCATTTTATTCTTAAGTGACAGACTGAGGTTGGCAAACATGGTCTTTCTCACATGGTCATAAGTAATATTCCTCCTACTAGCAGCAAATACAGATGTAACAAACAAATTATACATTACTATCAGTCAAAATAAGAGGATGGGGGTCTCAAAATATCAAGTAATCCTATTAGAAAAAAATGGTTAATCACTGTCACATTTTTTGGTCTTCACGATTAAAACCCAAGCTTTTTTTAAAATAAAATCTGCTGCTTCAATGACAAAAAGCAAAACAAAAAACATAAACACACACACAGAGAGAGAGAGAGAGAGAGAGAGAGAGAGAGAGAGAGAGAGAGAGAACTTTTGGGGAGAGATTTTTGTGCAAAATCCAGCCTATTTCTTTTTTTTGGGGGGGGGGTAAGAAAAAGTCCCAAAATAGAAAAATATCACCCAAACTCTGGTAATATTTTCCAGCAGGAGAGAGAAAGTGTTTAATTTCTCATTCTCAAGTCCCTCTCAATGTTTCTGTATTGTGTTGACAACCCTCGGAACAACTTCTGCTCCTAGAAGTTCTACAGCAGTGGTTCTCAATCTGTCGGTCCCCAGATGTTCCTGGACTGCAACTCCCAGAATCCCCTTCCAGCACAGCGAGTGGTGGAGGCTTCTGGGAGTTGCAGTCCAGGAACATCTGGGGACCCACCGGTTGAGAACCACTGCTCTGCAGCATCAAGACATAACTCATCTGGCTGACAGTGGCTTGGCAGTTGGCCCAGAAGACAAGACCAAGCTAAGCCATGCTTAGAAGATGGTATGCAAAAATCTATTTCTTATTCCTTTGTCTTGCCTTGCTGTGATTTGTTGGTAAGGCTGATCTCTTTTCTCCTCTTCCTGTCTAGAGGAGAAACATCGCTATAACAAATTAGACTGATCTGGGACAAGGATGTTGGTTTTGTCCTTCAAACCAGGCATTCTAAATGGTGCTACTCAAAGCAAAACAAACATAAAATAATAACTAAGGAAAGTTTGACAGTTTGTTGTTTAAGAACATTGAAAATCATCATAATGGCAATCGGTGTGATGTTTTTCATGCTGTTTTAATACTGTCTTACTGTTCATTAATACATTGCTATTGCATTTATATGTTTTCCACTGTATGCTGTCTTATTGATTCCTGAGGAAAGGCAGTATGAAAATGCTTGTCAAGGCACTGCAGTTTTGCTAGGGTTCTCAGCCTAGAGGGAGAATATTTTATTTTGTTTTCTAGCTCAATTTAAAAGTGGCTTCTCTCATGCCCTGCATGTGAAGTATTTTTAAAAAAATTAAAAACAATTTTAAATCTGCCCTCATGGAAGACAATGAAGGAGGGATGCTAGCTTGATTTCTCTCTAACTTTGTTCAATTCCCCTGCAGTCTCAATCCCATTTAACCCCCCCAAAGTTTTTTTTTCATTAGTGAAAAGAAATCAAAAGTTTATACTTCACATACCTTGGGAGTTTCATGCCTCAAATTGAAAGTGAGCTCCAGGTTAGTGAGAAACAGGTCTGAAAACTCAGGATACATATCCAGAACTTCTAATAGGTCTTCCCTTTGGATTTTATGCAAGTCACAATAGGTCAGGGCTCTCACATCTGCATTTGACTTCCCTGGTTTTGCATAAAGATGTACCATTTCTCCAAATATATCATTTTTTCCTGCAGTGATAACAAAGGAGGCAGATGCAGAATTTTTACAATAAATTTATATACATAACATAGTTTTTTGAAACATATATAGAACCAATCTTAAAAGGGATTTGTTAATGTACAACCTTTCTGGAAATGGCACATATTCGGGCCAGTGTATGGGCATGTGGCAGATTTAATGATCTAGTTTTTCATTGGGTGCACCACTGAAAGAGGAGATTTGGGATGACACCTTTCCTACTGTAGGGGAGGCAGGGAGGAGTTCGCATAACACAATTACACATCTAGGAAAGGGACACCTTCCATGGCAGTATATGATGCAGGTCTTTGGTTTTGGCACTCGCATGCACTGAAAGAACACCTGAAGGGGTTGTGAGACTGCACAAGCCTAGCCGTACCTCCTGCTGCCCCCTTCCATTCATCTCTGTTAGGCCAGCATGGGGTCAGCCCACTCACTGGTTTGTGTGCAGTGCATGCATCACGGAAATGCCAATTTGCAGAAGGAGCCCAGACAGCCCTTCCCTACCTCCCCAGGTAGTTGATGTCTCTGGTGAGGATGCCAGATGAAGAGTGGTTGGCTGTGCAGGGAAGCGCCACAATTGGTCTATCCACAACAAGGATGGGCATGCACACTGTGCACCAATCACTTAGTGGACTGGCCAGTTTGGGGAGTGGGGAGGGAATGGATCTTCCTGGCAACTGCGTGGCTGCACTTCATATTCGTATCCCCAGGGATACAAATATGAAGTGTCCATGTCTAGTCTTCAGTGTATATATACTATGTGTATAGAGCTTGTCCATATAAACATGGCCCAATCTTCGTCTTCTCTGCCACAGACAAACTTTATGCACATAGATCAGGACATGTGTAGCACTCCTCCAGAGACTGGACTAATGGGCAAATTGCAAGGAAGCATGAGACAATAGTCAAGACCCCATGCTTTGTCTCCATTGTGTTTTCAACATGTTAGAATGGTCATCCAGCCTTCCTAAGAGGAAAGTATACTATGGTGGTATATTAGCTTTGGAAGCTCTACGTTTTATAGAGGTTGGAGGGGGGGAGAACACACATTTACTGAGAGAGGCATATTTTTTCCACATAGCATTTTTAAAGTTACAGCATTCTTACAAATGATCAGTTGGAACAAAGAATCTTTGAGGCAGAAATGCTTGACTGGGTGTGTGTGTCTCAATGCAGGTTGTAGAGTGGTCTCCTGTCTTTCCATTGGGTGTAGCCAGATGGAAATAAGCTGAGTGGCTCACTCTAAGCCCCTTAGAGAAAACTGGATGAAGAGAGGGCTTGTGTAGTAGTTTAACAGGGGACCCAGGTTGAACAATTCTTGTGCAGTGGTTCCAAACCTTGCGCAATTCAGTTGTTGTTGGAGAAATGTAAAGAACTCCCATATACTCCATCCAATACTGATGGTGGAGAAGTCTTCTAGGAATCGCAGTTCAGGAACACCTGGGTTACCCAAGTTTGGGAATCACTGCTCTAGTGGCTATTTCCATAGCAGAGCTGAGGTGGTGGACCACCACTTACGCTTCAAACACATTCTCCCCTTCTTCTTCCCAGATGAACATGCAGTGGTTTCAGCAGCTAGTAGAGCAGTGACATCTCTCTGGTGAGTTTAGGATTGCACTTATATGGGGCTGCAGTCCTAAACACATTTGCCTCGGCCCAGGTCCCATGAAACCAATGCAGCTTCCTTTAACTACAGGATACATTATTTCCCTTTAAAAATACAACTGAAAAGATTTCCAATTGCTCCTTCATTTTTATCCACCCGAACGACTGTCTCTCATATCAAAAAAGTAACTGCTACTGTGTCAGCAACTATCTCTTTCCAGGTCTGATGAATTTTCCTATGACTTACCGAGAATTGCGACAACCATGTCGTTCTTGAGGATTTCGATGGAACCACGGGAAAGGAAGTAAAGGGCAGTGAGAACATCACCACAGTGGACCAGTGTGTCCCCAGGAGGTGCATGAGTCGTCTTAAACTTCATAGCCAAAGCCCGGAGACAGCCTTTGCTGGCCCCCTGGAAAGCTTTGCAGTTTTGGAGTAAGGTTTGGTTGAGGTGAAGACAGATATCAGCTTGTAAACATTCTGGAAACCCCTTTAGGACCTAATAAAGACAAGGAGAGAGTTTAATCCAACCACCCTGCCAAGCTGGTTACAGTTTTGGATGTCTCCTTCTTGCTCAGGTCAGAGGCACTCAGAAAAAAAAATCCCACCAATTAACTAACAACTAGTCCATGGGGAACTGCATAGAGCTTGTAAGGCACTGGGATCAATATACCATCAGAAGATTAAATTGCGAATAGCGGGATGGGTAAATAGATTCTACTCTAATATAGGCTGCTATGGGACAACCATATATTATTAATATTATCTTCAGTTGTGTATTGAATTAAATGTTTTGCAATCAGATATCTATTTGCATAGTATATTAATAAGCAGAATATGACAGTAGGACCGTCCTATGCTTGGAACTAACATCCACTGATTTGTTTACCTTATGACTGAAATTAATAAACAAAAACCCTCAGAAATATTTATTTATATATACGTCCAGGGGGAATTTACAGGAGTGTGCACTAGAGACAGACAGACCATGCAAAGCACACTGTTGCATACTTGTGCATTATTTTTGAGATCGCTTGGAACCAATCCTCCATTGATACTGCAGTCGTACTATAATAAGGTTCCACTCTCTTCCCCCTTTCTAACCTTTAGTGGTGGCCAAACTTTGGCCCTCCAGATGTTTTGGACCACAACTCCCACAATCCTTTGTCACTGGCAATACAGGCTTGGAATTCTGGGAGTTGTGGTCCAAAACATCCAGAGGGCCAAAGTTTGGTCACCATGCTTTAGGCCTTTTTGATCTTTTGTACTTCAGGTCCCATGATCCCTTGCCACTGGCTATATAAGCTCAGGCTTGTGGGAGTTGCAGTTTAAAGAATCCTTTGGTTTGTGTTCCTATGTGGAGCAGGGGGCTGGAACTGATGACCTTATAAGCCCCCTTCCAACTTCACTATTCTGTGATTCTCTGATTCTATAAATCTGGATGGGGAAAGGTTCCGTTGAATGGATGTTTTTTGTTTAAATGAAAAATTAATGTCGCACAATGCCTTTTGGTTTTCCTTTTGAGTTTTTTTTTTGGGGGGGTGCGGGTTAAGTGAATGGCAGGAGACACTGGGGCAGGCATTGCTGAAGAAACAATTATCTTAAATGGGCCACAGATTTCGGCTGGCCACGATCCCACCTATGATCATATTTAAACTGGAGGCATCTGGAAATAGTGAGAAGCTGTATTTGTGAGAAATCAGCTACAGTTTCATGCATCTTCCCATCAGTGATGGTTTGTTGTTGGGACTACAGCATGCAGGGAGACTGAGTTCAACCTTTTCCTGCCTTGCTCTTGTCCTGACAAAGAGTCTTCCTCTAAAACTGTTAATTGCACTGGGAAGAAATTACCTACTGCTTATCAGAGAGGGCTTTTCTTCCAATATAAACAACAGAGCTTTAGAGGAACCTTTTTGCTCTGCCTGCTCAGGAGAGGCCAGTTCACAGTCCCAGGCTGCTGCAGATGATCAGTCCTGCCAATC
The DNA here is from genome assembly GCA_029282475.1 of Phrynocephalus forsythii. NCBI lineage: Eukaryota > Metazoa > Chordata > Lepidosauria > Squamata > Agamidae > Phrynocephalus > Phrynocephalus forsythii. The sequence continues at coordinate 47,817,489 of JAPFRF010000001.1, read as the reverse complement.
TGCTTTGCAATACGCTGCCCACATCACAGCATTGTTAAATTATTCTTTGGCTTTTTTAATGCAACAATGACCAAATTCTATTGGTGTTTAAGTTAGATTTGCATAACATACTATAGGTTATTGTGGCTAACATAAGAGCTGCTGAGTGTGTCTTCGTCACACACTCAACAGCTTCCTTATTGTGCAATGGAGATGAACCCAAGCACGTTGCCAATTAGCTGCAATTAGCCATAGCAAGTTACACCAATGTGACACAAATCTCACTTGACATTAGCATCTCATGTATAAATGGCCATTTTTGCACAGCTATGTGTATTTCATGGGCTGGCATTGAATGTGATATGCTGTGCAGTCCAATCCATGTTCTCTTAGACTTTCAGACAAAGGCTATTCACACTTCAACTAGCAGGCTTCTGTTATTTTTGTCACTGATATTTATAAAACAGCCATTGTGATGTAGTGGTTAAGATGGGGGCCTGTAAGAAACTGTTTTCAACAACTGCCGTTCAAAACTTGGAAGTCGCTGCTTAGAATAAGAATAGGGATAAGGACAGGAAGTTACAACATTACTTGCCATTTTTTACTTTTGAAAAGTACAATAACTGGCAACATATTACTTTTTGGGGGTGTAATGGACATAATTTATTCATTACCTGAGATAGGCACAAGCCTCATTTCAGAGGTTTATGCCAGTTCGTATGGACAGCACCACAGGTACTGCATGTTCCCTTCCCCTGCCTTCCCAGCTGGATCATCCACTCACCAGTTGGTGTGCACTCCTCTCTTCTTCTTTGGCTGTTTGACCAGTCTCTGGCAGGAGCATGGGCGTCCCTGGCATGCCTCCTTGTCTGATCACCCACACAGATAAGAAGATGGGACAGGCAAGCCCATGCTCCTGCTGGGGACTGGTCCAGCAAGAGGAGGATGACAGAAGCACGCTCTGGTTAGTGAGTGGGTCATTGACTGGGGAAGTGGCAAAAGGGAACACACAGCACCTGTGGTGCTATAGGCATAAAACAGCATGACCCTTTGAATCAAGGTTCATCTCGACTCATTACTTCAATGCTGTTCCTAGAGGAGTTTTGGGGAAGATTTTTGGTCATACTGCATTGCATTTATATGCCTTTAAGCATTAGTTTTTTAAAAAAAAAGATTAACATTAAGTTATTAATAATGAGTAGCGTAAATGAGCTAGTCCTTCAATAACAGGCAATGGTAACAAAGCACTTTTAAAAGGAAAAGAGTAAGAAGTAATAAATTACTTTTAAAAAGCTACTTTCCAAGCTATGTTTCGGCCTATGATGGTATAACTCTGCTTGCCTTCTTCTTGGTAGTGTATACATCTCATACATTAGGTACTTACATCACCTTACGCTAATAAGATAAGTTATCCTGCAAAGGAGTATAAAATATCTGAAAGCAGGAACTATTGGGGGGGGGGAGAATCACAGAATATCAAACAAATTGAATTTTACTGATAGCCAGCTGGGTTTACCTACCCACTACTTTAAAAACATATGCTTGATTCACATTTACAACATGAATCTGCATATACTGTTAAAAATATAGGACTACCACACAACTTAAATATTTAGTCCTTTTAGAAGGAATTTGTTTCACACAACACAATAAAGGTCTGTGGAAATACTTAAGCGTTTGATACAAAAAAAATTTAACCCAATACCTTCCCTTTTAACAAAACAGTAAAAAACAAACCAATGACCATTATGTTTGACATGAGACTATCATTGCATTAAGCCAAGCAGTGATTCAAGAAATGACCTTAACTAAATGTTTGATACATTTATATGAGGTGGAAGTAAACAACAGAACTTGTGCTGTGAAGAAACAGAGAACATTACTACTATAACAGATGTTTTTTTTTTTAAAAAGGAAGAATTTAAGAACTTCGGATTTCCAAAATGGGAAAAGCTAGAGACACAAATGTTGACATGGATACAACTGAGATCTCATATAAACGAATAGGCTCTATCCCAACTGGCTGTGCTGCATGGCAGATCCAGGGAGTTAAAATTCAGAGCTGGAACAGAAGGCTGCAAACAGATCAGTGTGTGCTTTGATGGCAAACATCACAGGACAGGAGGAAAAGAGAGACAGCATGGAGTGGTAGTCGGACTAATTTGTTTCTAATTCTAGTATCAATTGAACAAAAACCCGAGTGGAAAAAGAAAGAGAGGCGTGGGAGAGAAAGATGGGGCTGGGAAAAGAGACAGTGTTACAGAGCAGTGGCATAGCATAGGGGGTGCCAGAGGGGCAGTCTGCACTGATTGGAATATTATTAAGGGGTGCCTCCTGAGCCTCCAGCGCAGTGACTGGTTGATCAGAGGGTGGTTGTTGCAGGCACCACGGCAGCCCCGGAAGGTGGCGTGTGAGTGAGAAGCCAGACCCGTCCATAGCTTGGACTTGGGCTGCCTCCCCAAAGTGCGCTGGCTTGCATGCAGATGTCTTACCCTACCCCCCAATTTAGGGGGCACGCTACTTGACTTGTACTAGGTACTGGCAACCCACGCTATGCCACTGTTGTGGAGAGGAAAGGCGTTCTAGGTTTTTCTACCAGGGTATAGCCAGGTATGCTTGCTGGTAATAAGTATAACAAGGTTAGATGCCTGCCGTGTTTTAAAGCAAAATTCCCAGCAGGTTATGAAAATGCATAATTTGTAACATTGCTAATTGTGGTGAACTAGTGAAATGACCCCCCTCCCCAGGAGAACCAAAACCAGGCATGTTCAACTTCGGCCCTCCAGATGTTTTGGGCCACAGCTCCCATAGTCCTTTGCCATTGGAAATACAGGTTTGGAATTCTGGGAGTTGTGGTCCAAAACATCAGAAGGGCCGAAGTTTGGACATGCTTGATCAATGCACAACCAGGGGCACAGAAAGGAGAAGGATATTCCTCTCCACTCTGCCTTCAAATATTTCTAGCATTATGCATGCATTTCCCAGTGAGTCTTGCCTTCTCATGACATTCCCAAAGTATAACAGCTTTGGGATGGGGTGACTTTCATGGCAGGGAGTGAGCTAATGTGGGCCTCTTTGGAATGGTTGATTATAATGATCTAATGGAGCCTGATGGTTCACATGGATGTCACTGAATTGTGAAATGGCCAAAGCTACCTGCAGTTGCATCCACTATGGTACTTTGGCTGCAGGCAGTTTCTTAAGCAGCCTTTTAAGAGAAAGCTGAGAAAATTGTTTTTTTTTTTAAATTAATTGACGCAGAATATCAATTACAGTCCACTATGTAGTAGAAATAAATAAATAAACCACTTCCCTTGACCCTTTGCGAAGGAAGTTTTCCTAAAGTGACTTGTGTATTAAACCACTTCACAATATTTGCAAATGCAAAGTGGAAGGCTTGCTTTGGAGTAGATCCAGTGAGCACATGGGCTGGAAGAAACTAGAGCACTTCTAGGTCCACCAAAAAAAGCAGATGACCTGGCAAGGGCCCAGAAAGGTATGAATAAGACCCCTCTGGGGCCAGACTAGTTCACTCCAAGAAATATGTCGCCTGAACACTTTTTAAAAGAGGGCACCAGCAGACCAAACAGCGGGCTAAACGCCCATGTAGCCTTTTGTTAATTTCATCATTTTTGCTTCCAGATCAAATTCTGGCTTGGTTTAATTTAGGGTCCACATTCATCTTTCAAGTAGTCCATGATATCTGCAAAGCTCTCCTTCAGTACCGCATTTCACACCTGTACAAAGAAATCAGGAATACAGGATTCTGGTTTATCTTGCCCTTAGTCTCGGGTGATATAAAGCAAAAAGGGTGTCTTCACACTTGATGATCTTACACATGATCTTATCTATTTTATTGCTGGCCTTCTGAATCTTTACCTTTTTCTAATTGCTGCAGTCTGCTTTTCGATTGATGACTGAACTGAGGTATGCAAAATCTTTAACTATTTCAGTTTCTACATTGTTGATGTTAAAGTTGTGCAGTTATTTTGCAGTCATGATTTTTGTCTAAAAGTTCACTTCAGTCTTACTTTTGCACTCTCTTCTTTCATTTTCATGAGAAATAGCTTCAAGCTATTGAATATATTTGTTAGCAATATGTTGTCCAATGCACATTTTAGAATACTGATGTTTCTTCCACCAGTTTTCAGTCTTCCTTTATCTAAATTTAATCCAGCTTTCTGTATGATGTATACTTTGAATTGTAAAGATATTATTATTTATGTGCACATGAATGGGCTGGTTATATACTAGTTCATTGAAAAAATACCATACAATCCTATGTACCTCACTTCCTCATTAGCCCGCTTAGGCCTGGTTCTGCAGAAGGTTGCCCTCTTGACTCAAAGAGGAAGCCCTCTATGCAAATTACAACTAGTCTGGAGTAGAGATGGGCACAAATTAAAAAAATGGTGTTTCGTTTGTCGTTTGTCGTTTAGGGGTCCATTTCGCTTCATTTCCATTTTTCGTGAATTTTTGCAAAAAAATCATTTTCGTTTTCGTTTGTTTCATTACATTTCGTTACCATTTATTTCAATTTTTTGTGATTTTTTTTAGCATTTAAAGCAGTTCAATGTATTGCCGTAACAAAAACGAAACGGATGACAAAATTTCTGGTGTTTCTGTTCGTTTCGTTTCATTTTAGGGACAAAATTTGTTTGTCATTTCGTTACGTAACAAAACAAAAAAATGAAAATGGAAACAAAAATTGTTCATTTTGTGTCCATCTCTAGTCTGGAGTGATAGCCTATCTCCTGTTTTACAACATATGAATTCCATTCAAATACACTCTTATGAAAATACTGAAACACATAAATATTTAAAATATCTAGATATTTAGCATTTCACAGTGCTAGATAGTTCACAGACATAGATATTTAGCACTTCAGACATGTGAATGCCACTTTCAAGCAGGATTAAGTGTCCTCCTACAATGAGTGCTTTGTCTGCACCTATTATGTCTCTTTTCGAAGGACAACACTAGGACATTCAGCTGACTGTATACAAGCCTGAGAACCCATGCACAGAGCTAGCACTGAAAAGGCCATGGCGTAGTCTGGAATTCTAATCCAAAAAAGGATTTCCCCCCATCACTGCCCAAACATGGCCAAGGTTTTAAAAGAAACACACACACAATATTGTATCATGCTAGGAATACTGCTATGCAGTAGGCTGAAGTGCAGTACTGGGAGATCCTCTGTGCTTCTGGTTGGGATGCACAGAACATGTGTAATCAACTTAGCTGAGGTGAACTGCACAGAGGAGCCAAACAGGGAAGGCAGCAAGGCTGGGGAACCTTTGGTGCTCCAAATGTTTTGGACCACATCTCCCATCAGTGGAGCTTACAAGAGCTTCTGAAAGTTGAAACCCCAAGCATCTGGACTTTAAAGGTTCATCCTACACTGGACAATCTTGGTACCACTGAAAACAGAACCCTTATTTAGAGCTTGCTTACTTATGGGTACAGGAAGCTAGAAGAGAAGAGGAAGTATCAGGCAAGAAGGATTGGCTCAGAAATTTGGCGTATCAAAAGGATGCCCGCCCACCCACCTTCCACTGCCTTGAAGGTGCTGGAAATTTGAGAAAATCTGTGGAGAGCTTTATGTTCTTTGGATATGCCTAACTACAATAGCCTGATCTCAGTCTTCTGCGGCATATGAACTTCCAGATGTTTCAGATGAGGATTCTCATCACCCTTGACCACTGGTTATGCCAGAGAAGGCTGAGGAGAGTGAAGTCTCAAGCATATGGGACACACAAAGATAGAGACAGTTAAAACATGTTCTTTAGGATACACTGCTAACAACAGTGGCATGCACAAACACTCCACAGGTAGTTAAAGGTAATGTAGGAAAATGTCATCACACAGGATACTTTTAAGCCATTTTTTAAAAAAATTCTGAGATTGTAATGGTGAGAACAAGCATGTTTTATCTAGGCCAACAGCCTAGGTTTTGTCAACTTCTCTTATCCTGCCCACCCTGTTAAAATTGGCTAATGTTAGATATGTTTAGTCATTAAGGTTGACTATCTTATATTGCCTGTGGGTATCTTTTGGGGGAAAGAATGCATCAGGCATTACAGAGAGCATCCTAAATATATGCTTAAGGAATAACAATATTTTGAATCCATTCTAAAATACTGTTGGTTCTTACACAAGGAAGGCATTTTTTAAAAGTGTAACTGTGTGTGTCTATAATGAACACAGCACAGTACGACTTCTTCACTTTCTTAGAAACTTCCTGTTCTGGAAGCTTGCTTTTGTTGAAAGTTTCACAACTAGAAAGTGGTTATGACCATTGCCTGCTTACTCACACCCTGCCCAGGTGAGCCACCTCTGGTTCACATCTTTGCCACCCACAGAAAGACCAAATCTACATGGCAGCAAGATTTGTTTGCTAGAAAGTTCATATTGCCAACATTCATATTTGTCAGAGTGGCCAGATGGCCAGGTGGGTGGGGAATGAATGAATGAATGAATGAATGAATGAATGAATGAAAAAAATGACTGCATAACTTCTCTTCATCCTGGACCTGATAAATGTGGCATCCATGTCTTTCCCCCTTTCAGGCTAGAGATTACAACCCATTGCCATTTGCCTTTAATGGATGCTCAATCTGCTGCTGCTAGACTCTGTGGTCTATCTGTCTCTTACACAGCTAGGATGTAAACAGCATAGCATATTATCCATCTAGCTTCTGGGTGGAGTGCCTGTAATCTTCTTGAGACAGCCCAGAGTCCTATTTTCAGGGAAGCTAGCCACATGTTAACTGTGCTGATGACACTCCATCTGCTCCTGTACGAGAACAGGTATATGGGTTTTATGCTGCCATTTGTGACAATGAAACAAGATTCTCTGCACATCAAGTTAAACGTTAAATATGATACTCATTTTCAGGGTGTGTTCCCCTGACTTCTTCAGGAGAACCAATAGCAGCAGCAATTCCAATTTTCTAGTGATAAAGGAACACTTAGAAAAACATGCATAGTCTAAAGGTCTGTCATAGACTCCATTAGAAAAAAAGAGATGTGCACAGCCCATCCAGCCCAGCATTCTGTCTCACACAGCGGCTCACCATTTGCTTCAGGGTATTCCCAAGCAGATGTCTTCACCTGCTTATGATTCTCTGCAAATGGCATTGAGAGATATCCTGCCTATCTCTCCAACCCAAAGATTGTCCTTAGGCATCCATCATGATAGTGATTGATACTCTTGTTCTCCATGAACTTGTCTAATCCTTTCTTAAAGCTGTCAAGGCTGACAGCTGTCACCATTTCTTCTGGCAGGGAGTTCCACAGACCAGTGATCCTCCGGGAGAAAAAGAACTTCCTCTTATTTGTTTGAGATCTAGCACCCAAAAGTGTCATGGAGTGCCCCCTAGTTCTAGTGTTGTGCGATAGGGAAAACAGTTTTTCCTTATCTACTTTGTCCATACAGTGTATGATTTTATAAACTTCCATCAGGTCACCTGAAGAGGCCCAGGCGTTGCAGCCTCAGATGGTAAGGAAGGTGTTCCAGTCCTTGATCATTCCAGTTGTGTTCCTCTGCACTTTTCTATTTCCATAATATCCGTCTGGAGGTATGGTGACACAATACTCCAGATGGGGCCTCACTACAGATTTATGAGGCAAAATGACATCACAAGGCTTTGCAACTAATCTTATTAACCATGTTTATCTGGAATGATGATGTGTCCTGAGATCAACGGGGCTTACACACAGGTAAGGGTACACTGAATTGCAGCCTTGGCTAGTACTGTATGTCTCCGTGAAGTTTTGGTGTCTGTTTTGCTTACCTGTGAAATTCAGCATGATTATCAGTTCCTCCTTTTAAACCTGAATAAATTAATTGCATCTCAATGTTATTAGTAGCCAGTAATCTCAGCAATGCTATGCTGCCTCCAGGATTTGGCAAGAAATAGCACAACTAGGCAGAATAAGCACCATCCAGTATCTCCGTGTTTCTATGTTGCATTATTTCAGTAACCCTAAACCCTAGTTGGCATTTGCCCATCTGGTTTTGGTGAGGCTTTACTTTCAGAGTTCCATTTCAAACCTCAGTATTTTTTCCCATCACCATTGCATTTAATTTTATTTCATTTCCTGCTTCATTGCTTGTTTCCACAGTGTATTATCTTTGCAGCTCAAGCGGGAACTGGGAACTTGTGGGGGTGGGGGGAGTCCATGTCCTATACTTATCCAGCTTTGATGGCAACTGATGCAACCAAGATCCATGTCATGGAGCTGTTCACTTTAAGGTTAGCATTAGGGATGGGCACAAAAGAAAAAATGAAATGCTGTTTTGTTGTGTCATTAGGTAACAAAATGAAACGAAATGAAACAACATGAGGAAGCAGCATTTTATTACAGACAAAACGAAATGGTGTTGGTTTTGTTGTTGTTGTTGAAATGAACCATTTCGTTCTGTCTGTAAGCTGCTTGGGTGAGGAAAAAGTTTTTTAAAAATCTCTGGGCTTTTAAAAAAACTTTTTTCTTCCCTCAAGCCCCGCCTGCCAGCTGATCGGCACACTGGGGTGGGGAAAAAGCTTCCCCACTCCAGTGCTGATCAGCTGGCAGACAGGGCTTGGGGGGGGAGGAAATTTTTTTTTAAAGCCTGGGGCTTTAAAAAAAACTTATTTTCCTCTACCCAAGCCCCACTTGCCAGGTGATCAGTGCTGGAGTGGGGAGGAAAAACCTTTCCCCCCACCCCAGCGCTGATCACCTGGCAGGTGGGCTTGGGGGAGGGAAAACTTTTTTTAAAAAAGCCTGGGGCTTTAAAAAAAAACCTGTATTTCCCTCCCCCAAGCCCCACCTGCCAGGTGATCGGCGCTGGGGTGGGGAGGAAAAATATTGGGAGGAGGGAAAATTTTTTTAAGAAGCCCAGGGCTTTTAAAACACTTTTTGTCTGTCTGCCACTTTCCAGCCCCTCCCATGAACCACTTTGTTAGTGGTTCATTTCATACAATTTAAAAAAAATGTATGAAACGAAACAAAAAATGGGGGAAGGAAAGGAAACCAAACAAAATGTAATATTTTCATTTCGTGGCCATCCCTAGTTAGTATATATTGCCCAGCAATCTGAATGGAAAGCTAGCTGTATAAACCATTGTGGCTCAATTCTTAAGCATCTGTTTCCTTATCTCTTCCACAGTGGTCTACTCTGTGATCACCTACACCTGCTGTTGTTCCATATCTCATAATTTTCATTGCTAATCAGTAGACATGGAATTGATTAACCACTTGGTATGGCTGCTAGCAACAGCCAAAAATGTTGCAGCACAAATAGCCAAAAGAGGGCTAGTGCACATGTCTGAGTGTTACAGTACAATTTTTTTCTCATATCTGGGATTATCCAAATCAGCTTCTTTTGTTTGGTGATTGGTTTGGAGGATTTGATAATGGGACCTCTTTGAAGTTTGAACTCGCAAATCCCTAAAGATGGCTTCCGTTACCTCTCTGCAATGTTAATGTGCTTTCAGCTGCAACTTGTGCGCTATCTCTAGCATCTGTTTTTGGCTTATAACATCAGCCATTACCTGACAGCCAATCTATTCTAGGGAATTCCCATCATTAGAAGGGTTGCTTTAGAGTTAGTATGAATTATGTAAACTCTGCCATTTATTTGTAGAGTTAAGCTTACACATTTTTGTTTAAGGCTGTGTAAAGTATCATGCCTGGATTTATATGGGGGGGGAATTACTCTAGACATCACATACATACATACATACATACATACATACATACATACATACATACATACATACATACATACATACATACATACATACATACATACATACCCACCTGCACAGAAGCAAAATGACTGAAAAAATGGCATCCCATCTCCATTTAAAAATGTAGCGGATTGACCCATTTGTTCAGATCCTGTCCAGACTATATGATAGTCTGTAGTCTTTTTCTTGTACATAAAACAAACCATTGTGATTTGTTTGATGTAGGGGCACCCATGGGGCACAAGCTAGGAAAGAAGGCACATGCATGATCCAAGAACAAGCTCTGAACACCCAATCCTTTGGCCAGGAGCGCCATGCAGCCCACCTGGCACTGAACTGGCAGTACAAGGAGAAAGAGGGGGACGGAAATGAAAAACAACACTGTTTTTTTTACCCAAGCAACTGAAGACGGTGGAAGCCAAAATGCTTCCATTTGTCAGTCACTCTTCAGAATGAGATTTCATAGGAGCCCAGTTCCAAGGAAGGATGGCGTTCTGAGGGTGCTTTTACTCAATGGATGCCAGTTCTCTCAAATCCTTCACCACCACCACCGTCCTTCTAATGGAGACAGTGCCTGTAGGGCCACTACAAGCTTGCCTTATCTAAGGCAATGCTCTGTTTGAAGGGTGGCCAGAGGCAAAACTTGGAACCTGTTTTTTTTTTAAGTAGCCCATTACTGTTGTTTGGTAATGTAAAACCAACTGACTTCCCATTATTGTTATTATGCCTTCATTAAGACTGGTACTGTAATAATGTTATGGTAACATTATTACTTGTAATCTATTCTATCCCAACTCTAGCCAGAGTACTCAATCCTCTGTTTTCACCTTGTCACCTCTGACTATGGTCCAGTCCAAGACCAGTTTAAGGAAAAGAAGGAGGAGAGAGACCAGGACCCTTCAGTACCATTCAGAATCAAGCACTCAGAGAGCTAACGGAGGAGGCGCACGGATGACCTGGTCACAGTCATCCCTGCAGTGATGAAGTATTTTTGTTTAAAAGGCGGTAGCTGCTCCTGAGTTTGCATGCATACACAGAAATGGTCCCATGTCATTATTATGCCCATCTCTGCCAGTCTTTTGCCCCTTGGATGAAACCAGTCCTCTTCCGAGTGACGCCCTAGCTGCACGATTTGTACTTGGTGCACCAGCAACTGAGCCGAGACCGGAAGAGCTAGGTGACATGGGAAAAGGACAAGCAAAGGAGAACGGAATTGACAAGGAGGCCATAGAAACTCCACAATGGGACAATGCACCCAGGAGAAGGGATTCTGGACTCCTGCCCTTGTCAGCAACTCCAATGCCAGACGATAAGCCCATATTCTTTTAATTTGTGGACGCTGAGTGTCTGGATTTGGGAACTGTTGCCCAACTGTTGTGGAGCAATTTTCAATTTGTGCACATTCCATAACAGGATTTGGATCCCAAAGGAAGCGAATCTCAACTCCTACTCTTCTAATCCTTGTACATAATTATGCCAGTGTCTCAGATTACCAACCTATTCCACAATGAGGAGGGACAAGAAAAGAAAAGGGAAAGGAAAGTAGAAAGAAATGAACAAATTAATTAGATTCTGAGAATAGCTCACTACAAGAATGACAACATTTCTTTCATGTATTATTCATTTCAGTGGGCATGAAGGGAGGTTACTTTTCCATTTAAACCCCCCTGAAAGTTTTAAGGCTTTGTATTCATGAAAGCAGTTGGATTTATCTGATGACTTTGTTTCTCCTTACATGAAAAATTACTCACTCCCCCTCCGGCTGCTCTGAATTAACACTCACCTATTTTTTCTTTTTCTTTTTTTTCTTTTTTCTTTTAAAAAATCAATGTTTGAAATGATTATAACCAAATAATGAATGCATTTTGTTTTTTCCCCAGCAGGAAACTTTTTTAGGGGTGGGGGAGCTTAAATATCTGATTGCCGAAGACATCTTGTGTGTTTTAGCAACAACTCACTTTATTGTGTTAGCAGGAGACCTTCATGCAAATCAGATGAGAAGGGAAACACAATTAATCACCATGCAAGGTGATGTGACTTAAAAGAACACGTGTTGCCATCAAACAAGCACACGTCCCACAGCCTAGGAAAAACCTGTCATTGCGCCTTCCTGATAGCATGCAGCTGATGTGAACAACAAACAACAACAAAAACAACAACAAAAACAACAACAACAACAAAGCACCAATACAGATGAAAGCACAGAGCGATGGGCATGCAACTTTATCCAACAGCAGTGTTTCTACAGAACAGTTGACCATCTATAGGCACAGGGTCTTTTGGGGCAGACAAGAGTGATTGGAGCTGTGGGGACAAACCATGGTGAGCAGATATGGTGTTGGCAGAAAAGCTTTTGGTCAACATAGTTTTAGTGTCTTCCTTTTCCTTTTGCCTTTGGCCCCACCTCTGATTTTGCCCACTGATATTTTATTTTATTTATCATGTTATCATGCACAAAAATTTACAACTGAAAACAGAATGCATCAAAAGCAAGTTTAAACTCAACAGTTAACATAGATACTTGAGTGTTTTTTTAAAAACATTGGAATTAAATTGTATATAAATACCTCCTGCTCTTACCAGTGGGTGGTGTTATTCCATGTATTAAGGAACGAAGCAGACAAGAAAGAGATAAATCTTTCATAAGTACAGCATACAAAAGACAGTTGGCATTTCAACCTAGCAGTAAGACATGTATCTATGATCTTTTCCTCTGTACTTTGGTGCTCATTTTTTTAGTTACTGTTCTAATGGACTGGATTTCATGAAAGCATCAGAAACAAATTATTACAAAATGATCCACTCAATTGGATATTGAATTTTAAGAATATTGTTTATGTTATCTCATACTCATTGATCTGGATACAGGGGTGTCTAGCTGACATCCCAGCACACATCCTTATGAGTATGAAATAACTCCGCACTGAAGACTGCTAACACATCAGATCTTGTGCCATATCTTGCGTCACTGAACAACATCCAGTTCTTTCGAGTTGCTGGAGAAAAGTAGATATCACACTAGGTGTCGCATCACTTAGGCTGCAATCCAATACTCATTTACCTGGGAGTAAACCCCACTGAATGAAGTTGAGCTTACTTCTGAGAAAATACAGACAAGAAAGCACTGCTCAGGAATGATGACTGGATTATTTGTTAGGGCATTTCTGCCACTTAATATGTTCTGAACTATCCAGATGAAGTTGCATCATTTTAGGCCGCATGCTAAGAGTCTTATCTAGTATCATGCTAAACCCTTGACTGATATTTAAGTTGAGACACCTTGACTGGGTTGTGAAAGCCTTGGTTCTAGAGACCCTTTGTTTTTGAGGTGTGCGCTATAGAACAGCACTTCTAAATGCACCAGTCCCCGTAGAACTTGGACTCGATCAGGTTCATTCCTGACAGAAGATTTTTCATAAAGATCAATCTTACTAATCTGGGATGCTGGTTAGCTGATGAATGCTAAGTAAGGACCATCCTGACTCCAGTTCTCATTGGACTGACAGGGATCTAACAGGATTAGTGCTGATACCACAATTCAAAACAGAGACTTTGCTTATGACACCCTTCTTTTGGATGAATGCTATACCAGTAATTCTGCCACTGTGGGTTCAGCAGTTCAATATGAAGGATGCAATCCAATATCTTCTGGACGTTAACTGCCTGTGGCTCAAATCCTCTTGCCCAGTTATGCTGGTGAAATTTATGAGGCAAATTGCCTTCAGCTAATGTGGGGAGGGAGACAGTGAGTGGCACAGAGTTCCCCACTGGTGGGCCATGCCACGTTTTACCGAGACTGGCCAAATTGTTTAGCCCTCCAGTGGACCTGGGGGAAACCATGTTTAACTGTGATTACCCAGAAAAACATGGGAGCCCGGGAAAGAAGAGACAAAGAAAAGAGTAGAGAGAAAAAATCCGGGACATGCCAGATATAAAGAGAGGGCAGAGTGGACAAGGAAACAACCCAAACAGGAAGAAATAAAGGAGATAGCCGGGGAACAGGGACAAGTTAGCAGGATAGTCTGGAAACCTCTGGAGAGAGTGAAAAAGGAGGAAGAGGAGGAGAGAGAGGAGGAGAGAGGAGGAGGAGGAAGAAACTTGGTGAAATTTAGTGGAGGGACCTGAGAAGGGCATTTGTCTCCTTGAGGATGACAGTCCTAAAATATATGTATGTAGATCCCAGGATAGTGGAAATAGTTCATCTTAAGGAACCCAAGGAAGAGGCCCAGCAACAGTGTAATTACAAACTGATGAGGAATCCTGACTGGGGAGAACGAGAACAATGGTGGGAACACGGCTGGCAAGAAAAAGACCAAGCCTTCCATGAATCCTCAGGGAACCTTGGTGAACCCTAGTTGAACGTGAGGGAATGTGTGTGCCAGACAGCCCTGAGATTTATGGCATTAAGGTTAAGGGAAAAGGAAGACCCACTCACCTGTTCCTAAAGTATCATCCACCACTGCTGCACCCATGTGGGTCAAGAGTCCTCCCCAGACACATTCCCCACAACTCCCCAAAGAAAGCACGCCTCCAGTAGGTGTCAGGACTGGGGCTGGAAGTTCAGAGGATGGGGGAAGGACTTAAGTTGGCATGGTTCAGTTCTGTTTAAAGTTCCTAGTCTTAAGCAGGCTTTCCCTGTTTCATTAAATCCAGCTTGTTTATCTGAAAACTCACCTTAATGGATGGGACTGAATATGAATGAAGGACATAATGTTGGCCTTCTAGGAGCTGGGGAATTCACAGCTAAAATGTCACTGTGGACATCTGCTCCATACTGAGTCATGCAACTCATGGTGCAACTGATAATATCTATGGTGATTTCTTAATTTGGGATAGATAGGTTAACTCCAATGGTTATGGTATTTGCATAGCTATGCAAGAGCATTTGGGCCTGCCTCTTGTTGACTTCCACCTATTTATTTTTAGTTGAACATCTCACTTAAAAGAAACGTTGTTTTCTTGGAGGGTAACTGGAATCTGATAGGCAGGCCGAGTACAGATGCCAGTTTCTGAAACCGAAAGGGTAGTAAACTTGTTCTTGACTAGGGGGATACAACTAAGTGGCCCACCAAAAGCATTGTTTCTGTTTTCCAAGGTTATAGTCCAGCAAAAGTGGATGAAGCTTCCACAACCATGCACAGCATTTCTGCAAGAGACATGCTTTCATGTTGGTGCCACGATCCTCATGTTGATGTTATTGTGAGGGTGATGGTTTCTAGTGGGCAATATTCATGACCTGAGCATTTAGCGTTTAGAGGTTCTCCAGGCTTAGTTCACTTATGTTCACTTATGGTCTTAAAAACTTCTTAGGGCACACATTCACAAGTTCACCCACAAACATTCTGCCTCCTGGGGGAGGGGGGAAGGAATGGTAAGATTGGGCCTCCTTTTCTCTCTGCACCCACCCTTTCATCTACCAAAGTCGAATGGAGTGGCAGGTGAACTCTGATAGAAGACACTGCTCTCTATTCCGCCAGAAAACAATAGCCTAGCTTACAGGGTAAAGGGCGGGGCTGATGGCACCCAACACTCTATGGATTCCACATGCCTCGGCGTCTGCAGCCAGAGGCAGCCATCTCATTCTGCCAAAAGGGAGGGCCGGCTCTGAGCACGTGGTGGGATGAGAAGATGGCTACCAACATGCTGTTATAGTCCTTTAGAAAGAAAGCCCAAAGTCTAATGCTTTCCCCTTGAAATTAACTTTCAATAGCTCTGAACGGTCGATGTTCTGTGTTGTCACTGTCCTCTAATAGAATTCCAGAGGTCCGTGAGATGTTCAAGAAATGTTCACTATTGTGACTCACATACCTTAGGGCAGTGATGGTGAACCTATAGCACGGGTGCCAAAGGTGGCACTCGGAGCCCGTTCTGTGGGCACCCAACATTGCCCCTATATAGCCACCTGTACACAGGTTAAATTACAGTATTGGCACTGTGCAAAAAAAGTTAGTGGGTTTTGAATTGCAGTTTGGGCACTCGGTCATCACTGCCCTAGGGCCTAGGCTTTTTCCATGGGTCAGCAGGGATTAGAACGGAGGTCTCCTAAGTCCCATTCTGAGACTCTGCCCAATACACTTCCTTGCCTCTGGATAAGTCAATTGCATCTCTTTTAAATTCCACAACACCGGGGAGAGCCACTGCAACTTCAGTTATACAGCAGGGAAATGTAGCACATAGGAGGGTGGGCCTCCTCCCAATACTTTACTGTATTTGTAGAAACAACTTTGTGCTGCGGCCACAAGAGATGATGGAAGGGGGAAAGCTCCATTTGCTCCACTGGTGTGATCACCTGGACGTAGCCTTAGCTCATGCACCTCCAAGACAGGCTTCCAATACTGAGTTTTACTGACAGATGCACATGCCATTTTAATCTTATTATTAATGGCATGTGTATTATTAATTAGCAAGGAAATGGTTGACACGAAGCAATATTTGTGATTTCCTCACCGAAACTATCCTACAGAGAGGTTCTGCCTTCATGCTACCATCGATGCAAGTTTCTGTGTTGCTGAATTTGCAAGTCCCTGCCAGTCACGGGGGAATTACTCTTTGAAAAAAAATTTTTGAATTTTTAATGTCATTTTGAAGTGGAGGATGAAGACAAGGAAGTGGATACTTCTGAGGAGACAACTGAGGAAGTTAGGGGGGATACAACCTAGTGGAAGAGCACATGCTTCACATGCAGAAGGTTCTGGGTTAGGTTTCTGGGCAATCTAGGCCAGGCAGGGAACAAAACCCTGCCTGAAATCACAAAGACTTTCTGCCAGGTCCTGTGGATAATATTAGGGGAGGGGAGGACATTTCCTTTGCTCTTAAGCTTGGTACTGACAGCTCAGCAGATGCTGAACATCCACACAGACTCCATGGGTTTGATGTTAGACTTCTGTGTGAGATTCCATAAGCTTGTACACTCAGCATCTGAAGCAGAAGACAGAAATGTACCTGTAAAACGACATCTGTCTGGCAAATAAATTTACCTTCCTGAGCTTGGCTCCACAGTTATAAAAACAAGGGCCAAGAATCTTGAAATTGTGTTGGACTTGGACAAAGAATTGTAGTCTGCGAGGACATTGATTTTCTAAGTGTTACTGCTCTTGATTCTGTCTTTAGAAATAACCTCCCATTTTCTTGCCAAAGCCATATCGTATGGCAATGTGATACAATATGGTTTAAAATCTCCCCGACCCGTCCCCACATTAACCCTGTAAACCAGCATAAATACTGTATATGGGCTGGAATCTGGAAGACTATTTTTTTTGGTAAATCCAAGGATCTGAGTGTACCCCTTAACACAGAGCACCTCATGTCCAAAGTTCATGAAAGTTTCAAAAGTAGCTGCTTTGCTTCTTAGAGAGGGCTTCAATTTGATGAAACCCAAGCCCTCAGCTTCTATAGGAGCATACGAGTAGCTGTGCAGTTTCATGGGAACCAGACATTTATATTTACTGTACATGCTTTTCATATCTACATGGAAATAAGACATATTAGGCTCCATATTACTGAAATGCTAGGATCCTAATATTAAAATCCTAGGATTAAAACCTTTAAGTCCTATCAGTTTCACGGCTGGCCTAAATGGCGATCAAGCGCAGTTCCATGAGAATGGCAGTAAACAGATCCAGCTGTTTCCAGAAAAAAAAAGTTTAAGATCAGGCTGGTGCAGATTGAAATCTCGTACTTTGCACGCACTTGCAAGGCCCTCTGGTGGTTCGAATGAGGCTTGTGGTACAGTGGTTAAACTGCATGGAAGGCTCTGCTCATGACCCGAGTTTGATCTTGGGTTCTAGTGGCTGGCTTGAGGTTGACTTGACCTTCCATCCTTATGAGGTTCTGTAAATTGAGTACCGAGCTAGTTGAGGGGTGGGAAAATAAAAAGCCTGCATAGTTAAATGGTAAACCACCCAGAGAGTACAGTGTTTCAAGCACTGTGGGGCAGTATATAGGCAGCACACTTTGCTTTTGATGGAATGTTTGTTTTCACCGAAGAGCAACCTTGAAGGCAATAATCAAGAGCAGAAGTGCCTTGCTGATCATTTTGCTCTTCCCATGGTTTGTCTGACACTGCACTTGCATGTGTGTGCCAGCTGCTTCTGTGGTAGATAAAAAACATGAGATAGTCTCCTCTGGGACATTAGTAGACACTCTACTATCCAAACAACCTTGTCTCTCCACATTATTACTTGGGTGATGCTTGTGCAGGGAATTCTTGACAAGTCCAGTTGCTTGTGCGAGTGTTATTCTGCGAGTAGTTTGATTCTACAGGATCTTGGCCACATTCCCTTTCCTGCTGCAAATGGGATAGTACCAGCTGGGCTTATACCTATTTTGGATTGGACAAATAGCAGGAAGGAAGGAAGAGGGTTCGGCCGCTGCCCGTCTCTTTGTGTTTCTGCGTCAAGCGCTGCCCTGAGTTCTGCTTTTTCAGCATCGGGCAACACTGAGAGAAGCATGCAGTTGTGTGAACTGAAAAGCTACTCTTCCACCATCCATTGAAATACATTCGGGCTCTTAATGCACCTAACATGAGACCACCCATCTCCCTTCCAGCAATGTAGTTGCCGGTCATGTTTCATGGAGAGCAGCTTAATTTCTTGGGGAATTAATTGCTCATGTGACCAGTGCCAAGCATGCTTTGATGGAAGCTTTATTAAGAGACACCCAGCAAACCCTATGCTATAAATGATGCAATCTAATTTGTACGAAGCCATATCTGTATTACAAAACCATTGCACTTGCCCCAAAAGAGTGGGAATGTTCACTTTCTACTATGTTGCACTGATTAATTAATGGGTTAATTAATTAACATGAAACAACAACATGATGCAGAAATGTATAATGGCATGAAGGTGAGCCAGGAAGCTGAACCAGAAGGTGAACATAGGTCACCAAAGCCATCCAAAGTAACACAGGTTTCTTCTTTGGGTGCCATGGTCAATTGATCATTCTATCTTCCTGTCAGTCTATCGATGGGTCTACAATTCTCAAAAGCAGATTTACCTACCATGTTCATGTCAATGCCATTGGTATATGTCCACGCGTGCTGGAAATACTCCTCAAGGCGCTGCCTCAGAGGGTTGGGAATCTGATGGAAGCGGATAAACTCCTTGACACGGAGCATCTGCATGTGGTACCGCGCAGTCCCCGAATACAGTCTTTGGATTATTGCAGACACGTTCCCAAAAATGCTTGCATACATTAAGGCTGGAGAAGACGAGACAAATAAACAAACACTGAGTTTAGACCGCATCATGGTACTTGTCTCATCCACCAAGTAGATCAACTGTGCAACCCCAGTAGAGAGCTTGATCTTCAAGGCAGAAAGGGGTGGGAGTGGGGGAGGGATAGCTCACTTTCCCAACTGAATGAAAGATCTGTGGCTTGGTATTAAAAATGCTTTAATATATATATTTTCTACACTTCAAAGAAGTCTCAGGATGATGCAGAGATGACAGCTGTATGCACTTGTCCCTGTGCACAGGGAGTGCAGAAATGATTTCCAGGAATGTGCGGGTGGGGGAGGGGGGAGGCTGGTATGTCTGAACGAAAAAGTCCTGATTATCCATCCTTTTTCTATTTTGGAGCCACCAGTGGCTGCCCTAGACTCTTCTGTGCCATCCCATTTGGATCTCCAGCCCACGAGCAGAGTCCTACCCGTCTACGCTCAGTCAAGCAGAGAGGCCAGAGTTGTCTGAGTCAGGCCCAGCATTTCAGTCCTAAAGGGACCAGTAGCCATGTCAGTGCCCAGGCTTGTATGTAGTTATGAGCTGCAGTCTGCCTAAAGCAAGCTGGACAATTCTGTCTCTCTCAAGTATTGTGCTATCGCGTGCAAAGTGCCAAATCTTTGGGCAGATCCAGGTGGGTGTGCATGACTTGAATTGCCCTGAAACTATCTGGCAGGCCCATTGCCCTCGATCCTGCCAGGCAACACCCACTTTCCATGCAGATTTATGCCAAGGAAAAGCCTTGATGTGCTACATTGGGCCACCGACTGTTTGTTGCCCTCTCTCTTTGGCGGCATGTCTTGGCTGCCCTGCTGTGGGAATTCCACCCATTGTTGGCTACGTTCTGTCCCCAGAGCAAGGTGGCAACAAAATGCTGGCAGAGTGTTTAATTGATTGATGGGGCACAGTTGATGCAGACAAAAGGGAGCATTTTTGGGAAAATAGATATTCAGCAGGAGAACTAATGAAAAAGCAAGTCAGATGAAGAATGGTCGCTTATGTCTGTCTCACTGGAACTGGTGAGACATGGGCAAGAGGCAGGGAGACCGGAGAAAGTTTAGGGGCAGAACACCTACTTTTTGCCCAGAAGGTCCTGAATTCAAACCCTGGCACGTTTTGGTAAGACTGGGAAAGACTGTTTTCAATTACACTAAGCCAGGCATGTCCAAACTTTGTCTTTCCAGATGTTTTGGAAAAGCCAAACAAAGATGTTTTGGACCACAACGAGGTCTGTAAATTGAGTACCGAGCTAGTTTAGGGGCAGAACACCTACTTTTTGCCCAGAAGGTCCTGAATTCAAACCCTGGCACGTTTTGGTAAGACTGGGAAAGACTGTTTTCAATTACACTAAGCCAGGCATGTCCAAACTTTGGCTTTCCAGATGTTTTGGAAAGCCAAACAAAGATGTTTTGGACCACAACGAGGTCTGTAAATTGAGTACCGAGCTAGTTGAGGGGTGGGAAAATAAGAAGCCTACATAGTTAAATGGTAAACCACCCAGAGAGTACAGTGTTTCAAGCACCGTGGGGCAGTATATTCTGGGAGTTGTTATCCAAAACATCAGGAGGGCCGAAGTTTGGACATGCCTGCACTAAGCCATAGCTTAGTGTAGACACTGCTGGTTATGATAGTTTATTATACATTCATTCATAAGAATAAGGACAGCCTTGCTGGAACAGGCCACAGGCCATCCAGTTCAGCATTCTGTCTCACACAGTGGCTCACCATTTGCTTCAGGGTATTCCCAAGCTCGTGGCACAGTGGTTAAATGCCTGTACAGTGGTTAAATGCAGGTAAAACTGTGCTCACAACCTGGGTTCAATCCCCGGTAGCAGGCTCAAGGTTCACTCAGCCTTCCATCCTTCCGAGGTTGGTAAAATGAGTACCCAGCTTGCTGGGGGGGGGGGACAATGTGTAGCCTGCACACTGTAATTAAAACTGTAAACTGCCCAGAGACTACTTGTAGTGGTATGGGGCCGTATATAAGCAGAACACTTTTTGCTTTATGTCTTCACCCGCTTATGATTCCCCACCAATGCCACAGAGAGATATCCTGCTTATCTTTCCAACCTGGAAGGTGTCCTTAGGCATCCATAATGATAACCATTGATACCCTTGTTATTCATTCATTCATTCATTCATTCATTCATTCATTCATTCATTCATTCATCATCTAGCCTGGGGGCCACTCTGGGCAGTGAAAAGCAGTAAAATAAACAAAACATAATACAATGAAATAAAAAAATAACATCAGAACAATACCATCAAGCAACATTACCAGAAATTAAATAAGCTCAATAATGGAACTGAAACAGAACTATAACATAAAAAATAATCCAGTAAAATAGTTAAAATAGCTGCAGAGACCTGTTTTAAATCTTGATCAAATGTTCAGAACTCAAATTCACTACCCTGAGAAGCATCTAAGGGCAGAGAAGGTACTTCAAGTAATTTCTATAACCTTTCAGACCAGCCTTTCTGAACCTTGGTGCCATCCATGCTGGCAGAGGCCTAACCTTATCTGGAGAGCACCAGTCTAGCCAAGGCTGTTTTGGAATACAGTGGGACACCCCTGTATCCACGGAAGATTGGTTCCGCCACTGCCACACAGATACTGAAATCCATGGATAATAGTGGATGCTAAATGTATATTACAGTATAGTAAAAGGGTGAAAAAAACACCGAAGAAAATATATTTAAACATGCATTAGCACAACTGGCCATTAGAGGCATTCTTATTACAGAAGAGCCTAATGGCTGTACTGCAGCTAGAACTGTGCTCACGACCTTGGGTTCAATCCCAGGTAGCCAGCAGAGGCGTAGCTTGGGGAGGGCAAGGGGAGTGGGGCACCCCGGGCTCAGCAATTAGGGGATGCCAAATTGTCTACTAACCCCCCCGCTGCTACCCCCCACCATCCAGATTTTATTTTGCAATAGGGGGTGCAAAAACTGACTGCTGCCCTGGGCTCTGGAAGCCCTAGCTATGCCTCTGGTAGCCAGCTCAAAGTTCACTCAGCCTTCCATCCTACCAAGGTCTGTAAAATGAGTACCCAGCTTGCTGGGGGGCAGGGGGAATGTGTAGCCTGCATAATTAACTTGTAAACCACTTTAACTTTAAGCACTATGGGGTGATATATAAGCAGAACATTTTGCTTTAGCATGCTATGAATAATATTTTCAGACCACAGATAATTAAATTGATGCTTTGGATGCCTAACTTTAACCCTGCCATCAGACATTTGCACAATGGTGACTTGGAATCCAAGTAGGAGTGTTGAGCTGTAAGCCACCTATGGTTTGCATGCCACACAAGAGATGCTGGTGGGTGGGTGGGTGGTGGTGGGGATAGGTGGCATTACTTGCAAGGCATTGGAAGTATGGATGGATGGATACACAGCACAGCTTGTCTCCCTGGAGTATATTCAATTAAACTCATTTGGAAATGTCTCTTGGTCCATGGGGAATTTTTATAAAATGTGAATGGAGTAAAAGGGCTGCATCGCTACTGTGGTGGTGACACATGTGAATTCAGTGGCTGTGTACTCTGGCAGTGTGGCCTTTTGTAATATTTCACAGCACATTTGCAGTCACTTTAAAGATGAGTGCCAAATATTGAATATGGCACACTGTATGAAAGAACATTAAAAAGTCATTAAATCACAGTCCCTCCCTGCAAAGAAAGTGTAATACACAACCTAGTTAAGCATGATTGATTTTAAATTGCCTGCCCTAAACAGAAGCTTATGTACCCGTAATGTGATTAATAGCCTTTCAGAGAACTAGTGAAACGTAACCCATCATGTGGCTTAGACTGGGTGCCTGCCTTCTTCCTGTGAATTTTATTCTTGCCCTGTTAGCAGCAATCATGTGGCTGTGAGTGCCCCCCCCCCCCTCCTCCTCCTCCTCCTCCTCCTCCTCCCTCCTCCTCCTCCTCCTCCTCCTCCTCCTCCTCCTCAGTCTTTAACAGCAGCCTGCTTGGGAAAACAAATGGTCTGGGAAACCTTTTCAAACTGGGAAGAGTTTTCATCGGTTAAGCTCTGCCAAGCGGCTTTTAATAACAGAGAGCAGGGATAGAAAAAAAAGGGGGGGTTAAATCGAGGAGTGTAACAAGCAGCAGAAGATCACAACATACTGTATGTGATCTTTCACATATTGTCTAAAAAAGGAGGAATGCTCACTAACCCAATGCTGCAAATACTAGGAAAGAAGCACTTGAATGCAGAGGTTCCCAACCTGGGTCCCCAAGTGAAGAGTCCCCGTTTGACTCATTTGTGTACCAGGTCCGTTCACTCCTAGAGAGAGTCCTGTGTAGGGCTGCCAGCTGTCCAGAACGGTCTTTCCTGGGATCTCTCATGGCTGAAACTAGGAGTCGTGGTGGTGGTGAATCATTGTCATGTCCCCTATGGGGCAGGCATGAGATGGGGTAGGTAAGGATTCCCTCCTCAACCTTTTTTTTTTTTTTTTGCACCCAGGGTACCCATCCAAGAAACAAGATGGCAGCGGGCTTTTTTAATGCCAATGAAGCCAAACGATGAGGTCTTGGGTTTGTAACAGTTCTGGAGAAGAAGGAATTCACAGAGGCAGGTCTGGCGGAGCTTCATATCTTTCTGATCCAGCAGTCCTAGGAATTGGCACTTTTCTTGCTCTTCCTACCAGGTGCTGTAGACGCCTGGAGTAGGAACTGGCAAACCACTCCAGTATTCCTGCCAAGAAAACTCCATGGACATAGGGTCACGAAGAGTCGGCCATGAGTCATATTGACTATAATACAACAACAAAAAAGGCTGCCTACAGAGGAAGACCAATGTCTTTTACACCTTTAATCCTTCTGTGCAGCCTGTCGTGCAAACGCCACCTGCCAAAATCCTCTCTTGCGCTGAAGGTTAAGAATTACACAAGTCTTGTCCAGCCAGACCAACTCCATTTTGAGGTTCCACCACAACAGCCACCACCATGGCAGCCCCAGCTCCATTGCTCCCAGCAAAGATCTCCAAGGGCAGGACTTCCTTTCTACCAAAGACAGGTATATGGTGGAATGTCTGCAAACCCCCATGGTGGTGAGGTCAGGTCACTATTCTAGGAACCATGAGGCTGCCATGTTAAGATCATGAATGGGAATACAGTGTGGTTGCTTTTTAAAATCCAGATTAGAAACACACTTCGCCCTTCATCAGCGCTGAGGTTGGGGTGCCAGATAGCCATGTAGTTCAACATCCCCCCTCCCCCAAATTATAAGTACACACAGTTGAGTCACATAAACATACAGAGAGAGACACACTGAGACAATAGTACTCTCTACTGGGGTCCTCTTCCATAGAAGTTCGACAAGCCTTTCCATACAGAACCATGTGTTATGTAATGAGCCTCAAAGGCTCTCACAAACCCTGATCTAGAGGCTGAATTTGAAAAGTTGTGTTACATAGGCAGATAGATAACTTCCATGCCTTTCGTGCTGAATTTACGCCTCTGGTTTTGGGCGACCAGGGACACAGTGTTTATTAAATAAATATTGTTCCAATATTTATTTTTTGAAATTTGTATTTACTTATTTTTAAAATGCCCAGTGTTCCCATGGGGAAAATCAGATGTGGTATATAAACAAACAAACAAACAAACAAACAAACAAACAAACAAACAAACAAACAAATAAATAAATAAATCTGGGCATCACCAAAGCCATGCTGCTCAGACCCAAGCAACTCAAGGGAGATGGGTAGATGCTCTGTTGCTGTCTTGTAGTTACAGTCTTGGGGTGTGTTTGTCTCCCTGCTGCTTTTAGAGACAAAGTGTACCAAGAGTGCTTTCAATTTGAAGAAAGTGAAGGTGGGGAGCTACTATGATAAAGATGCTTTTAATGTTGCAGTGATGCTGCAGCACTTCAATGGGAATTGGAAAATGCTAAACTTTGGTCACTGAACTCCTTAAATGAATCCTATTTAATTTTTTTAGAGTAAGCTTATCTACATAAATGAGACACGTGGTTTCTAAAATGACAGTGTTCTCTTTAAAGAACATCAGGTGCCGTGGAAATTACTTAGTTTTCTACAGAACAGCTTCAAAGGACAGTTCGAAGCAACAAAGCAGGGGGTCTTTGAGTTGAATTGCTATGCAGAGGTGGAGAAAGAAATGCAAGGGGCCCCTTTGGGTTTTTGGGTGGGTGGGAGTTACCAGAAAGGGGATTATTTGAGAATCTGGCCAGACAAGGTAGATTTAGGAAGGTAGATTTAAGACTCGAAAGTGATTTTCTAACTTGACCAGCTTGGGATATTATGTAAAACATGAAGGTGAAGTGGTAGGATGTGCAATTTTCCAGTTTGTTTTTGATGGCAAAATATCTTGTTTTAGCTTTGCACGATAAATAAAATAAAATAAAATCTGGGAATTCTATAGCTTTGACACTTATGTAGAAAAAGGAACTTAAGCTGATCTGCAGGGAAGTTCACCTTGGCTTCTGTGTGACAATCCGGTCTTACTAAAGTTCTAACTTCTCTCCAAATTATAACTATAGCTGCCTTGTGTTCATTGAGCTGCTCTAAGGGTAGGGCCTGTGGAGCCAAATCTGGCTGACCTGATTTACACAGTGGCCCAGAGTTATATGAACCTATTCTCAAAAGTGTGTGTGTGTGGGGGGGTGAACATAAGTGTGGGTCATTCCCCTTGCTGTGAAGACAACAGCTGAAGCCCAGGGTGTAACTGGCCAGAAGGAAAACTGGCTCCTGCACCTTTACTGGTTGTGATAAATGGTAACTTCAGCAGATATTGTTTATCCTGCAAGATGCATAGGAACTTTATCCTCTTTTGTATCTGGCCACCTCTAACAACGCTGGCAAAATTTTTCTACCTATGTTAAAAAAATTAATAAATAAAATTGCTCTATGGTCCTGAGAAACCATGGAACCACTTGAAATTGCAAAAGGCGGTTCATTTAGAAACACCCTTTGGTGACCTGCTTGAAATTATGGAATCAGATTACCCGATTCTGTCAAGAGTAAAACAGCTGCAGGCATTTCATCATTTCCCTTTGCTAGACAACATGGAGACACGCAAAGACATGGAGATTTCTGTTTTGCAATGTGTTTTCTGTTTTCTCTTTGGATTCAACCAAAAGGAGCTATACAGCATGATCTCCAAACTGTACATATTCACATAATAGCAAATGCTAACTAGCTTGATTTAGATATAGCATGGTAAAAAGCAAGCAAACAAAACCAGAAAAATTTTCATGTGCATTAGCAGCAACAACCTACATTACAAACATTCATAGCTTGCTCATTGTCTCCCTCTATTGGCTGGTTCTGATAATACATGCGAAAATAATTTTTCTGGATGCTCTTTTAATATTTTTAATATTTTCAGTCCATGGATAAGTGAAACTGTGGATACTGATCCTGTGGATATGAAGGCCAGCTATTATAGACCTAAATGTCCACAGCAGATCCATATCTACAGTATCATGAACAGTTTTGGATATCCATTCTCAAAAATTGTGTCATGCAGCAGAAAAAAGTGCAGAAAAGGGCAAAAGGAAGGGTGCGTGTGTAACAGATCTTAAAATGATTTTCAAAATATATATGTACCTAGAGCATTACATTATGATAAGATCCCAGTGGTTTTTGATGGCAACCTCCCTTGGAGTGCGCAAATTCAATGTGCTGAACATTTCTATCCAGGCAACAACTTTTAATAATTAAATGAACTGTAATATATTGAATCCTTGTCCTCTGAGAAGTTCTTCCTGTGAATATGTTGGCCATTTTAAGAGTAAAATTACCTCCACATTTTCCCTCCAGGAGCTGAAAAGGCATTTTGTCTGCCCTAAGCTGTCTAAGCCAAGGCTAAGCACCACAAATCCTGAGTCTTCTGGCAGTTGTTCTGCCCTCTTGAGAGAAGCAAGCCCAGTAATTCCCCTCCCTCAGTGCTAAAACCAGCCTTGCAGGTCAGAACATGTAAATCATTTAATTCCATAGTTGTCCAAGGAGTCAAGATGAGATTTAGGATCAACTCTTTCCCCGTTCCCCCACATGAAATGCACTAAATGTGGGAAAGATTTCATTCAATTGAAATGAGAGAGAAAATGCTAGAGAAAAAAAAACATTCTTGGAAATGCCTCGGAATCCTCAGAAATTCTCATTTCTGCAACACAGTACATGGGATTCTCAGACAAAAAGATGTCCCCTAATGTTCAGTATGATGAAACCACATGAGGAAAGGGAACATACGAGCCTTGCCCGCTACCCATCTGCCAGCTTTGAAGGCAAGTTCCTCCTTTATCTGTGGGCATTCTTCCATGAATTAGAACTCTGGCAAATACTTAGTTCCAACATGTACGATGAACCCCCATGAACTGCAGCAGCTTTCCCTCCACACGCATGAATGGAACTATTTATTTATTTATTTATTTATTTATTTATTTATTTATTTATTTATTTATTTATTTATTATGCTTATTATACTTATTAACCACCCCATTTTCCCTCAGGAACTCTGGGCGGTGTACAACAAATTGTTAGAAGACAACTTTCCCAAAAGAAAACAACCCACCAACAAAATAAATCATAAAAAAAGAAAAAAAGATGAAAACACAACATCAGCATCCATACCAACAAACACAAACTCATGCAAGAAAAGGCTGGGACAAACAATTCAAACCAACTAACCACGTACCGTTGTGCACTCAGCAATCACCGAAGCTCTCCCTAAAGAGCCAGGTCTTTAGAGCTCTCCTAAAGGCTGGCAGAGACTCCGCCAACCTCAACTCCATTGGCAATGAATTCCAAAGTGCCAGGGCAGCCACCGAGAAAGCCTGATTCCAGGTAGAAACCCTTCGGGCCTCCCTCAGAGTGGCCACACATAACCTCCTTTTTGCTGGTTTGACCTGCCCCTGCAGCTAGTTGTCTATCCAGTTTAAAAAGGAGTCCAACACACTTCTTGACATACATTTCGTGCACTTAATATGGAACTGTGAAGATGTTCTCAGAGGTGACTTCCCTTAATGTACCTTTTCACTAACAGCAAGTTTCACTTGGCAGGAATGGAACCAGTTACCTCAAGAGGTAGCAAGTGCTCCAACATTGGAGCCATTCAAGACAAATTTGGACAACCACCTGGGAGATATCCTTTGATTTATATTCCTGCATGGAGCAGAGGGGTGGACTTGATGGGCCCCTTGTAGGCCTCTTCCCACTTCACTATGCTATGATCACCTCACCTGGCATGAAACCGGTCTTATCTGGCAGAAACCACAAGATTCAGTTCTCGATCAGCTTTTTGTATACATGCATGTTTGCTGGAATATCTATGGTCATTGGAAGTCAGAGAAGTAAAGTGGGTTCAGTGGTGTCCTGCGAGCTGCCTTTCTTCCATAGCGCCAAAAGGACTGGATCTGACCTACTTCTCTGCCCCTCTTCCTTCCTTCTCATATCTTTTAAACATCTTCCCTATAGTCAAGGAGGATGGCTGGACCCCAGGGGAATACAGGAAGGAAACAGAGTGAATGGCCTCTTTAAAGCTCTTTGAAACTTGGACTAATGATGTTCCCTAGTTCAGTGTATCCTTGAAGTATGCTTGAACTAAATGAAGTATATAACTGGAAAAAAATCCTTGACAAATATGACATTAAAAACAATAGAATTTTATTTTATTCTAAATTAGTGAGCTTTCTAAAGGATCATTTGTCATCCCCCAAAAGGTAAAGGTAAAGGTTTACCCTGCACATGTGTGCTAGTCGTGTCCAACTCTAGGGGCAGTGCTCATCTCCATTTCCAAGCCAAAGAGCCAATGTTGTGCAAGTCATGGCCATGTGGCTGGCATGGCTGAATGCATTTCTGCGCACAGAACACTGTTTACCTTCCTAATTTTTATAGCGGATCCTATTTATCTACTTGCAATTACATACTTTCGAACTGCTTGCTTGGGAGGAGCTTGGGGTTAACAGTGGGAGCTCACACTGCTACGTGGCACCCAGGATTCGAACCGTCAACCTGCCAACTTTGCAACCAACAGTTTTCAGCACTCTAGTCCACTGAGCCATCACACCTCCTTCATTGTCGTCCCAAACCCAGCCCCTAAAAAGAGTGAGCCTAAAGGGGACCGTTGCTCAAAGGGATGGACACGTGATCAAATGGACCTCCATGTTCCTGTTACACAGGCAAGTATTTATGACCCCTTGATATCCTTGTTGGCCTTATGGTCTTAGGTTTGCAAAGGCCTTTCTGTGAAAAAACAATGATACTATGGCACATTCAATATACGATAGTATCTTATTGACTGCTGCCTCTCAGGAAGATAGAACACATGGATTCTCCAAAGACTAAACGGAGGAGGGATTAAGGTAGCCGGCTACACCTGCCTCCGAATACAGCAACGTTTCTCCTGTCAACCTTCATTGTTGAACATGCTGGCCGGAGCTTGTGGGAACTTGAGTCCAAGAACATTCTGTAAGCCACACTTTCCCTCCACTCTGTCCTAGTGAATAAATTCACCTGAGCCCCATGGGTTTAGGGGAGTACAATCAGCTTTCTAGTTGACCTTTCCTTTATGTGTTGATTCTTAATGTGAGCTGGCCCTTGAGGGAACCTATTAATGAACTTTCAGTACTTTCTGTGCCTGTCCTGAACCTTATCAGGAACATGCATGGAATACCCTGGAAGCTTTTTCTTTCCTTCCCAGAGTGTGGGACAGAGGCATTGTGATGGGAGTGGGGGGAGGTTTAAGGAAACTCATGTTCCATTGAGAGGCACTCCGATATTTTTGATTATTCATACATTACACTGTAGTGGCCCGACAGTGAACATTCTGCTACATGAAGGGCACCATTTTTAAGAAGACAGTGAAAGCAAACAGACAAATAATAATAATTTTAAAAAGGCCTAAGGTCCTCTGTTTTCAACTTGTGCTTTTCATTCACATTCCTTACTCTTCAGTTTATTTTGCATCTGGAATTACTGTAACACTTAGCGTTACATGAGGCAGGCAGGAGAGGAGTGGGAAAAGGCGCCATACTTACAGCCAATCAGCATGACACAAATGGAAAATATTTTCTCTGAGTTGGTGTTTGGGGACACGTTTCCGAACCCGACGCTGGTCAGGCTGCTGAAGGTAAAATAAAGTGCGGTGACGTATTTGTCCTTGATGGACGGTCCGGAGCTGAGATCGCTCACATTGTAATGTTTCCCCAGCTGCTGCCCGAGGGAATCCAACCAGCCGATCTTTGGCGTCAGGTAATGCCTTTCGACATTCCCAATGGCATACCAAATACACGCAAGCCAGTGAGCAATGAGTGCAAAAATGCACATGAGCAACATCAGGACGGCGGCACCGTATTCCGAGTATCTGTCCAGTTTCCTTGCAACCCTCACCAGGCGCAGCAGCCGAGCCGTCTTCAAGAGGCCAATGAGAGTCGTTGTCTGCAGAAACACAAAGCAATGGGCACGGTTAGGGAAGGAGTCCCCTTCTTCAGGTCCACCTGGGGCAGGGGGCTGAGTAAAAGTGCAAGACGTAGGCTAACGTGAGTAGCCCTGGTGAGGCAGCAGAAATGTATGAATCACCAACTACTGTATGTAAGTTCCTGTGATTCAACAGCTCTATGCTGGTTGCGACTTACAACCGGGTTTTAGCTCTTGCAAGTTACAAGAATGATAAAAACGTTTGTGTTCCCCCCACACCACCACCCCGCATGAGGATTTCTTAATAGACCTGAAGAGTGATCACATTTAAGAAGGTATAAGCTATGACCCAATGAGCGATTTTAGGTAATCCTCATCAGCTTGCACATTTACAAGCTTTTCATCTTATGGGTCATTTGCCTTATAAGGTGCCACTGTAATTGTAAGTAACAAATGGAGTAAGAATCTCCTGAACTAACTGGGAGTTGAGTCATGGCTACTGGACTTCTTTTTTTGAGAGATAGAAACGTTTCGCTGTTCATCCAAACAGCTTCATTAGCGAAACGTTTCTATCTCTCAAAAAAAGAAGTCCAGTAGCCATGACTCAACTCCCAGTTAAACGCACCTGGATGACTGAGAATCTTCACAGATGAATCTCCTGAACTGTTTACTAGTTTATGTGGAAAAAAAAAAACTCTACAAAACAATGTTTAAAAATCCAGAATTGATCATGATTCATATTTCCTCTCCAGAGTATTAAATAAACATAAAATAAAAACCTCATTCTTGTGACAATAGCAACACCTTAAAGGAAGACATGCACCTTGTTCTTGCATTGGAGAGATCGGTTTATAACCTAGGACTTCCTTGTCCTCAGGGCACAGAAATTAGAATAATCTGGTATAATTCATTTTTTTTAGAAATGATTTGGAAAATATTTGAACACTCCGTTGTAAAATATTTTATATTATTATAAAACATTCCATAATCATTTTTGATTTTTCTCTTTTCATTTTACAAAGCTAATTATTAACTTCCAATAATATAACAATTAAGCGCTATCAATAATATAATATAATAACCCTTGCCAGGGTTTTCTAGGTATATAGTAATCAGAGGTGGTTTAGTATTTCTTATTTTTCAAACCATTTCTAATTGTGGGGCAGCTGGTCAAGTGTGTATACGGCTGCAAACTGCATTTTATTATTGTCACATTAAAAACACAGAGTAAAATCCAGTTGTTAGTCCCAAGCAGGACAGATTCCGAAGCCTGGTACCTAACCCATGGTGTGGGTGTGTGGAATTCTATGCAACATCTTTTGTGAGTTTTGGCATATTGTGTACAGTATGTGGTCTATGGGACCCCAGAATGAATCATCTGAGTTTCCATTTTTTTTTTTGAGAAATTTGCTTTGATATAAGAGTGTTTTAGATTTACAAGCATGTTTCCGGAATGAATTATACTCAGAAACCAAGGTACAGTGGAGCCTTGTATAACAAACGGTTTGTATAATATAAAATCTGTACAACATAAAAAAAATCCAGAGATAGGGGAAATTTGCTTAACAGAATCATCTATTGGGCGAATCCATACAACATAAAAATGGTCACGATTAGGAATTACACTGTTTTCAATGCATTCCTATAGAAAATTTGTATAAAGGAAAATTTGCTTAAGATAATTTCATTTGGAATGAATTAATTCCTTTATACAATGTACCACTGTATTATTGTATGAAATTAAGAAACCAAACTGACATGTTCTGCTTGACTTCCATGGGCTTCACTTTTCTTAGGGGTGCATGTGCAAAGGGGATAAAACTCCCAGCGAACTCAATAAATTTATGCTGGCTAGATAACCCTGTGGTTTAGATATTTGGATGCTGAGCCTTGGGTTGTGAGTTTGATTCCCCACAGTGCTTCCCAGGAAAAGAGCCGGCCTCTGTAGCCATGAGCAAAGCTACACAGTCCCAGGATGCACCCCCCCCAAAAAAGGGGGTGATTAACGGCAAACCACTTGAGTATATTGTTTATCTAGAAAACCCTGGAAAGGATTGCCATCAGTCAGAACCAATTTGATGGCACATAAGTATTATTACACTATTTCAAGTAAGGCATGACACAGTTTTAACCTTCCCCCCAAACCTGCTGCTAACCCTCTGAATTTTTTTCTTTAGGGATAGAAAATACCCAGCAACTCAGTGCTCTTAAAAAAATCCACCTGGATGAGGGTTAGAGCAAAGAGCAAAAGAGGGCTTCCACACACAACCTCATTCCATCATCATCTCCCCCCTCTTCTTTTAAGAAGACATGTATAATGCATGCTATTTAATGGCTAAAAAACATGTACAGTTCTGGTCAGAGAAGCCTGCCTGCTAGTTTCTTTCCACTAAGTGCCATTTTTAATTTTAATTAAACCTTGGTATATTTTATGCACTGCTGAATATAGAACTTGATAATAGTAGGCGCAGGTGGGAGTGGGGAAGGAAGTAAAAGTGCTCTGTATTCATTCGAAACAACATATTCTATTTATACCCAAACTTTCAACTTTCTTCCTGCAGGAACACAACATGATAGTTCAGTTATAGCAGCTAAATGTGCCATTGCTACATAAGGACAGTGCCAAAAAATTAAGAAACTGGCAGCAGAACTAACATCCGCTGTGTATTTCCAAAAGTGTCTAACTTGCAATATTGCCACTTTCCCCGTAAGCTTCTACCTGTGCCACTTCCCGAAAACAAACGTGACACAAGGAGAGAGCAGGGGCTGCCCTTCACAAAGAAAAGCATCAGCTCCATTTGGACAAAGAGTGAAAAGCTGGGGAAGATACTGTAGATAATGGCGTGCCTATATGCCCTAAATACATCCGATCTCACCTGATTTTGGAAGCTAAGCAGGGTCGGCCCTGGTTAGTACTTGGATGGGAGACCACCAGGAAATACCAGGTGCTCCAGGTGCCTGGAGTAGGAACACATCCCTTCATGAATGACATACTTGCACTATAAAGCTTTACCTGCACAACCTCTCGGAAAGCTTTACAGATTACTAAACTCCACACAAAGGTCAGAAAAATACCAAAATAAACAGTGCAACCAATGGACACACAAGCAAACCTGCTACCTCTAGCAAAGGTAAAACATGTTGGGAGTTTTTGCAACTTTGCATACTGCCTGTAGTTTGTTTGACTGGGGCGGGCTTGTTCTTTGGGCTGTGGTGATTGTCTGTCTAGCCTTAATCAATTGTTCCTTTCAGCCTCTGGATTCAAAGAGAACCCCATTTCTCTGCTGTGCATCTCCTTTCCCTTTCATTAGTAGTAAGGCTCCACAATACTACAACAGATGGACTTTATATTTATCAGACGCTCTACAGAACACTGGCTATCTTTTTTTTTTTAAAGGTTCACCTAGGTAATCCCAGGGCTAGCCATTCCTTACTGGCATGACCATAGCCTTGGCTTTGGCCTTGGCCAAATGAGATAAATCTGTTAGCTGTGGGTAAGAAAACCTTCTCTATTCTACTACAAAAACATACAAATTTGGACAAAAATAAGTAAAATTAAATCAAATTTTGCTACAGCAGGGAAGGCTATGTCTACTAATTCCATTGTCCAGATGATAACTGCTGAGGAATCATGTCAGGATCTCTGTTCTCCCATTTCCTGGTTCTTTACTATATAACTTGACTTGGCTGGGACTCATTCAGCTGACCAGTAGGCGACTCTGGTCCATACATTTGGAGTTCTGGAGGAGGTAGCCACGTTAGTCTGTGCAAGCATGTGGCACCTTGAAGACCAGCTATTATATTTGAACCTTTCGTGGGCATGGCCACTTCATCGGACACATGGAAACAGAATGAAACACAGAATGAAATATCAGATTCAAAAGCAGAACAGTCTAAATATCCATTGGCAGATCTACAAGCAGTAATTGATGAACCTACTGCATGTTGTTTTACACTGTACCCTAAAACAACATAGTTCATGAATAGAATTGTAGATATAGAATTGCCCAAGAGCCAATGAATATTTACATTAAAATACATTAGTCTTTAAGGTGCCACATTATTACTCAATTCACTACACCATATAGGTAAAATTATCTGGTAATGGAACAAGGCTTATGTAGAACTATATGCACGAATGCTCTGCACAGCTGGAAATCTTGCCTTTTGCAGATTTTCTTTAATAAGGAAATCTTTTATGTGCAACTTGTACATCTGCTCAATTAAAAACTGATTACAGGATTGGATCACAATTACATTGACCAAAAATTATACAGTATCAGCATTTGAAGGTTTATTTCCAATCCCTCCTTCCTCTGTGAATCCCTGAGTTGAAAGAACAGCCTTAGAAGTCCTTCTTAGGGTGCTGGCCAAATAAAAGGTCCAACATTAACTCCAATTATTTAAATTTGCACGGTGCCTTTTAATGGACATTATTGCATTCATTTCTATATGGTACGAGAGTCTGTTTCATTTAGATTGTGCTGAGGCTGCCACCTTTCAATTATTAAGTACGTTATGCATATGTTACATCTTATGCTTTTAAATTGGAAGCGCCTCTGAAAAAGAAATATCTGGAATTAAGAGCCCTGTTCAACATTTGGTAAACATTTCTTTTGCTATGTGTGCACTCATGACTAACAACCTGCACTTACCAGACTCTCTGCATTTATTCAAAATTTCCTTACAGAGCATACAAATCTACAGGTTGCACAAAAATATTTCCATATGTAATGGGGACCTGTAAAAGTCAAGATTCCTAATTAGGTGTGTAGAATATATCTTCATGTAATTTTTTACGCAGGAAATGCTCAGATAACCAGTATCTGTTGGTTCCAAAGGCATGAAGGGGCACTCCAGAATAAATCTGAATGCACCTCATAACCATCATTTACGCTGGTCATGTCCAATGCCTGTTGCATAGCCAGCATCCGTCTGAAGAAGGCTGTATGGCAAAACATACCTGCACATAACAGCTCTCTCCAAGGGCATGAGTCCAGTCCAGAAACGGTCAGCATCCCCTTATAATACATAAGAAGCCCTATATACAGAGAGACAGCTTCTGATTTTCACTAATTATCAGTAGGGGAGGCAGGCCAATCACATTTGTTTATGCCAACGTCTAAGGTTAGATTGGTTGGCCCCTTTCACTCCATTCCAGTGTTTTTATTAAAAGTCTAAAGAGGTAGTTGTTGTGAGTTTTTCAGGCTGTTTGGCTGTGTTCTGGAAGTTTTTCTTCCTTGAAAAACTTCCAGAACACGGCCAAACAGCCTGAAAAACTCACAACAACTATCAGATCCTGGCCATGAAAGCCTTCGAGAATGTCTAAAGAGAATTCGGCATAAGAACTCAGGAGGGTGGAGCAGTAACCATGATTGTGATATGAGTGTAATAGAAGGGAAGCAAAGGGGAGCAGGGCCCCCCTAATCTTTGATTTACTGATTATTTTAATAAACAAACAGACAGATGCTTTGTTGCAGTGCCATGCATTGTGCATGCAAATTGTTTTAACCTACTGCTCCACAGCTCTGTCGCAACACAGGTCCTGCACAACTCCCAGCAACAACAAGCACAAAGCTCAGGGCCTTCCAAATACTGGAGGGTGGAGCCATATGTATAGCTATTAGACATGGGCACAACTCAGCAAAATTGTCATTTCCATTTTCGGTTATCATTTCCATTACGTAACGGAAACGGTAACGATAATTAAGCCATCAGAACTCAAACTTGAACCGAAAAAAGAAAAATTTGGTTGGGTTTTTCATTTCTGTTTGTGGCATCGCAGAGATCGCGCAATGCGAAGCACAGAAAAAGTTTTTAAAAGTTTTTTTTTTAAAAAAACCCGACTCCCGGCCAAAAAAGCAGGCAAAAATATGCCTGCCTGAGGCTTTGCCACCTACCAGAGGGGTGGTTTCTGGGGAGTCCCCGGCCTTCCCCCCCTTCTCCTGTCCTGGGCTGCTGGCACCAGGCTGGGGGGGTCATCCTCGTTGTCTCGCCATGCCATGTGGTGGTGGGGATCCAAAATGGCGACCACAATTTTTCTTTTGAAATTGTGGTCAAAAAACACACCAAATCACCACAGAAACATGTGAAATTTATTTATTTTAAATGCCTGAATTTTAATAGTAGCAGCAGTGGGTTTTTTATAGCAATAAAATGTTGTATTGATTTTTTTTATTTTATTCTATTTTTTATTTTTTTAGACCTGCCCATTTGGGCTGGGCATGGGATGGGACCATGCACATTTTTTGAACCATTCCACCAATGGCATTGCCAGGTTTTTGACTGATACTTCTGGATGTCTCGGAGGGCATAAAAAGCCGAGGCACCTTCCAGAAATCGCAGTCAGGTGTATGGATGTGGTTGAGGGAGGAGGGCTGGCTGCTGGTGCTGATGTGATCCGATCGAGATTGAGGAGGGAGGCTGGAGGCTTTAGGATTTAAGTTAGGCAGGCAGGGAGGGAATTGAATTTAGAAAATAATTTCTTTGATTCCTTGCAGCTTTGTCTGCTGAAGGGAATAGCAGTTTATTCTTTATTTCTTCTCTGGCAGTTTGTGAGGATTTTTTTCTGATATTGGATAAAGGGGAACTGGGAGTGGGAGGTGTGGATTTATTTTAAAAATATATTATATACTACCATTTATTTTCTCTTTTCCCAACTTCAATTTGTTTGCACACACACACAAGAACAGAACCTCTATCCTAAGTGATATCCTAACTGCCCACTCGCCCGTCCTCCCGCACCGCCACCCGCCTGCGGCCCGCGCCGCCGCCCGCCCACTCACCCACCCGTGGCCGCCGCCCACCCATGGCCCCACGCCACCGCCACCCGCCCGCACCTCCCCCTGCCCCCCACCCCCCGCCACCTAGGGCGCAAAAACACCTAGCGCCGGCCCTGAGTGCGGGACACCCCTATGCTCTGGGAAGTTAAATCGTGCTAAATCGCGGTGGAAATGACAAATGACAAACGACAAATGAAATGACAAATTTTTGAAAAATTTCGTGACAAATGGAAACGACCCAAAACGGCCCCGTTCCGACAAACAAAAACTCGAAACGTCATTTTTTCTGGTCATGCTCATGTCTAATAGCTATTCTGGATTAAAAGAGAGCTGCATTTCATTTTTCCCTCCCCAAAGATGTATTTTTAGAGTAAGTTTGCACTCTTTGGTGAGCAATTTCGGTAAGGATAGGCCATTTTGCTTCAGTATTAGGAGACTCAGAGAGTACCAGAACCCCCTTCATGGAGGGAACTGATATGCTCCCTAAAGATATCTGTGCCTCAGTTCTGATGAGTGAACCTTCCCGTCATGCTAATAATACCTGTTCCACCTTCAGTTTCCAGAACTCGGATGCTAAATTGGTTTATGATTACTGACAATTAGGTTTGAAGGGAACAATACATGTTGAGATGTGATGAACCTGACTCGCGAATATATTAAGATGCATTAGCCTGCCTGATTTTGGAGCCGCCCTTAAGGAGGGTATTTCACAGGAATTCAGCTGCTTGGAAGAATGCATTCTAATTTACTGAGCAAGTGTGTGTCTAAAATGTGTTTTCTTAGGAGATTTTCTTGGAGGCAAAACCAATACTAATAATCAGATCTTTGCCTCCACTCAGGCAGTTTTGCTCCCTCTGTATCATTTGTTTTCATTAGTTACCTCTTTTTTGCTGTTTTAAATTTCTGTAGCTTTTGAAGGCTGCCCTGGGAGGGCAGCTGAGTGATGGTTAGGATGTTAGGAATTAGAGAGTTCCCATAGTGCAGAGGGGGAAACACCATATACACTCCCTCCAGGTTATTGCATGATATTTCTC
Source organism: Phrynocephalus forsythii (assembly GCA_029282475.1). NCBI lineage: Eukaryota > Metazoa > Chordata > Lepidosauria > Squamata > Agamidae > Phrynocephalus > Phrynocephalus forsythii. Next base: position 47,779,354 of record JAPFRF010000001.1, on the reverse strand, counting down.
CGGTCTGATTTTAGAGGGGCAAAAGACAGGGCATCTTCTGGGTGGCAGAATGGTAGCAGTAGTAAGGAGAAGGTTGTGGATCTACATGAGCTCTTCATTCCTGTAACATCCCATCCCATTTTAGAATCAGTGAATGTCCATGCTGGTACTCACAATTTCTCCTGCCCATTACAAACAATAAGAAGTCATAAATATAGATGGGTATGAACCGATTCTGAACCGAGCCATCTGTTGGGAGCACTGTGATGGGGGTGGTGGTTCTTGAATAGCCGAGGGTTGGACTAGATGGCCCTTGAGGTCTCTTCCAACTCTATGATTCTATGATTCGGCCTGATTTATCAAAATTTGTCAGTGCAGCAACATACCACCACCCCCGGCCAGCTACGCCACTAATGAGCCATCTGGGTCCTCCTTCTCTGGTGGTGCTCCACTCTGGTCAGAAACCCAGGCTCCCCTTACCTGCCTCTCTGGCAGCTGAACAGTCATTGGCTGCGTGGCAAGAATGACTGCCCCGCCTCCTCATCTGAGTGGTCAGCTGCTGGAGGAGGCAGGGAAGGGTCACCTCATCTCTTGCTCAGACTGGAGCACTGCAGAGAAGAAGCAGGGCAGCTCACACCAAATTGTGAGTGAGGCAGCCAGCTAGGGGTGTGACCAGGGGTGGGTGGGGATAGGGGGAGGAGGGAACAGACAGCACTGGTGATACCATGGCAATGAATTTTGTTGAACCTGACTGAATTGATTTATGCCCATTTCTAGTTATAAAACTGAAGAAGAAACAAACTGAAAAGAGTCTTAGAGAGATGCTTCTCCTCCTTCTCTCAGCATTTGGATTTTCAAATGCCTAAGGACCTCTTGCAAGTTGTTTTCCAAAACTGCTGCATTTACAAATGGCAATTTCAGCCTGCTGGATAAATTACTGAAGGGGTCCAGAAACAAAGATGGTTCTCTTAAAGCATCTCCAGTGGCTGCCAATCAGCTATTGGGTACAATTCAAGGTGCTGACCTTCACCTACAAAGCACTGTAAGACCTGGGTCCTAGCTATCTCAAAGATTGGATCTCACAGTATGAACCAACTCAAGTGTTAAGGTCATCAGGAGAGGCCTTTGTGTCCATCCCATCATCCCCACAGGTATGTCTGTTTTTATTTTATTTTTATTTTATTTCTTTTGAAATCTTGTGCCGACCAGCTGGCCCATGGGCTGGGTTGGTGCATTTTTAAAATTTTAAATTGAATTTTATTTTTATCTTACACTGACCAGCTAGCCCGCGGGCCAGGTCAGTGCGTTTTTAAATTTTTTAATATTTTTTTCATTTTTAAAATCTCACGCCGACCAGCCGGCCTGCAGACCGTGTCCACACATTTTTTACATTTTTTTAATCTCGCATCAACCAGCTGGCCTGTGGGCTGGGTCGGCGTGTTTTTTATTATTATATTCTATTCTATTTTAATCTCACATTGACCAGCTGGTCTGCTGGCCAGATCAGTGCTATTTTTAATTTTAATTTTTTTAATTTTTAAAATCTCGTTCCAACCAGCTGGCCCACGGGCTGGGTCAGCATGTTTTTATTTATTTATTTATGTATTTATGTATTTATTTATTTTATATTACACCGATCAGCTGGTCCGCGGGCCAGGTCAGTGTTTTTTTATTTTATTATTATTATTATTATTATTATTATTATTATTATTATTATTATTATTATTATTATTATTATTATTATTATTATTATTATTATTATTTAAATTTTTTATCTTCGATCATGCCCAATCGGGTGGGGGAAAGGGCAGGCTCTTACAACTTTTTTCCTGCTGAAGCCCTGTGCGCCAGCTGATCAGCGGTGGCTTCAGCAGGGAAAAAAGCCCATGGTTTCCCCATGCCGATGGGGGGGGCAACTACCAGCTTTCCCCCATAGGAAACAAAATGGGTCCGTTCATTATTCGTTTCATTCTGTAATGAAACGAATAATAAATAATGAAACAAATAAAAAAATGTTTCGTGCCCATCTCTAATATGAATCTATACGTTCATATAGACTTTGTGTTTATAACTACTTATAACCTTGTAGCTTTAATGTAATGTTGTCTATTAATGCTGTAAGATGTCCTTGTACTCAATAGTTGAACATGTCTTAATTGTATTGGACTGTATATTATCCCTTATTACTGTAAGCTGCCTTGAGTCCTTTTCCAAGGAGAAAGTGGGGTAAAAATACTCTAAAACAGGCCTGCCCAACAGTAGCCCGCAAAGGGTTCAAAAGTAGCCCACCGGCTACCAATAAAAAAGTGAGGAGATAAATTCTCCACCACTCCCTCCCCCATCATCCCAAGGACCACCACTGCCCCAGCAAAGTTTTGGGTCTGCCAGGCCACTGTCTCAGCCAAGTGGGGCAGTTCAAGGGCCATGGCACAATCCCCTGCTCCCTTCGCTGGCAGATGATTGAGCGTGTGCAAGGGAAGCATATGCATGGTCAGCCTTCCCATAAGAATGCATTGAAAATCAATCAATCTGTTCCAGAGGGAACAAATTTCAATGCATTCCTATGGGAAACTGCTGCTCTACTTACAATTTTTTTTACTTACAAGCATGTGCTTGAAATGGATAAAATTCATAAGTAGAGGTACTAGTGTGTAGCCCTCAGGAACTTTGGGCCAGAAAAAGTAGACCTCGGCCTGCTCAAAGTTGGACAGCCCTGCTCTAAAATAAATAAATAAATAAATAAATTTTCACTACAGAGCCTTAGATGAAAGATGGGAGTCCTCTGAAAACCACTTCACATTTTGTTGTTGTTGTTGTTGTTGTTGTTGTTGTTGTTGATGATGATGATGATGTTGTTGTTGTTGTTGTTGTTGTTGTTGTTGTTGATGATGATGATGATGATGATGATGATGATGATGATCATCATCATCATCATCATCATCATCATCATCATCATCATCATCATCATCATCATCATCATCAGCCCATCTGGCCATATGTTTATTTGAGGGTGCTCATTTAACATCATTGTCCTGATCCCCATATTTCTTCAGACTGTAATGCCAACCCGAACCTTGAGCTTTATTTAAAAAACACAACCCTGATTTGATTTAAATCTGAAGTAAAGCTGTCTCAAGATGGCACCTAATTGTCAGGAGTGGCTCACCTGTCTCTTACCTGCCCAAAGCACCACACAAACAGAACCTGTTGTCCGCTGGGCCATGAAGTATTTCAATTTTTGCCTCCTGGCCTTTCTAAAAACAGCCGGATGCTCAGAATTTCTCAGAAAACATGCCTATCTCTGCTTTTGGAAGGGATGCCACTTCATAAACAGGATAGCTGACATGGTTGCTAGCAGGGGTTCTGGACTTTGAGATAATGAGAAAATCTATTTCTTTGTAAAGATACCTCTATGTCTGGAAATGGCCATTACTGAAAGATTCCACACTGTGGACAATTTACACCCTCTACTGTTCTCACTATAAAAGGATCACCACAGAAATATTAAATGCAAAGATCATGGAGTGGGGGACGGAAGGCAGTTTCAGAGAAGTGAGATATATGACGTCATCAAAGATCTCTCTTACATAACAAAAAAGGAAAAGAAAAGAAAAGAAGTTGCATGTGTATTCACAGCAAATGAATGGTAAGGGCTTCCCCTAACAAATAAGACCTGTTGACTCTGTTAGTTAAATGTTCTGCTTGTCCATATAGGTTGCTATTTTATGGCAAGCCACTTTAAACTGGGGGAACTTTTCAAATGTGGAATTTTCTGATAAAAGCATCAATATCTGCTTTTCAAAGAGAAAAGCTTTTTAAAAAGTAGTTTGGCCAACTGCCAAAACCAGTATTTCTGGTCTCCATCAAGTCTGCTTCCTGACAGTATATATTTAAAAAATAGCCTTATTTTCTGAATTGTTACTCTACTTTTAAATTATCGTTAGTCATCACGTAGTTCAACTTGCTATTTCATCTGAGTAGGATCTGATCTTAAACCAAGACTGACTTTCCCATGCAGAAGAGTAACAAACCTAATCTTGAGTCACCCAGTTGGCACATCCCCATCTCTCACTCCAAGGAGAGCCTGCTACTACAGTACTTGCTGCCATGGGTCCCATTTGCCTGGATGGCTCTAGCTGCTGTTCCTGCTACCACTAACCATCACCTGTGGTCATCATAGTGCAACTGCCTGTGGGGCTCTCTGAAGTGCTCGTCCATTTGGGAAGACCTTTCTCAGAGTGAGGTGTTTGGGATGGAGCAGCCACAGAGAAGGTGTAATGCCATTGTTCTGGTGCAGAGCGCACAGACAGTCTCTGTGACTCTTTCTCCCCCTGTGCCTCAAACTGAGCAAGGCCTCCTCAACAAGAATTATAAAGCGGTGGAATAACCTTGGTTTCTGTCACCAATACAGCAGCATTTTGGGCCTGGCCTGCCTCAAATTAGGCTCCATGGTGTGGGATTCATCATGATTTGAAGGCAACATATAGTTTGTATACTTTATTGTTTGCTGCACCTAGGCGACAATGGCAAGGTATAAATAAGCTAATTCCAAATTCTTCCTCCCTTATCAAGGAATGGTAGGGAAAAGTGGGGAGGAACTACGGTTTGTCGTTGTGTACCTGAACTGAGTTTGTCAGGACCTCCAGTTCATTTTGGAAACCAGCAAGGTTCAAAGAAAGACAAATTATCTGGAAACACAAAGCATGCACATATGATGGCACCACATAAACCCAACAAATGAAGGAATAGCTTGCTCTATTTAGCTTACCTCATCTGAGCCCGATCCAAAAATCAGCAGGTCAAAAGGTATTGCAGCAACCATGTCAATTAGGAACCAGCCTTTGAAGTAGTGAATGGCTATTTTTGCTGGGTCACTTACCACTTCTTCATTCTGGTTTACATAAGTTGTTCGGAAGTTTATGAGAATGTCAATGATAAACATAATATCCACAATTAAGTCTACCATGTTCAGTGGGTTACAGGAGTAGCCACACACCCTCCTCTTCTGCTCTTCATTGTCATTGAGAAGGAAGGCTGCCGAGTACGGGGTGAAGATGGCCGTGTAGATCACAAGCAGTAAAATAAGCCAGTCCCAAACCGCTTTGAAAGGGCTGTAGTGCAATATAGTGAACTTGTTGATGCGTGGTGTTTGGAGTTTGTATTCTGGCAGTACATCTGCTCCCAAGGACAGGACCTAAGTAGGTAAAGAAAAGAAAAGTACTGAAGGAGAAAGTGTCTACAGAACAACACTGTAAAGCAAAGCAAAGCAAAAGAGTTCTGCTTATATACCACCCCATAGCACTTCAAGTAGTCTCTGGGCGGTTTCAGTTTTTAATAACAGTATGCAGGCTATACATTGAGTCTACCCCCCAGCAAGCTGGGTACTCATTTTACCGACCTCGGAAGGATGGAAGGCTGAGTCAACCATGAGCCTGCTACCTGGGTTTGAACCCCAGGTTGTGAGCACAGTTTTCTCTGCAGTACAGGCATTTAACCCCTGCGCCATGGGGCTCTTACTCGGGGCTCGTACCTCAGAAGACTTTTGTTGTTGTTGTTGAGCCTGTAGCCATTCTTAATTTAGAACTTGTAGCAGCTGAAATCCAGTAATAAGTCTCAACTGGAGTAGGACCACTTAATAAATGGAACTTTCAAAGGAGATGACTCCCCGAATCCCCACTGATTCAGAGAAGGCTCCTCTCGGTGCAGCTTACTACTGGATTTTGTCCAATGAGTCTATTCATTGTCTTCTGCTTTAGAATATTTCTCTCCCAGACTCCTAAGACAGCCCCCAGTAAGCTGAAAGGTACAATAAAGTAGACCCAAGTCCCCTGAGAGAGGCAGAAGTCAAAATGAGTTTTTTTGCCTCCTCTCAGATGCTGCAACCACCTTTCAGCATCTAAATTGTTCACTGTAAGAAATAGCATTCTTTACTCCACCATGCTACTCCACAGCTTTGCTCCACCATGCTACACTAGACAGGCCCAATCTTATCCTTGGAAGCTAAGCAGAGTTTGACCTGGTTAGTACTTGAATGGGAGACCACCCTGGTAAACTGGGGCTTTTGAGGTAGGAGCTAGGAAAGCACTCTGCTTGAACTCTGGAGAATGGCTGCTACTCAGAATTGACAGGATTGGGCTAGCCAGACCAATGATCTCACTGAGTACATTTAAAAGCAAATTCTTATGTGCTGGCTGCACATATTAGGGTTGTAAACATACAACATTGTATAGGTAAAACCAGGAGGCACAAAATTGTTGGGCAGGGGTGGGGGCAAGTGTGAGAGATGTACCCCCAAAAGATCAGCAGCAGAGAAGTGTGGCATCCCTTCCTTCTGATGCTCAAGAAGACCGTGGTGTGAAAGTAGTGGTGTGAGGAATTAGTGAGATTGAGATAGGACTCTCAGAGAAAGACCCGAGAAAAGAAGGGGTGCAATTGTCATGCACGGTGAAGGGGGGAGCAATTGTAGAAGACTTCCTATTGATGGAGGAGCCAGAGGAGGTGGAGGAGTCTGGTGATGGAGGTTTAGGAAAGGTGAGAAAGAGAAAGGTGAGAAAGGGGGAAGAGGAGGAGGGATGTCAGTGGGACGCTGAAGCAGAGGAATGGAAGGTTTACATGTTTCAGAACTCCAAGGCTCCTCAGAGAAGGGACCCCAATGAAGGTCATGGATGAGAAAATTCACAAGACGTGATGGCAGAATGGGTACGTCAACCATGTTGCGGGACTCTATGTTCCAGCCGTGGACTGAAGCTACAGCCTCCCAGGATTGGGAGAGGTTTCAGAAGCTCCCATACTCACAGGAGCCCTGAATGTTGATGGGCCACCATGGGTCCACCATTTCAGTTTGGAGGACTCTTATGGACATTTTGTGCCCACCAAGGTTGTGGTTCACTCTGTTAAGGATGTTGCCAATAAAGGTGACTGTTCTGCTTTCATGTCTGCATTCCTCGATGACTCTCTGGGGAGGGAACCGCTCAGTCTAGAACCAGAACCCACTCACAGCAAGTTTCAGTAAGTTATTCAGAGAGGCAGTTGGCCAAAGCAGTTGATTCATGTTGACACATCTATAGAGGTAGATGGCAATTCAATACCAGGTCAAGCACCTCTGCTTTGGCAAACATGGACTGGTGTGTCTCTTCACAATGAACCCCTTGTTTATTTCACCTCCTTTTAGCAGGTTTGAAAATGCCATCTCCTCTCGACTTTAACGAGGCAGACAGCACTGGCAGTTAACCAAAATTCCATATGGAGAAAACACTGTGGAAACACTGCTGGTTAAACTAACACCTCTTCTATTTTATTTTTGCTACTGGAAAAGCACTGCAGGGAATGATTGAGCTCTATGCAGGTTATATAACCCCTTCCAAGCAGCCATTAAAGGAGACGGATAAAGAGGCAGGGATAAATCTATTATTTATTCTTCAGCACTTAACTAAGGATGGCTTGTGATAGCGCTATGCACCAGTGGCAGTGGTTTATATCAGAAGTGGAATTCCCATTTCAAGGGATTGGGAGCATCCTTTTCAACACCCGCCAGTATTGGGAAACTCAGAGGGAATAGATAGAGAGGGCCATGCTTTTCTCTAAGAATCTTTCACGGGAGAGCAAATCTCCCTGCTTCCTTGCATCAGTTAAATGCAATCACACCCAACAAGGCTACATTACTATTCCCATTTCCCTCAAGAATAAGCCTCTCAGTGGGAACCAGACACATGAGTTGCCCAGTCACAGTTCTGCTGTGGTTTCAGCCATAGAGATTGGTCTGTAAAGCCAAGGAAAAAGGAAGGTACAGTGGCACATTGTATAAAGGAATTAATTCGTTCCAAATGAAATTATGTTAAGCAAATTTTCCTTTATACAAATGTCCCATAGGAATGCATTGAAAATGGAGTAATCCCATTTTTATGTTGTACAGATTTTCCCCATAGGTGATTTGTTGAGCAAATTTCCCCTATCTCTGGAATTTTTTTATGTTGTACAGATTTTATGTTATACAAACTGTTTGTTATACAAGGGTCCACTGCACTTGAGAGTCAAATGTGTGTGGGTGTGGGTATGGGTGAAACAGGACTCATTGTGACTGGATTATTGATATGCAATGCATTTTGGACAGGTCATTTCACCACTTAACTTTTTGCGAAAACTGGAAATTTTGAATAGCCAATGACAATGTAATATATTCATTAAATGTAGATCAATCGGAGATAGGCTATGTAGATCAATCGGAGATAGGCTATGTTGATCTTCATTTAGATTGATCTAAATGTAGATCAATCGGAGATAGGCTATGTTGCAAGAAAGTGTATCCTTTACTGTATTTCAGAAGTTTTTAACACTCACATGTTTTCTTGTGTTTTTAAAAGCCTCCAAAGAAGGAATGGCATTTCCCAAACTCTTTCTGCTTTAATAAATAATCTTGGCACTTTGAGAGCTGCTTCTGTTTTTTGTTTTTGTTTTCTCCCTTTTCATTTATTGAGTCATGCCACTGCAGCTCCTATGGGTTCACACCACCTGGCAGAAGACCAACTGGGAAAGGAAATTTTTGTAGTTGGTCTTCTCTTCACATACCAGCACAGTGGTACCTCTTAAGATGAATTTAATTCATTCTACGGGTCAATTTGTCCTACGAAAATTCATCTAACGAAACAAGCTTTAATGCAGTTTCCCATTGGAATGCATTGAATTTGTCTTGCAAAGCATCCCATAGGAAAATTCATCTTATGAGGTTTTCCTATTCCTGGACATTTAATTCGTCTTACATTTTTTTTTTGTTTTAAGGGGCAAAATTTCTTAAAATTCATTGGCACCCTGAAGGGGTATGTCCTTTGCTTAGTGGCTGCTGAGTAATTATGCTAGATAATTAAGAGTTATACAAGATTGCTGCAGCTATATGGTACTTGGTTTTTATATTACACTTCTACTCCCAAACTACTTTATTTTTAGACATCCTACGAACACTTTATGGCCAATAATGTAATCAACATAAAGTAACCAATAAAATAACCAATAGATACATGATTGGATTTAGTTATTCATGGGAGTACAACTTGGGAAGTTGCTGCCCCAAAGCAATTAGCTCTAATTCCAGGACCGTCCAAAGTAGTTACCAACTGGTTTAAAAGAAACGTGCTTTCCAACTGTCCTACTCTAACTAAATGGTTAGATATTTGTTTGTTTTTTAATGCTGAATGGTCTGCAATGATAGTCTATAACACAAACACACTGAGACAGGAAGGGCAAATCCCTTGTAAATAAAGACTTTTTAAAAGATAAAGCTTTTTTTGAAGTAATGTCAAGAATTACAGTTATAAGACAAGCAGATGAAAGATTGTAAATATAAGGTAACTGAGTTATGTCTTAATTATGTGCCTTCATATTTGCATCTAGTTGCTTCCAATCTTGAAGCAGAAATTGTACAAATAAATGTTGTGCAGATACAGTAAAATCAATACATTCAAAATACTGGTAATTTCCCAGGACTTGTCAGTATAAAACACATTTTATCAAAAAATATTGTTTTGGATATAAATAGTGTACCATCACAACTTCATTGAAATAAAATGTATGTCCGCTAAGACTGAAAGGAGAGCTTGATTTTCTACTGCCATTTTCATTAGCTGTCTGATTTCTTTATGCCGCAGGAGTCTCTCTCTATCTATATGAATCAAGAAAAGTGATCCTTCGTCTTCTCTGCTCCATTTAAGTCATCAGGCTATATCCAGCCAAGCCAATCATTTTCTCTTTTCTTGTTTTGTTTTTAAACGGGGGAAAAAAGCCAGACTGTACCTTTTTCCATCTCTCCGGAAGTCAAGCATGAAATCCAAATTTAATTCCTAAAGTCTAAACAAGTGCAGGTGCACAAGTGAACATCAAGTCAATGATTACCCCCTTCTCTCACAATCAGTCTTTCCTTTGTTCTGATATGAAGCACTATTGATTTTTACAGAGCAGGCAATAAAATCATTTTGCCTCCACCTAAGCACCATTCTTTCCCTCAGGCACATTTGAAATGGGCACCTAAAAAGAATGCTCATGATGACAACACACACACCCTAATTGTGTTTTATCACTGCCCCTCTCCATGCTGTTCCCCTAAGTTGCCCTGATTTTCTTTGCATGGTAATATGAGACTTACTTTGCTCTCTGGCAACATCACATAGGAGAAGACAGACAGATACATACATGCACACAGAGGCCAATTCCAGTGTCTTCCAAAGTCTGTTCAGAAGGACCATTTTGTAAATACCCAGGAAGCCTTGGTACCAGCTGGGTTGAAAATGCTGCTAACATATTTTAGTACTGTATTTTCCCATCTATAAGATGACCCCCCAATTTTTAGACCCCAAAATAAATAAAATTAATAAATCCTCCTTGAGGTCTCCTCCACCCCCACCACCCCCACGGTTACCTTTAATTTCCCCATTCTAAACAACCCTCTCTGCTTTGTTTGTTTGTTTTTGCAGGATCAGGCTCCGTGGGGCTTGAGCAGCCCATTAAGAAATGTCTTTTCAAACAAGCCAAGCTAAAAAAATAAGGTGTGGCTTTTTTATTTTCTTTCCAGAGTGTATTTCTTAATGGGCTGCTGAAGCCTGACAGAACATGAGCCTTTATAAAAAATAAAACTCACCAAAGCCGAGTGGAGTGTTTAGAATGGGAAAATTAAAGAGAACAATAGGGGGTGGGGTGGAGAACTCAAGGAAAGACGGAGCAGATCATGCAAAAACAAACTATGAAGGGAAAAAGCAAGGTGAGTTTGGGTTCTCCTCCACCCACTCATCCCGGAAGGCTTACTTTCCTGTATACCATGCCCCTTAATTTCTAGCATCATTATTTCTAGCCCCTTAATTTCTAGCATCATCATTATTAGAAAAAAAGTAGTGTGGTATACATGGAAAAATACGGTATTTCTTGAAAAATACTGGCCAAAATTCTGTTGAGAAAAACCATGCATGGAAGGGATGTCACACACATTATTTTTCACCCAGTGCTTGCCAAGTATCACATGTATTGACACACAACTATTTCCTTGACGACAGGAAGCTGAGGCCTTTCAGAAACAAGATTAGGATACTGTGGTTGTTTGTCCTGTTGTGGATGGGCCAAGTGGGAAAAAAATCAGAAAGTAAGAGGCCAAATGCAAGGCAATGTTACCATCCATTTCAGAGACAAAAAGAGCCAGCAAATTAACAACAAAACAAACAAAATGAGCGGAGAGTTTAAAAAAGCATTTTTTTAAAAAAGGGGGGCTTTGCATGGCTTCTCCAAACTCCTATATACAGTATAGTTCTAAATTACAACAAACCGTTCAACACATCAATAAAGAATCTTCTCCACTAAAAAAAAAAGTTACCCCACTACACAAGTTTAAAATATGTCCTGAGAAACATGCAGCCAACAAATGGTTCAACAGGATAAGAGGGATGGTGAAGCTCTCTGGGCTTGATCTAACAGTCTCTGGGCACCAATTACGTGTCTCCTGTGTACTCACACTTTTAGACTCCTTTACCTTAATGAGGATGACCTGCTGGCAAACAGAACAGGGAAGAAAAAGACAGCTTTCTTTTTTAAAGTGATTAAGTTAGATCTGAGAAGGCGAACATTTTATAGAGTTATAACAGTATTAATGTAGGGAAACAAGTACTACCATTACAGTCCAGTTTACACTGCTTGGAGCCCACGGGATTCTGGCCACTGTAAAACTGTCTTTTTAAATATCCAATGGCAGGCTAACATAACTAATGAAATGGTTAATAAGTATTTGAAAGTATTAAAATTTAGCTCAATAATAAGTTAACTGCTTGAGTATTTAAAGAAATAAACATTGCTAACTATTTTTAAAAAGACATATCAGGGAGTGAGAAGAAGAGAAGAGAAGCTGGATTAATGATTCAACATGAGGGACAGACTCTCAGAATTCACAGACCAGAAAATGCTGCAAATTTTGAGTGTTCACTGAAGAGCTGCAAACATGTGATGTTGGACCTAGACTACAGTGATTTCATTAGGCTCTAGTGGAGATAAAATTAAAGGGATATAAGTCAGCCATAGCCAGCTGATCTCAATGATGTCAGTGGAACTCAAGGCCAACAAATTCAACCTACATCAGTCGTACAGGCAGGATGTGACCTCCAGAATAATCTACTCACTTTCAGAAAGTTCTACTGTGGTTCCAAAGAACACCACAGACTTGATTCATCCACATATGGATCCCTTCCAGCTCTGCAGTTCTCAGACAATTACCATCTGACAAAGATGGGAATGTTTGGTGGTGATGTGTGTGTGTGTGGGGGGGGTTTAGGGCAGAGGGGTTTTAATTTCCAGAATCTCATACCTAGCATGATCTGGAGGTGTAGTAATAAATAAATAAATAAATAAATAAATAAATAAATAAATAAATTCTATTTAAGCAAACAGCACCATCCTACACTGCTCTTGAGTGGAAGCTGAGGAGAACACAGATGAGTGGACTTACACCGGCTTTCTCTTCATATGGCTCTTTCTCGAACATTTTGGTGCCCAAAACAAAAGATCTAGTTAAAAATACACATAGACTTGTAGGAGATGTGGGACAGCGATGGTCCTCGAATTCTCTAGCATGGGACTGAGAAAACATAGAGAGGACCTGATCAGCAAGAGCAGAACATGGAGCTTACACACACAGAAGGGGATAATAAATACTACCTTGTGCAACTGGTGTAAAAACACTGTTGTGTGTGGAAGATGATGTTGAGCATGGTGGTGGTGGGGGGCACTGAACAGGGTTTTGTCCAAAATTCTAGCCCCGTCTCCATACCCAGGTAGCTGTGCTGGTCTGTTGCAACACAGTCAGTACAGTGCCCCAGGAAACTTTAAGGCCAGCAAGTTTTATTTGGGATAAGATTTTGTGGGCACAGCTCCCTAAAAGATCCTACTAAAGACTCCCAAAACTGCTTCTATTCCTTTCGAAGTGGTGGGTTGCAATCAACATAGCTGATGCCAATTAAAACCTGAGGACTTCATTTATTTCATTTATTTAGAGTATATTTACCCTGCCTTTCTCACTGGAAAAGGATCCAAGGTGGCTTACAGAAATGAGGGACAATATATAGTCCAGTACAATGCAATTAAGGGCACTTTTACACAACCCCTAAAATCTGAGGCATAGGGCTCCCAGATGCGGAGCTTAAAATTGTTTTCCCACCAGCTGCGCACTTTAAAAAAATTAAGTACGACCACGCCCACCTAAGCACACCCCAGCGCATTTTAAAAGTACCTGGTCTCTGGAGGTATAAAAATTTCTGATGCAGATTGTAAAGCAGTGAGTGCCAGGCTGTCCTCGCCTTCATTTTGGTTTTTTTTGCCCCCCGCCCCTTTAAGAGACTGTAATGCTTCCGGTGCTGCTCCTGAGAGCGGAGGTGAGCCTGCATTCTTTTCTCCCTTTTTTCTCCCTCCCCTCACGCAGATAGGAGCAATGGCGTGCAGAGGGGTGGGAACACAGCAAGAGGAGCAAACCCCCAAGATCTCTGGTCCGAATTTCAGTTGCCAGCGGATCTTAGGGGTCGTGTAAAAGCACCCTAAGACATATTCAGGTTTGAGAACAGAGAATTGAGGGACATCTTACACCATTAAAAGACAACATTAAAGCTACAAGAGAACATGAACAGTTAGAGTAAAATTTCCATGTAAAAGTTATGAGGGATGGAAACTAACATTGAAAACATAGTGTCAATGCAATCACACAAGGTTATAAGTAGTTACAGTATAAACACAAAGTCTATATGATCATGTATGGTAGACTCATATAAAAGACACATAATTGTAATTGGTAGTCCATCATTCAGGGAAAGCTTGCCTGAAGAGAAAGGTCTTTCCATTTCTGGAAAGACAACAGAGAAGAGGCAGTCCTGGCCTCGAGTGGAGAGAGTTCCAGAATCTGGGTGCAGCAGCCGAGAAGGCCCTTTCATGTGTTCCCACAAGACGTACCTGTGAGGGTAGCGGGATGGAGAGAAAGGCCTCTCCTGATGACCTTAGCACCCAAACCGGTTCATACTGTGAGATGTGATCTTTGAGGTAGCTTGGACCCAAGTTGTATAGTGCTTTGCAGGTTAAGATCAGCACTTTGAAATCAATCTGTCCAACCATTTCAAATATCTATCAATCCTGTCTTCTAATTGATATTAATTAATTATTATTTCAAGTTTAATACTGCACCCATTAGTGCCAGGGCACTATTCTGGGCAGTTCACATATACACAGAATCATAAAGTTTGGCCAGTATGTCTTCATGATAGGAATCCTGATGAGCCCTGGGCCTGACATCAGTCACTGTGCTGAGCGGCTGCTGATTCAAGCTTCCCTTTGTGTGCACTACCTTCAGGGTTCCACATACCTTCACCACATCATGTAGAAACCACATGCATTCTGAAATTTCCGTTAATGTGGAACGTTACCTGTGATCAGCAGCACTTTGCTGCTACTCTTGCTGCTATCATCCCCACTGTGCCCATGGAGTTTTGCAACTGGACTTCAGCTGATGTGTAGAAAAAGAGCTTGGCAAGTTTACAGGAAGCTGTAATTTTCAAAACATCAGAAGATGATGTTTCAAAGCTCAGTCATAGTTGATCACTGTTTTCCACTGGGGTGGTTGCTGGAAATTACATGAGCAAACAGGTGCAGCAGCAAGCAGGTAGTTTTTTAAGGGGAGCTGGGCAGAACTGTACCAAAGGCTGCTTCAGCAGCACTGGTACTGTACAGAGAACTGACAAACTCTTCTATGATTAGATCTCCTGCCTAGCACTGTTTTGACTTGCCGCTCTTCCACTGCCAAGATGGAAAACACCACATCTGTAAATTTTTTGAAAAAGTCAGTCTGAAAGCTTCATTGCCTGCTCTCCCGTCTTTGCATTTGATGGGCCTTTATCTAGGCACACCTGTGCTCTATTGTATTTTGTTGGCATTCGTAAGGATGGTACAGGTGCAACACAAGCAAGCATCTGCCCATCAATCTCCGTTGCTGGGCCCATCTGTGTGATGTATAGTCACCCCTCCTCCTTCCCTACCCCTACACACAGCTGTTTCTCTATGTCTTCATCATATAATTATACTTTGGGAATTATCGTGTAATTAAGCACATTTATATCATTACCATAATTAGGACCTGTGTTGTTAGTAAGATGGGGAGGCTGCTATATAAAATAGGTCTTGTAACCATATAGCTAAAACAAGAGCTAACATCTTATTTCATTAAGCTGTTGCAAGTTAATCTGCATTTCCTTCGTAGTGAGGTATGCTTTAAAAAAACTTGGCCCAACTGGTAATACCCTGTAAGGGCCCCTTCCTAGGGTTACAGGAAAAGATGGTCAGTGGTTTTGTAGGTGGAAGAAGGCTTTATGCCCCAACGGCAGATAAAACAGAAGAGCCATCTTCTAGGACAGGGATGATGAACCTTTTAGAGACCGAGTGCCCAAACTGCGATTCAGAACCCACTAATTTTTCACAAAGTGCTAATACAGCAATTTAACCTGAATACAGGTGGCTGTTAAGGGGCAGTGTCAGGTGCCCACAGAAAGGGCTCCGAGTGCCACCTTTGGCACCCATGTCATAGGTTCGCCAAGACTGTTCTAGGAGAAGGAAAACTCTGATTTTAAACCTCCACTGCCTTGTGGCTAATACCCATTTCTGGATATGCAAGGAGACGGGGAGGACGCTGCAACCACGGAGCCAGGCATAAAAAGAGAGACAGATGGAAAAAGAGCAACACTGAATAAATCTCATGAAGAAATTAGAAATGATGTTGCATCATCTATAATGTATGGAGAATTCCATATATAATTGGAAGATCCAGATTAAGTGTTCTGGTTCTCGGTAATTTAAGAAATCTGCTTCAATGAGCATTTATACCTTTCTAGCCCCTCATGATCTATGACATGCTAGAGAATGCATGGCCCTCCAGATTACAGATAGACACGAACTGATTTGTTGCCCATTTTTACTCCAGATGTTTCTGGATTACAGTGGCCATCATTCTTAACCATCAGCCATGCTATCTCAGGCCGCTAGAAGTTGTAGTTCACCATATGGATGGTCTCTCCCTTCTCATTTCTCCTCTATCATCTATTTCTCTCTCTCTCTCTCCCCCTTCCCTCCCTCCCTTTCTCTCCCTCTCTCTCTCTCTCTCTCTCTCTCTCTCTCTCTCACACACACACAAATACACACACACATGAACCAGGCTGTTCACCAGAGAACAAAACTTGACATCATTTTCATCATTTGTTGAGACCTCTCCCCCTTCTTCACATCAAAAGACCTTTTTTTCTGCAAGCAAAAAGCAAGGGTGAGCTAATATAGAGCTGGCTCTGTAAGGATGGTAAAAATGGAAAGGGTATCAGTCCCCCTTTCCCCAAAAGAGAATAAGGCCAAAGTGTTTTTGCAGCCTCACCCCACCCACCCCCTGAAAATATTCCACTTCTCCAGCAGAATCAGCCCCTAGAAGCTGTGCCTTGCCTTTTCAATCGCTTGCAGGAGCAAGTCTATTTGTCGTCACTTCCAGTTCTGTTGTTTTGAGATTTTTGAATTTGTGTCCCTTCCCCCTGAAGTTCCATGGGGTGAAGAACTGTTCCCTAGATCTGCTGCTAGACTTGGGCAATGATTCCCACCACCCATCTAGCTGCGTCCAAAGAGTGACAACCAAATGTAGGAAAATGTTGGTCATCAAGCTTTACTACAATGCCCATGATCCTTTTGCTACTGAACCCTGGTGGGAATGTTTTCCCATGCCTTTTGGAAGATATGTTTCCACTTTGTATCTGACACAAAGTCATTGCCAAAGTTAAGTTAATAATCCACATGGTCCCTAGATGGCCTTCCAGTTTCTGCCATCAGTTCCCGAGCATTCTACCCAATCCCACCAGATGTTGCTGTATTTGATGGAATGAATTTCACTGTGTAATGGGGGAGGGAGAAATAATTGCACATTTCTCTCTAGCCAACAGAACAGTGACTGCATACCGTGCCTGATGGAGATTCAGAGTACACTTGAATTAGCAATGCAAAAGGGGAATAAAACTCGTTGAGCAGACTACGGCCTATTTGACACGAGCGCTATAAAATACGAAAGGGGGTCTTGCTCCTATTTCTGTCCCCCATTTTGTGAGTACCTCCAACATCTTACACTGCCCTTCCACCCATGGATGGGCTATCTGGTTTTCTTTTTCAGACTACATCTCCCAGAATGCCCGAGCTAGAAGGGACACATGCTGGCCGGGAGAGTCAGTGTTTCCAAAAATAACTTCTCAGAGCTCTGGCCTGGTTTCGAAGCAAGCCCTGGAGGATCATGCTGTGACTGAAATTTTAAAAAAAATCAAACAGATCGCAGGGAACACATCCTCCCTAACCTGCTTCTCTTTCCCAAGCAGCCACTGTAAATACAGGAAGGATGATCTGCTGCAATTCATGCAGTGTGTTAACCGAGGGTGTCTGAGGGTGCTTGATTCTAGCCTGAAAACGTAAAGGTCAGTCTGAAGTCCTGACTTCCCTTTATCAGCAGTTGTGGCTGGTTCAGTGGTATGTAATATGGGAAGCTGCTCAGCACCAAGTCAATCCTGTTCCACTCTGTTTGCTGTGATAGGAAGCAGCTGTCCGAGGTCTCGGGTAAGACCGACCACCTAAGTTTTGTGGCAAAGTCCAGGGAAGTAGATTTAGCATTCTACGGGCATTCTAGGTACCCTTACCAACGGGGTACAGGGAATTATGCTTTCAATATGCCTTCATTTAAGCCTTCAGAAAGAATCTAGGAAAAACTCAAGCAGTGTTTTTCCTTTGACATTTGCAGGCACAGGAAATACTGGCTATGAGGAAGGTTGCAGCCAGAAGTGAAGTAATGATAATGTCCTCTTAGGAACCAGATATAAGATACACAGTCTTTCAGTTTTAGAATCCTATACCAGTCCTGGGATAAAGGGAATTTGTTTGATCAATCTGAACACTCCCAGAATCTCCACGGTTGAAGAGTCTTGGAGAGTCTGCACTATTAATTATTGCTCGCTCTGTCAGTCTTCTTCTGCTTTGAGCCTCTTGGTTCTGTTCAATAATTGCTTTTGCTTTCTGAGTGACATTTGTTGGTGCTTAGCACTTGTTTTGAAAGAGAAGCACCAAGGCAATATCTGGTCCGTTTTGCAGAGCCCCAATTCCATTTGAGCACCACTGGGTGATTCCTCAATTAGCTTCAGTTTGGTTTGGAAATTGCCAAACACCTTTCCTTCACTTCAGAATCTCAATAATTTCCAAATCCAAAGGACACCTCCAATACTAACCACTTTGGGGTAACTCAGTGTGCATTGTAGACAGATTGACAGACTGGGATGCAGGTGGCCTGGATGTGAATCTCCACTTGGACATGGAAACTCACTCTTACTTACCTTGAAAACAAATTAAACAGAAAGAGAAAGAGAAAGCCCTATTAGGTTCACTATACACAAATTCTGACTTGACAGCACATCACACGTAACAATACGGACCGGGGCTATTACAAGTGGTAATGTGAAGTTGCTAAGCATGTAACTGACCCAGCATTCAGCAGCTTCTTACAAAACTGGTGCTAGTGGACTTTGTTGTACAGATCTATGAACCTCAGAAGAGTGCTTTAAACTACTCCCAGGAGGCTTTCATTTGTTCCAACTGATTCATTCAGCATGATGTAAAAGCACTAGATGAGTCAAAGAAAAGCAACACAGAGAGTTGTATGATATACAAACTCTGTGGCAGATGGTATTGATTTTCCCAGCCCTATCTTGTCTCAACATCCCAAGTGTATGTTGTCTGGCTAAACACACACAATCTTTACATCTGTAATCCTCTGTCCCTTCTGAACAGAATTGGGTGTATCACATTGATGGATTTATGCATCTAGGTGAGTGCACTTATACAGTATACTGTATATACATATACATATATATAAAGACCAAGGCCTGCTTTTACACACATCAGCAGGTGGTGGCTGATAGGCAGGAGACCTAGTGTTCATCTGGCTGCTTCAAGAGCTCATCCTTGAAGAGACCCATGCTTATTCCATGACCCCAAAGACCAACGTTATATAGGTGCCACTCATGCTAACAAGGGAGGCACCATGGCCCAGGGCCCCCTTGGAACCACCAAGCCCAGAGCTCAAGATGCCAGAAACCCCACTGTATGTTATGTCAGTTCCTAAGCTAGAGAGACCAGAGCCAGAGATCCTCAAGTAGAGATGGGCACGACTCAAAAAAAAATGGTGTTTCGTTTGTCGTTTGGTCGTTTAGGGGTCCGTTTCGGTTCGTTTTCATTTTTGTGACTTTTTTGCAAAAATTTTCATTTTTGTTTCGTTAGGTAATGAAACGAAAAATGAAAATGAAAATGAAAAATTGCTGTTTCGTTAGCATTCTTTTTAGTTCAATGCATCTGCTGCAACAAAAACGAAAAACACGGCAAATTTTGTCATTTCGTTTTCGTTTTGTTTTTTAAAAAAATTTCGTTTCATTTTCATTGCGTAACGAAACGAAAAAACAAAAACAAAAATGAAAAATTGCTCGTTTTGTGCCCATCTCTATCCTCAAGGCTTTGTGAACTAGTGGCCATTTCTACCATGGTGCTTAAAGTTGGTATAAATAGGCAATAGGATTCTAGCCAATATTTTATGACATTTAAATACTGTATTTATCATGCCGGGACGGGGGATTTTCTGGCTTTTATTTTATTTAAGTAAATAAATGAATACCAGATTTCATTAATTAGTAAATTAATAATTCCCTTATTTAGAACACCAGTTAGCACCTTATCATTATTACAGTTATATTCCCTTGGGCGTAGGACCCTGGAGCTGCTGCTGGCCTGTCAAAAACATGGTCCTTGGCCTTGCTAATGTTGCCCATCTCAGATTTAGTCACTATTCTATGAGCTTTCACGTTTGCTCCTATTCCGTCCTCTCCCATACAGATTTCCTTTTCCTTTTTGTTACAGTGCAATAGTACACCGAGATCCGTGTTAACTGTAACCATGGTTAGCTTTGAGCCACTGCTTGGAAACACTTTTATGGACACTTGCAAAAATGGGACTTGTGTTAGCATGGTTGGCATTCACACTAGACCTTGATTTAAGTGACTAGGAGTACAGCAGGACCGCCATATCTGCAGGATCAGTGCCTGAAAAGGTTAAATACTCCCCTCACTCTGACTCTCATATAACAAGCGGTTTGTTTAACAGAAAATCTGCTTAAAGGAAAAATTTCTGAAGATAGGAGAAAATCGCTTAACAGAATTGCCTATGGGGCAAATCTGTAAAACAGAAAAATGGTTGCAATGAGGGATTAATCCATTTTCAATGCACTCATATGGGAAATTTGTACAAAGGAAAATTTGCTTAACAGAATTCCATTTGGAACTAATTAATTCCTTTATACAAGTTACCACTGTATAGATTCCCAAGGTGTATTATCAGAGGGGACCACTAGAGGGAAGCAGATACAATGTAATACTGTACATAGGGTTTCTAGCTCTGTGTGCTGGGGGGGAGGAGGGGCTTGGAACTGCCCCTGCCCCTATGCAATCCAACTTTATTAGATCTGTTCTGCTCAACACTGGGGTAGACTATGTTCCAAGAAGGGGAAGGTCCTTGGCCCGAAGCAGAAGGGTGAAGTACCCCCTCTTCTTGGAGCACGTGGCTATTAGTCAAGGCCCTACAGAAGATGGTAGGGAAGACAGATGATTCTTGGTATTGCCAACCATACGGAAGCGGATGGTTTCCCTACAGAGCCTGGGAAGGTGGCCTGAGGATTAGTTCTACATTATCTAAAGCAACTAGTACACAACAGTCAACATATTTTCCTGTGTTCAATGAGCCATCATTACCCTTTTCCAGTTTCTGTTTTAAAACACTGCCAAGGGAAAAGACTCAGCTGTAATAGGTCACCACTTGGCCTAGCAATTGCTTTTTTTTGCTCTCAACATTATTTTCAATGATTGGGGATATCTGTAAGCACTTATAAGGTACGAGTGAAAGAAAAGGAAACAGAGAGGGGAACATTAAGCCCCCAGTTCTGCACATGTTTATTTAACAGTGAAACCCAACGGGATATCGAGTGTGCTGTAGTGAATAGGGTGACACACTAGGATTCATTCACAGACCTTAGTTTGAATCCTTGCTAAGCCACAGAAGCTCACGTGGGGTGTGGAACTGGTAAACCCATTCCTTAAATATCTCACCTTGAAAGTCCTAAGCGGCGCCATAATTCGGTTCCAACTTGAGAGCACAGAACAACCACAGGACCCATTGACGTCAATGATAGTTAGTTCCAAGTAGAAAGTTATGGGATTGTAAGCAAGCTGTCGAAAATTATGCTTCCTTCCAGCTAAAATTTGTACCTTCTTTCTCTCCGCCTCCCCCCCACCGCTTTCGCAATTTGTTAAAAACATTAAGGAAGATATGTCAAGATTTTGCATATCAGCTTTCTTGAACCAAACCTACTTTTCCTGTGCCCATGGGAAGACTTGTCTCTTTCCGACAATCAGTGCCAAGACCCCATCTGAACCTGTCAGCACAAAATATGTAGCAACTGGACTGTTCTTCCCCTATCAGCTGACAGGAATGATAAATTATATAGAAGAATAGAAAAATCAAGTGGATTCTGCTTTCCACCAAATCAACTATAGTGCAATTTGAGACATCCAGAAATTAACTGGAAAATACATGATGAAGTATGCAGTTTATAAGTTTCAGGGCTTTTTCAAGGCCATTGGTTACAGACTACAGAATTAATATCACTGTTGACATTTCATTTCTCTTGTACTGCATCAGGATAGTTCTATTCTGTCGGGACAAATATGGGGAATGTATGGCTCTCCAGGTTGTACTTCTGCTTCCATGGCCCACTACCATTGGCTTTGCTGGCTAGGTCTCCTGGCAACTATAATATTACATCCAGAGTACCACATGTTCCTTATCTCTTCTTTAAGATATTAGTAGGTACTTGTTTAAACCAGTGGTTCCAAATCTTGGGTCCCCAGATAGTTTTTGGATAACAACTCCGAGAAGACTTCACCACTAACTGTGCTGGCCGGGATCACTGGGATTTGTAGTCTGAGAACATCTGGAGAACCCAAGTGCTCTGCTGTGTGTGGAGGAGCCCCACCATGTGACACACAGAACTGTCCAAGGTCCTAACTCAGCTGGAGGGATCCCAAAGACAGTGGAGTCTCCACTTCTTCTGACTCACTGTTTTCTATGTTTGATCCCAGTGTGGCGTTTACCCCTTGGTGATGAATTCATGAGAAGTACTGTATCTGTATTGATTGGTTGATGTTTGTCCAATGGGAGAGTCTGGGGGTAGCCTTAGGGGATTTAAGGTTCAGCACAGCTTTGAATTAGATAGATAGGGACTGACACTCTCTGAGAGAAGGTAAGATAGAGACCTGCACTCACTAAGCAAAGATATATAGGGTCCGACTGTGAGACTAGAAGTACTAGACAGAGAAGAGATAGGATCTAGAACTTCTGTGAGGAAAACTAAGTGTTGAGTATCTGAAAACTTAACTGGGTGTGCAACTGATCTGCATAGTCTGTAACATAACTTTAGTGTGATTGAGCTATACTCTATTCCTTTTGTTTGTACCTAAACACATTACCTTTATGAGTTTGATTCTACTTTGTAAAAAATAAACTTATATCTTTATTCATTTTAAAACCAGTATGAAAGCATTAATTTACTAGAGAAACTAGTTGGTAGCAGTGGAAGAGAAAAAATAGAAGTGGTGGTTATCAATAGCCTATGAAAGGGCCTGGGGCAAAGCACAGTAATGCTACACTCAGAAACAGAGAGGGCAGCAGGGATCATGCAGTTCCTTCCATCAACAGGTAATACATATGGGGAAATAAACAAGGCTATTGAGTCAAGTCATGGTTTTCTAGTTCAAGCCCATGCATACATGAAAAACCTATGGGGGTTGCTATACTTTGAATGCAATTTGATGGCACACAACACACCCGCATACATATTTACATGGAAGTCTATTCCAAGAGTTTTAACGGGACTCATTACACTCCTGAAGTCCAAATTTTGTAGTGTGGTCAATGGCTTATCCAAGTAGCTCTTCTCAAAAATCTAACCAGTTACTAACAGCAGGCCAAGGGGTTGAAAAGACATCAAAAGCGACCAATATGCCTTGGCAATAGCCTCTCCACCTACTATTCACAGGAACTGAGTTCCACTAACACAATACTATTGACCCCGGTGGCGACTCCACAAAGCCTCTCATGCCCGTAGGTTGTGTATGAACATCTGACTAGGGAAGCCTACCAAGAAGAGCATTCTCTGTTTGCACTTTTCCTCTATGTAGATATTCACACCAAACTCTTGGAGGTCGTAGAGGGGGCAGGACCTGCTCCGTGACATTGGAGATTTGCCTTTTCTGGTGGTGGTAGCGGCGGGCTTTATGAGAATAATGTGTGAAGGGGAAGAAGAAACAATAAACCAATAACCTCAAGAGGTGGCGAGTGCTCCAACATTGGAGATATTCAAGAATAATTTGGATAACCACCTGGCAGATATCCTTTGAATTGGATTCCTGCATGGATTGTGTGTGTGTGTGTGTGTGTGTGTGTGTGTGTGTGTGTGTGTGTGTGTGTGTGTGTGTGTGTGTGTGTGTGTGTGTGTGTGTGTGTGTGTGTGTGTATGGACTTGATGGCCTTATAGGCCCCTTCCAATTTCACTGTTCTATGATTCTATGATTCTAATATATATACAGAATTTGGAAGCAATTAGTTACAAGATAGATGGCTGTGATGAATGTTCCCACCGCAACTCCTTCCGTGGCAATAACCAGATAACAAAGTTACATATCAAAAGCAACAGGTGGAAACAAAATCATTCTCTTAGAGTTTGATTTTCTAGTCATTTTTAAAATTTGTCTTCGAAGGACATTTTAAGGGGTTGTTGAAGAGGCATTTTTTTCCAACTTTCCTGCCATTTTGACCAATTCTAAAAATATTTTTACCGTATCATTTTAAAATAACAATACGTAATGGAAATGAGGAGGGATCTGTAGCCAGTAAATGTTTTTAGATTGTAACAAGCTATGCCAATGAAATGGATCTTAAACTGTATAATGCAATCTTTTTCCACTTGTGGCTTTCTTGACCTATTGGACTTCAATGCCCAGAATCCTGCTCTCTGCAGAGCAAAAGATCAAGGGAGCAGTCTAGGAGCTGGAATGCAGAACATCGGTAAAGGCTGAAAATGAGAGGTGAATATATATGTGTTTAGTCATGTTTGCATGGAGAAGTCTGGAAGCTGTCATCCAAAACCAGAAATGCACTCTTTGCTTGAGAACCATGGTTATAATGGTGAATGAGAACAAATTATTTTCCAAAAGTAGCTTTCCAGTCTCTCTGTCTGTCCCACTTGGAAGCTTAGAAGTAACTTGTTTCACATACTGGGTTGCCTCCAGTTAATTAATTTGTGCCACAATGACAGTATTACTGTTGTATTAAAACTGAATGATAATGAAGGTTAACGTCACTCTTTGTAATGTTGCTCTAATACAGGCCTGCACAACACATGGACCGTGGGCAACTGGTAGCCTGCAGGGCTGTTGGAAGTGGCCCGCCAGGTCTTCATCATCCTCCCAATCCGCCGCCTGCAGCAGTGTGTTCAGGATGGGGCTAGGCTGGCCTGCTGCGTGCCCTCAGCGCTCTCCAGCCTCGCTGAGCGGCCGCAGCACCACCCACAACAACAGAAGAGAAGGAGGAGGAGAGGGAGGGGAGGGGAGGGGAGGGGGAGGAGGAGGGCCTGGCTGGGCGGCCATGCGCGCAGTCCTGTAAGTAGACCACAGGGGGCCTTGGGGAGAAAAAGGTAGACCACGGGCTGCTCAAAGTTGGACAGCCCTGCTCTAATAGGAAATAACAAAGTTCTTTGACTCTTTTTAGGTTCCTTTTATAGTTATAGGGATATGTGGCCCCCCAAAACCGACGTGTGCTTTTGATCAGAGGCCAATGGCTTTCAGCATTCTGGTGGGATTTTTCCACCCCACATGAAAAGTCGCTAAAAGCAAAATCACTTAAATTTTTTATTAACATCAAGATTAACAAAGTGCATTGGGGAGCCCTCAGAACTATAACTGTCACTCACTACTTCTTAAAAGTAACCTTCCAACCTTTGAGCATGCATGTATTCCTGGGAACAATTAGCAAGAAAAGGCAATAACCAGGAAACGAAGCACTCAGTGCTTTGGTAATTTCTTCCCCTTCCTTGTAACCAGCGATGTGCTTCTAAAGCAAGTTCTACCAGTTTCACCAGGAACATTTTATAAAGCTGCAAAGAAAGCCGAAACACAAACTTATGACAAATTTCATTGTGAACATTCTGTGAAGAATTCTTGGCACCTTATAGAGCACTTTAAATTTTATTTTAAATTTAGAGAGGCTGCAGAGGTCCTGGCAGGTCAGGTTGACCTCATTCGGAGTGTGCTAGGCCTTGTATAAATGTATAAATGAAGAACCTATTAAATAAAAGCATATCTATTTTTCCTGCTTAAAGCATTTCTGTCTGATATGGAATAAGAAGTATCTATAAACAACATGTTTAGCCATTAAATTATCCCACTTGTGCTTAAATGGCTGTATGTGTGTATTGATTTATGCAATCATGACTTTAAAAAGCAAGTGATGTAAATAAGAAATAGATTTCCATGGTAACCAGATTTGAGGAATAGTGAATCAGATCTAGAAGAGACTAAATATCTTAAAGCTATCAGACCAAGTGTGACGGCTAGAACGTTGTTAAAAACTAAACAAAGTTTTTTGTTGGTTTTCAGCCATGGGCCAATCTCCTTACCACCACACACACAAAAGTTTGTTGGGATATTTCCTTTATCTCCTAATTTTCCAATAGGCGTCACCAAGTAATGCTTGAAGGAGAAGTAGAGAAGCCACGTGGTAAAGCTACATAGTTTTACCTCAGAAACTCTCTCAGTGGAAAGGGATTATATGAGATCCATTGGATGCTTTTGGCAATATATGCCCTTGTAGATTTTTAGGCAGTTCCTCTCTTCTTCAGGCATCTGGTCAGTGATCTTGTGCCACCAGCAAAACTTAAAACTGTGTACCCCTTTAGCTTCTAGGCATGTATTGAGGTTTGGATATGTACACCTGGGTTTCAATACAAATTGCCTTTTAATGGGAAATTATGCTGTTGTGGCTGGAGGGGGAGTGCAAGGAGGGGGTCTATGCCTACTCTGGTCATGAGGCGACAGGTTCTTGTGATGATCAAACAATGTCCAAAATGGTCCTTGAAACTGGTTGTCACAGACTCAATTTTCTAACAGTTTCCACTGACCAATGGGCAAGAACCGACAACATGAGTGAAATATGGGACTCACTGTTATTTCACTGGAGCGAAAGCTAGGAGGAGAGGGAAAGTCTGACATATTTTCTTTGCCTACCATCTTTTGTAGAATCATAGCACTATAGAATGAAAAGGTACAAGGTACCCTATACAGGAATTTGAATCCATTCCTTTAGTTCCCACCCGCTGGAGTGTATGGCGCATCTGAGGTAACTCTTGGGATATTTTTAAAGATGCAAATTCGTAACATGTGCAAGACAGAATGATCTGGGTGGCATTGCTAATACTCGTTTGAACATATAGAAAAAGCAAAATGATACACTTATCACAAAGCCTCTCAAAAGAACAAGCCACAAAGCTCCTACCTGTGTCACCTTCTCAGTTACATTGTGTGTTCTGTCTTTTACTTTGGGCGCAATGATTGTTTTCTCTGATGACGGAGGTGATGCACTTTTTTTTTCAGTTTTGTTTTCAGAAAAGTTCAGCGTGAGCTGGGGGATTCTGTTGATGGCGTTGTATTTGTTGAGGTTTGAATCTGATGTAGATCCTAACAGACTTGACTTGATATGGTTGAAAGGACCTATAAAAATGGGAAAAGGTAGGGGGAGAAAAGATCAGTGTTGTATAACTCCACAAAGCACAAAAAGCAGTGTCTAAATAAAAGAATTAGCTATCTATATTGTAAAAGACCAGTAAATCGGGATAGGTGATCAGCCAGTGTGAGCAATCATATAGACCTTTGGTCTGACCTACTCAAGCTTCTCATATCCCTAAGACAAATGGTCTAACCCAGTGGTTCTCAACCTGTGGGTCCCCAGATGTTCCTGGACTGCAACTCCCAGGAGCCTCCACCACTCGCTGTGCTGGAAGGGATTTCTGGGAGTTACAGTCCAGGAACATTTGGGGACCTACAGGTTGCGATCCACTGGTCTAACCCATAGTTAACTGATGCACGCTATCACGGAACCTGGAGACCAATGACCTACTGATCATACAAACAGGCCACGAATCAAGATTGACCTGGGATCTCTCAGTGTCATGCTGACATGGCAGAAACAGAGTTGTTTCTGCAGTGTTCCACCTGTAGGGACACCAAGCTTGACAAAATTAGTTTTCCAGCTACAACTTTAAGAATATTATACCCAGCATAGGCAGCTGGATTGTGTGTGTGTGTTGTGACATTACAGTTGTGACCGACTCTTCGTGACCTCATGACCATGGAGTTTTCTTGGCACCCGTACTGGAGTGGCTTGCCAGTTCCTACTCCAGGCGCCTACAGCACCTGGTATTCCCTGGTGGTCTCCCATCCAAGTACTAACCAGGGCCGACCCTGCTTAGCTTCCGAAATCGGGTGAGATCAGATGTGCTTAGGGCATCTAGGAAGCTCAAGCATCTAGGCAGCTCAGCTGGATTGTGGGGTGTTGCAAAAAAAAAAAAGGCAATTTCCTCAGGTTCAGCATGGCCATTAGCTTGACCTACCCTTAGCAGAAATCATATGCATATTGGGAAAATACAGCATTCCTTCCAGAGAGGATATTGTGGCATAAGAGACGGAGTGCTGAACAAGGATTGGGAAGATCAAGGTTCATAACCCACCTTAACCATAACAGTTAACATTTACCACATGGGCAAATCACCCTCTGAGAGTTTGTCCTCCCTCACAGAATTGTTGTGAGGAGAGAAGAAAACTGGAACTTGGAGGTGATAAACTGTTACTTTCCTACTGCCAAGATGTCAGAAGTCAAGGAAGGAGATGATCCAAATGTCACCATTTATTTAACTTTGTTGCCAGAATCTCAAACTGAAGCAACATACAATAAATTAAAATTCCTTTCAAGATTCAGTGGAAATCGTGAGTTTCTTCTCTACCACACCTGCAAGTGTTTTGAAGTAGCAACACTGTAATCAATGCTTCTAATCTATAGGATTACAGCTCTGTTAACAAATTATGTGTGTATCTATATCTAAATATGTGCATATACACATACCTAGGTATGCATATATGTATTTGCATATTCATATATCCCACACCACAAGTTCTAATTATGGCGTGGGCGAAGAGAAAGAAAAACAAGGCAGAATTCCAAGAGCAGCTGCGGGGGTCCTACTCAGTGGCCCATAAGTAGGGTCCAGCTCATGTCAGCAAACACAAAAGACAGGGTCTTTTTGGTGGTGGCTCCATACGTAAATCCCATGTTAAACTATAGGTGTCCTGACTTTTTAAATAAGAGTTGGATGTTTCAATCTACTTTAAACTATCTACTAGTATTTGATACATTGTGCAACTGATTTTCTATACTGAAAGAAAAGGCTTGTGCTATTTTAGTTAACTGTATATTTCTGTGTTGTGCTCTCTCATTTGCAAATAACCTCTTGAGAAGCCTTTTTCATAAAAGGTAGGATTAAAATATGGCGGTCAAACAAATACATTGATAAACAGATAAGTATGGACAAGCTCAAGCACTCCAAACCAGCACACAAGGTGATTTACAAAACTGATTTCACAGAAAAAGGTCACCACGCTACACCTAAACCATCAGTGACAGACACAAGAAGCAGGTGGGTGGACTCTGAAAGTGAGCAGCCATGTGTGGTTTGTGGCCTTGGCCCTCATGTGCACCATGCAGTTTCCATAGGAGACATTTGCTCAGTTGCAAGCACCTCTCTGCAGCATGCAAGAACTCTCCAAAGGGGAAATTCAATGAACTGTTCCCCTGCCCAGCCTGCCCACCTTTCCAAATTTGGGTCACTGAGAAGACAGTGTGGTTTGCTATGCCCCACCTTTTATGCAGTATGGACTGTTCTAAATGGAGAGAGGGGGGGAGGGAGACAGAAGGCTCCATTTGCCTGCCTTTGGCATTATTTTTGGCATAATGCCTTTGGCATAATGCCTTTGGCATAATGCCTTCGGCATTATTTTGCCGAGCAAAAAGGACCAATTCCAGAAAGGGATGTACATGATTAAGAATTCTCTCAGCATGAAATTGAAAATGAAATGCATGCATGCACATTTGGACACCACAGTAAGCTGAAACCATACCCCCTGCCATCCAGGAGCGTGAAACTAGTTTTAAAGAGACAAAAGAGGTATAAGTGAAAAGTGCCACAAGGGTCCAGGTGATTGGTTATTTTTTCTCATTTTCAGTTAATGACAAAAATGCACTGTGTTTAAAACACACCCTTGTTGTGTTGTTGTTCGCTAGCAGCCCACTTGTATTATCTTTGTGTAAATTCATATCACAGAGTATGAATGATCAGTTTGCCTTCAAGGGATTAATAGCACTCATGGCTCATCTTAAGCATCTTTAATAGAAGAGAATGAAGTGTGTGCCTCACATTTCCCTTCAGAGCAATGGGGCTTAAAGGGAGAGATGGGCGCGAGCCACCTCTTCCAACAGGCACCCTTGAAAAGGGCACCCAGCCACCCTCAGAGGCAGTGCCTTCTCTCCCACGCCCTGCCTCCTCCAGGCCCTGCCTCTGAGTGGGCATCCACCAAGGAGGTGGGGCTAGAAAGAGCTGGACAGCTGTTTGTCAGAAGGGCCACCGGCGTGAATGGCCAAAGCAGTGGTTCGTGCTCATCTTGACTTAAACGTGAGTCACAGAATCAAGCCAATTGGTTTCAGAAGAATATGTTTAGAAGAATATGTTCACAGGTCATTCCTTCCTTCCCAGCTTCCTCAAAATGGCAGCTTAAAGGGACTCTATGGCAAGGGAACTGTGGTGTGGCGTTAAGTGAGATAGCAGCCAGTTATTTTTGCCGGGTGCCCAATCCAATAGAGATGTGCATGGAAATGTTGCATTTTTACAACGTTCATCCAGCAGGCAGGTTAACATGCTGA
Source organism: Phrynocephalus forsythii (assembly GCA_029282475.1). Lineage (NCBI taxonomy): Eukaryota > Metazoa > Chordata > Lepidosauria > Squamata > Agamidae > Phrynocephalus > Phrynocephalus forsythii. The sequence continues at coordinate 47,749,195 of JAPFRF010000001.1, read as the reverse complement.
AGAATGTGGCTTCTCAAAACACACACAAGACAACTGAGACATTCATGTTACCTTTGACATTGCGACCATTATCTGATATTCAGCAGAATAAAGAAAAGCGGGGGGAGAATAAACTCGATATGCAAATACTCAAGAGTTAGATAGCTGAAAAGAAATGTATGTGTTTCTTTACATTTTCACCCCGATGTATGTTGAAAAGCCCCATTTGGCTCTCTCAACTGACTGGTGAGAGCCAAACGTCCCTGTAAGTGACCTGAAATCAAACGTGGCTTGTATACAAGATAAGAAGCAACTATCCTTTCAGATGGGAATATCTATGTTAGAGAAAGATGTTAGCTTTCTTTCATTCCCATTTCATATTAGGGGCAAATTGCTACAGTACACGTGAGGTAAGATAAATTCTTACTTGAAATGGCTTTTCCCCAGGGACCCCAAATGTCGGTCATGCATGGCATGTGTCTACAGCATATGGAAGGCCCTGCGGGGGAGAAAATAGGGGGCTTATCTGCCAAAATTGCCCCACCCAGTAGTAGTTTGCTTTGCACCACCTTGCATTGCTACTCTACCAGTCATAACAATTTCACTAGCCATGGGTCCATCTTGATCCCTTTTCAATGGTGACAATGTGCAGAGGTCCAGGGCTACATAGCCCCTACCTCTAGACTTTGGAGGGCGACACCCATTCTCACAATCTTCACCCTCCAAAAATGTTTCTTAATGAAATCAGAGTTTTTTTTTAATGCAATCCTGTTTCCTCCAATGCCTATTTTTTTAAAGGAGTCAGGGACCTCAGGAGTACTAGGGAGCTCCCATAGCAGGAAAAAAATTACTCTTATAGCCTCTAGACAGGAGCTTTGTCACACTGCCCCCCCCCACGATTCCAACAATTCTAAAACATTTAAATGAATTTGAGTGGGTATGAGGAGCAGGGGGCGCAATGGGGGCTTGGCAGCTACATATGGCCCACAGGCTGCATGCCACCCCCCCTTTTGTGCAACTGCCAGACGGGCGATGTCTTTCATCCATGTGATAAAAGACACAGTTAGGTTTGACGTGATTACTATGGTGCTTATTGAGTAGGGTGAACACAATTTAAGATTAGGAAGTATTTGAGGTCAAGCTAGGCAAAAAGGAAAAAGCTAAGCCTTCTTGGAGACCGAGCAGAGTGGTGGCGTGAAAAACCACTGCTTGCAACCTCCATTTGGTCTTTTGGGAGCATTGACAGGTTGCGTTTCCCTTCTCCTCTTTCCCCGTACCTTCGCTTGCGTGTCGGCCCCTAAAGACGTCGTTTGGATGGATGTTAAATCCTTCAATGTTGTGCACGGAAGATGCTCTCCGGATGCTGCAAAGGCTCTCCTTTGACGGAGCTTGGGTCAGCGCTGTACTAGAATGTAGCCTGTCTGGATACAATTGATCCCACTGTCGTTTAGGGGAGGAATGGTCCAGGGGGCCTGATATATTCACTGGAGGGGAACACGTGCTTGGCTGGATCAGTGCTTTGGTGTCGTCTGCTTCTGAAGGGCTGCGGCTTTCTTTCACTGGAGACTTGAAGTGCTTCATCGCCATGGAATCATCACTGTGTTTCGATGAATCAACAACCACTGCGTCGGGATCTTCCTGTGGCAAGGACTGCTTTCTGTAGGGTAAAAGGTGCATCCCAGGGATCTTGAACCCAAAAAATCTGCCTAAGTAGGGGGAACAAGAGAGAGGAAAAAGAACAGGTCTAAAATATACTGTATACAGTAGGACCCCTGTAACCACTGATCCATTAACCACTGATTCAATTATCCATGGTTGGCAGAGGAAAAGAAATTAAATAAATAATTCAGCAGCTGCAAAGAAAGCTACTGTCACAAACAGCAGCCACAAAGCAAGCTACTATCACAAACAGATGTGACAAAGCTAGCTACTGTCACAAAATAGCTGTTGGGGGGTGGCATTCTCTCTTACCCATGCTTTTTGTTATCTACGGGAAGTCCTGGAACCAATCCCCAATGGATACTAGGATCCCCCCCCCTCTCTCTCTCTGTGTGTGTGCTTTCTGAAATACCAGTGACAGAGTGGCTCCTTGGCTCTTCATAATACATCAATCTTGTTTTGCTGTGTAGGAAAACATAATTTGTGAGACTGTATTCATGGAGCAGTCAAGTTAAGACCAGTGCTTTGGAAGTGCTGACAGCGGTGGGAACCCTCCCAAAGTTATAAATTTGATTAAGAAAAGGTCATGTTTAATAAGATGTTTAAAAGGCTCTATTTATTTAAGCTTATCGCCAGTCTTTTAATTTTAAATTTATCTCTAACAGAACAGAGGTTTATCTATTGCCATCTTGATTCAAAAGCACAATGGAATTATTTATGCCTCCCGTTTGAAATGCACTGCAAATGTTAATACAGACAAAGAGGACCGCTATCCAACTGCTGAATCTTGAAGGCTTACAAAGCCTCTATTTCTCCTAAATTTAAATGAGATATATAAATAAGGCTCAACAACTATATTTTGAAGAGGACCTGATTTGGAAGCATTGAATTGGTTTTTATATAACTGTGCCTTGAGCAATAGCTGAGTGATGGAGAGAGGGTAGCACTTCCACTGGCTACGCACACATAGACCCTCGCTGTGTATTTGTTTGTAATGGACCTCCATGCAAATTTCAGGCCTGCTGGCCATTCAAGAGTCCTATAGCTGGGGGAGGTATTTCAGCACAGGACAATTCTGAATGTAAACCATCCTGAGCAGGTGTCTGTACTGTACTGGGGAGTGTAGCCAGATGCTTGGCCACCCACAGTGGTCAAGAAGAAGATAAAAGGGCCACTATTGTCACCCAAGCGGGGGCAATGTGTGCTGATTTGTAAGGTTTCTCAGATGTGTGTGCATGGGTTTTAATGGTTAGGTTTTTATGTTTATATATATTTGCATTATGGACTTATTGTTTGTGAATGTTCCATGTTGGGAACTGCCCGGAGTTCCTTTGGAAAGTTGGGTGGTCTATAAATAAATATAAATAAATAAATAAATAAATAAATAAATAAATAAATAAATAAATAAATAAATAAATAAATGTGTGGTAATTGTTGAACTAGAATGGCATATAAATGGAAATGGGCTACAAATAGATGGAGTCGCCCATGCCTAGTCTTTGAGGACATGGAGACTTAGGGTCAGATATTCTGCATCCAGCTTCTACTCAGGGAGAATCGGGCCCAGGGCTATACGGGATGAGAAGCCTGGTGCTCATTTCACTGCAGAGGCTATAGCCTCACTGCGTTGTTTTCAGCGGACTTTGCATTCAAAGAGGGGCTTTCCATCGCAACAGATTGCATGCTTTTGCAGGAGTGCTTTCCACAGGCCCACATCATTCTTGTCAGAGCTTGACAGAAAAATATGGAATGGTCTTGTGGCATTGTGGGAGAATGACCAGACAGAAAGAAGCACACCCGAATCATTATACTTTGGCAGGCAGCCGAGCCAGGTGACACTTTGGACATGCTGACAATTCAATTTGCGGTGTCAGGATTTCATTATCCACCCAGATCTAAGCAAGCAGGTAACATGCTTCAATGTTGGGGGTTTTGGACAATAAGCAGCGTGTTACTTTGTCAGATTCCTGAATTGCTGCATTGGACTGGACTGGACTGTGACCCTGAGATTTTGCCTGCCAATTCTGATGAGGTGCTATGTATGTATGTATGTATGTATGTATGTATGTATGTATGTATGTATGTATGTATGTATGTATGTATGTATGTATGTATGTATGTAAATACAGTTTTGGTGAAGGGAAAATCACCACTGTGTTGAGTCATTTCCCCCCTTGTGTACTGATACTGGTCTTGGAGGCTCTATTTAGTCTCAAGCCAGGACCTGTATCAACAGCCTTGCACAGCTTTGTCAATTCCTGACGCCAATCCACATATGGGAATAGAGCTGTGAGTGGATCAGAAAGATCTCCTCTATACTGCACAGAGAAGAAGAAAATCCCCTGCATCTCTCCGTATGAAATGCACGCAGAGCACTCCCAAGAGACCCATGGAACTGCTTTAGGCAGCCAGTGTTAGCATCGTGGTTAGGGTTCTGAGTTCAAATCTCCAGTTAGACATGAGGCGACCTTGTGCCATGTTCGGCTGCATTACTGATGTAGCTGACCTCTCTCACTGCAGTGTTGTAGTCAAAGTGGAAGGACAAAGATCCTTGGGGGACTGAGCTCTTGTAGAAGAGACAGGGTAGAAGTTTAACAAAATAATATGAAAACAATATATACATGAACGAAAGCAAGATCTGGGAAACATTAGAACTCTACGTAGCTAGTCGCCAAGACACATAGCCATTTCTCAGGCCAGGCACATTCTATTCCTCTCTCTTGAACACAGGGTTGTTTTTCTGACCCATGTGTGGAGGGGTGTTAAGCCAGAGTGCATATGGTTAAGAGAATAGTGCCCTAAAACCCATTGGCCCTTCTCCACAACTCCCAGAGTTCATCACTGCTGACTGTAAATTGGCTTGGCAGATGCACGACAGCTCTCTGGAGCAGGTTTTGGGATATGTGGGGAGAGGGATTGGGAGTTTGTGAGAGGTCTTCCTCATTCCACTGAGCGAAGCAGTCCCATTCATAGAACCAGTTTAGATATTGAACCATGTGCTGTACACACCCACACCCACACCCACACACCCACACAAACTTCGTACCACCTAACAGGAGATAAATGTAATGCAACAGAGAATTGCAGGGAGATGTCCCTTTTCAGCCTGTACCCAGAGATCCAGCAAGACATGTCTTCAAAGTACTAAGGCAAGATTTTATTTATTTATTTATTTATTTATTTATTTATTTATTTATTTATGTATTTATTTATTTGCCTGGCAGCTAAGGTATGGAAAACCTTTTAGTGATAGCTAAAAAAATACCCATTAAGAGTTCAAGTTTACAGTGGAACTCTATGAATGATTAAAACTTCATTAAGAATATAGTAAGACACCACAGGGCTTGGGCATAATTGTGAAACTGAGTAATAAAGCCATTTGTGAAGCACCCGTACAACCTAATTACATCAAAGCCTCAGCAATTGTCCAGACCTTTAGTTTATCCATTGCACTGTGTGCCCATAAAGCCAGGATAATTCCTTGGCGTTGTTCTTGCAGTGGAAAATGTGAAAGGTTCTCTCCTGTCCCCCCCCCACCCGAACTGCTGCCTGAGGCTGCCTGCTGCTGTTCTATTTTAGGAATATTCATGGTGGTGCAGATGGTCTTTTCTGCTTTGCTAGGTTAATGCAGCCATGTTCAGCTGCATTGCTGATGTAGCTGTCTAACCGTTAGTTCAGCTGGAAAGGATGCACAGTGATACTGTTGCTCATTGCTAAGACGTTCCGGGCAGGATACGGGAAAACCCTCAGGAGCATCCTTGCCTCTCTTTCCCAGTCTCTCAAACTTCCATTTCCGATAGTGACATAATGGATGTGAACCCGGACAGAAAGGGGTATGGATTTCGTGTGACTCAGCTCCTCCTCGGCCTCTCTCCTTCTCTCCCCCTTTTTTGGCTCTTTTGCCACCTGATCTCAGCCAGAACAAAATGAGGGTTTGGGTGGGGAATCCGAGATCCTACAAAACGGGCCATCCCGAGAGCTGTTGTGTCCAGGTAAGAGGCAGATGTCCAGTCCACTACTGTGTGTCAAGTCAATTTTAACTTATGGGGACCCTTTCCAGAGTTTTCCAGAGAGAGAATGAGAGGGCACTCAGAAGTGGTTATCCTTTCCCTTCTTCTAGGGGTGTCCTGGGATGGTGTGAAGCCACCTGGGCTGGCTCTCATGAGAGACACAGCGGGGAAAAGGAACTCTCAGTCTCTGGCTCCATAGGTAGGTACCTCACTCGCTAAGCTAGCCATCCAGCTGACCAAACCCTTTACAGTCAGTGGAGCATGGAAATGCAAGTTGCAAGACATATAGAGAGGATAAATAAACACATGGATATTATTTGCCCCAAGACACATGGCATTGAATCACCACTTGCACAAACATGCCGAGGCAGCCCGAAAAATAACTCCCTGCCTTGTTCCCTTCCCATGCTGGGAGTGCCACACAGTACCCTTTCAAAAAGCAAAATCTTTCCGCCCATCTTCCCGAAAGAACTCCGGGCAGTTAACAAAAGGGATAAAACCACTTCAAGTAGTCTCTGGGCAGTTTACAGTCTTTAATTACAGTATGCAGGCTACACATTGCCCTCCCCCAGCAAGCTGGGTACTCGTTTTACCGACCTCAGAAGGATGGAAGGCTGAGTCAACCATGAGCCTGCTACCTGGGATTGAACCCTAGGTTGTGAGCACAGTTATAGCTGCAGTACAGGCATTTAGCCACTGTGCCACGAGGCTCCTTGCCTTTCACAAGGCAAGGAGGATAATTCCGCCGTTCCATTTCGTTCTGTGACAAGGCAAGCAAGGCTAACTAGCCATACTATTAATCATGATCGCTACGGAACCTTCGGGCTCCCATCAGCTGCACTTCCTATAAGAGGCATCATGCCAGTGGACTTTTGTTCTTTTCCCTGCCTGTATGCAGACCTGTTGCCCATCACATTCTGAAGCCTTCATCTTACCTTGAGCTGTAGGCACATGCAATGCATTAAAAAAGTGCACCCATGAAATGTGGCGCAAAACAACCACAAAAGTTTGCTGTTGGCAGAGGGATTATATACCAGCAATGTGCACAGCTTGAAAAACACACACTGAAATGTACATAGTTTTTAAATGTGCAAAGGAAAAAAAAAAAAGAAATCGACTGTAGCCTGCCAGTAAACAAACAGAACAAGTATAGATGGGAAGCGGGACATGGTTCAACAGATGCAGCTGTAGCATACAGTATCTCAATTCCAGTTGGTTTCTGGAAGCCGCCTGCGGTCCCCTTTGGGAAAAGAGTCCTGGTTTAGCTGGGCCATAAAACAGAGCATGGAAAATACATTTTAAACGATTAAAACTGCCAGAAATTTCCAGCTACCAGCATACGAAGGAAGTACCTTTCCCAAGCTTTGCCTTAGGTCTTGCCCACGTGTGTTTTTCTGACATCATGTTTATAGATCTTTCCATTCACATTCACAAAAGCTTTTCTTCCATGACAGGCTTTTCCATCCTGCTGGTGAAGCATGACCTTTCCTAAGTATTCCCCTGTAAATTTAACATGGCCCCCAGAGCCTGACGCTGCTTGTATGAAAGAAGAATTTGTTTCTGATTTCTGAGCCTCTGGTTATTTGAACTGGGAAATACCAGACAGCTCTCTACATCAAGCAAAGATGAGTTTCTCCCCTAAAACATCGCAAAGGGAATATAGAGAGTTCCTCGAAACAAGAACTTACTTGTTAATACCTGTTTCTCAGCTGGGTAGGTTCAGTCAACCTCAAAATGTCAAATTCACAGGGGGGAAAAGTTCTTTGCATTTTACAAACAGAGGGAACAAGTAGCACCTTTTCAGTGACAAGGTGTTTTTTGTTTCTTTGTTTGTTTGTGGAGTATTTATTTGACCCTTTTTAGTGCTTGTATACTTCCTGTTTTTAGCTTTCAGTATTGTCTTTTAATAAGGCAAGCCACTTGGGTTCTTTTTTAAATATTTTAAATAAATACAAACAAACAAACAAACAAACATCCCAGAAACTCTCAATCAGTACAGATACTGTACTGATTGAGGACAATCCTTGCCTCTCTTTCCCAGTCTCTCAAACTTCCGTTTCCGATAGTGACAGTGCTATTTGTAGCTATATGCACACTTGACTAGCTGCCCCTTGACTAGAAATGGTTTGAAAAATAAGAAAGGATGTTGAAAACAAATTAAATGAAAATGTAAATATAAAGAAAAATAAAACCCTAACCAGCACTTCCATTTGAAAATGTTCCGGGCTGGTGCAATGGAGACCCCTCTTTCCTCCCTCTGCTTTGGAGACTACCTGAGATGACAATGTTTGAAAAACATTCTTAAACCAAGATACAGTATTACTGTATCTGTTATACCATTGTTATACCATTATACCAATCTTTAAAGAAAAGAAAGAAAAAGAAAGGAGAAAGAGAAAGGGTCATTTGTTGCATTTTCTTGAACCTTCCTTGACATTAATGTTATTTTACTTTACTCATTTTTATTTTGTAAATGTAGTCAGTAACTTTTGGCTTACAAAAAGGCATACACATGCCATGTACAAAAGATAAATAAAATGTTGCAGAAAGTGGAACAAAAGTGCAGGTCAGACATTTGTAGGACAACCCTCTCATGATTCTCTTTCTGAAGCAGGCATCATCCAAGCAGTGACACAGTTGCTCTCAGGTATCTTCTACACCTGGATAAAAAAATCCACTTAGTAAGAGGAACTGGCTTCTTGGCTCTGAGAAATGTATATTGCATGTTATAGCATTTTTCCCCAAAATCTGGGTAGTTAGAAATGGGATGACATGAAGCTCCTGTCATGGAGCAGGAAGCTGGTAATAATTTATCAGACAAAAGAATACAGGCGGGCATTGTTTTCTGAGGGAAACAAAGGCAAAAAAAGGAAAGAAAAAAAGACAAATGCAGGAACAGGTGATGCCTTTATGAGACGACTGAAAACCCCCAAAATAAAAACAAAACAAAACAATTAACAAGCTTTCCAGGATAATTTTTCTCCCTCAGGCAGTGCACTTAGGCCTTGTGGGCAGCTCCAAAATTCTATGCTTTCATTTAAGTCCCCAAGTCCCATGGGTGTTTTTTTTTTTTAAGACCAGGTGTAGCTTATTAGATCAAAACAGCTTTGGCCTGCAGTCTGCAAGAGGCCTGTGGGGGGTGCTGTGGCTTCAAACCCTTCCTTAGCCAATGGAGTGAAAGTTTTGGAAGGGACAAATGATCTACCTAGATTCCTGTTGAGCTACGCTGCTCTGTTGAAAACTGATGATAGGGCATCTTTCTGCAATTTAGACTAGAATTTAAATGCCTTTGGAAGCATGGATGGATGGAGGCATTTATATTCTCCCCTATATACAGTGATCTCAGGGCAGATTGCAGTAGAGTACAGTACACTATGGTCTCCGTATCCACGGGAGGGTTATCTGTAGTGTCACTTACTTGTGGACTGTAAATATTAGAAGAAAACAATCCTAGAAATATATTTTTCCCATGATGTATTTGCCAGAACTGGCCACAAGACAGAGACCATGCAATGTATTAATACAGTTGAAGAACACGTAGCACAGCCTCTAGTCTCCCCCATCTAGGGGCTAGTTCTGACAATACATGGTGGATGGTTTTTTACCATGCTATTATGAATCAGGGTGTGTGTGGCACTGGTAGACCCTATCCTTAAATACTTCATTATTCCTTTAAAGCGTTCACAGGATCACTGTATGTTGGTACTGACTTGGTGATATGCGGCACAAAATAACACTCTTCCTCTCCTCACTGAAATAAAAATTATTTAATACAGAAATCCTTTATTATTTAATAAATAAATAACAATTATTTAACAACTGCTTAATAATTTCTTAAATTATTAAGAGGAGTCTCATGCTGCAGTGGTTAAACTGCTGTACTGAAGCTAAAACTGTGCTCACGACCTGGGGTTCAATCCCAGGTAGCCGGCTCAAGGTTCACTCAGCTTTCCATCCTTCCAAGGTCACCTAAATGAGTACCCAGATCGCTTGGGGGGGGGCAACATGTAGCTTGTATAATTAAATTGTAAACTGCCCAGAGAGTGCTTTAAGCACTATGGGGTGGTATATAAGCAGAACACTTTGCTTTTTAATTTAATAATTAATAGCTATTAATTAAGTAAGCAACTCGTTTTGCTTGCTTCGCACAATAGTTATATACATAATAATTATTTAATAATCACTTAATAGTTTCTTAAATGATTTATTGTTCGGACAGGATACAGCCCCTGAATTTAAAACTGTGCTCGGGAACAAAGAATTGCCTCAACGGGTACTACTGTGACCCTTAAATATAAATCCCTACGTTTCGGATTTCCCAAGCTTGAAACTGAGAGCGCGGTACATACATGAGAGTGGTGGACCGATTCTGGGGAGATCCCACATCAAATCCCACATCAGCTATATACTACAGCAAATGAATATCTGATATGAAATGTATATCCCATCTCATATTATAATTCACACCTCATTCTGCTGCTATATGTCTGAAGAAGTGGACGTGTAGTCCATGAAACATTTACATTAAAATATGAAAGTTAGTCTTTAAGGTTCCACATGTTTGCATCTTTTGTTTTGTTTTGCTTTGTTTTTCTTTGATATTTGCCTTAAATTCTTGAAAAGACTACCACAGCTACCCTCTCTGACACATCAGCTGTGAAGCTTACTGGGTAACCTGGAGTTGTGTCATGGATTCTTGGGCTAACATACTCCTCAGGGTTCTTTTGCAGATGAAATGCAGGAAGTAGAAGAGAAGCAAGAATGCTGCCTTGACTTCCACACAGGAACAGTGGTAAGTCAATAAATACAAGAGGATGGTGCACATTTGGAGTTGTATGCAGTCTACTGGGAGAGAGGTACCACAACTGGAGAGATTCCTAACTTTTTCTGACAGGCTCTTATATTTACAGGGATATTCAGGTCCAGAATTACATCCTGAGATTCAGGAAACGGGGGGGGGGGGTTGACGTCCTTTTGATCAATTATTTACGCCTTGTCTTGATCCTAAGCAGTGGCTTCTTAGATTTATAAGATCAAGTGCTCTGCTAAATAATAAAACATACAAAATATGCGGAGTATCAATAATGTAGCATTTTGTCACACAGCCGTCTCTCCCGATTCTCTTCTGACTTTTTACTATAGAAAAACAAAACTTCACCCAAATGTTCCATTGGTTTTGACGAGCCACTCTGGTGCTGGGCCGGACTATTTAAGAACATTTTAATCATATCTTCCTAATATATTTAATTTCCATCTTCTCATCAAAATTCAGTCTAGCAGAAGGGATAGCGAGAAGACTTTGGGAACCTCCATCTGAACCACTGCATTTGTCTGAATCAACAGGAAGGGTTTATTGGAGGTGCAGGGTGAAAACTGAAAGAAGAGGATATCAGCAAAAATGTCTTTCTCTTTCCTGCTCATGGGAATAAAGAGCACCGTGTTCTGCTCATGGATATCTAGATGCATCCCATAATACATTGCTTTGCATCACATAGTATAGCCATATGTATCATGCAGCTACATGTACCAGCCAGGTTCTTCAGACCATAAATCTTGAAGTGCAAATGCTCAACCATTACAGTCTCAATTGCCAACCAACACTACCTGACAGAACGGCTCCTGCCGCAAAATACTGCCCATAACACCCGATCATCTCAGGCAAGACACTTGAGGGTGCCGTCACTGAAGGAGGCCCGTAAATCTTTGAGGAGAAATCGGACTTTCTCAGTGGTGGCCCCTCGGGTCTGGAACCAACTTCCTCCTGAGATCTGTCAGGCATCTTCCCTCCCAGTCTTTAAGAAATATCTAAAGATGTGGCTATTCCCTGAATATTAATCTGTTCTACTAATGACTGCTATTACATATTTTGTTTTGTTTTATCTGTAGCCCATCTTACCCTTGTTCAATGTTTGTGATATATACTGTTTACTAGTTACTATGTTTTTATTTATTTGTGCTTATATTATATTGCATTGTATTGTCTTATTTATGGCCTGATTTTTGTTCAGCTTTGTAAACCGCCCAGAGTAGCCGTGTAGCTAGATGGAGCGGTATATATGCTTAATAAATAAATAAATACCTCTGAAAACCCCAAACTCAAGGCTGCTGTGTTTATCCAGGGCCAGAATCCTCTTGGTGTATAAACTGCCACCAATTAACTAGTCACTGCTCACATCCTTGATCATATGCCAGTTGCATTTGGTGTGGGCTAGGAATGCAAGTCGCTACTTGTTAATTAGTGGCCATTTGCCACTAATATACTTGTTACGCATCATATGCCATCAAGTCAGAACTGGCTTAGAGTGACACATACACACCCCAGGGCTTTCAAAGTAAGCAGATGGTTTTACCACTGCCACCACACACACTCAGTGAATTTTCATGGCCAAGAAGGGATTTCAACCCAAATCCCCTGTTTACTGGCCTGTCATTCTATCAGTTACACCATGCTGGTTAAATGGTCCATACTTGGACATAAACCTCAAGCCAGATTCTGGCCAATGTTAACAAATGAGGTCCAGCAGTTTTCATCTCTATTAGGAGCAGGTCTTTTATAAAGTTAAGGCATCCTACTTCCCCAAGCCAACAGAAAATGCTACAGATGACAACAGTGAAAGCTCACAATGTGTGTGTGTATTGCGTTGTTTCAGTCATGACCGACTCTTCGTGACCCCACGTCCACGGAGTTTTCTTTGCAGGAATACTGGAGTGGCTTGAGTTCCTACTCCAGGCGTCTACAGCACCTAATATTCTCTATTTACTATGAGGGTTACAGCTGAAGTTAGAATCCTGCTCAGCAGAAACTCCTGCTTAGGAATTTAGGCAGCACTGTCCCAAAGGCGACAGATCTCTCCCCCATGGTTTTGTGGTGTGAAGCAACTATTTTCCTTGCCCTGTTTACCTCTGTAATGGCTGCTGCTCACTCAGGTCAAAATATCTGCAAAACCTTTCTCTGGACAGAGAAATACAGCACACATAATGGCCCGCAAAGATGCTTTCAATCTTTATTTGAGCTGTTTGGAAATGTTACCAAAATCCCAATGGAAACAGAAGCTAAACCACACAGCTTACACCTTGATTATACCAAAATAAATATTAAAATACCCTACAGAATGAGGAAGTATTTTCTACTGAGAAGGTTGGAGAACTGCAAATCAATATGGCTTTTTCTCCCCTGAAGTACTTTTCAAAGTGCTGACTAGGTTTCCCGCCAACACCCCCATCGCATAACTTTTTGCATAAATGTTTTACTGTTGGGTTTTACTGCCAACATTCACTATAATTGCTTAACAAACAGGGGTTATTATCATCAGGGCATTGGATAGCTTGACAGAAAGGCATGTCCTCCTTTCTTTACTTTTCTTTTTTTTAAAAATTAATCCTTGTTCACACTTCTGTGAAGGGGGAAAAAGATATGTTTCTTATGGATGTTCTCTGCTAGATCAAATAGTTATTTATGTTTATGTACAAGAGGAGTGTAGTTTAATCTATGAACTAATTCACCATCCTTTCATGAGTACTTTCTTCAAAAGACTTGATTCAACCCAAGGGCAGAGTGGAAAATTTGGAGGTGAGATTCCATACAGCCAAACTCAGGGCTGGTGCTAGGTTTTTTGCATCCTAGGCAAGGGGTGGGGGTGGGGGCAGGCAGCGGGAGGGCGGGCGGGGCAGGGGGCGGTGGTGGTGGTGGGCTTATGGCAGGGGACAGCGACAAGCATGGGGGTGGCAATGGGCACAGGGGCGGGGGGGCGACTGCAACGGGCATCAATGGGCGGACGGCGACGGGCGGCTGGTGGGCGGCTGGTGGTGGCCAGCGGCGGGGGGGCAGAGGGCGGCAGGCTGGCCAGCACCCTCTCTGTCTAGTTCGCCTTAATGGACACACCAGCCCTGGACACATTCATTCCCAAAGTGCCCCCAAATTTGGAAACTGGAATGAAATAGATCAGCTCTTGAGTAGGATTTTTTTTGATAAATTAAGAGCTCTTAATGGCTAATTAGGACACCACGACACCCAAACACTCTGTATTACATGAGGGATAAGTTGCAATAATTTAAATATTATTAAAAATAATTAGTTTTTTGTATAAGCCACTATCTTGTCTGATTTGTTGTTGTTGTTGTTGTTGTTGTTGTTGTTGTTGTTGTTGTTTTAATTGATATGAATGATTGTTGAAAAAACTGTCTGGAGTACCACTACGGAAGATGGGCGGTATATAAATAAATAAATAAATAAATAAATAAATAAATAAATAAATAAATAAATAAATAAATACTGTTCATGGAAAAATTCATGTCCCTCCCAGTGTGGACTGCAGTAGCAAAACCTGGGGTTGAGAGGGTGACAGAGACAGATAGTTCCAGGGCTTTAACTCTGTGAACCTTGGCTCCTTTATTTATTTATTTATTTATTTATTTATTTATTTATTTATTTATTTATTTATTTAACATCCCACCCATCTTACCAAGGGCTACTCTGGGCAGTGAACACCAATATAATAAACATAATACAAATACAAAAAATACAGTGGTACCCCACCTTACGACATGCCCGACATACGGAAATCCCGAGTTACGAGCGGGTTTCCATAGGGTTTTAAATGCCACTTCTTTACGAGAAAATATAGGGTTTCCCCGAATTGCAATATAGATAGATAGATAGATAGATAGATAGATAGATAGATAGATAGATAGATAGATAGATAGATAGATAGATAGATAGATATTGGAAAACTGTTTCTCCCATGGCACTTTGCATTTGGGAGGTTTTAAAATACCCATACCATTTCCCTGCACGTCTCTACTGTGAGAAAGGTAGGTTGATTTTTCCTCTGTTATTTTTATATACTGTACTGTAATTTTTGTGTGTGTGTTTGCTGGTGGTGGGGGTCTTTTTCTTTTGCAATTTTTAAACAACCTGCACTTTCCCCCTCAATCAGGCGCATTGCGGGGAAAAGCGCAGCTTGTTTAAAATGTCTTTGAGCCACCAAGCCAAGCAGTTGCCTCGTTGGCTTAAAGACATTTCAAACCACCCGCTGCTCCCCCCCCCACTGGGTGCATTGGGGGGGGAGAAGTGGTGGGTGGGTTAAATGTCTTTAGCCATGGAGACATGTGGTTGCCTCGGTGGCTAAAGACATTTTAAACCACCCATCACTCCCCCAAACGCGCCCGATGGGGGGGAGTTGCAGGTGGTTTAAAGCAGTTTCCCACAGGAATGCATTGAAATCCGTTCGTCCGGAACGGATTAATTGACTTTCAATGCATTCCTATGGGAATTACAAGCTAATCGACTTATGAGCATATGCTTGGAATGGATTAATTTCGTAAGTCGGGGTACCACTGTAATCTAAAACAGTATAATGAATGGCACAATAATAAACTGAAACAAAAGTAGAAGAAAGGATGCAGAAAACACTGAAGGGACAAATTTAAAAAGGAGAACCAGAGGTGGAGTTAGACTGCAAGTTATTGGCATCAGCCGTTATGCACGTGGTCAGGGAAGGCCAGTCTAAAACAACCCAGGTCTTTAATCATCTCTTAAATAACTGCAGCGAGGGAACAAATTGGATTTTGGTAGGCAGCTTAATCCATAATGGGGGGGGAGGATCGCAGAGAAGGCCTGACTCCTTTACCTCTATCACAATGAGCGTAAAAAGTGCATTTTTTATTTTTTAAATTCTCATCTGGAGTACTGGTCCCCATTGTGATGCCCTTCAAAAAAATACATCCGTCTGCCATGCCTCCTGAAGCGTGACTCACCACATATTCCTGATCCTTGCCCCTCTGGTAGTAATTTTTTTGATCTGCATTTTCGGAGAATTGTAGTGCGCATAAAAAGTAAGTGGGGGTGTTGTTAGTGCATTTGTTGTTATTCTGCTCAATTTATTAATATATTCTTAAATATATTTGCTCTTTAAAATAAAAAGTGGATTACTGGTACAGGGGGGAAAATGCTTGTCTTATCCTCCAGCAGTAAAATGGAATGTGACCAGTCTTGGAGAAAGTATGCATCAAATCTACATGTGCATTCAGTGTGTGTGTGATAGATGCCAAGCTTGTCATCACCTTCTGGGCTTCTCTCAGCGTTGGCACCCGCAGATGGCTTGCCTGAGATGAGGGAGTGATCCGTGCATTACATTTCAGGAGGAGCTGTTCCAACAGATAACAAATGTGGCTGGACTATTACATTACTGGTACAGCCACATACCTAATTAATTAACCTTTAATAAAGGAGTAGCTCTAAATGCTCTATTCCATGATGGCCAGATGGTCCATTTTAGGTTAATGAATGAAGCAATTCCATTTCCTAGAGGAGGCCACAGTGTTGGTGAACCTTCAGCACTCCAGATGTTTTGGACCACAACTCCCACAGTCCTTTGTCATTGGCAATACAGGCTTGGAATTCTGTGTGGTCCAAAACATCTGGAGTGCCAAAGGTTTATCACCATTGCCCTAGGATGTTCCCCCTCATGAGTAGAAGCCAAGGGTGCCCATAGGGCAACACGTGGGTGTGCAAAGGGGTTGTTTCTTGGAGATGTGATCTTTTGTGTTTTTGAACTGCTGTCCCCAGAACCTGTAGGTGAGTTGCTCCACCCACCCCAGAGAAGGATTCATAAATCATTTATTTGCATAGTTGGGATTCCCCAGCCTTTGGTTCCTGCTGCTGATTTGGAACAACAAATGAACAACACACACACACAAATGGAAAGGATGCCACTACAGTGCTTGTCATTGTTCTTTGGGAGGTGCCCTCTAGAGAGCCTAATGGGCAGTGGGATGAGGACTCCCAGGTCAGGATCATACTCACAGTTTCCTTTTTCAAAGCACAGCAACAACAGGAAGCCAATGGGAAAGAAGAACTTAACAGTGCCCACTCCCAGCTCTGGCAGGGTCCCTGTCGCATCACCATGCCTGCAATGGTTGTGAGAGCAATCACCCAACAGGAATCCTGCCACAGTGTGGAGATTTTCTTCCACTCTGTATTTAGGCTACAGGAACTTAGATTTAGAATTCAGGGCAACCAGCAATCCAGATTCCTATCTACGACTTGCATGGGATTAAGCCCTACTGAATTCATCGGGGGGCTTCATGCAGAGGAAACATTTGCTAGTCATTGTTCAAGTATACTGCGGATGTGCCTGAACTAGACGGAGATGAAACCACATCTGGCATAAATGATATGCGGGGTGGGGGGTGGGGATAAGTTGCACAGTGCTTGAACCCAAATCACCTGAATATTGGATTGCATGAGAGGGTTCTTAAATAATGGACCTCGCTTGAAAGATTTTCTATTAGCAATATGGCTTTTCATCTCAGACCTAAAGCTGGTGTGGTCCATTTGCTTTTAAGCTTCACTGGAGAGGGACTCTTCCTTGTGCAACATGTATTACAAATTCCTCGGCTCTCTCATCAGTGGCTTTTCAGATAAGTCACAGTAGAAGAGACCTGCTTCAGGAAGCAGGACGGTGAAATTGCCATTTCCAGGTCCTCCTCCTGACCCACAGCAATTCTATGATACAACTGTGATCAAAGAGAGCTGTGGACCTAACTCTAAATACAGTATCTTCAAAAAATCAAACATTTTGCATGGTAAGAATTACCGAGGAAGATTCATAGCAACAGTAAAGAAAGCTCTTGATTTCTGTGTATGACTTGTAGGTATGTAGGTAGGTAGGTAGGGAGGGAGGGAGGGAGGGAGGGAGGGAGGGAGGTGAGAACTTGCAACTATCCCCTTCTTTTTGACCATTTGCCTTCTTATGATCAAGAAACTATTGCAAATTTATATTCTGCCAAGCTTATTCTGCATCCTAATTGTCTATAGTGCTATGCATTCCTGCAGAAAAACGGTACCTCAGAATAGTATGGACTTGTACACGCTGCTGTTCTGTAATTGTTGTTGCTTAATTAATGTGTTTTGCTTTCATATTGACTTTTACTGGGCACCTATGCAGAGGCTAGAATGGACTGCATTAAAAAAAACCCACACATCTCCAGGTGCTCCAGGTGCTTTAACAGGGACATCATATTTTCAAATGTGCTACTGGGGGAGCACCATTAAGCTCAAGATGTCTTATTTCTGAGCAGGCATGTATGGGGTTAGGTTGCAATTCAGGCAGTCCTATCAGGGAACAGATTTCATAAACTTTGGGGGTCACAGGCACACACCCCTTGGGGATGGGACAGCACACAAAGGGCACATTCACTCCATGACAACTGGTGGCTGTGAGATTCTGGGTGGGTGAATCAGAGAGTTGGAAGGGGAGAAGAATGAGCACAATACTCTAATATAAATTGTGGTTCTGATCCAAATCAGGTCCCCCAATACTGTCTTTTAAGGCTCATTCTGCTGCTCCATCTGAAGAAGTGAACGTTTCCATGAAACATTACATTAAAATATGAAAGTTAGTCTTTAAGGTGCCACATGTTTTTGTGTCTTCTGTTTTGGTTTGGTTTTCTTTTTTTTTGCCTGCAATAAGTTCAAAGCTGTATCTGGAACACAGCAGGCAGTTTGATTTGGAGCTAAGTTGAGGCAGAGAATTGAAGACACCCACAGAGAGTGAATAACTCAAAAAAGTGCAGGCTGAACCACATGTTTCTAGAGAGAAACATGCATTGGGTATGGGATTCTATGAAGCAAGTCAACCAAACAACCACATTGCACAGGCACATGTGTGCACTCACAACCTCCACTCCCTCCCCAAAATATGGCCATCTATATGGACTCCTCCTTATCATAAATTTTCATTCAGGGTAAGATCCAGAAACAACCAGCTCTTCTTTCACTGATGCCCACTTTCATATAACACACAGGTTCTCAAATTGTTGCACTGCCAAACCTAGCCAGGGTTGCTGGAGAATCATCAAGTACTGCTCAGTCTGGATTTTCTCCCCCTTCTTCCCCACCTCACTCAAAGTATCGTATTGAGGGAGCCATGGCCAGTAAGTAAAGGGATCTGTGAGTCAAAGTAAGTTTTGGAACCCCTGATATAGCATATTGACACACTTGACTAGTACGGAGCAGAGAGAGAGGTCATATCTTCCAGTCGAGTCCTTGGGTCCCCAAATGGTCTTGAGACTACAGCTCCCAGAAACCCTGGCCAGAACAGCTAATGGTGAAGGCTTCTGGGAGTTTTAGTCCAAGAACATTTAGCAGCGCCTGGATGAGGTGGGACAGGGAAGCCAGGGTGCTTACTCCCAGTGGACATCTGCCAGACGAGGCAGGTCTCAGAACTGTGTCAACACCATGGAACAGCTGTTGGGCCAACAGCCGAACTGGCTTAAACCAGCAAACCTGCAGTTCACACCCACATATTTTGCCAATATTAAGAGCACAACAGTAACAAATGATTTATGAATATTCATTTACATAGGACTCAGATGAAATTATGTTTTTTAGGTATGGGACATTGTACAGATTGGAACTTTGTCCACCCATTTTGCCCTGCCTATGAAAGGGATAAAGCATTTTATCCAAGGTTCTGCCAACTACACAACCACTGCTTAACTTGGCACCTTGACAGTGACAGAAAAAAAAACAGGGCAGAAGCATCCTCCTGATTTGGACTAGAATCCCTCTTGATGACAGCAAGCATGGCCACGAACCAGGATTATGGGCACAAAATGCCAAAATGTCATTTCATTTCATTTTTTTTGTTTTTTGTTTTGTTTGTTTGGAATGAAACAATTTTTTTCATTTTTCATTTTTTAATTTTTAATTTTTTTTTACAGCTGACCAGCCTGGTCGGTCGGTGCTTTTTTTTTAACCTAGCGCTGACTGTGGGTCAGTCGATGCTTTTTTAAAAAACCTAGCACCGACCAGCCCAACTGGGCTGCAGGCCGGTCAACGTTTATTTTTATTATTTATTTTGACAAGCGCTTAGATTGGCACTTGTCAAAATAAATAATGAACGGAAACGAAATGGAATGGAATGAAAATTTCCATTTTGTTTTTCTTTTTTAGAAAAGGGCACTTCATTTTTGTTTCATTCTGTAATAAAACGAAAAACGAAAAATGAAACAAAAATTTGTTTCCTGCCCATCTCTAGTAAGCACTACAAGGACACCAGGTTGCTGCAGGGAGTACGGGAAGAGCTCTTGAGCATCCATCAGCACAACACTAGCCCTTGTTGAGCAATACTACAGGCAGGGGGATGAGTCTCTCCACCACTTCTTCGAGTCCAGCACAGAACAATCAGCTGGAGGCAAATGGGGGGGGCTGATTTCTTTGTCGCTGAACTTCATAAGTGAAAGACAATTCTTCAGCAAACCAATGACAGAAGAGAAAAGAAGACAGAGCAGGAAAAGGATGAGGAAAAAGGGAAGATTTGGCACAAATCTGCTAAAACAAGACTGCTCTTTACAAGGTCTTGTCTGGATCTACTGAAATAAAAGGAAGAAGATTCTCACGGCTGACTTAAGTTCCATTTATTTCAATGTGCCCACATTAAGCATCCCCTAAACCTGATTCTAATCTTAGATCGCAAAGTCTATTAAATGTAAACGTTGATGACATATTTATTCTTTGCATTCCACTGCCGTTTTTGCAGCTTAACAGCCTTAGCTAAGAGCTTTGGAGCAAAGATGTGCAAATCATTTATGGCAAGTTCATTTAACAAATCTCGCATTTTATTGTGCCACTAAAATATCTGCAAGCAGATGATTATTCCTATTTTTATTTCTTTTATTTTGGAAAGGAAACATTTAAAGTACAAGCATAAAAACTTTCAGAGGACACAGTTTTGTCTGCTAATAGGATAAGTATGCCTGATCTCCTCACTCATTCCTTTCAGCTATGAAATGCTCTTTGTTGACATTTTCATGAAAAAGCTTTCTTTCATACAATGGTAAGAACAAAGGGGATACAAAACGAGGCTTCTCTTCCGTGTTACTCCAGCCCAGTTGAGAAATTAAACCAGAGCCTGGAGGGAAACATGTAGTGATGAAAAATCCCTCTTTAAAATCACATCACCAGGGAGAAAATCCATCCCTACCATTTTCTTTCTTTCTTTTCTGTTTAAGAGTAGAAATCCAATCTGTAGAGTCATCCCAGGTTCACTGTATACATTTGCAACATGCCGGAGGCCAGAACTCAGATTCAGATTAGCATAAGAGCAGACCCACTGATGCTTGGGAGATTTTAAGCTCCTCTCTTTAAATGTCTATAATGACCTTTCCAGAAGATGCAGAGCCTCTGGAGGAGTGACACAGAAAGCCTAAGGGGATGTCTACATCTGAAGGAAATGGTATCCCTTTTTTCTCTCCATGTACTTGCACCATGGAATTCCCATGGCAAGTGTCATTTTCCATCAGCTTCCAGAAGCCTTCAATGTCATAACCAGCAGTGGGGGGTTGCATGAATTCTCAACTAATGCCATGTGGACTTTGGGCAGAACTGCCATCCATGTGCATATGGGACTGCACAGACTTTTATGGTGATTTCCTCTATCAACAAGCTAAATACTTCACAGAGGTATAGCCAGGGTTTGGAGCGCCTGGGGACAAAGTTCTTTTTTGTGCCCTTCCTGCTGCCCCCCTACATCACACCCACACAGCATTGTGTGTGTGTGTGTGTGTGTGTGTGTGTGTGTGTGTGTGTGTGTGTGTGTGTGTGTGTGTGTGTGTTCCTCACCCCACCAAGGCAAGGAAGAGGAGGATGCCATGGCCACCACGCTGCCTGCCTGCCTGCCTGCCTGCCTTGCCGCTTGCCTGTTGTACGGCGGCGGGGGGGTGCCATCACCAATCTTTAGGGGAAATGAGGACTGCTGGGTGTCAGGAGGGTGCACGGCTTCCTCCTCCTGCCCCCCCCCCTCCAGGTGCCCCCAGATTGCTGCACCTGGGAAGATGTACCCTTCTCCCCCCCAATACTTCGAACAGTATACATTTAAATAATATATGGTCATGTGTTTTCATGTACTTTTCATTTACATGTCACAGAAGGGGGATCATAATCATCCAATGGCTGCATTTGTTTGGCAAATTATGCCAGGAACCTTCAATCTGCATGTGTTGGTCTCATTAAGCCAAGCATCTTAAATCACATTGATAAGAAGCTGTGGGCTGTCGCATGCATTGGACTCATTCCAATTCCTCTTGTTCACCCCAAAGGAGAGCAGATGGGATTTACATAAGTGTTGCTTTAACAAGTCTCATTCATTCTGTGAGTCTGCTCTAGCTGGGAACAACAACTACAGTATATTCAGAAAAGAAAGACAACAGACAAGCACAGATTATTGTAACATCCAAACTGGGATTATGATTCACTGCACCCAAGGATTACAAAGCAGCTTTAAACTGGTGTTTGTTGCTGTTTTTTTTTCAGTCCTACTTTATTGGCTGCAATAAACCATAATCAGCCTTGAATGTAATGCAAGCTATTCTGGCCAAACCTCTTTACTCCTGTGCATGAAAGGATGAGTGAACCTGCCCAAAGCTCCTTCGTGCTGTGATTCAGTAACCCAGGATTGCTGGTTTACATTGTCATGCAAAGCTGGCCATTAAATATCAGAATTCATTACCAGCTCATTATCCCCCCTTTCTACTATTTAACATATGTCCCCCCTTTCCAGTATTTAACCAGGAGATAGCAGGAACTGAGTCTGCATGCAAAGCAAAGCCTCTAGGGATGACTATATGGCCACCCTATTCTAAGCCTCTGTGTGCTTTCTTCACTAAAAGATGGAGATAGTTCCAGGTAATTGCTGGATTTTGTATTCTTAAACTAAGGGTCTCCCCTGTTTATCATCATCAGCATTTTATTGCATGGTGTACAGGCCATTGCAGAATACATCAAATAAAAACCAATACAATACAATAGCAATAGCAATAGCAAAAATAAAAATAAAAATAAAAATAAAAATAATAAATTTTTAAAAAGTCAAGACAGAATAATTTCTATTACACCTAAAATTTCTAACCTCTTGGAGAAATGGTGAGGCAAGTACTAATCAGAATCTGTAAGGAATACCAGTAACAAGCCTCTAGAGCCCCAAAGATACAGCACCCCCCCACCTATCGCGGGGGTTAGGTACCAACCTGACCCACAATACTGAAAATTCGTGATATGCGGATGAAGGGGTCAGGCTTGGGGGGGGGGAGGGTCGTGGAATGTTTAAAATGTCTTTAAGCAACGGAGCCAAGCACTTGGCTTAAAGACATTTTAAACATCACACTCAACTTCCAAGCACCCCCGGGGGTGCGGGAGAGCAGCACACAATGTTTAAAATGACTTTCAGCAACGGAGCCAAGCCTTTGGCTCTGTTGCTGAAAGCATTTCAAACATCACACATCGCTTCCCAGCACCCCGGGGGTGGGGTGGGGAGAAGCAGTGTGCAATGCCTCCATGGAGGCAAGCCCTGGAATCCAGCTGATTGGCACTGAGGTGAAGAAAAACCTTTTGTTTCCCCATCCCAGCACCAATCAGCTGGAGCCCGGGGCTTGGAAAAGGGGGGGAGGTTTAAAAAGCCTGGGCTTTAAAACCTCCCCCTCCCTCAAACCCTTTCAGGGTACTGCAGTCTCACGATATAATGAGACCGCAGTATATGAACCGCAAAAGGGCGGGGGACCACTGTACACAAAGTTAGATATCAGTTTGGTTATTAACAGAAGAGGCAGCAGATTTCATTTTTATAAGTATTGGGGGAGAGCTTGCCAATCAGAATGTGAGAGATTTTTCACTATCAGAGAGTAAGATTCTGAGCTTATCTTGATCAGGTCTTCCAGGATATTTTTCCAGGATATAGTTGAGAAGTCTTTCATGGTGGGGTGCGAATAAAGGGCAGTAAAACACAACATGTGCTAAGTTCTCAACTGAACTTTGATCACAAGAGCAGACTCTCTCGTGATATGGGGTTTGTGTATACAGTAGTGTGCCTTTAGGCTGGCAAATGGCAACATATGAAGATGTGCCCAAGTAAAGGCTTTTCTACAGGTATAGTCAAAGGTCATTAGATCAGCAAAATAAGAAGGAAGATTTAAAGGCAGAGGTAATATATTCTTATAGAAAGGGACCGTTTTTAGGGTGACTAGAGTTCTGTTTGAATGTAGAGATCAAATAATATTTCCTTTAATAAAGACTTTGGTTTCCAGCAGAAAAAAAGTTTGGCTACAAGGTTCAATACAAAAAAAATCCATGATCCAGAATTCATCTCCGCATAGGATAATGTTAAGAATTCTGACTGGGTAACAAACAGAATTTTAACCAGTAATTAATTATTGATTTATTGACTAATGTCATTATTGACATTAATTTTTTTTCAACAGTGCCTTCACCTGTTGGTGGGACAGCGGGACAGATTTGGCATTGTGCTGGGTTACCGTGCTCCCCGCAACCCAGCACAATCCCTCCCGGAGCTCTCCGAGTTCATCGGGGCTGCACTATTGAAGTCCCCGCGCCTTTTGGTTGCGGGTGACTTCAATGTGCATGCCGGCGGTGAACTTTCTGGGGCAGCTCTGGAGTTCATGGAATCCATGGCTTCCATGGGTCTGTCCCAGCATGTTGTATGCCCTACTCACAGGTCTGGCCACACCCTGGATCTGGTCTTTTCCTCCATGTCGGGGAGTTCGAGTCTGGAGGTTGGGGGCATTGTCCCCCTCCCTGTGTCATGGTCAGACCACCACCTGCTTACTTTCCCTTTGGCGATGGGGACCATCGGCCTCCTGTTTTGGCCCGTCCCCGAAGACTCATGGACCCTCGTCGGTTCCAGGAAGTCTTTGGGGCGTTTCCTGAGAACTGACTGGCCGGCCGAGGCTGTGGCCAACCATTGGTTTGATACAGCTGCCCAAACCATCGACCGGATCGCCCCTAAGCGTCTTCTCCGGTGCCGAGCTCGGTCCTCGCCGTGGTTTACGACTGAGCTCCGAGCAATGAAGCAGGAGAGGAGAAGACTAGAGCGCAGCTGGAGAAGAACCCGGACGGTTACTAGTAAGGCTGCTGTTGTTTCCCAGACTAGGCGCTATTCCAACGCGATCAGGAGGCCCATAGATCTTTTGTCTCCCTGAGAATTGGTGAGGCCTCGAACCGTCAAGCGGAGCTCTTCCGTGTGGTTCGGGACCTCACCAATCCTAGTCTGGCCAGGCCTCCTCCTACTGAGTTCAGTAGTTTCGCAGCCTTTTTTGTTCTAAAATTGAGGCCATCCGGGAAGCTTCGACTCCGGTTGCAGTAGCACTGCCCCGGCATCTCCGGTTGCTTCGCCTCGGTTGGATGTGCTTGGGCCTGTTTCTGCTGTCGAGGCCTCCAAGGCTATGGCTCACTGCCGACCGGCGTCCACTCCTTTCGATCCCTGCCCAGCCTGGCTCATTAAATCTGCCAGCGGGAATGGCTGAATGGGATTGCTACCGCCTCCTTCAGCGAGGGGTTTTTCCCTCCCGCTTGAAGGAGACGGTGGTAAAGCCCATTCTTAAAAAATCTGGCCTACCCTCTGACGATTTAACCAACTATCGTCCAATTGCCAATGTCCTTCATGGGCAAGGTGATCGAGAGTTGCAGTCATACCTGGAGGATCGGCAGTGCCTCGATCCTTGCCAGTCCGGGTTCAGGCCTCGTCGGGGACCGAAACAAAGTCGCACTGCAGACCTAATCCGGGCGGCTGACAACCCTGTTGGTTCTCCTGGATTTGTGCCTTTGATAGTTCGACCACGGTATCCTGTTGGATCGGCTCTCCGAGGTTGGTATCGGAGGCACTGCTCAGTTGGCTCCGATCCTTCCTGGAGGAGTCCACAGACGTTCTGCATGGGGGAGTTGTCGGCTCCTTGATACTCCCTTGTGGGGTTTGCTGTCCCCTATGCTGTTCAACATCACGTAAGGCCGCTGGCTGGGGTCGTTAGGAGATTTGGAGTCTGCTGTCATCAGTACGCTGATGACACGCAGCTCTATCTCTCCTTTTCCACCTCTGCAGTGGAAGCTGTGAGGATCCTTGATGAGTGCCTGGGCGCGGTCCTGGCCTGGACCGGGGCGAACAGGCTTAAGCTCAACCCCGAGAAGACGGAGGTTATGTTCTTTGGGAGCTCACCATCTGGGTACGGTGGCCCTCTTCCGCAGCTGGGGGGGGTCTCCCTCCAGCCTGTGGAGAGGGTGCGGAATCTGGGTGTGGTCCTGGACCCGGCGCTGACCATGGAGGCTCAGGTGGCGCGGTGACCAAATCTTCGCCAGATCGCCCAGATCCGCCCGTACCTGGATGTTGACTCTCTGAGAACAGTGGTCCAAGCACTGGTGATCTCGAGGCTGGACTAGAACGCGCTCTACATGGGGTTGCCCTTGACTCTTCTCCGGAGTCTGCAGTTTTACAGAATGCGGCAGCCAGGACTAGTTATGACCATATTCCTTTGAATGCAGCCCGGATTAGATCAAGGTCTTGGTTTTAGTTTATAAAACCCTCCATGGCTTGGGACCGGAATTCCTTTC
Source organism: Phrynocephalus forsythii (assembly GCA_029282475.1). Lineage (NCBI taxonomy): Eukaryota > Metazoa > Chordata > Lepidosauria > Squamata > Agamidae > Phrynocephalus > Phrynocephalus forsythii. The sequence goes on along the minus strand of JAPFRF010000001.1, from coordinate 47,723,152 downwards.
CAATATCCATCTCGGCCCGCCCAGTTCGGGCAGGTGCGGCGCAGTTCGCTCCGGGTTGCCACCCCTCGAGAGGCCCGGAAACCATGATCCAGGCTTTCTCTGTGGCAGCCCCATCCATATGGAATGCCATCCCTAGTGAAGTGCGCTCTGCAGAGTCCCTGCAGGCCTTTTGAAAATCCTTAAAGACCTTTCTTTTTCGAGAGGCCTTTGGCGAATTTTAATTCCCCCCCTCTTTTCTTTTCCGCCATCGCTAATTATTATGACCATTGGTGCCTCCAATTTTATTTGTTATTTACTGGGATGCTTTGGAGGCCTTGGATTCTCGTATTTTAGGATTTTAGGATTTTAGGATTTAATAGGGCAAATGTTTAATTTGCATGTATTGTGATATCTCTTGTTGTTAGCCGCTTAGAGTCCCATTGTGGAGATAAGCGGGATACAAATATAATAATAAATAAATAATAAATAATAATGCCAATTCTAATCTATTGTACATAGAGGGAGTTAAGAGGGGTACTGCAAGTAAAAATCTGGCAATTTTATTATGTATTACTTCTAGGGGATATAAATTTCCAGTTCCCCAAATTTCAGCACCATACAGGATCTGGGGGATTAACTTCATTTTATAAATTTCACAGGTGTGTGTGTGTGTGGGGGACCAAATGTCATCCTCTAGTCCAGCAGAATCTAATTATGCTAGAGACAGCCTTTTCAAATTTCTGTTTTGCAAAATCAATCTGTGATGCCCAGGAGCTGGACTGATGAAACATCACAACTAAATATTTAAAGTGAGTTACCTGTTCCAATATTCTCCCATCCATTGTCCACTTATGGACTTGAGGTCTTCTATTGAAAACCATAATTTTGATTTTCTCATAATATGACATTAAGGGAATTTCTTTACAGTAATTACTAAGTTGTTTCAATAACCTTCTAAGGCCTATTTGTGTGTAGGATATTAACAAAGTATCATCTGCATACAGTAATATTGAAACAGCCTTTTCACCTACTGTTGCAGGGAAAAATTGTAGTCCTGATAACCCAACCACCATATCGTTGACATACAAATTAAACAGCAACGGGGCAAGAATGCAGCCTTGACGAACACCTTTAGGTTTTTTTGTATTTATTTACATACAACAAAGGTAACAAAATAAAACAAACATAACAATCTGACAAACTCATACAACAGACAAAAATGGACTTAGAAGTGAAGGCAAAAACAAGACCTCCTGTGGTCACATACTGTCCACTTATCCACATACTATACCAGAGGACTAAGGATTTTGTTATTGTCCGACCATCTACATATCTTCCATGGGATGAACACCTTTAGATGTTTTAACCATGTTAGATAGTTGGCCAGAGATGCTAACTCTAACCTTCAAGGAAGAGTTGGTATACAGATCGTTAATTATTTGTAGTGAAATAAAGTCTATTTTAAGATTTGAGTTTTCCCCACAAGCGAACTCTTGGAATGGAGTCAAAAGCAGCTTTGAGGTTGATAAATACCACACATAATTGACCTGACAGTATTATAGAGTATTTGTTAATTAAACGATTTAGCAAAAGAATATGGTCCAACGTGAAATGCCCTTCCCTAAAGCTTATTTGCTTGGGGGCTAAGAGATTATTTTCTATTACCCAATCTTCCAATTTTTAAAAAACGTCTTGCATGTAGTTTGCCTGCAATGTCAAGCAAACTTATTGGTCTGCAATTAGCTGGATCCTTTTGTTCACCTTTCTTACAGATCAGCACAACAATTGAAGCAGACCACTCTTTTGGGACATGGCCTATTTAACATAAGATATGGTATAATCTGCAAAGTTTGAAATACAGTAGGACCGCTGTATCCACAAGGGGATTAATTCCAGGATCCCCAAAGGAAAGTGAAATCTGCGGATAAATGCCAATGCTCTTATCCGAGGATAATGGTGGTGGAAGGGGTGGTGGGGTGAAAGCCTTTGCCTCCAACACTTCTCCAAATGGCACGGAGGGAATCCCTTTCCCTTTCTACTTGCCACTTGTCTGCGGCAAGGAAAAAGGAGAAAAACACTTTCTTCCCTTCTTGCTTCCACCACCGCTGCACAGCCAGGCAGCCAGGCACCCACCGGAAGGGTAGGGGACCTGTCCAACCTCCCTCCAGTGGGTGCCTGGCTGCCTGGTGGCAGCGGGGAATCAGGAAGAAAATTAAAAATAAAACTTACTGCCTCAATGCCTGTCACCTTTGTCCTTGCCGGTGTGGCCACAGGCCGGCCAACCACCCAGCCTCTGAACATTCGGGTCGGGTCTCAGGTGACCGATGAGAAGTTTTAAACTTCCCACTCAAAACTTCCAATCTGGCACCCAGACCCAACCGGGAAGTTCAAAGCTCAGTTGGCCAGTCAGGTGAGTCCTCATCCCATCCCTCTGGAGGGTGCCTGGCTGGCCTGTGGCAGCAGCAGCAGCAAGGAGGAGGTGGGCGAGCATCGGTGGTGGTAAGTTTTTTAAATGTTTTTATTTAATCCTAACCCTAACTCTAACCCTAACCCATCTGCCACTGATCACCAACCACGGATAACTGAATCCACAGTTAGTGAATCAGCGGATAAGGGGGTTGCACTATAGTGAAGAAATTTGATCTGCCTGTATAAGGTTTGTGAAATCGCACAAAGCAGGTGTCCCCTGTTGCTTATGGCATAGCTGTTTCATCATTCCAATCATGTTAGTCAATTCTTAATGCAAGATTTATAGTCTTCTATCACAGTGAGGTATGTGTGTGTGTTTGGGTTTTTTTTCCAGCTTTTGTTAACCAGCCACTCCTATCAGCATGAGACATGTGTATGATGATGGCATCTGCAGATATGGGTATCCACAAGCACCCCAATCTCATGACAGAACTAAAAATACATTCCAGCAGTTATCTCGCATATTCTGTTTTTAAGCTGTGGCTAAACAGACACACTAACCCTTTTGGGTTTTTATTTTAACCCTGTACCCTGGCCAAGAGCTCCAGAGCACTCTGAAGCTTGCACAGTGTTCTGTGACCTTTGAATTGGCTAAATAAAGGTATTATGGCTTTGGAATGTTCCAGAGTCTATGTTTAACATACAATTGTTATACATTCATACCTTGTATAAAGGAATTAATTCATTCCAAATGAAATTATGTTAAGCAAATTTTCCTTTATACAAATTTCCCATAGAAATGCATTGAAAACAGAGTAATCCCTAACAGCGACCATTTTTATGATGTACAGATTCGCCCCATAGACGATTCTGTTAAGCAAATTTCCCCTATCTCAGGAATTTTTTATGTTGTACAGATTTTATGTTATACAAACCGTTTGTTATACAACGGTCCACTGTATATACAATTTTTATATGCCATCTCTCTGCCCCATAACCACCCGTAATGATCAAACACAAACAACTTACGGTTTGTGACTTTGGCTGCCAGGATCTGGTTGAATTTCTCTGGATACTCTACATTGTCCTCGTCTGTGACAGATTCGAAGTTAATAATAAACATCATGGCTACTCCATCTTGGTTTTTGACTGGGATGATGTGGGTGTTGCAAATGAAGGTGGACCCTAAGGGAGGGGAAAACATGTTTAAACATTTGTAAGTGAAATTGTCCCTCCCCCTCCAGTGATTTTCATGCTGTCAATCCTACAAAGACCACAGCTGTTAAAAAACAGACAAACAAATGAAATATAGTTGTTAATTAGCTGTACCCTAATTTCAAGAAACAAGGAAGGGAAGTTTGTTTTTCTTATCCACGGTGACTAGAGATGGGCACGACTTGAAATTTTTTTTCCGAGTTGTCGTTAGTCGGGCCGGTTCCATTTCGGGTCGTCTCCGTTTTTCGTGAAAATTCGCAAAAATTAGTCGGTTTGTTTTTTCGTTTTTTCTTTGTCGTTAGTACTGGGTTTTTTTGGGGGGGGGGAGCGGGCTCCTGGAGGCACCTCTGTGGGGTGGGTGCCTCCTCTGGCCCGCTATAAAGGGAAAGTGGGCTCCTGGAGGCACCCGTGGGTGCCTCCTATCCTCACCCACTAGGAAGGGGAAGCAGGCTCCAAGAGACCCCTCTACATGGGGGTCTCCCCTCCTCACCTGCTGCTGCTGCAAAATGGTATGCAATAGCTATATGGATATTGCATACCAGTTGTGAAAATGTGCAGACAGTGACTGTGAAGACTAGTGGATGGCACTGAACCCAGAGCCATAGGTGAGATGCCTAACTAAGGCTCTCGCAACACCATGTCTCACACAGAAGGGAATTGTACTTGCGTGTAGTGCAATGCAAGTACATCTGGTTTAGGGTTAAGGTGGGTTAGGGTTAGGGCTAGGGTTAGGCTAGTGACGGGTAAGGTTACGGTGGGCTAGTGGGTTGCACCTCTGGGTGCCTCTCTGACCCACTAAGAAGACAGTCTGTGATGTATGGGTACGGAGTCAAGGGTTAGGGTTAGGGTTAGGGGGCTAGGGCAGGTTTTGGGGGGCTTTTTGGCACATCCCAGAAGTCTCCATGGCCAAGTGGCCATGCGTTTGGTGGGATGGCTCCAAAAATTTGCATGGTTGTCCACTCCCACATGGCTGGCCACTCGGCCAGCCCATCATTGCGCAGGTGTAAATAAAATAAAATAAAATAAAATCAATGGAGGACAGAGGAGAAGAGGAGAGACATTTTGTTGCAAGAAAAAACCCACTGCTACTGTGAAAAATCTGGCAGTTTATAAATTTTTGCGTGTTTCTGTTGTGCTTGTGTGTTTTTTGACCACGATTTCAAAAACAATATTGCATTCACCGCCCCATTTTGGATCCCCCGCCCGCACCGCATGGCATGGCGACTCGAGTCCGGCTGCCCAGGACGGGGGGGAGGCGGTACCCCCCCTCCAGAAACCACTCCTCCGGTAGGTGCCCTGAGCCCTTAGTCAAGCAGGCATTTTTCCGCCTGCTTTTTTGGCCCGGGAATGGGTGGGGGGAGAGTTTAAAAGTTTTTTCCTGTGCCGTCCGTGCCGCTTGCTTGCGCTTTAATTGCGGAGGCCGGCGGCCGGCGAGACTGGGCTTTTGCTGGCTGCCTGCGAGCCTACGGCGAGTCCCACCAGAGCAGCCCAGGACGGGGGATGGGGGGGAGGCCAGGGACCTCCAGAAACAACCCCTCTGGTAGGTGCCCTGAGGCACAGCAGGCATTTTTCCGCCTGCTTTCCGCCGGGAACCGTTTTTTTTTCACTTTTAAAAACTTTTTTCTGTGCCGCGTGGCATCGCGCGATCGGGCAATGCAAGGAACGAGCATGACAAATCAGACCAAATTTGTTCGTTCGTCGGTTCAAGCTCGAAGTCTGGTGGAGTAATTCCCGTTACCGTTTCCGTAGAGTAACGGAAACGAGTAACGGAAACGGAAACGGGAATACAGCTAAGTGGCACAGAAAAAAAGTTTTTAAAAGTTAAAAAAAAAAAGATTCCTGGCCCTAAAAGTAGGCGAAAACTGTCTGAGGGCACCTACCAGGCCAGAAGTGTGTTTTATTTGGGGGGGTTTCCCTGCCCCCCCTCTCCTTGGCTATTGCTACTGCTGCGCTGCTGGTACCAGGCTGGGAGGGTGCCTCCATTTGCCATGCAGTGCGGGGGATCCAAAATAGCGACCGCAATATTTTTTTTGAAATCGTTGCCCAAAACCCCACCAAAGCACCACAGAAACATGCAAAATTGGCTATTTTAAATGCTTGAATTTTTACAGTAGCAGCAGTGGTTTTTTCTTGCAAAAAAGTCTCAGTTGATTTTATTTTATTTTATTTTATTTTATTTTTTTACACCTGCGCATTCGCAATGATGGGCTCGCCCATGGGAGTGGACCATGCAAAGTTTTGGAGCCATTCCACCAATCGCATGGCCAGGTTTTGCTGACTGTACCAGGCTGGGAGGGCGCATCCATTTGCCATGCAGTGCGGGGGATCCAAAATGGTGACCGCAATATTTGTTTTGAAATCGTTGCCCAAAACCCCACCAAAGCACCACAGAAACATGCGAAAATTGGCTATTTTAAATGCTTGAATTTTTACAGTAGCAGCAGTGGGTTTTTCTTGCAAAAAAAAAAAGTCTCAGTTGATTTTATTTTATTTTATTTTATTTTTTACACCTGCGCATTCGCAATGATGGGCTCGCCCATGGGAGTGGACAATGCAAAGTTTTGGAGCCATTCCACCAATCGCTTGGCCAGGTTTTGCTGACTGTACCAGGCTGGGAGGGCGCATCAATTTGCCATGCAGTGCGGGGGATCCAAAATGGCGACCGCAATATTTGTTTTGAAATCGTTGCCCAAAACCCCACCAAAGCACCACAGAAACATGCAAAAATTAGCTATTTTAAATGCTTGAATTTTTACAGTAGCAGCAGTGGGTTTTTCTTGCAAAAAAAAGTCTCCGTTGATTTTATTTTATTTTATTTTATTTTATTTTATTTTATTTTATTTTATTTTATTTTATTTTATTACACTTGCACATTTGCAATGATGGGCTCGCCCATGGGAGTGGACCATGCAAATTTTCCACCAATCGCATGGCCACTTGGCCAGGTTGACCACAGAAACTTCTGGGATGTGCCAATCGGGCATAAACAGCCCACTAATCGTAGCCCAAACCCGAACCCTAAGCCTAAGCCTAACCCATACGCCAGTACACTGTCCTTCTAAGTGGGCACCCCAATACTCACCCTAACCTCACCCGTAACTAGCCTAACCCTAGCCCTTGCGCTAACCCATCTTAACCCTAAGCCAGATCTACTTGCATTGCACTACATGCAAGTACGTGAGACACAGTGGGTGCAAAGAGTCTGCCAGTCCGTCACTTGTGGCTCTGGGTGACTCCTGCAGCTCCCTCCAGGAGCCCGCTACCCCCCCAAACCAGTACTAACGACAATGAAAAAACGAAAAAACAAACCGACTAATTTTTGCGAAATTTCGTGAAAAACGGAAACAAGCCGAAATGGACTGCCTCCGACACACGACAACTCGAAAACGTCATTTTCCCTAGTCGTGCCCATCTCTATTAATGATGCATAACGGATCTGGCAAATTCATACATTCTCTCCAGAACAACCAAATAATCATGCTGTCAGCCATAGGACTCCCCCCCCTCTCTCTCTGTGCATGTATGCAGCGCTTTCTTTTTTGGTGTGTAAGGACAAGACAGGTCATTATCTACTATTTATTCATTTCTTTAAAATATTTGTGCCCCATCTTTCTCTTTAAAAGGACTCAAGGTGGCTTACATCATTGAAAGACAATACTGAGAGCTAACAATAGCAAATACTATACAAATACTAAAGAGGATCAAAGAAACACCATACTAACCAACTGTATCAAAATCAACATCAATACATAGTCAAATTAAGTAATGCATAACAATCCACTTTAAAAAAAAATCCCACCCAGGCAGCCAGTCACACGGGAAAAGCCTGCCTGAAGAGAAAGGTCTTGACTAGACATGGGCACGACTCGGCGAAATTGTCGTTTCTGTTTTCGGTTATCGTTTCCGTTATGTAACGGAAATGGTAACTATAATTAAGCCGTCAGAACTCGAAATTGAACCGAAAAAAGAAAAATTTGGTCGGGTGTTTCATTTCTGTTTGTGGCATTGCGGCGATCGCGCGATGCGAAGCACAGAAAAGGTTTTTAAAAGTTTTTTTAAAAAAACCCTGACTCCCGTCCAAAAAAGCAGGTGAAAATATGCCTGCCTGAGGCTTTGCCACCTACCAGAGGGGTGGTTTCTGGGGGGTCCCCGGCCTTTCCCCCCCGTCTTCTCCTGTCCTGGGCTGCTTGCACCAGGCTGGGGGGGGGTCCATCCTCGTCGTCTGTCTTGCTGCATGCCATGCAGTGGGGGAGGGATCCAAAATGGCGACCGCAATTTTTCTTTTGAAATCGTGGTCAAAAAACACACCAAATCACTACAGAAACATGTGAAATTTATTTATTTTAAATGCCTGAATTTTTATAGTAGCAGCAGTGGGTTTTTAATACCAATAAAACATCATATTGATTTTATTTTATTTTATTTTATTTTTTATTTTTTTAGACCTGCCCATTTGGGCTGGTTATGGGATTTGAACCATCCCACCAATGGCATCACCAGGTTTTTGACTGAAACTTCTGGATGTCTTGGAGGGCATAAAAAGCCGAGGCACCTTCCAGAAATTGCAGTCGGGTGTATGGATGTGGTTGAGGGAGGAGGGCTGGCTGCTGGTGTTGGTGTGATCTGATAGAGATTGAGGAGGGAGGCTGGAGGCTTTAGGATTTAAGTTAGGCAGGCAGGGAGGGAATTGAATTTAGAAAATAATTTCTTTGATTCCCTGCAGCTTTGTCTGCTGAAGGGAATAGCAGTTTATTCTTTATTTCTTCTCTGGCAGTTTGAGGATTTTTTTCTGATATTGGATAAAGGGGGAGGTTCGACTGGGAGTGGGAGGTGTGGATTTATTTTAAAAATATATTATATACTACCATTTATTTTCTATTTTCCCAACTTCAATTTGCTTGCACACACACACATTTGGGGTGTAAGCCAAGAACAGAACCTCTATCCTAAGTGATATCCTAACTGCCCACTCGCCCGTCCGCCCGCGCCACCACCCGCCTGCGGCCCGTGCTGCCGCCCGCCCACTCGCCCGTCTGTGGCCACTGCCTCCCATGGCCCCCAGCCACCGCCGCCTGCCCACACCTCCCCCGCTGCCCCCCCACCCCACCCGCCGCCTAGGGTGCAAAAACACCTAGCGCCGGCCCTGATTGCGGGACGCCCCTATGCTCTGGGAAGTCAAATCACGCTAAATCGCGGTGGAAACGACAAACGACAAACAGAAATGACAAATTTTTGAAAAATTTCACGACAAACGGAAACGACCCGAAACGGACCCGTTCCGACAAACGAAAACTCAAAACATCATTTTTTCTGGTTGTGCCCATGTCTAGTCTTGACCTGCTTGCACAAGGACAACGAAGATGGGGCCAGCCTGGCCTCCTGTGGGAGGGAGTTCCAAAATCTGGGAGCTGCAACAGAGAAGGCCCTCCCCTGTGTCCCCCCCTCCTAAAATCACCTGTGAAAGTGGTAGAAATAAGAGAAAAGCCTCTCCTGGTGATCTTAACACTCTGGCAGCCCTATGGCAAGAAAAGTGGTCCTTGATGCAACTTGGGCCCAGGCCAATTCGGACTTTATAGATTAGAACCAATACTTTGCCCAGAAACAGATTGGAATGTATATCCTTACAATTATTTCCAGACTGAAAAGTTCCTTTGAAATCCTGTTCCAGGTTCATACATTTTTAGGCAGATTATATCCCTATTCCACTAAGAGGAGCTTCAGCTTCGGCCTTTCAAAGGCATATTGTCTGCATCACAGAGCAAACGGAAAGAAAAGAGCAGTCCACCAGGTTGTCATCCAGACCAAAAACGGAGCTGGAAAAGTGGGACTGCTGAAACAGTTAGATACACATAGCATCCTTTTGTTGTCATTCAGTTTGGCTTATTAATTACATTGGTCACTAGCTATGCCAGCAGAGCAATAATGAGAGCTAAGTATATCTATAATGCAGAATCATAAATCATCAGTTACATAAGGACTCCAAAAATGCAAACCCAATGGCCAATAAGGGTCATTTTTTACATTGCTCCCTTCGCAATTTTGAGCTGCAAATAAGCCAGTCTCTCCCTCCCTCCCCACACACATTTTTAATTCCCTCATGCAATTAGCAGATGGAAAGAAGAAGATACCACTGGCAACAAAGCACAGATTAAAATTTCATGCATAGATATTTAAGGCAAGGTAAGATTATATGCAACTTAATAATGAAAAACCCCTGTTTCTTGAGACAAGGACGGGTCACCTGTCAAATCTCCATGCCGATTCCTCACTAAAATGGCATGTCAGTATCAAAACAACCATTCCATGCGTGCAATTTACTTGAGATCCCACCAATTAAAATGATTCCTCAGTGATTTAAAAAAAAACCCAAGACTGAATAATCAATAGATACTCTCATTTTCTGATCTGATCTGATGTGGAAAAAGAACGCTAGTTTGGAGATAGAGCCCATCCTGAAGTCCCAAGATTCATAATAAGAACTAGAGATGGGCACAGAACGAACATTTTTTCATTTCCGTTACCATTTGTCGTTTCTGTTATGTAACGAAATGACAAACGATAATTGTGATGAAAATGAAACGAAACAAACAGAACCACGAAAATTGTGGTCGTTACGTTTCGTTTCGGTTAATGGTGACGCACAATGAAATGAGCTGTTTTAAATGTTAAAAAACGCCCTGGACATCCGTAAAAACACAGTGATAATTATTTATATTGTCTGATAATACCTACCAGAGGGTTGGGGTCCTTAAAACATTTGTTTTTGTCTTCTCCCATTGCGATGTATTTTTCTTTTCCCTTTAAAATGGATGTTGCCACTAGCTACAAAATGGAGGCAAGCCATGTGATGTGGGATCATGTTCAACCAATAGCATGCCCAGGTTGCAGACTGGGCGGGCAGGTCTGGCAGCCACAGAGGGCATAAAAATCTCTGGCAGCCCCCGCCCTCCTTGCAGTCTCTGGTGGGAGTTAGGGTGGGATTGCTGTCTCTGCGACTCTAGCTTCAGTCCTGCAGCCTCCCTGTGTGTGTGCGTGCTGCGTACCTCTTGGTGAGTACTCTCCCCTGCCCCACAGTGCAGTCACTCTGCGGCTACCTTGCACCCTGGGCAATGCTCGCCGCTGCCTTTGCAGCCTCCCTGCACACCTAGTCTATACTGTGTCTCTGCCAGCATCCATTGTTTTAGTGTTTCCCCTCTGGTCTGGGGCGTTGGGGGATGCCTTCGCATGAAAATGCTTTAAAAATCGTGCAAAAAGCAGGTAGAAACGACAAATGAAAAAAAGAAAAATGGTAACAAATTTTTTCAAAAAATTCCCGACAAACGGAAACGAACCAAAACAGACCTCTCAACGACAAACGAAAAACCGAAACACCATTTTTCTGTTTTATGCCCATCCCTAATAAGAACATAAGAATGTAAGAAGAGCCATGCTGGATGAGGCCAAAGGCCCTTCTAGTCCAGCTTCCTGTATCTCAGAGTGGCCCCATCAGATGCCTCTGGGAGCCCACGAGACTAGATATCTATCTCCTGATAACACTCCCCTGCATCTGGCCCTTGAAGTACCCCAGTTTTAAAGCCTGGAGATTACACATCTCCATCTAAGGTGAGGAGATGCAGGTTTTCTTTCCAGGCAACCTGGGCAGGAACTTTAACTATGAATGCTCAGTATGGAGCTAGTTTTGGGGCAGAACCAAAATATCAGTGCACAGCCATTTGACTCCATGTCTTGCGGCTGCCCTCCCCACCTTAATGCATGCATATATAGTATGTGTTCATTTTGACAGATATTTCGCATTCCAGGTTGTTGAGGAAGGCTAAAGGAAAAGAAATTACCTCATGTTTATCAAACTCATACCATTTGTTCATACAAATAATGGTTAGTAACCCGACAATTTTTTAAAAAATCAAACTTATGTAAAAGAGAGGTCACAATCAGTATATAACCCTTTGCGTATTGGACACTGAGTCAACACTTTCTGTGTTGGGTAGCCAGCTGCGAGAACTGGACAATGCACCCAAGAAGTCTTAAGTAAAGACTTGTGTTTGAATGAGACATTGTTAGTAATTATATAGTTCTAACATGAGACATTGTTAGAACTATTAAGGGACTCTTATGATTCAAAATGGTATCAATTCATTCAGTCCAAAATTCATTGTATTGGAATCAACCTAGACTCCTTAACCAACTGTGAAGAATCTCAAATCTTCAAAATTGTGCGCCAAAGAATCTGGGATATAGAGTGTCAAACCATTTCATCAGGGCTCAATCCAACGTGTTCTCCTCACTTTTATGGTTTGATGCCAACTCCAGGAGTAGGAGCAAATTATATGAAACACCTCATTAATCCTTGTCTGTGCCGTGCTTTCATGCTTGCTAGATTGAACATTCTTCCCTCTGCAGTTCTTTCAGGAAGATATCACAACGTTCCATTTGAGAATAGACTTTGTAAACTATACTTACTGGAACCTAACTCAACCTCTCATATCCTTCTCTCCTGCCCCACCCACCACAAGCCCTGCCTTCGGTTTCTGACCCTTTATATTTCTAATTTCTCTGGATCCCCAGAGAGTATAACAAAGCATCTTCTTGAGGACAAACTTCCGGAATTGACAAGCTCAGTGGCAGAATACTTGGCCACCATTTTATATATTAATAATTAGTTTGGGTCCAAGGCCGGCTATTAACCCAACCTTTTAATCATTTTTATCTATTTATTTATTTCCTACCTTTTTATTCTATATTTTGCTGCATCTGACCTTATATTATTTTATGCCAATAAAGGTTCTTGTGATTGTGATTGTAGTAATGAGTATCTAGTACCTCCATGACATAAGAGACGTACTAGTACAATTAGTAAAGCATTCTGACCTTTGTTCACATGCACATCCAAAGATAAGTATGTTCATACACCATATTTACATCCCTAAGTGCTGGACACTAACCAAGGAACATCCTTGCCTCAAGTTGCTGATGTACCAGGTAATACAGTGGTACGTCTGATAAATTTAATTCATTATCCAAGGCAATTTGTTATCCAAAAAACTCGTTATCCGAAAGATAGTTTCCCACTGAAATGAATAGGAAACCAATTAATCTGTTCCAGAGGTTTGAAAAAAAGGCAAAAAAGCTTTGCCCCCCCCCAGACTTCTTTATAAAGTGCACTTTAAAGGCATGCAGTGCTGGAACACTGTTCCAGAACCCCCCTGCAGTGCAATGCAAACATGGACAAAAGAAACTAGCAAGACTACCCTAGCCTTTTCCTGCCAATAATGCAATGTGAAAAATGCAAACAGACAAACATAAGCAGCAAGAGAAATCCAGCCTCTTCATGCAATGGAAAATATTGCAAACATGGACAAAAAAAGCAGCAAGACTACCCCAGCCTGTTACCACCAAAAATGCAAAGAAAAGCAGTGCAAAGATTAATAAAAGCTAGCCCTCTACCTTTCCAAGTTTGAAAGGTCCAAATCCCTCAGCAAAAAGAGGGTGGGGGCAGAATGGCTCTAAAACACCATGAAAAAATGCTTTAACACCTCCCACCCCTCCACAAATTATGGGAGTAGCAATGTATTCTGGGTACACTTTTTGCAAGGCATTATGAAAAATTCATTATCCGAGGCAACCCATAGAGAAAATTTGTTATCTAAGGCAACCCTATAATTTCAATTTGTTATCCGAATTATTTGTTATCAGGGCATTCGTTATCCAAGGTATTACTGTATTCTGATGTGATGATACTGATGTTCTATCCATGGGAGTGTTCTTACAGCACCTGTTTCATCAGACATTAGCCTTGTTTGATGTACCAAATAAGGAAGCAAGGGGCAGTCCAAGGGACTGTCTGATTCTCCAGCCTTAGGTGCCTATCAGAAGCAAGGCTACGTGCTGGGCTTACTCAGTAGCCAAGTCCTTTGATCATCCTCTGCAAACTACAGGTCAGCCCTTGTGGATGTAAAATGCAGCCTCCAAGTGTGCAAATCTTCAAGGGTCATGGATGGCCCTGCCTCTCCACCCCATATAGTCTTTGGTGCCTAGAGCATGAAGATTTGATCACTTCCAGATGGGAATATGGGGGGGGAAAGCACCGGTCCCAGGACCGGTGCCACCCCACCCCACCCTTGGAACCCTACATGCATTCAGTCTGACTGCCTAAATGGGGCTGTGGTTAGATCCCAAATAAGAAGTCGGTTTGCAACTGCTGCCTAAGACACCATCTACATTTCTCAAAAAACCCACAATATGTAGCCAACTCAAAGTCACATCGTGTTTGAGTGTTTCCTGTGTTCCTACTAAGTAATTGAAATGCTCCCTTTAAAAACTTGCTGTAATGTTCACATGGGCTTGAGTCAATCAAGAAAATGGTGTGCTAATATAACCCCTGTGGCCATTTATTTTTAAATCACTTCCTTAAAAAAACACACAAATTGTTCATTGGGTCAACATGAAACTCAATAATACAGGTCAAATCTTAGGTTTTGGGGCTGTGTGGCCGGACCCTTAGCTTAGCTTTACTGGTAAAGGAACAGCTGAATTGAATCCTACTGATGCTGTTCCACAACTGACTCCCTAGAAAGGAAGGAATTCACCTTTGAACTCTTTCATTGACACCACACATATAGCAGCAGAAAAGAAATTAACATGATTTGCATTTGAAGTGTTTGACTCTACTTCATAAAGCAGGGATGGAGAATCACTCTGTTCCCCCCCAACACACAAACACTTTTATCTCCAATCAATGATCAGTGATCCAATCAATGATCCAGTCATTGAAAGCCTGGGAAGCTTTAGCCTACCACTAGGCTGTGTTTTGTAGTCCAGGAATCTACTGCAGTAGAGCTACCTCAAGACAGGAGATGCATGGAACTGAACTGGGGTTTGCATACTTGATGAAAATGCATCCAAACTGGTAAATATTGCAGCGACAGCTATCCATACCATATTGCTTTGATGCAATTCCTCTATGCTTTTTACCTTCTTTCCCAATTTGGAAATCAGCCTCAAATTGCCTGAAATGGCTTCCCCACTTCCTATCAATGGGAATTATTTGTCCTTCACACCTTTTCAGCGAACACTTTAGGTAACACCACTGAATATTTGAAAAGACTAAACTGTGTTCTTCCACTTCCAAAACATCCTTTGCACAAGCAATTCTTTTACAAAGTCACTAGATATCTTCTGTAGCAGGAGGGAGCTCCTGAGATAGGCATGCAATGGCAGTAGTTAAGTACCAAGAGACAGCTTGGCTACCAGTTGCACATAAATGCATCTGCAAGAGCTATAATCCAGCTAAAATCACAGGAGGCTGAAACTAATGCTAGTGATCTGTAATATATCCATTCAACCAGAGTCGTTATTCATTAATGGCATCCCTTATAATTGGCTCTCCTCTTAATGTCAGTGGAAAGAAATCAGGCCTCAATTTATTTCCACTGCACAGCCTTGTTCTCGGTATTCTCTACTCCAGATTCCCCACGATGTTACCTGTTAGACTACAACCCTATTATCCCCACCCCCTTCTGGGCATGTCATCTGAGGATGATGGACATTGTAGTCTGATGTACCAAATTGGAAAAAAGCTGTTCTCTTCGACCATGGATCGCAAAATCTAGCAACCCTCTTAAAGATAAAATAAAATAAATAAGCAATGCCCCCTGCTCTGTAATACTGGATAGAATGAGCTGCACAAAACAACCCAGAGCAACTCGCTTTCTGAATTCTATGGCTCCAGCTTCCGGCCATTTAATAAAGCAGTTTGGCCATGACACTTGCCACGGTTTCCATGGGAACAAACAGGATGACTTAGTAAACAGAAAACAAGCCGTTTAAGACTCTTCCATTTGTGCTAAAAATAGAAAGGCTGCTGGCCTCATGCTGAAATTGAGACTAGTTAATCAGAGAATTGAAGAAGAGGCCAGACAGAAGCGTTACATTTCTAGCTAATTAACCAAAATACACTGTGACTTTCCGGGCTTCAAAATGATTTTTTTTCTGAAGCACTGGGAAGACCTTTGCTCCTCGGCAGCAAGAATTCCTTTGGCATGGAGTGCACAGCTTATTTATTGTGTCAAGCAGATTCATTAGCCTCTCATGCAAATGAAAGGGGTCGAGCGCGGAAGAGATGGTTTTTGCTGAATCGTAGTTTGTTTGACCAGTTGTTGTCATCTTTGGAAATAAGAGGCACACTTTTCTTGTGCCTGCTGCTTTGCTGGCCAGAGAAGAGGGAAGCCAGCCTGAAACCAAGAGAGTCTTCTTCACCTAAAAGAAGGTTTCTATTGAACCTGGAGCAGAGGTGACAGACAGCTTCTCCTGATGACTTCTTCCCCCTAATCTTTCAGGACAGGACATCATTAACAGGACATCATTCTTATAGCGCAACACATAATTGCATCTACTTATGCAGTGAGCGGGAAGGCAACAGAGAGCATGCATGTGCAGGACACTGGCATATTTTCATTTGCATAAACATTTAGCAAGAATCATTGCAGCTTAAATGCAACACATAGCAGCTCTCTGGTTGGGAAGACGATCTGCATGTCTGTTTACTCTACGATCCAGGGTTAACTGTTCTGCCTCCTTAGGTTCCCCTGTCTTGAGACAGTTTTGCAGTGGACAGCCCTTCAAACAGACAATCTCTTCAAAGGGACAGCTCTCCTCCCTGAGTAAAGAAAGGGCCATGCTTTGGCTTTCAGACATCAAGTATTTGAAATGCAGGAGAGTTCAAATGTGAGCATTTCAAGCATTCCAGACCTTAAGCTATGCTCATTGCTTTTGTCACTCTAACTCATGGCGACCTTATGAACAAGAGAGCTGTCCTCTTAATAGGCTGTTCAGGTTTTGCAAATCCAAGGCCGTGGTTTCCGTTATTGAGTCAGTCCATCTCATTTTGGGTTTTGGTCTTTTTCCTGCTGAGTTCGACATCTCCTAGAATTATTCTATTTTCTGCAGAGATCGTCTTGTCATGGTGTGTCAAAGACACAACAACCTTAATTTCATTACTTTTGTCTCTGGAAAGAGCTCAGGCTTGAGTCAATCTAGGACTCACTTGTTGGCCATTCTAATGTCCATTATATATGCAAAGCTCTTTTCTAAGTGAATGTCTCTTTATTAATTGTTGGTTTTCTTCACTGTTGATTCAGCTTTACACACACAAACAGTAACTGGAAATACAGCAGTTCCTTCCTAGCAGCCCCTTTGCATTTCTGTTTTCTGATTTCTTGTCTGTAGCCTCTGGTTGGATAAAACAACACTTACAGAATCTTCAACAATTTCAATTTCTTTATGGCTAACAGCCAAGTTGGGAGAAGGCCTCCTCTATTGCTGCTCCCAGACCTCAGAACTCTCTCCCATGGAAGGCCAGGCAGGCTCCATCTTTGCTGTCCTCCCCAAAGCAGGCAAAGATCTTTCTCTTTAGGCAAACTTTCCCTGAGTAACTGTCTGCAGGAGTGAGGTTTTAAAGTTCTGCTTATATACCACCCCATACCACTTCAAGTAGTCTCTGGGCGGTTCATAGTTTAATTACAGTATGCAGGCTATACATTCCCCACTCCCCAAGCAAGCTGAGTACTCGTTACCTACTAGACATGGGCACGACTAGGCGAAATTCTCGTTTCCGTTTTCGGTTCTCGTTCTCGTTACGTAACGGGTAACGGTAAGGAGAATTACTCCGCTCCAACTTGAACTCGAACCGAAAAAGAAAAATTGGGTCTGATTTTTCGTTGTTGTTCATGGCATTGCGGCGATCGCGCGATGCCAAGCAGCACAGAAAAAAAGTTAAAAAAACAACAACCCGATTCCCAGCCATAAAAGCAGGCGAAAATATGCCTGCCTCAGTGAGGGCACCTACCGAGGGGTGGTTTCTGGGGGGTCCCCGGCCTTCCCCCTGTCTCCTGTCCTGGGCTGCTGGTACCAGGCTGGGGGGGCATCCTCGTCGTCTCCATTTGCCATGCGGTGGGGGGGATCCAAAATGGCGACCGCAATATTTATTTTTAAATCGTGGTCCAAAAACCCACCAAAGCACCACAGAAACATTTGAAAATTAGGTATTTTAAATGCCTGATTTTTTATAGTAGCAGCAGTGGGTTTTTCTTGCAATAAAACGTCTCCATTGATTTTATTTTATTATTTTTATTTTTATTTTTTTACACCTGCGCAATGATGGGCTGGCCATGGGATGGGACCATGCAAATTTTTGGACCCATTCCACCAATCGCATGGCCAGGTTTTGACTGAGACTTCTGGGTGTGTCAGAGAGGGCATTAAAAGCCCACAAACCCTAACCCTAACCCTAACCCTAACCCAACCCTAACCCATACGCCAGTACGCTGTCCTTCTTAGTGGGTCAGAGCCACCCAGAGGTGCAGCCCACTAACCCACCATAACCGTAACCGTAACCCTAAGCCTAGCCCTTACCCTAACCCCAACCCTAACCCAGATCCGTACGCAAGTACACTTTCCTTCTTAGTGGGTCCCAGGCACCCAGAGAGGTGCCTCCCACAGTCCCCTATCCCCTATCCCATTCCCTAACCTGTACGTCAGTACGCTAGTACGTTCCCCTTCTTAGTGAGTCAAAGTGAGGCCCACAGAGAGGTGCCTTGCAGAGCCCACTATCCCCTATCCCATTCCCTAACCTGTACGGCAGTATGCTACTATGCTTCCCTTCTTACTGAGTCAGAGGCACCCAGAGAGGTGCCTCTGCCACCCCACCCTAACATAATGTAATGTAAATGTATGGTCCGCGGCGGCTCCACAAAATGCTTCCCTTGTTTCCCTTCTTAGTGGGTCAGACGTCAGAGAGGCACCCAGAGAGGTGCCTCCCAGAGCCCACTTACTCCAACCCCAACCCCAACCCAAATGACAAACTACAAACGGAAACGACAAATTTTTGAAAATTTCCTCGACAAATGGAAACGAGCCAAAACGGACCAGTCCCGACAATTGAAAACTCGAAACGTCATTTTTCCTGGTCATGCCCATCTCTATTACCTACCCCTGAAGGATGGAAGGCTGAGTCAACCTTGAGCCTGCTACCTGGGATTGAGCCCCAGGTCGTGAGCACAGTTTTAGCTGCAGTACAGGCATTTAACCACTGCTGTGCTTTACTGCTTTGAATGTGATTTTAGAGTGGCTTATGTTTTTTAGCATGGTCGTTTTTGGACCTTTTTAGTAGAGTATTTATATACTTACAGATTTTAGTTTTAAACATTGTCTTTTAAATAAATAAATAAATAAATAAATAAATAAATAAATAAATAAATAAATAAATAAATAAATAAATAAAAGGTAGACAGGCAGGCAGGCAGGCAGGCAGGCAGGCAGGCAGGCAGGCAGGCAGGCAGATAGATAGATAGATAGATAGATAGATAGATAGATAGATAGATAGATAGATAGATAGATAGATAGATAGATAGCTTTAACTGAAGAGTGGAAAGACCAGCTTCATACAGGAGATATATAGGAGGAAATAAGGAAGTCACATTTAATTCAACAGGGAATATCCCAACTTTTGGGGTTTGGGCTGCAGTCCTATACTGTACACTGCTGCCTAAAACTACATCCTATTTAGTTTAATGCGGCTAATAGAGGAGTCCACATGTGATGGACTGCGCTGTCAGCAAATATGGTATAGCAGGCTTTCAAAAAGTGCTCTTATAGTCAAAGGCTAAAAAGCCCTGATGGTGCGAATTTTAAGTACACGACACATTTAATTATTAATGATCACAATCAGTATCAAACACACTTTATTATAAATGAGCAAAACCAGAGACAAAACAACAGAGTGTACTAAGTGCTTTGGTAGGAAGAAAGCAAGGGCACGGTCCTTGCCAAATGGGCTTATATAATGCTTGCTATTAGTTTTGGTTCATTAAAGCTATAAGGAGGCAAGGCCGCCCAACTTAACAGCACAAAAACACGTTAAGCGGAATAAGTTAGCCATGGTGTGCAAGTGAGGCACAGGCCCAAGAAGGAGGCACCTCAGTGTTGAGCGAATGTGCCTGAACAATGTTGCACTGGAATTTTCCACTGGTGGAAAAGAGATGGGGACCCACCTTAATTTAAGGCAAGGGGAGTCCGTTGACTCTGGTGGCAAACTGAGATGCATTAGAGAGTGTGCGAAGGGAAAATGAGATATTGGGGACCAGACCTATGTGGGCTGCACCGCCTGTTCTTCATCCCTTGAAAGTAGCTTGGCACTCTCCTGTGCAGTGGGGGATGCCACCCCACCACCAGCGTTAAAGACGTCTGATTCATCTACATAACTTGGCTGCCTGGCATAGAGGAATGCCTTCTCGCCCTTCCATCATCATCTCAGTCAGCCAAGTACACTCTTCAAAAGGCAGCCCATCTCCTCTCCTCTTGATAATAAAGTGGAAAGGGGTCCCTTCTTTCATTTTTATGTGTGGGTTGTTATATAGAGCCAGGGATTCATAGAACGAAGTCGACTGGACAGGTCCATTAGGGAGGCATCTACACAAAGCCATATCAGATGTTAGAGAAAGTACAGAAAAGCAACTAGTTAGACCTTGCAAGAATTACTCGTTGGTGCTAAAACGCCGAGAATATGCCAGTAGACTGGATACTATGGACACTGTAGTCCAAAACCAACTTTTTGGAGGCCTGATTGGCATGAGTAGCATTGGATCTCACTGTGATTACCACCCTTTCCCTATATTTTCCTGCTGCTTATCAAAATCTCCATGATGATCAACATCTCATGTTTTATTTAAATCACTTCTTCTACTGTAGTTTATGAGGACTGTCCAATCATTGTGCCTAATTTTTGTAATCCTCCCTGGTAGCAATATCCCTCATTTGGCAACATCATCAGATTTCATTAGCATACCCTTGTCTTTAACATCAAGGAATTTGATTAACATTGGTTTTAAATGGCTCCCCAGATCTGAGGTTTGAACAAACTTCACTAACATGATCTCACTAACAGCCTGCCTTTTCTCTTCTGAGTTTATTTCCCCAATTACTCCCTCCTTCCCTATTAAACTGGCTTCATTAACATCCTGTCCTTTCATCATTTTCCTGGAAGCAGCATTATCTGCTTGTATCAAACTGCGTTGAATCCTTAGGGGGTGGGGGAAGGATCAGTTTGGTCTCTCCCATTGGCTCAGGTCTGAGTTAAATGTTGACTTCTGATATCCCACTTTCAGGGCCAGGCAAAATATCGACTGGCATCTCCTGGCCTATCTCTGGGTGACTTGCAAGAGGTGACTTCTCAAACAAAGAAGAAAATGTGTGTGATCCTTGGGCATAATACAAAAGCAAGGTTGGGTGATCTGACTATTGAAAAATAGGGAATGCTGAATAACCAGCAGAAACCTTTTACATGACAAGATTGGGAGAAATGTTCTAATCTGAAACCTACCACCTCTGAGCTGATTCAGTAGCTTTTGGGACTTGCCTTTTTTTTTTTTAAAGCAAACTTGGCCCACTTTGGCTGTGGATTTCGGAACTTGCATGTTGATTCTGCATCATGTTCTGTAACATGTGGCCTGAGCAAAAGCTGTGTGAAATCAAAGGCTAACTTATGTTTCTGATTTTTCTTTCTGTGCTTTGTGGTCTAATAAAGGTATCAGGCTGGCTGGATAGGTCAGTAAGCAAATATTCCTTCTGATCACTTACAGATAGAATTTCTAGGTCTCATCCAAAAAGGCTCACCAAACCCAACCAAGTTCACCCATTCAGATTGCTTTCTTCTTTTTTTCACATTTAACTTTTTATATCCAAATTTTATAGTGTATATTGGATTTGTTCCCTTCTCACTTTATACTTTTTGTGAACCTACCCTTCTTGCTTGTTCTTTGTATTGGGAGCTGTGTAATAAGTAAATTTTTCCAATGTGAGGTTAATAAAGATTTATCTTATCTTATCTTTCATGAGTGACTCTTGTCACATTTAGGATCCATTAGGCTCAAACAGCGTTAGCTGCCTAGATGCCCTAAGCACATCCGATCTCACCTGATTTCAGAGGCTAAGCAGGGTCGGCCCTGGTTAGTACTTGGATGGGAGATCACCAGGGAATACCAGGTGCTGTAGGCGCCTGGATTAGGAACTGGCAAACCACTCCAGTATTCCTGCCAAGAAAACTCCATGGATGTGGAGTCACGAAGGGTCGGTCACGACTGTAACGACACAACACACACACACACAGGCTCAAACAGCAGAAGCATTCTAAGGTGAATCCAGCCATAACATCATAGTCTTTCTTCCATGAGTGAAAGGCAGAATATCACATGAAATGTCATGTATGAAAGAAACCCCAATACTGCCTCCAAGAAACAATGGCAACCACATTTTAAAATGACAGATTCTACCATTTTCTAATGCACTCAATGCCAGGGAGAAGGAATATTTACATCCACGTGCAATCACCTCTCTTCACGAACACCAACAGGGATTTGGACCCCTTCATTTGGGAGACATATATTTTGATCCATCAAAGTTCACACTGAAATAAATCTGTTAGGTAAGTGCTCTAATATTTGCTTTTCTCCTTCTCTTCATCTTCTTGACACCATGAAAGATAGCCATTAGCACAAAGACCGACCAGCATCCTCCCTGGCTGTTACTTCTATTTCTAATTTCCACACACAAGTCACCACTCTAGATCCAGAGCTGTGGAGTCAGTAGATAAATGTTCCGACTCTGACTCCTAAGATGTTTTTACTTCCGACTCTGACTCCGACTCCCCGACTCCGACTCCTCTGTATTAATATGCAAATTTATTTACTATTTACTTATTTACATAAAGTAAATATTTACATATTTACTTAATCCCTTATTAGTGAGAGGCTAGGTTACCCATGGGCGCTGTGTAACAGCAGAACACAACACTATGGAAAGTATAAGTATTGCCGCTCCTAATTGTGCGTTGCAAGCCATATAGTGAAGCACATGAAAAGCATGCTTCTTCACGGTCACTTAACATGTTCATTTTGCGGTTACATGAGGCACTCTATGCATTGGTCTTTATTCTTACAGTAGAGAAATCATTAATTATAACTTTTTGTGAATTGGGACATTTAAACTTGCTTTTTAGAAAATTCCAATCTAAATTTAGTAGGAGTCGGAGTCGGATTCGGAGTTGGTGCATTGTTTGCCGACTCCGACTCCGACTCCAGGTACCCAAAATTTCCTCCGACTCCAACTCCTCAACTCCGACTCCGACTCCACAGCCCTGTAACTAGATCAAGTATCCCTTTAAGAGTTAAGACAGAATTTTGTGGTGATGAGCCATTACATCTCCTGAGGTAAGGTGACCCAATGAATAGGTGACCTCTAAATGGACCAGCCAGTAATGGCTGTAGTCAGGACTTGCCAACTGGCAGAGTATCTGGAGCAAAATGGTGGAATTACCATGGCATGAGACAAAAACACCAGCTGAACCATTTCGTAGATCTGCTCTTTCAATTCTCAAAATAGCTGACTGTTAAGCTTCGTGCATGAAACAGATGTTCAGCATCCACCTGCCAGGTCACTCATAACAGAACAGATGTCCTTTTCCCAAACGCAGTTACAGTATTATACTGAGATATCTCCTGCACATTGGTGAAATGGAGCTTGGAGGACACCATTTTGTTATGGTTCAAATTCATCTCTGACTGCAGCTGTCTGCCAATGGCATTAAATGACTCGTGCTAAAGCTTTTCCCCTTTGGATTGGGGATGACACCGGTCACTCATCCTTCATGTTTGTTTTTAATCATCTGCCCTTACATTTTGTGGAGATCACAGAAGTCCTGAATCTGGGATTTGTGGGGGTGATAGGTTAGGGCCTTCTCCATGGTGGCTACAATGCTATGGGATTTATTAGCTGCAGATATATGCTCTCCTTGTCCTTCTGAAAACAGGTTAAAACCATACTGTTCAAAGAGGCCTTTCGAATATTTAACACTATAACATCTTTGTTGATTGAGTTGATTTTTATTTCGATTTCCCATCCAGTTTTCCTTCATTTTGGGCATACCCTGAGTTTAACACTTCTTTCTATCTATGGTTTGTGAGTGGTATGGGGTCATGACATTTTAATTGTTATCTATCCAGAGTAGTGCTTCTGCACTGGATGGGTGGGACTGAAATGTAATGAATGAATGACTAGATTTATATGACTGTTAAACTTCTTTGTAGTACTGTACTTGTAATTGTTTCCATTACAAGTTGTTGTTTGCTGAGATACACCATATTGTTATTTCTCTCTCTATTTGTACAGTATTAGCTAGTTTAAAAAAGCAAAAGTGTTCTGCTTATATTGTTGTCTTGTTTACAATTTTAATTACAGAGTGCAGGATGCCCCCAGCAAGCACATTTTACCGACCTCGGAAGGATGGAATGAGTGAACCTTGCCTTATTTCTCCTCTTAAGGCTATTTGTACAGTATTAGCTAGTTTAAGGCAAGGATCGTAAATGTTTTTAACAGACTCTTCTGTTTTAAGTTGTCCTTTATCTGATGACTCAGTTTGAGATTATTTTTAAAAAGGATTTGTTTTTTAAAAAGGGAAGAAAATAGGTGTGAGGAGCTATCCTGTGAACAGCTGATTGAACAAAGCAGGCTCTCAGGTCACCTGATCACACTTTTCTCTCCTCAGTGACACAATGAAATATTTCTGTTTCAGTTATAGCCATTATTTTTTCAGTTTGCAGGTCCAAAAATAGATCAGCAGATGGACATTTTCATGCAACTCTGTCCTTTGTTTGGGTGGTGTACCTCCTCCATTTTGCCAGTGTATCCATGCCTTTCCTGATGAAGTTGCGCAACATGGGATCTGAAACTTCTTAGCACCTCCAGGTCCCACCATAACTCACAAATTTACTTTTTCTGGTGATTTCTTTCTTTCTTTAGGCTCAGAAGATCTTGTCATGCCCTCTATAAGATCTTGTCATGTTTCCTCCCCCACCCCCATGGCTTGGAGGCACAACACACACACACACACACACACACACACACACACACAGAGTGGTGCCTCGGATAACGATGGCAATTCGTTCTCCGAGGTTAGTTGTTATACGAAACACGTTATCTGAAACGCAGTTTCCCATAGGAATGAATGGGAAACCATTTAATCCATTCTGGAGCCTAGGAAAAAGGCACAGACACCTGGTTTTTTTGCTCAAACTCTTTAAAAAGTGCACTTTAAAGGTACAGATGCAATGTTACCTGGGATAACTTTTTTACTGATGTATGCTAGAAATTCATTATCTGAGGGAGTCCATAGGGAAAATTCGTTATCCGAGGCAGCCCATAGAGAAAATTCATTCTCCAAGGCAGACCTCTATCTATCTATCTATCTATCTATCTATCTATCTATCTATCTATCTATCTATCTATCTATCTATCTATCTATCTATCTATAATCCCATTATTATTTTTTAATTTCAATTTTAATTTGGACAATTCGGGTTACAAAAGAGAGCACATGTTCAAGGGCCATAATATGCAAACTCTGGACTTTTGGAGGTGGATTGTGCCTGCTCCGTAGTCCTGACTCAGCACTAATCTCTTGGGACCAAGCCGTTCCATCACAGCATGCCCACAGCAAGGAAATGTGTTTTGCGGCCCCCACTATCAGGTTCCATCAGAGCGAGATGCCCTCCATTAGCAGAGTGACCATGATGGGAAAGTGCAGGCTTTCTTATGAGACAGTAGCAGCCGCCGATGGATCTTTAAGGTCATCCCTTTCTTTTCAGGTTCACTGCCAAGGAGCAAGTAAAAATAGCTTGCAGGTGGAACTGCCTGACATCTGCATCTGTACCCTGGTGCCACACTGAAAATGGCAGGGAGGCGGGGGTGGGGATGGAGAGAGAGGCGAGTGGGTAGCAATAGAGTAATAAATATCTTTGGTTAGATATTTATGTGGGGTCTTAGGCTACAAATGATGAAACGAGACCTCTTCCCCTTGACATTTTCCAATCCTCCGGGCTCCCACATCATGTGGCCATTTATCCTGTCACCGGAGTTTCTGCAGAGTCTCATCCACATGATTTACTCAGCCGAAGAAGGGCTTCTAGGGCATTTCTTTGGCACTATTTTGGGGAGGGAGAGGAACAAACCCTTCAGAAAAGCCATAAAATGAAGCCCTCCTAAAGGGTGGGCACAAATATATCTGATGCCACCTGAAATCACTCCAAAGCTGCCTTCTGCTGGGTTTTGTTCTCACTGCGTTTCCAGACTGTTGTGTGGCTATAAATAAATACTGCTCAGACCACCCCCACATCAGTGTTTCTTATAATATCCACCCAGACCCCAGGCTGGCTAAGCCTGTGATCACAATTCAACAATATTTTGTATTTATATCTAGAATGTTTGACTGTTCAAATGCAACACACACCAGGCAGTGCTGCATATTTACATGTGGAGTAGTGGGTAGAGCATTGGCCCAGAACTCTAAAGATCTGGGTTCAATTCTATGATAGGCTGGAAAACTCACAACATAACCTTGGATGCAATCACAGTTTCCCGACTCATCTTCTCTCAAGGATTTTGGATAGGTCAATGGTTTAGACCAGGCATGTCCAAAGTCAGGCCTGGGGGCCAAATGTGGCCCGTTTTCAAATTCTGAGTGGCCTGCGGCTTCTTCTCCCCACCGGGTCAGCCTGTCTCACATCCTCACCAGCTGGCCTCTCCCCATACTGGATGGAGGTGTTAGCTTGCTGTTTTATGGTTTGCTTGCCCTCCCTGCCTTCGTCCATCTCCCCAGCCACCTGCCCAGACTATCCACCCCCAGATCCATTGCTACAGCATCCTCCCTGCCTCCTTGCATGTTATAGAGACTTGTCCAAAGTTTGGCCAGGAGGTGAATAGTCGGCCCACACACATTTTCACCTCACCAAATCTGGCCCTCCTTACAAAAAGTTTGGACACCCCTGGTTTAGACCAATGGTTCTCTGCCTGTGGGTCCCCAGATATTCCTGGACTGCAACTCCCAGAAATCCTGGCCAGCTCAGCTAGTGATGAAGACTTCTGGGAGTTGCAGTCCAGGAACATCTGGGAACCCACAAGTTGAAAATCACTTGTTTAGGGCATTGACTGTGAAGCCAAAGGTTGGGGGTTTAATTCCCCTGTGTGCCTCCTTGAGATGGGTTGGACTTGATGACCCATGGAGTCCCTTCCAGTTCTGCAGTTGTCGGATATTGTTTTTGTTGTTATTATTTGTTGAGAGAAGAGAGTGAGGGCAAGATGCCTATGTAAGCTGCTCTATACTCACTGGAGAAAAAGGCTGACATAAATTTGACTAATAATAGTAAGCAATCTCAATATAGTACAAACCTCTTACAGTAGCTTCAGCTTTCCTCTCCTCACAAACTGTCAGGCTAGAGAATCATGAGGTTGGGTCTAGTTCCCAAAATCACAAATCTGCACACTAGTAGTTGTGCCACAGTTGAGCCCTCATAAGGCGGCACTTAAAAATGCATTAGAAGGAATTGGTAAGATAGGGTGAACAAGAGCGGGAAAAGAATTTAACTCATCTTGTTTTGATTTCTGTCATCTGTCTAAATTAACTGCAACCCACTCCGAGTTGCTTGGATTGAGTCAAATTTTAAAAATCCAAATAAATGCATGATGATGTTTTTAAGAATAAAATATGGATTGCAATTGAAAAATAAAGCCTGAGATATTGTGACTTGCCTATTACAGGAAGAATTAACATCTCACACCACAACTGCTATGTATTAGCAGGTATACGTGCACAAACGATGGACGGACAAATACATTGCTTTTCTCTTCTTCCGTTTAGTGTGTGTGACACTGGTCTGGATACACATTCCTACAACTGTCTATTGTTCATTGTTCATTATTTATTTTATGTATGCCAATAAAGGTATTGATTGATTGATTGATTGACATGCACAAACGTGTATATATGCCCAGAAGCATAGCATAGAATCATAGAATAACTGAGTTGGATGGGGCCTATAAGGTCATTGACTCAATGCAGGAATTCCAATAAAAGTGTGCCTGACAAATGATTGTCTTCATTTCTCTCAAATGCCTACAACATCGAATTGTTAACCATCTCCTGAGGCAGTTGATGCCATTGTTGTACTGTTCTAACAGTTAGGAAGTTTCCCTGATATTCAACTGAAATATGGCTTCCTGCAGCTTAGGCCCATTATTATGTGTCCTGCACACTGGGATGGGTGAAGAGCAGATCTTGCCCCTCCTTTGTGTGGCAATCTTTCAAGTGAGACCACATTTCCCTTCAGTCTTCTTTGCTCAAGGCTAAGCATGCCCAGTTCTTTCAGTCTTTCCTCAGAGGGCTTGGGTTCCAGTCCCAACTGTTTACCTCCTCTAAATTTGTTCCAGTTAGTTTGTTTGCACACACACAAACACACAAGAATAGAGCTGATGTTTTATATATAGTGATATTTCTTTACAGTGTGACATGAGCAAAGCTAACCCATCCCTGCCTGGAGGTGCAGGTATCTGAACGTATGTAAGGCTGCATAGTCCACCATACTAGACTAGAACATAAGAAGCTGAGGATCTACTCACAGCACAATCCCATTCAGCTTGAAATACAGTGGCCATGAGGAGGGCTACATATAACTGTCTGAGTGCACTGGAAGGAAAATTGAGATATAAATGAACAAGATGTGTTGTGATCTTCAAACCTAGTCTCCTTGCTGCTCTGAGGAAGACAGAGCTGACCCACTTGGGGGTGGAGAGGGGGGACCCATCCCTGAGCCTTCCAATCTGGGGAGGTGACCAATTCCTCAGCCTATCTGAGGGACTTGTCCAGCCCCTCTGTTCACAGTAGTCATTGTGCAACATGGCTCCAAGAAGGTGGAATCTGGTGCATGAAGGAAACCATGCCAGCACACCCTTGGAGGTGAGAAGAAGTGTAGTACAGGTTTCCCCCAATCCTCTCTCCCCAGTCCTGCAATGAGGGGGCAGCTAGAGTGGAGCAGAGCAGGGTGGGAATTATTTGCTTGTAATTTGTGTAACACTCTTGAATGGAAGAGGCACCTGAGCTGCAGAAATTGGGCACCACTTCTTCTGGAAACCACAAGTCCCAGCAAAGCAGGATGAGAAGAAACATTCAGTCTCTGAGTTTTAATGCCTGAAGAGATAATGATGACAAGAACGAGATGAGAGGCGAGGACAACACGAGCAAATTCATGTAGAAAGTTACTTTAGGGAATTCAGATACCCAGAATCCTCTGTACTGGATTGGGCAGTTTTAAGGTGATCTCCTCATTTCCTCACACTTTGTCACAGTTTGATCTGGGGAACATGGGGTGAAGGCACAAACTTCAGAAACTTGCTAGATTACAAATGAGGTTTTAAAAATCTGGATTTTTGTTGGAGGTGTGAAAGATTTTGGAAACATTTTTGTGCACAAGGTGGGAGTGTGCACCTGTCCCCAAATGGTGGAAGGACATTTTGGACTCTGCTAAGAATACTGTAGGGTGTGAAATACTGACATGTCCTTCATTTCCTAGATCCTTATGTAACAATTGAAGAACATCACATTCTGGTTAGAAAGTTTTGGCTAGAACACTCACTGGCAAAATGGTGGCAACCTCAGAAGCCATATTATTTATTTATTTATTTATTTATTTATTTATTTATTTATTTATTTATTTATTTATTTATACCGCCCATCTTCCGAACGGAACTCTGGGCGGTTTACAATTAAAACAACTAAAACAGAAAATACAGAAAAATGGCAAAAGGGCAAAAGGGCAAAAGTACTAATAAAATAAGGAGGGATGAAACCCTCCACAAGAGATGACGCGGGCAGCAAAATGCAAAAAAAAAAAAAAAAAAAAAAAAAAGCAGATTAAGTAAAAAGGTCGTCATATGCCTCTTTAAAAAGGTGAGTTTTCAGAGCCTTTTTAAAGGCGGGCAGGGACTGTGCTAGGCGCAGCTCACTAGGGAGATGATTCCATAGAGTGGAGCCCACCACAGAGAAGGTGCGGTTATGCATGAGCGATTTCCATGCCTCCCTGGGTGTGGCCACCCTAAGTGAGTGCGCCTGCACCATTCTCATGGGCCTGACCCCAGTTGACCTCTGGGAGATGCGCTCCGACAGGTACTCTGGTCCCAAGCCGTGGAGGGTTTTGAAAATCAAAACCAGGACCTTGAACCTTATCCCGAGGACAATGGGCAGCCAATGCAGGTGGGCCAGAACAGGGGTGATGTGCTCGAATCTACGGGCACCCACCACCAGTCTGGCCGCCGCATTCTGTACCCGCTGGAGTCTCCGGACAAGGGTCAAGGGCAACCCCACATAGAGGGCATTGCAGTAGTCGATCCTTTAAATCATGAGAGCCTGCACAACTGTCCTCAGGGAGGACTCATTGAGGTACTGGCAGATCTGGGTGATCCTGAGGAGATGGATAAAAGTGGCCCTGGAGACCGCTGTCACCTGGGCTTCCAGGGAGAGGGCAGAATCCAGGACCATGCCCAGATTCCTGGCCCTGTCTGTAGGCTGGAGGGAAACACCCCCCAGTCTAGGGAGGGGGGCATTGTACCCAGACAAGGGCACCCCAAAGAACAGAACCTCTGTCTTCTCTGGATTCAGCTTGAGCCGGTTAGTCCTGGTCCATTCCAAGACCCCCTCCAGGCACAGGTCGAAGGAGCGTACTGCCTCCTCCGCAGAAGAAGAAAAGGAGAGATAGAGTTGTGTGTCATCAGCGTACTGATGGCAACAAACTCCAAATCTCCTGATGACCTCCGCCAGTGGCCTCATATAAACGTTGAACAGCATGGGTGAGATTGCAGACCCCTGGGGCACCCCACAAGGGAGTGTCCAAAGAGCCGACAAATCATCACCCAGCTGAACCCGCTGAGACCGGCCGCCGAGAAAGGAACAGAGCCAGTTTTGCTGTAAAAGGGGCCAACATTTTGACCCTCTGGATGTTTTGCCTTCTCAGCCCACAGAGTTCTCATCTGAAACATCTGGAAGACTAAATGGTCACCACCTCAGTCTGTCTATGAATTTAGTTTTAAACAGTCTCAGAAAAAAAATGCAAGACTTTCAGTTGCCTTAGCTGGGGCTCTAAAATGGCTTGAAAGCAGAAATTCAGTAAACGTATCACACAGTAAAAGTGTTCTGCTTCTGCTTATATACCGCCCCATACCACTACAAGTCGTCTCTGGGCGGTTTACAATTTTTAATTACAGTGTGCAGGCTACACATTGCCCCCCCAGCAAGCTGGGTACTCATTTTACCGACCTCGGAAGGATGGAAGGCTGAGTGAACCTTGAGCCTGCTACCAGGGATTGAACCCAGGTCGTGAGCACAGTTTTACCTGCAGTACAGGCATTTAACCACTGCGCCACGAGGCATCTTTGTAGTGTTAATGAGTGATATTAATAAGTGATTCTGGGGCGTGGTGGATCAGTGGACTAAGGCTTCTGAAAACTGTCAGCTGCAAAGTCGGCAGCTTGGCGGTTTGAATTCCAGGTGCCACAGAGCAGAGTAGGTTCCTGCTGTGAAGCCCAGCTCCTGCCAACCTAACAGTTCTAAAGCATGTCAAAGCGAGTAGATAAATAGGTACTGACGTAAAAAGTGGGAAGGTAAAACAGTGTTTCCTTGCAGCCAAGAGATGGAAAGGTTGCCTCTTTCCCTGCTCAGCACCACAGCTGTCCTCCTCCTCCTTCCTGAGGGCTTCCGTAGGGCTGAGCCCAAACTAGAGGCTTGGCAAAACTAGGCAGGACTTAGCTCTGAAGGCTACAGCAGAGAATAACTTGACCACAGGTTTGTTTTCCCTAACTATTTTTATCTCGTTTTCTTAAAGTCATGTTATCATTTTCTTTTAAAAGGTCCCTTCTACAGGGTTAGTTACTTTTTCAAATAAAATGCTTATAAATATTTTTATAAGTCCTCGGTCCCTCAAACGACCAACCCAAAAGAAACATTTTAGGATGAAGTAAAGCTACTTCCATGCACTTAAAAAGCACCATTGCTATTTATTTACTATTGATTACATTTGTTTTTATAAACAAAGAAACAAACCCAACATCATTAGGCCCCTGATGTGTTCAGAAACCTTGTTCATATTTATGTGAAAAATCTCACAATACTTTTTTTATGCCCTTCTATTTAGGACTTTGATTTCTCCTCCTTCCCAGAAAATGATCCCCTAAAAAGTGTTGGAAAAGCTCATTTGAATCTCCTTGTGACAAACTGCAGTTATTAGTGAAAGTTGATGTTAACCATACTGGCATTCAAGGGAAGGAAGTAGGAGTGGAAATCTTTTTCTATGGAAGACTTTTATCCCTAGCCATCTGAACACCTTCCAATTTGATTCCCTAAAAGGAGGCTTGAATCGCAAAGGATGGATAATATACTGGAACTTGCTTTGTTATCCTTTCCCAACCCCAGGGGAACAATTGGGAGGGGAGTACATCCCTCCAAACATCATAGAAAGACCTTGATGCTAGAATCCCAGCCAAATAGGACGCCTTGTTGGCTCTCCTGGGCAAAGCCATCTGTCAGGTTGGCTGTGTGCCTTCCTCTCCTTGCTCACTGCCAGTCTCTGGTGCAGAAAAGGAGGCACAGTACTCCATGGTGGAGCCCATGCTGCACAGACATAACCTGTCATGTTCCATCTCTCGTAGCATCTCCAGTTAGACCAGAGGAGAGAGGGGGAAAATGAGGTGACAACAATATTGAACTAGAAGGACCAATGGATGAACATGAGGTAAAGCAGCTTTCTGTGGTGCTCGGTCATGGAGGCAGAGCTCAGAAAAGTTATTTTTTCAGACTACAATTCCCAGAATCCTCTAGCCAGCACATGATGGCTAGGCAACATTAGGAATTGTATTCTATACCTGTCTTCCAAGGTCTAGGAAAACTACCGATTTTGCATGCCAAAAGCCAACCAACCAACCAAATAAAAAAATTCAATCACTGGCACCTTCGTGCAGAGTCAGTGGTTCTCAACCTGTGGGTCCCCAGATGTTCCTGGACTGCAACTCCCAGAAGTCTTCATCACTAGCTGACCTGGCCAGGATTTCTGGGAGTTGCAGTCCAGGAACATCTGGGGACCCACAGGTTGAGACCCACTGGTGTAGAGCATGGAACGTAGGGGGAACATCTTGCCCTGAAATCCTGCAGATCACTGCTCTTCATTCATTTGTTTATTCGTCCGTCCGTTTGTTCATTCATCTGTTGGTTTATCTATATCCTGCTTTTCCACTAACAATTATCAAAATATTTTACTCTACAACATTTTGGAATAGTAAGAATTTATGAAACAGAGAAACAATTGCAAGCAACATCTTCTCAACATTGAAATGCATGATACGGTGTGAAACAGTATTACGTAAAATCCAAAAAAGGTACCTTAATTCTAAAATGTAAATGAAGGTGAAAGAGCAAAAAATTGAGGACAAAGCCAGATATAAAAATATAATAGAGACAAAACAGAGTTGCTTTCCCCAAAAAGCCACACACATGGTGCTGGCTACAATTACGGTAGTTCTGACTCAGAAGCAGTTTCCACTATTGTTACAGGTAAATCCCTGAAGCCTGTTCCAATCCCACCTACTGCCCATAACTTTATCTCTCTTCCACAAAAACTTCACACACACTTTCAAAATCATATTATCTTAATCTTACACCACTTCTCTTCATTGCTGGGGACCACCCAAGCACTATGGTAGACAAGGGGGGGATAATTTTGTGAGGATGATTCTGGGACTCATTCACCACAAACCATCTCTGCGAGTCTTTGTCTCCAAGTGGAGAGGAAGACACAACCTCGCCCACTCATCCCGAGCAAGAAGAGCAGCCAATTATTTAGGGCAAATGGGGAGGTTCACCTTGCCCCACTCCACTCTTGCCTGCCTTCTTTTTGGAAACAGAGCCAGGTCCCATTCTACCTACCTACCTACCTACCTACCTACCTACCTACCTACCTACCTACCTACCTACCTACCTACCTACCTACAGTCATACCTTGTTTTACGAGTACCTTGCTCTATGAGTGTTTCACAAGACAATCAAACATTTCTGATCAATTTTGCCTTGATCAACAAGCAATGTTTTGCAATATGAACACTGGAGCAGGTTACATGATCATGTGAGCCAATGGTGGCTCTCTCTCTCTCTCTCTCTCTCTCTCTCTTTCCATGCTGCCTAGAATGCTCCATCTAAGGCAAGCCTCCAAAGCAGAGGGAGGAGGGAGGAACATTTTCAATGGTGAGTGCAGGTTAGGGTTTTGTTTTATTTTTCTTTATAGTCATATTTTTACTTAATTTGTTTTCAACATCCTTTCTTATTTTTCAAGCCATTTCTAGTCATGGGACAGCTAGTCAAGTGAGTATATGGCTACAACTTGCACTTTATTGTTGTCACATAAAAAACACAGAGTAAAATCCAGTTGTTAGCCCCAAGAAGAATAGATTCTGCAGCCAGGTACCTAAACCATGATGGGGAAGTGCACTTTTAGCCAACTTATTTTGTAAGTTTATGTGTACAATGTGTAGTCTATGGGGCCCCAGAACTAATCATCTGAGTTTCCATTATTTATCATTAGGAAATATGTTTTGATATACGGGTGATACAGTTTTCAAGCATGTTTCCGTAATGGGTTATACTTGAGTCGTAAACCAAGGTATGTATGTATGTATGTATGTATGTATGTATGTATGTATGTATGTATGTATGTATGTATGTATGTATGTATGTATTTATTTATTTATTTATTTATTTATTTATTTGACATATCAATCAACTGAAATTAAAAGATAATGTCTTCAAACAATAAGACAAAATGGCAAAGAAAGTAAATTAAGTGCTGACAGCATCTATGTGTTAAGATAGTATTATATCCGGGAAAGCCTATGTGAGCAATCATGCTTTCAAAGATTTCTTGAAAATTCCCACTGAGGGAGGCCAGACATATTTCAGTGGAAGACTGTTCCACAAGTCGGTAGCTACTCCCAAGAAGGCCTGATTTCTGGTCTTCTTCTGGGCCTCTCTCGGAGGTCAGTGCTCTCAATAGTATGGCTTGGGATGAGTGAACAGGTTGAGTAGATCTTAGTGGAGGAAGGTGTTCTGCTAGGTATTGAGGTCCTGAGCCATTGAGGGCTTTAGATGTTAGCATCAACACCTTGAGGCTGGGATGGAAATGAACAGGTAGCCAGTGCAACAGAGTAGGGGAGATATGATAATATTTGTTTAATCCACTCGATAGTCTGGCCACCATAATCTGGACCTGCTGGAGTTTCAAGACTGCCATTGCAGGGACTAGCAAGGTGAGGGACCCAGGGTCAAGGTGAGTACGCACCTGGGCGCTCCACATCTGAAGAAAAAGGCACAAGAGACTGAATATACTACCTGGGACTCCATAGAACAAGGTCCAAAAGTACACCCAACACATGAACCTCAGCCTTTCCAGAGAGAGTAGCCCCACTGAAGAAAAGAGAGGCCCCTACCTGCAGGACTTTCATCTTGTCTGGGTTCAGCCTGAGTCTTTTATCCCTCATGCACCTCAGGACAGCATCAAGGCAGGGCTCAAGGAATGGGGCAGTCTCCTCTCCAGAAGGATGGAAGGAAAGATACAGCTGTCTCCCCAAGCTGTATTCTCTGAAGGTGGTCTTCTAGGAAGGACCAGGGCCAGGACAAAGCTTGGCTGGTGATCTCTAACCCATAGAAACACATACACACAAAGGATACTGTGGTCAACAGTATCAAAGGCCTCTGAGAGACTGAAGAGGACCAGCAGGCACCATTTTCTCTTTTTGGTCTCCCTTCGTGCAGGGTGACCAATGCTGCCTCCATGCCATGGCACACCCTGAAGCCAGACTGTAATGGGTTGAGAGCACTGGTCTCCTCCAGGGGTGCCTGTAGCTGACCAGGTACCACCCTCTCCACTTGCTTACTTAAGAATGACCATAGTTCTATCGTTACTATTGCCATTCACAACCATGTTGGGATTTTATTTTTATGAATGAGCCTAATGAGTGTTGTGTCGCCTCAAGGGCTTGAGGGATCCTGACCTCAAAGAGAGTCACATTCATGATGGAGGTGACCCATTCTGTCATTATTGGCCTGTCAAGCCATGATCTAGTTAGGTTGTGATGGCCCTATAGTGGTTAAAACACCCTGCCAATCTCAGATGACCACACAGGCTAAAATTGGGTGACACTCACCAGGCAAAATGATGCGTTGCACATATTTGGCTCGATCCTCTGAAGAAAAATGGTGGTCAAGGTCCTGGTGGATGGTCTCTAATTTGTCTCTTTAAAAAACATTGCCAATTGGTCACAAGAAATGCTGCTGGGAAGCTTATCGCTGTGACCAATCCTGGATAAATAACATACAGTGGTGCCTTGTATAAAGGAATTAATTCGTTCCAAATGAAATTATGTTAAACAAATATTCCTTTATACAAATTCCCATAGGAATGCATTGAAAATGGAATAATCCCATTTTTATGTTGTATGGATTTTCCCTAATAGGCGATTATGTTAAGCAAATTTCCCCTAATTTTTTATGTTGTACAGATTTTATGTTATACAAGGGTCCACTGTACTATAAAGAATAACTTGGCCTGGTGGTTTAGAGCTTCACTTACTTGGGTGGCAAAGTATGTTTGTCTAGTGACCTTCACTATCCCCTGCCCTCCCCCAATATATATACTTGAGAATTCTTGATTGCCAACATGTCCATCAAGGATTGTTGATCAGCACCCACCTTCACCCTTGCTTCCTCCATGTACCACCCCAGGCTCTATCCACTTGCGAAGTGCCTTCTCCCTTTTGCTATGAAATCTTTTGCCTTGCCAAATGCATCTGGCACTACTATCTTTCAATGTCAGGGTGCTTTTCCTTGGAAACAAGGGTGAAAATAAGCATCCAAGTACAATACAGCTCACTTTCAAACACAAATATAAAAAGCCCTTTTTTCAGAAATTGTTAACCAGACTGAGCTTTAACAAACACTAGCACAATGGCACACCATTGAAATCCTGTACTTTGCTGAATTTATAGTGGCAAGATAGTTGCTTTAATGATGCATATATATATAATCTGTGTATGTGATTTACTTTCCATTTTGGCAGAGTTGAAAAACAAATTCAAGCCGTGGATGTGGGACTCAATAGACCATGAGAGCGCCTTCATTATGATCTTGAACTGTAGCACTATAAATGAATTTTAAATGGATGTTATTTACCTAATGGGTAGTAATGGTTTCCATGAAGTTATTCAAAAGCAATAGGCAATTTCTTTATTTAGATATTTGGAGCTATATTGCTGCAGTCTCTCCTTTCATCCAGTAATTTTGAACTAAATATAATTTTGATGGGCACACCATTTCTATTTTGCAGTCTTTTTAACCAAAAGTCTACCTTCTGAAACATACAGGGATTGGCCTGTTAAAGTGACAAGGTAGAAAGCCCAATTTCAGGATATTCACAGAATCATAGAATTGTAAGAGACCTCAAGGGCCATCCAGTCCAACCCCCACCATGCAGGAACCCCCACCAGAGTAATCCCAACAGATGGCCATCCAGCCTCTGCTTAAAAACCTCCAAAGATGGAGATTCCATCACGCTCTGTGGCAGCATATTCCACTGCCAGATAGCTCTAACTGTCAGGAGGTTCTTCCCAATGTTTAAATTGAATCTCTTTTCCTGTAGTTTGAAACTACTGCCCCAAGTCCTAGTCTCTGAAGCCATGGAAATCAAACCAGTCCCCTCTTCAATATGACATCCTTTCAAATATTTCAACATAGCTATCATATCCCTCTCAGCCTTTTTTGTTTTGTTTATTTTGTTATTGTGGGCACCAAAGCCATGATTAACACATACATTTGTCCATTTTAGCAGGAGTATAGATAGATAGATAGATAGATAGATAGATAGATAGATAGATAGATAGATAGATAGATAGATAGATAGATAGATAGATAGATAGATAGATAGATAGATAGATAGATAGAGGTCTTTATTGTCATTGTCCTATACAGAACAATGAATTTGAAATAATTTACATCAGCTCAAAAACATCCATACAGAAAGTATACCACAACACACCCCACCCCACATTTAAACCATTTAGCCAAATACAGAAGCTCCCTCAGAACCTGCATTTCCCTGCATTCAAAGCCATAACCACTTTTGGATAAAAACTATTTCTCAAGTGGCTAGTTATGGTCTTTATGACCCTATATCTCCTTCTATAAGGCAGAAAATGAAAAAGATCATTTCCGGGGTATATGGGATCTTGCACAATCTCTACGGCTTTCTTATTACACCTGGAGGCATACAATTGATCTAAAGTAGGAAGAGTACACAAAATTATTCTCTCTGCAGTCTTAACAACTTCAGACAGCATTACCATTTCCCTGGCTGTACAGCTCCCAAACCACACAGAGAGACCATAGGTTAGTTAACACACGCTTTATGGTACAGTGATAGAATGCCAACAGCAGATCTTTTGAAATATTATTCCTCCTGAGAAATCTCAAGAAGTACAATCTCTGCTGTGCTCTCTTCATCAAATCTTTGGTGTTTGCTCCCCATGTCAGGTCCATTGGAGAGTAGTTCCAGCAAGAATCAAACAAACATACTTAAATACAGTGGGGCCTTGAGATATGAAATCATTTTGTTCCTTGGGACACACTGTATCTTGAAAATTTTTGTATCACAGATCTGAATGGGGCACAATGCACCCTGGAACTGAAGTCTTCTGACCATTTTTGTATCTTGGGGCATTCTATGGGAAATGTTTGTGTCTTGAGTTTTTGCAGAAGACTTAATAATAATAATAATAATAATAATAATAATAATAATAATAATAATAATAATAATAATAATAATAATAATAATAATAAAGCAAAGTGTGCTGCTTATATTCTGCCCTGTAATGCATAAAGCACTCTCTTAAATATTAATTATGCTGGCTACCACCCCCAGCAAGTTGGATACTCAATTTACCAGCCTCAGAAGGATAGAAAGACAGAAGGCTGAGTCAACCAGGTACCTGAGCCTGGGATTGAGCTCAAGTTGTGAGCGGAGTCTTCGCCGCAGTTTAACCACTGCACCAAAAAGCTCCATAATCAAGGAGCATCAGTGGTGTTGGGAGGAGCAGGGGATATACAGTACTCCCGACCAGGGTTTATTCAAATGTGGAACTGATCCTGTCACCATAGCCATGGGAGGACAACTTTGTTGAAGAGTAAATACAGTGAAGGAGGTTAGTGTGCTGGGTTGTACCATTGAGGGGGAGGCTATGTTCAAGTCCCCTTTCAGGCAGGTAACTCAGCAGGTGAGCTTGGAAGCATCATCATCTTTCAATCTAACCTACCTCACAGAGTTTTTATTTATTTATTTATTTATTTATTTATTTATTTATTTATTTATTTATTTACTGCCAGTCTTCCAGAAGGAACTCTGGGTGGTTTACAACAATACAGAATAAAGAATATATAACAGTATAGAAAAAATGTAAATAATTAGATCAGAACACCACAGCTAAAAATCAATAAGAATTGGCAAGGTGATCTTAATCTTATAGTCCCAGGAGACCAACAACCAAGCAACCAAACAAGAACAAAAAAATTTTTTTTTAGGATAAAGGGCAGCAAAGGAGAGCCATGCAGTGAGGTGACTTAAGCAACTTGGTGGAGAATGGAGGCATATACGTAACTATGATGGAGCAAACTGACTGAAGCTAGACAGAAGGGGGTTGCACCCAATGCCTGGACGGATGATCACTTGGGAATTACATGAATGCCACTTGAAGGTTCCATGGAGGACACATGGACAATGAATAAAACATCTGGCAAGAGTTCCTTTTGGAACTGAAAGGAGTCCCTG
This sequence comes from Phrynocephalus forsythii, assembly GCA_029282475.1. Lineage (NCBI taxonomy): Eukaryota > Metazoa > Chordata > Lepidosauria > Squamata > Agamidae > Phrynocephalus > Phrynocephalus forsythii. Next base: position 47,683,763 of record JAPFRF010000001.1, on the reverse strand, counting down.
CTGCAAGTTGGGATGACATCCAAGATGGTATCTCCCTGAAAACACTTGTGTGCAAGCAGATGTGGCAATACAAGTAGCCATAGAAGACACACACACACACACACACACACACACACACACACACACACACAGAGAGAGAGAGAGAGAGAGAGAGAGAGAGAGAGAGAATTTTCCCATTGCCTGAACGGGCCTCTGTTTTCATGACAGAGGTTTTATTTCCACTATGAGGGCTTGCATCTTATTTAACATATAGTCCTGGAACACTTAGATAGGTCTGCAGCCCTGGTAACACTTAAAGAGAGAAGTGCTGATAAATATTTTAAAGTTAATTAATTAGTGATGTATCAAAATGGCTATTTGCAGCAAATCATTATAGGTCATAGCTTATTCCAACACTTTATATCAATTATTTGAAGCGCACACACCGTTATAGGGGGAAGCCATTGCACGCCAGCCCTCAGAATCATTCATAAATGTCTCATGTCTACAACAGAACTGAACCGATGATTGTAATTTATTAGGAGAGCAGTTAATATTTCATTAAGTGACAAAGCATGGGTTCGGATGTTGTTAGTGCCTCCTCCCCACAATTTACAACATTATTACATTGGAGTAATGCTTTGACCCTGGCAAAGGCCAGAACAGCATCAGGAGGAGGGACTGGCAAGCAAACGTTACAGCAGAATAACACTTCAAGCTGAGGAAAACCTCACAAGAGTTGGCGTTAGTTGGAATAGACTTAATGGTACATTGTTGTTGCCGTTGTTGAAGATGATGATGACAACGACAATGATGCTACCACAGCTAAGGGTATCGTAGAATGAGCCAGAAAGGTGAGAAATGCCTTAAATAACTCTTTGGCCTACATACCCATCTTAGTATTGATGGCCTGTCTGCAGGTATGAGTTTTGTAAATTGATATGCCCAGAATCCACACAGAATCCCAGAATCTGCCTCTGGATAAAAGCTTATGACATAGCAATACAGCCAGATAGTTTGGACTGGCACTGACTGGTACTGATGGGAATTGTAGTCCAAAACAGCAGGAGGAAACTGGGCTGCCTTTCACAGCTTCTACAGATACAACTCATAAACAACCTACAGAGGGCAAATACCTGTAGGTTAAAAATTAACTTGTGGTGTTATGTTGGATCAGCAAGATGGCTAAAACAGAACTGGTCAAATTACATTTAATTGCACTGACCTACAAAATATTTATTTTTGGTGTCTGGAGATCTTGTGAAATAAAAAGGGGAGCCATGTGGCCACTATAAAAATGCAATATACAAAAGCAAGACTAGGCTAGAGCACTGAAAGCTGTCGGCTACAAAGTTGGCAGCTCAGCAGTTTGAATTCCGGGTGCCACACAGTTCGAAAGCATGTATATGCAAGTAGATAAATAGATACAGTACTGCAGTAAAGAGCAGGAAGGTAAAACAGTGTTTTCTTGCAACCATGCCAGCCGCATGGCCATGGACTTGTACAACACTGGCTCTTCAGCTTGAATACGGAGATGAGCACCTCCCCTAGAGTCGGACACGACTAGCTCGCATGTGTATGGGGAATCTTTACTTTAAACATTTACCAGTTCCACTCCCCCAGTTAGTTTCCATGGCCGAGGCGGGATCTGAAGCCTTTTCTCTATAGTCCAAGTCAGTCACCACACTGAGAATCCAACCATATTTACAGAGACCCCCCCCCTCCAATCTCTCTCTCTGAATGGAAAGCTGCAAAAAAGCAAAAGATGTGCATGATCTGAAGAGAACTCAGAGTGTATAATGGGGCATCCTATGTACTCCCTGTACTCCAGGCATGGAAAAAAGTGTAACTTTTTAAAATAAACCTCAGATCTTCATGTCCCTTTCATAAACAGAATTCTCCTTCCTTCCTTCCTTCCTTCCTTCCTTCCTTCCTTCCTTCCTTCCTTCCTTCCTTCCTTCCTTCCTTCATTCCTTCATTCCTTCATTCCATTCTGCAGATCATTTTATTTGTATTTTTGTAGAAACTCTTCAAGGCCAAGAACAATGTTGTCAATTTTGTGAATGACAAAACCAGAAAGAAAATGTATCCTAATTTGCGTATTAGATTGGGAGGCCAAGTTCAAATTGTTAACCAATGAAAATTCTCCCTCCTCCTTCCTCCATTACAACAGACTAGGAATTAAGGCCTTCCAATGGAAAAACAACATTATTGGTTACCCTCTCATAAACCAATAAGTGAGATAGATCAAATTGTGATTTTGTGGCAAAAGGGAGATGGCCATCTGGAGAACACTAAAGAGTGTAGATCAGGATCCAGGAGAGATGGATCGGGTTCTAGGAGTATAGATCTCCTACTCTGTCTCAAAACTCTCTGCTTTTAGTAGCCACTTGAAGAACAACAGCCAAGAACATATTTTTAAATGACAGTACAAATGTCGGCTCTCCCTAACAGGGGGAAAAAAAAGAGATGTTGATTTTGCTGATGGAGGATCATTTGCTCATCCTCTGAACGCTCCCCCACTTTAGCAATTTAAACAAGCGGACCATGATATTAGACTTCAGATCCCATCATCCTTAGCCAGCATGGGCAGGGGTGATGAGAGTGGCAGGCTCCTAAGATCACGTCAGGCCATGGATTTCCCATTGCTGGTGTACAAGAATGAGAGCTCTTGTCTCTTTCTCTACAGTTCTTGATAACCAGCTGAACCATGCAGACTTGTTCAAAATGAGAGCCAGGTACAATAAAAAGAATGCAGCAGCATTCCTTGTAGCAGAATAAATAGTCAGCAAGCAACACTGCCTTGCTCTCAAGTGAGATGGATGGGTCCACTTTCTATCAGATTGAGTTACTGAACTGAAGAAGGCAAAGGGAGAGGCACACAGACTGAGTCGGGACATTCAACCTTGCCACCCCCACATCCATTAATATGTGAATGTACACAGGGACCTAAGTGTATCCAGGAAAACAAAGAAAAACAGAGCATTGTGGCCTGTTTGGACAATGATGCCTGAAGAAGGGGATACATCCACAAAATCTCCCATTGAAATATAAATATACCACAATGTTTTTATTTTTCATCTTCATTTTTGTCTGGATGCCAGTGCTGAACAACGGGATTACTGTTTCACACATGCATATGGGGACCATGGATTCACATGAACAACAAAGCCACTCTGCTACCATTTTGAAAGTAATTCCATGGATCAGGCTTGGAGTCTGTTGCATCCCATGTGCTATATGGCACTGAAGAATTTCCCAGAAACTTCATGGATAAGGTAAAGTGAGGTCATGCAAATCTGCCATACCTATTCCACTCATTTGTGCATCAGCTCTGTTTTACTTCCTTGCCACCAACACTAATACTAGATATATGAATTTTTGCCTTAAGTTATATCATTATCTTCAGGTTCTATGTGGTTTAATAAAAGGACTGGAGTGACAGATCCATAAGGTCTCTTTCAGCTTTGCAGTTCTAAGATGGTGATGATGGTGGTGATGGTGGTGATGCCCTGTTTCATGAGGGAATCTGTCATCCCAAAAAGGAAACAGGTCAGGCAATGTAACACAAGGTAAACCCCAATATGGATTTTTCAGCTCACCATGTTCAGGACCTTGGACAGCAGTCCAGGAACTGACCTACTGTTGTACTACACCAACTAAGAACCAAATCTTGTGCTTAAGGTGGAAAGTATAAAACATCTGGCAGGATTTTACAGGGTAGCTGGGAGGACATTCCTCCTGGGACATTCCTTTTGCCTCTTTAAGTACACCATCAAGCTTTCCTGAAGGGCTACTGCTTTTGCTGCACTTTCTGGATTGTGTCTGAGAGACAGAGTGGGAAATAGTTATCTGATTGAGGTCTTGATAGCAGAAAGAGCTTGGATGCCCACAACCTGGTGTCAGAGGGCAGAGATACTTCCCTGATATTTAGCAGGTGGATTGCAGAATCCAGAGAAAGACTCCTACCTGGAAATCCTGCTGCTCCTGATTGTCCTCCATCCTCCTAGGCCAGTGGTGGCGAACCTTTGGCACTCCAAATGTTTTGGACCACACCTACCACACTCCTTTGTCACTGGCAATACAGGCTTGGAATTCTGGGAGTTGTGGTCCAAAACATCTGGAGTGCCAAAGGTTCGCCACCACTGTCCTAGGCCTCACTTCTTTTCAAGAGTTCTGAAGGTGAGGAGTACTGATGCTCACTTTCTGTTAACAGTCAATTTTTAAAAGAAATGAATGCATTAAGAAGAAGATACATGAATCTTCCTTGTTCCCGACTGGGTACCCCTTGCGACTTTGAGTGCCACTTCACTCCACACTGTCATTAGTTATCATTGCCGTTATGTGAAAGTTACTATCCGGCATGAATAATGATGGCATAAACTGTGTCTTTTGATGAGTGTGATTATCCTACCCAAGGACATAATCTTTTGTAGCCCGTAGGGGAAAACTGAAATATCCTGTGTTGGAAGCTGCAAAAAGTTATTGGATAAGTTCAGGAAAGATGGATATAAAATGATAATAAAAATGGAAGAAGGACGAACATTTGTTTCCTATATGGTAGGTCAAATTGCATAACAAGAACTCCTGTGCAACAGGTTTGTCCCCTGTCTGACAATGGCTGATTTTTTTTCTGTATGTGGTAGAAGGAGACATTCCCCTCTTCAAATCAAAAAGTTATTTGGTATTTTTTCTTTTATCTTAATTGCAGGTCCTCTACTATATTTTCCACATTTCCCACAACAAGAACATCTAAACTTTTTAATCAATTTTATTCTACAAAATAATGCCAAACCTCTGTTGAAGCAATGACTACCAGTTCTACTTAACTGAACATAAGAACATAAGAACAGCCTTGCTGGAACCGGTCACAGCCCATCCAGTCCAGCATTCTGTCCCACACAGTGGCTCACCATTTGCTTTGGGGTATTCCCAAGAAGATGTCTTCACCTGCTTGTGATTCCCTGCAAATGGCATTGAGAGATATCCTGCCTCCATCTCCAACCCAGAGGTTGTCCTTAGGCATCCATGATGATAGCCATTGATACCCTTGTTCTCCATGAAGTTGACTAATCCTTTCTTAAAACTGTCAAGGATGACAGCTGTCACCACTTCTTCTGGCAGGGAGTTCCAGTGATCCTCTGGGTGAAAAAGTACTTTCTCTTATTTGTTTGAGATCTAGCACCCAAAAGTTTCATGGAGTGCCCCCTAGCTCTAGCGTTGTATGATAGGGAAAACAGCTTTTTCTTATCTACTTTGTCCACACCGTGTATGATTTTATAAGCTTCAATCAGGTCACCTCTTACGCACCATCATTCAAAAGCGAACTGAAAAAGTTCAAATATTCCAAAACAGAATGTAGTCCATTTCAAAATTTAGAGGCAGAGATGCTGAGGGTTATGTCAGACACGAGAAAGATAATCTGAATGTAGAAAAGTAGCCTGTGAATAGGGAAGGAGTGCAGTTGTGCCTTCTATCTGAGATTGCAAGGCTTCCAGAGATATTGCCCGTTCAGGAGATGCTTAAGCACATGGAGCACGTTAGTCACACTCTACCGTCACTGCCTTGCTTGGGTGAAAGGTGATGGGACCAAAGATTCCATCTATAGAGGCTCTCCATATGAGACGCAACCCCAGCTGCCCTGTGTTCTGGCTCACCTGGAGAGGCTCCATGGATAAAAGAGTATTTTATTCAGTTAATTTGCTTGTCAAGTGAGCAAACACTACAATGAAAGAGAGTGGGACTCATGGTGTGCTGTGTATAATGGGCTTAATAACACATTAGCAGACCCATTGTTATTATTTATTTATTTTATTTATTTATTATTAAATTTATACCCCGCCCATCTTCCCAAGGGAACTCTGGGCGGCTTACAAAGCTGATCAAGTCAGCAAATTCACAACACAATTGTTGTTGGGATATCAATATTTTTTTTAAAAAAGTTTATGGGGTGCAGGGGTGCCGCTCTAAAAATGGAAAGCTTTTTTTGCATAAAGGACAGGAAAACAAATTATTTTAAAGTACTTTGTAGTGAAAGTAACACACAATTACAGCCTTATCCTTATTGTTTACAAAACAAGTCAAGTTAGTTTCAGTTTTGTGCTAGTTTTCAGAGAAAGTGTAAACAACACAATGATTTCATGAGAGCAAGAGAAAAAGAGCAAGAAATAAAGTGCATTTTGCAATGTTGTTTGTGTTGCATTTCATCTATAATATTACTTTAAAAAGAAATACCACACAATAGATGTGGAAACCTCTGTTGGGCAAATGAAGCAAAAAGCATATTGTACAATAGAAGTTTTAACACTCTGTTACTGAATAGAGAGACATTTTATCCAAAGAGGGTGAGAAGGTCTGAAGCAGAGAACAGAACTATTGCTAGCCAATGTCCTTAGAATAGCAAAAACAAACAAACAAACAAAAAACCCTGGAAGCCAACAATGGATTTTATGTGAGAAAACACTTTTATGTGTGGTCTTAAACTTGCCTGAAGCTAGGTAATGCTTTTTTTATTCATATATTTTTATAATTTAAAACCTTAATACTTTAGTGCTTAATTGCTTATGCTTTCTGTCTTTCGCTATTTTAATATGCCTTATAATTGGGATAGAAGCAATCACATTTTTGGAATACATTTGAAACGTTCTCATTGTTCTTTTTCATTTTAAACGAGTATTGACTCTTCAGAGTCTTGATTGCTTACAACTTAGGTTCAGTTTTCATATGCTGGAATATTTGTACCTTTGTTCACAGCTGAAAGAATGTTTTTTTAAATGCAACTTGCCTGTGACTTCACACAATTTACCTGTTTTTAATGAATTTGGATTTTATGGTTTATTATGGATGTAAGGATGTAAATAAAATTAATCATGTATAAATTAACAAATTTTAGAATTGCCTGGAACTGCAATTACATGGCCCATACCTCCAAAAACTAAGCAATCAGGGTGACTAGCAAAGAGGATATGGAATCCTAAAGGAAGTCACCATAGGCAATTCTGGACTTAAAACTGTTCCCTAAAGGCTCTCACATCGAGACTAGAATGGCTTTTTGAACTGAGTTGATAACAGAAGGCAATCAAAGCTCTCTTAATTGTATTGTTGTTGAAGTCCATGAAACTGTCAATTCTGAGGGTGGGTGCTGAAAAAAGCAGAGTTCCAGCATCTGTCTTATCTACCAGGACAGGAGGAAAGGAGGAATGATGTCTTCCGTCTTTGGCCCATTTCCCCCTTCTATTAATTCCAATGGGATAGGAGTGACCTATGCTGTCTCCAGGGCTATTGTATTTCTGCTGTCCACTTGGAGCACAGCAAAAGAATGGGAAGGCTTTGGGTCCAGTGGAATCTTCACACACCCAAATAAGACCCCCTCTCTTTGCATCTGCTGGCTTCAGGGCTTTGACATTATGAGAAAAGGATTATAGTAAAACATTTCGGAAGATGGACGCCCTCCTTCAAGGATCCCACTCTCAACTCAGAGACCATTTGGTAGTAAGGCAGCTAAAGAATTCTGCAAATAAATAAATAAACTCTTGGACAGGGAGATTCAAAACTTACCCAAAGGGACCCACTGAGGAAACCCACAAGAGAATGGCCAGATAAGTGGATTAGAAAGTAGCCAAGTTCCAGGCTGTGCTTCTGATTTGTCTCTATCCCTATGATAAAAAGTCATTTACCACCAGGGCAAAGTGAGAATTTGGAAGTTGAGTCATGACAACTAGACTTCTTCTTTTGTTATATTGAAGTGTTTCACTACTCATCCAAGTAGCTTCTTCAGTCTGAGGAAGGTTGGTAGGAGACCCCCAATTTCAGGAAAGGCCACAGCTAATGACCCATATTTTATGGGTGTGGGAAGGGCTGCAGAGGCGTGACTTTCACACACCCCTGGCCATTGTCCATTGAACAAGTCTGTTCAGTTCAGGGTGAAGTGAAACCGACATGGAGTATAAACTGCAGGACTCCTGCCAACCATCCTCGGACTGAAAAAACTACTTGGAGGAGTACCAAAACATTTTGATCTCAGAAGAAAAGAAATCCAGTTGCCATGACTCAACTTCCAGATAACCTCACCTGGATGACTGAGAATCTTCACAGACATGCAAAGTGAGAAGCATGGCTGACCAATTTCTCTCTATATTCTCACGGTTGTTCTACTGTAACTCCTTCCTTACTAGGAGGAAGATATTTGTGGGGTAGACAGACCCTGCAGTCATTCAAGCTGTAGAATGCAGACTAGCATGGCAGAAACACATTATGAGTGAAGTCAACTTGTCTGTGAGGCAAATTATTAAGAGGGGCTTGCAGCAAGATGATGTTTCATGATGATTAATTGTAATGGTGTACAACAATGCTTGCAAAACACTGTGGTTGGTACATTTTATACAAGATATTGAAAATGATGCCAATCAGCTACCAAGCTACCCATTCTAACCTTTCAATGCAACTAATACCATGAACTTTGTTCTGACATTCACAGACCTTATATGTCTGAAAATGAAATGGCAGGGTGTGTGTGTATATAGATAGATAGATAGATAGATAGATAGATAGATAGATAGATAGATAGATAGATAGATAGATAGATAGATAGATAGATAGATAGATGATAGATAGATAGATAGATAGATAGATAGATAGATAGATAGATAGATAGATATAAGAGAAGGGCACAAATAAAAAAATGGAGTTTCGTTTGTCGTTTGGAGGGTACATTTCGGTTCATTTCCGTTTTTCACAAATTTTTGCAAAAAAATTCATTTTCATTTTCATTCGTTTGTTACCATTTCGTTACCATTTATTTCAATTTTTGTGATTTTTTTAGCATTTAAAGCAGTTCACTGTATTGCAGTAACGAAAACGAAACGCATGACAAATTTTTTGGTGTTTCTGTTCGTTTCGTTTCATTTTGGAGACAAAATTCATTTGTTGTTTCGTTGCGTAACGGAATAAAAAAACGGAAACGGAAACAAAAAATTGTTCGTTTCGTGCCCATCTCTAATATATATATCTCCTAGATGTCGACTTAGGTGGTTTATGCCGCCTGCGAACTGGATTTCCATATGCTGAAACCTTCCTGAACCCCATTGTGAAAGACCACGTCTCCTTCTCTCAAAATGTCGTGTTCTTCTTGTATAAAATGAAAAGATTATTTTTATCTCTGGCTCCAGTATTAATAGCAGGTCAATGGCTATTTCCATCTGCCTCTCCATCAAAGTGTCAATGCTGATTAAACACATTTAGCTACATTATGCAATGTAAAGGCTGCTCAGGTCGGGTGAGTGTTCCGCCTCAGTGTAAGTATTCCTCTTCCCAGTTATTGTAATGCCAATTTTATGAATGCCAAGATCATGTGTTTGACCCAGTTAAGTCATAAAAGAAAGCAAAAGGGCTCAACACCCTTCTTTATCCATGGAGGAATGCAAAACCTCAGTTGTGGATGTATTAAAATGCATATTAAAAGAACATCAACCTCCATGTGAAAAAATAGCATTCAAGAAGGTTAAAGGATAGTTTTTTTCTATGACCAGAATTTTCAAGGAAAATTCCATAAAAGAATTTTGTGTTTGAAGAGCCTTGAAAACAAACAAACAAGAAACAACACACGCATGCACTCTCTCTCTCTCTCGCACACACACACACACACACACACACACACACACACACACACACACACACACACACACACACACACACACACACACACACACACAATCATGCTTGAAATATCTGACTCTGAGCACAAACACATACAGGAAGAATGGAGAACACATGACCCCTCAGATGTTCAGCAAAAATAAGAGAAAAATGTAAAATGTAAATATTGTGCTGTATCAGCTCAAAACCCAGCTACCGTATTTGTCATTACTACCACCAATGCCATCTCTTAAGTCCCACTGGTGATTAGAGATACTCATTAACCCATTGTTTCTGCTCATTATCCATGTGGGGCGTGTTAATTTAACTGTAGCTACCAATCCTTGTCATTGTTTACAGAACAATACTTGTGTCAATGCATCACTGTATAAATATTTGCCATTCTTATGTCTGGGAAAGTGGACTTGTCAGTGGACGCACATTAAAATACAGCAGTTAGTCTTTAAGGTGCCATAATGCTTTTATTTTCTTTTTTTTTTAGTTTTCTTTTGCTTTTGCCTGATGTGCTCACACAGAATACTGTAACCCACTTCCTTCTTGGTAATCGTAACTCCTGTCATCTCTTACCATTAGGTATGCTGACTAAAACTGTGCCTAGAGCTGACAGATGAAGGCTGCACATTCCCCACCCCTCATTTACACTGTGATATGGTATGATGCGCTGCCTAGATGCCCTAAGCACATCCGATCTTGCCTGATCTCAGAAGCTAAGCAGGGTCAGGCCTGGTTAGTACTTGAATGGGAGACCACCAGAGAATACCAGGTGCTGTAGTCGCCTGGAGTAGGAACTGGCAAACCACTCCAGTATTCCTGCCAATTTATTTATTTATTTATTTATTTATTTATTTATTTATTTATTTATTTATTTGTATTTATACCCCACTTATCTTCTTCGCGAACTCTAAGAAAACTCCATGGATGTGGAGTCACGAAGGGTCGGTCACGACTGTAATGACACAACACACACACACATGGTATGATACAGAGTTCAGTTAGGAAAGTTAGTTTGTGGAACTACAGTCCCTAGTAACAATAGCTAAGTACAATACAGTATTGCAAACGCTAGTCAATAATATCACTAGTCCTCTGATGCTTGCCAGGACCAGGCCTTGACTTGGTGAGAATCGAGGATCCATTAAAAAGAACAAGAACAACTGGTGATGAGATGTATGGAAACTTGATAAATAGGATACAAATACATTTCTTAGCACTTAACAACACAAGAAATTTGGGGCACCAATATGTACAACCTGATGCAAAATGAAAAATAGCTGAGATACTAATATACACAATTTTTGTCAAACTGTGTACCCTGAGCTGATCAAACTGTGTACCCTGAGCTGATCAAAGACAGGTCCCAGGCAGTTTTAATCATTCAGGTTGCTAGTGGAGACATCCCCTTGACTTTACTCCTCAGTATAGTTAGGATCTAAAGCACTTGTGTTATAGAGGAAAAGCCCCCTGGATTCATTCATTCATTCGATTGTTTGTTTGTTTGTTTGTTTGTTTTCTGTACCCTCCACCTAGATACCAGTAACAACTGTTGTTGTTATTCGTTCCCTGAACAGGACTAGCAGTTTCAAGAGTTGCACAACTCCTTGCAGCATTGCTGTGAGTTGTTGGGAGGTCCTTGGGGAAGAAAAAAAGGAGAAGAGGGCTGGATCAAGGTTGGGATGGGAAAAAATGGTGGCCTGGGAAGTGATGAGAGGCAAGAGGTGGAAACCAAGCATGAAAAGGGAACACAGACTCTGCCAGAGAGACAGAGCAAGTCTATGTCCCTAAGAAGCTTGAAGATTTCTGGCATCGGGTGCAGAACCCATTGGTAGGCAGCTGTTCAGCAGTTTCAGCCCTCACCCTCCCATCAGGAGGATCTCTGCTGATGTGAGAACTGCTGTGAGTTAAGTCATGCAATCCCTGTCTACTGCAAAGGCTGGCAGGGGATGTTCTCGGGCAGTGGTGGCGAATCTTCGGCACTCCAGATGTTTTAGACCACAACTCCCACAGTCCTTTGTCACTGGCAATACAGGCTTGGGATGCTGGGAGTCGTGGTCCAAAACATCTGGAGTGCCGAAGGTTCGCCACCACTGCTCTAGGAGGACCTCCCAGCCAGTTTACGAAGCCAACTTTTCAAAGCAACCTGGAGATCCCAGATGCAGTTGGAATATAATTGCTACTACCCCCCCTCCCCAAGCTAGCATGGCCGATGGCCAGAAATAATGAGAACAGTTGTCTCTAACAATGTTTAGGGATCCTTGACTGGGAGCTGTTGTTTTAAAGGCTACCTGGAATGCTAGGTAAGAGAAGCAGATCGTGGTTCTGATCAAAGTCCAATTATGCAGGCAGGTTTATTATTATTTTTTCCTAGGAAGATACCTATATTCTGATTGGCAATCTATCCCTCTGCCCATTTCATATACAGCCAATATAAAAGAAAAGGATGATGTCTGAGGGTTTATTTAGCATTTATTTACAATACTTTTTTAGCCACCCCACTCCCAGGTGGCTACACATTCGTGGTTATCCCCTGGAAATCCCCTGTACCCCAACCTACCAATTTTTCTCCCTATGCCCCTTAGAAGTCTCCGTGGAATCTTCTAAGGGACACAGGGGATTATTTTGCAATATGGGGTAGTGGAGGACCAGTTTTACTGTTGGGGGGATTGTAAAGTGGAAAATGGACCAAAACCAAGGTGGAATTGCTTCCATGGGGGATACTGAGGAAGGATACTTCCATTGCACATACTGAGAGTCCAGGGGCTCCTCTCCAATACACTCTACATCATCTATCTATGTTTTCAGATATATTGTTGGAGTGTTCTTCTCCAGTTGTCATAGAACAGAATCATGGAATCACAAACTTTGAAGAGGCCTAGAAGGCCATTGAGACCAACTTCCTGCTCAATGCAGGGGTCGAACAATGCAGGAGTCAGATAAGTGTATCCATGGAATGGACAGCCTAACTGTGATCAGCGACCAAGTTTATGTTAGTGGCTCTGTTGTATTATGATATGTGTTCATATATTACTAACTTGCCTATATTACTAACTAACTTTCACAATTAATTCATGTAGGAATTTTCCCCATCTATCATGCTCGGACTGCATCACCCAGGATTGGCCTAAGATAGGGTAAACCTGGGTTTCAAGAGATGCATTCTGACTATGAGTGGCTTGGTTTCTTCTGATGATGGAGACAAGGCACTCAGAGTGCCTGGAGCATTCCTCTTTGGTTTAATACATTTTTGTTACATCTATTGTACCTGTTATGGGACACCCTTGATCAGGTACAAAAATGAGAAGGGCGCGTAACTTGCATCTGTATGCTTGGATGATAAGCAGTCCTGACTTGAACCCAGAAACAGACGCCTCTGTTTTGAATTCCATTTTTTCTTCTGAACATTTCTCATTGAGGAGAGGGGGAGGTCATCTTTATGAATGTGCCCCTATCAGCAATTCAATCATCCCTGCTTCTTTACAACTGCTGTGGAAACTATGGATGTTTTCACCTCGTGCTTCATGCACCAGGTGAAGGCTCCTTTGTTTTTGTTGAACAAAAGAAGAAACCTCTCTCCTTGACACAAAACGTGCCGAGTTGTCAAAAGATGTCTGGCCCTGTCCTTTCCTGGCCTGTCCATTATAAAGGAGTTTTCCACAGCCATTAAAATATATATTTAACTCCAGGGATTCAGATGATAAATTGAAGGTTACTGGGATTTACCTTAATAGCCAAATTGGCTTCAGCATTTTTTGGTGGGTCTTTCTTGCCAAAGGCTCCCATGAGCTTTCAAACAACTTAAATGCCAAGTTGCAACTGGCTCTTGAGTAGAATCATATAACAGCGTCACCCTGGGTTCCACAACAGCTTAGAATTAACTAGCCCTTAATGGTTGGTTGATCATTCTTCCACTTTCATGCACCAGAGTTTCGTTTTTATCATAATTCCCATGTAAACCAGCTTGAAAACCGCAATGACACCTTTCAATACTAATATCTATCATTTTAACATCTAAAAGAAAAAGAAGAGGCACAGAGCTTCTGCAATGGCACCAGAGAGGATGTATGGAGGGCAGGGTTCACACATGCATTCTTGATTCTTCTATGCTTCATTATATATTTGGAGCAGAGTTACCTACAACACTTCATCACTTGACCCCCACTGTACCTGTTGAGACTTCCAGATTCAGATGGAACACTGCAGGGGGAACATCATGTTTTAATCTATCATTTTAAAAACGATGCTTTCCTGTGTAATCTCTCTGTACATTTGTCAGCCATAAAGTTTGCTCCAAGCAAGTGTAAAGTATTGAAAAAGCCGCTGAAAGATATGGATAGCAGAAGGACCAGCAGGGAGATCCCAATCTACTTCCCTTCAGTGATATAGCTACAATTTTTGTGGTCATTTTAAATCTGGATCTTTTGTGTCTGGTTTCCAGACTTTAGAAATCTCTCCCCTGTGCAGCCCACCTCGTTCCTTCCTCTTCATGATTCCTAGAGTCTGGTTTAAAAAAAATGATATTTACAGCAGTCTTGTAGAATGATCTATATTCCTCAAAGCTGCTGTAACTGTTTATCCAAGTGGCCTCGTGTTTTCTCAGCCTTCCATCTTTCTGAGGTCGGTAAAATGAGTACCCAGCTTGCGGGGCGGGGGGGCAATGTGTAGCCTGCCTACTCTAATTAAACTGTAAACCACCCAGAGACTACTTGAAGTAGTATGGGGCGGTATATAAGCAGAACAATTTGCTCTTATATCACACAACTCCAGGGCACTTGGCTTATAAACAGTCCCCCCCTCTCATAATCACATCTCCAGTTCATGAAGAGACTTGCTGCTTCTTTAAACTGCTTCAGTTTTTCTCTTCAAAACATTTCTTTTATCTGGGGGGGGGGGAGGAACCTTTTAAAAAGAAGCCTCCTCTCCCCCTCTCTATCTCCACACATGTTTATATATACAGTGGTACCTTGTATAAAGGAATTAATTCATTCCAAATGAAATTATATTAAGCAAATTTTCCTTTATACAAATTTTCCATAGGAATGCATTGAAAACTGAGTAATCCCTAATTGCGACCATTTTTATGTTGTACAGATTTTCCCCATAGACGATCCTGTTAAGCAAATTTCCTCTATCTCCAGAATTTTTTATGTTGTACAGATTTTATGTTATGCAAACCATTTGTTATATGAGGGTCCACTGTATGCGAGTACAAACCACCCACGTATATAAAGCAACATTTGCTGCTTATATACTGCCCCACAGCACTCGCAATGCAGTTTGCAATTTAATTCTATAGGCTACACATGGCACGTGATTCTCCCCCTCGAGCTGGGTACTCAGTTTCCTAGCTTCAGAAGGGCAGAAGGCTGAGTCAGCTTTGAGCCAGCTACCTGAATCTGTTAGGTTTGGACACAGGTCACGAGTGCCACAAGGCTCCTAAAACATGTGCAAACCACCAAAACAACATGACACTGAGAAGAATCTGTTCACCCTGGGAGTCGAGTCGGGCCCTTTCCTCAGAATGTATCATATGTGATCGGGTTTATGTAAGCAGGTCACACATTCAGCAGGAACAGTTGGAGAGACTCAGTGTTTTTATCTTAGCCTGCCATTCCTGCCTGGGTTCATTTTCAGGATTCTTTCTCTGATGCCAGGATGGCCCACCCAAAACTGAGTCATGTGTTCACAGGGACTATTTCTTTCCCACATATGCAGGCTCGATGAAATTGGCACCATGCAGAAGAAGATCACCCTTGCCTCTCCAGGCTACTCAGCCACCATGCACCGGGAGTAAGCCAATGCAACCCCACAGCACAACTGTCTCACAACAGCAAGGGCAACCACACTGCAGCTTTAGAATCACCTCTTAGTCCTTCTCTGGAACTCTATTACTGCTCCCTTGTTATGCTGCCTATCTCCTGGAAAAGGGAGGGATGAGACCCTTCCACAGGTAAGCCCCTTTAGATTCCATTGGCTTCTAGGTGAGAAATGTAACTTGCCTATAATAAAAGACCCCTATGTATTTGACTTTTAAACTTCCATTGCATCTGTGAGCCCTAGCCCAGGTGGAATTTAACGCCATCGCCTCACCTTCGAGTGCCTCATTTTATTGTCTGCAGGCTGCATTCACATCCCAAGAAAACATCCAGATTGCTGAGTCTCAAACGCCAAGCCCTTCCCCTCCTGGGACTCCATTTTGAGCCTCTTGCTTGTTCAAATAATCCTGATCTCAAAAGCTGGCATTCTTTGTGTGTGTGTGTCTCTCCCCCCACCCCCCACCCCGAATCCCAGACTGGCCTAATAAAGACATCATCTCCAGGTTGATTTCAGCTAATGTCTCATGCCACCATATATTTCATGTCTCTCCTTTTGAGGAAATGTACTTCATGGCCAGCACGAGTCCTCATCTTTGAGCAGAACTTGAGCATCTAAGATGGTTACTTCATGTCCTGTTCATCCCTCCTTGCTGTCCCGCTTGGGACTGGTAAAAAAAAAACCCCCTTACTTCATGTCCATAGTGTGACAGCAAAACATTGTCTCGACCACGCCCCGGAACCGGGAACAGAGCGTGACAAGCCGTACCTGCCCCTGGGCTGGGGAATTCTCTTGTCACACTTTGTTCCTGGTTCCTGTTCCGAGACAAGGGACGTGAAGTAACGGCCTGTCATGCAACAACCAGTGTCCACCTAGTGGTCAGCGGCTGAAGCGGCATTCAACATTAGTTTCCCTATTGGAAACACCATGCAGTGCAAATGTTTATTAAAGAAAGTACTGAAAATCCTGTAGCATTGATGTGTAAATCCCAGAAGACCAGTAAATAGAAATACTGAAAATTCAGAATTTGTCATGGAACAAGACCGTGAAATAACAGTTGTCATGAGACAAGTTATCACCAGGTACTGTTAATTGCTGGTTAATGGTCTCCTAGCCTAACCCTAACTGTATTTACCCCAGGGGAAAACCTATTAATCTACTCAAAACCACCTTGAGTTTTGGTTAAAGCTTTTTACTGTAGGCTTAAGCATAGGCCCAAGGCGTGGGGGGAGGGGGATGAGGGAGGGAATCAATTATGTTGTGCCACATGTTCCATTTTTGGCAATTTGCTCTTTTGTCATTTGCAGCCTCCCCCTCTGTCACATCAGGTGGTTCTCCCTCATTTCTCAGAGGAGTGCGCTTGGGAAACGGAAGAATAAAGAAGCCAAGTGCAGCAAAACCCAACCACTAGCACAAAATGGTGCTGTGGTGCCGGCTTCAGCTCTGACACTGCTCTTCACGGGTGGTGAATAGATGTGTTCTTATCCTAAGTGCCCATTGCCCAGACAATGCCTTTTGCTACCCAAAAGGCATTTATTCCAAAGGGGCAGTGAAGGGGAAAGGGTGTTGGCACAATTACATGCTTCAACAGCTACCACACATCCCTGGTAGCCTCAGGTCAGGAGGGTTAGGAGGGAATATATATTCCTTTCTGAGAATAAATGGAGCTTGAGGGACTTGAGAGTTAGAAATAACAGAAGCAGAGGAAATGGCATGGGAGAGGAATAACAGCGTAATGGAGGCAGGGAGAATACACACACACCCCTTTTAAGTGGGGCCACCTTTAAGAGGGGCTAGCTTCCTTGCCAGCGTCTGCTGTTCTTTTGTTTTCCACTTTTTTTTCTTTTTTCAAAAATCATATCCCATTGGTTGCAATGAAAAAGAACATGTCTCAACTCCATTATGTGGTGGGTGGGTGTTGTGTTGTGTGAGGAATGCTGGGAAAGGTGGATGGCAGCATGGCATTTTGGAGACCACTCACTGATGAAGAATTAGTAAGTCCTGAATTTCAGAAGAACTAGTAAGTCCTGAATTTCTTCAATTACATTTGAACAGGGTTCAACTTTTCAAATAACATCAATAATAATCTTAAAACTGGCCTCATGCGAATAACATCAGAACAAAATACGGCATTGTACCTATCACCAACAAGATGCACGAAGCCTGACTGTGCTATTTTGTACATGTCCTGTGTGCTGATGAGCAAACTCTGTCCAAAAAGGATCTCACCCTGGAGGTCTGCAGACCCTGACCAAGGGGTCATCCAAACCAGCGCTGGATGAACACCCTTGATAATGACATGAAGTCATGGGTTCACCCAGACTTAGCCCATGACCACGCCCAGTAGAGGGCTAAAACAAGAATAGCGGACCCCACCACCAAATGAGAAGAAGAAGAAGAAGAAGAAGAAGAAGAAGAAGAAGAAGAAGAAGAAGAAGAAGAAGAAGAAGAAGAAGAAGAAGAAGAAGAAGAAGAAGAAGAAGAAGAAGAGCAGCCGCCACCGCCGCCACCACCACATGATGTTACAAGCATGTGATGGGCAAGAGCTGGGCTTATGTCTCTTTGACTTCTGGTGATCTGGGTATGGTTTTCAAGGTATGTGAGATATTTAAGGAATGATTTTGCTGTTGCCACCCCACCATCTCAATGGATTCTCATGGCTGAGCAGTGGTTTTAATCCAGCTCTCCTGAGTCCAACCCCGCCAGTCTATCTACTACACCACACAGGATATTTTTAAAAAAACTTAACAACACTATGCTAGAAATGTATAACTAGGAAAATGTAAACAAAAACAAAACCTCACATTTATTGCTCCAGGAAATATTTTCATGGATCACAGAAGACAAAAGAGCTTGGAAATGGAAACTTCTAATGTTAGTTAATATGCCTGCCATTATGAAGGATACCTTCTGCACTAACTTTCTGTTACAAGCCCGGCAAACAACTACATTAAAGTTGGAAAATCAAGAGGAAGCAAAGCCTTGGTGTAGAATTCTACATGTTAATACAAGGAAAATATGAAAGGGATCAGGGTGCCTGGATCTTGTTTGTCCATATATCAGTCCATCCATCTGTCTGTCTATCTACCCGTTCATTTCCATCCTGCCCTACAGGTTCAGGTTATTATAGAATGCATTTGCTGTAATGTTCAAACTTCCTGCATCAGACTTGATGAATCCCAAGATCAGCTATAACAGAGAGAGAGAGAGAGAGAGAGAGAGAGAGAGAGAGAGAGAGAGAGAGAGAGAGAGAGAGAGAGAGAGAGTCATTGATTTGGATCCAGATGTCATTGCATTTATGAAATCAACCACGTAATTAACAGGATGTGACTTTACTGCCTTGAGTGCTTTTTTCTCTTCTTCGGGGCAAATACAATGAAATACAGCCTGAAGGCACATGATTTCAGACAGCAGGGCCAGGACTTTGCCTGATGTTCTGGACTACTTCCAAGCAAGCTTTTCTGTAATTTTCCCTGATTTATTCATGGGATTTTACTAAGGATGTTCTCTCTTAGGAAACGTGGGCCCCTACGGGCACATCAACCAACCAAATACTTTCTCATGCCTTTCCCCATCTATATGGTTTTCAGAAGGAAGGAAGGAAGGAAGGAAGGAAGGAAGGAAGGAAGGAAGGAAGGAAGGAAGGAAGGAAAGTGTTAATACAAAAAATATTTAAAAGACAAAATGCCAACACAAAGCCTGTTGATCTGTGGCATTAGAAGCCCAATTCTGCCGAGAAGAAGCCTTGCCGAACCAATCTGAGTAAATGTTCTGAGTAAAATACTTCAAAATATTGCAGTCTTTAGGACCAAGTACAAGGTAGTTTCAGTACAAGCTAATTTCCCTTTTGTCTCCTCTGCCCTCCCACATGCTCCAGCGAGATGCTTGGATCAACCAGAAAAGCAGGTGCATGCAGTGGCTGAGGAAGGAAGTGAATGAACAAACAAAACAGTGCTCCCAGGGCATAACATTGTTCTGGGGTGAACACAACACTATTTTAATTTGGCAAAATAACAAAATCCACCAGGGTTTCCTCACAGCTGAATCACGTACGTTACTTCTTTGTTACATGGCACCAGGCAAACATTCCTTTTCACCCATTTTCCTGAGATGGTTTTAGGCTTTTCAAATTTTTGAGTGGTGGGGCTTGTTGGATTCCTTGAACTTTGCACACATTAGGTCTTCAGAATGGTCATTTCAGACTTAAAAAAAACTAAACAAAGCAGGCTAAATTTACATGTTACTGTATATAGTGAAAATATTCTATCCTTCATTAGGATCAGAGGGAACAAATCAATTGTACCATAAAAAAGTTATCCAGAGCATTTCTTTACATCAAAGTGGGAGAGGGGACCCCTGCATGTTCTTGGACTACAACTCCCATCATCCTGCACCACTGGCCACAGAGGCTAGTATTTGCACTCCAACAAGCTCTGGAGGGCTAGCCTTTACCAGCCTGGGACTAATGCAGTGGTTCTCAACTTTGGGTCACCCAAGTGTTCTTTGACTGCTATTCCCAGAAACCCTGGCCAGCACAGCTGGTGATGAAGGCTTCTGGGAACTGTAGTTCAGGAACACCAGGGTGACCCAAGACTGAGAACCCCAGTGCAAAAGGAAAGCACTTTATATACCTTTAATGCCAATCTGATTCTTTCCCACTGCTGGGTCAATGAACTGCCACTTTCTAGTGAAGAAATGTTCACCTTAAGAATGTTTGGCTCCTAGCAGATCATTTGTCACAGTCTCAGCCAAGGACCTGTCCATTAGAAAACCAAGAAGAAGATGCTGATCGCTGTTTTCTTTCCTATCCCTCATCTGTTCGGTCTCCAGTTGTCTTCCTTAATCTCTGTGAAATCAAACTTGGCCAAGCCTTCACATTCCACCTCCCTGTTTGCCTTCTGCAGGCTACATTGCTATTTCGGTACCTATTATGGTGATAATCACTAAATCCCGTGCATGTCTGTGATCTTATTTTATGTTGACCACAGATCGTAAGTGAACATGACAGCTCAGAGAATTGGACAACTGTAGTGTCACAACATTTCCAATGGGAAAAGCTCTCAGAACATCACCATGGACTCAAATATACCATGTGGGAGATTAGTGGGGTTTTGCAAGCTATTTAAACAATCAGCCCTACATTTTATATCTTTAATTCATTTATTTCAAACATCTATGCCTCACATTTCCTTTCTGAGCTAAGATAATTAACTGTGTAGCATACAACTACAGCGTAGCATTTAAAAAAAAAAAAATGATAACAAGAACAAATGTGATCCAGCATCTTCTAAACACTAAATGAGAGAGGTTTTTTAATTTGTAAAAATATATTCACCAATTTTTTTAAAAAATAAATGTTGTTTAATGGCAGCAATGAAAACTTCTTGAAACAGGAAGCTTCTGACCACACTATTGCTGAAACCCAGTAGAGCGCTTAAGACAGGCATGTCCAAACTTTGGGCCCTCCAGATGTTTTGGACAACTCCCACAGTCCTTTGTCATTGGCAATCTAAGCTTAGAATTCTGGGAGTTGGGGTCCAAAACATCAGGAGGGCCCGAAGTTTGGACATGCCTGGCTTAAGAGAAGGGCACCAAGTGCTTCATTATCCTTCATTGCCAATTTGTACAAGCAGCACCACAACCTAACTTCAACCCATTCTCGGCCACCTGTCCCACTCACAATTTTTGCACACCGCTGGGGTCCTCCTTCTCCAGGAGCACACCAGTCAGGGCAAAAATTCAAGCTGCCCTTCCCTAAGCTCCTCAGGCAACCAACTACTCACTGCCTGTGCTAAAAAAAAGACCTCATCCCAGCTCATGTGCATCAGCACGAAGCACAACAAAGCGCTTTGTGCCCATCCATTGAAATCAATGGAGCTGTTGCGCCAAATGCCCATGGATTCAACAGGCCACTCCTGTTGCAATTTACTACAATTAACCATGTGAATTCCATAGCTTTCACATTAAAAATAAATCTAACAGGGACTCTCCTTTTCTCCTCAGAGGGAGAATTCTCTGCACAAGACATTCTTCCTTAGGGAATCTCATGGAATTTTGCAGATAGTTCCAGGTTATTTTTGGTGGAAGAAACTCCAAGTAAGTCAAAATTATTACGATCCCTACTTGGAATGGCATCTTTCCTGAGTGGGATTCACCAGACAGGGGATTGAGCTTTGCAGATTTGGGCAGTCTTGTCCTGCAAATCAACATTTCTTTCTAAAGGATGGGAACAAAACTAGTATCCCCCCCCCCCAGGAAAAGAGAAACTTTGTGGTATTGGGGAAATTTCTCATTGGAGATTCCTGATGTGAGACAACATCAAAACTGCTGAAAACAAGAAAATTTCCAAGTTCTTGTTCCATTACTAAGTTTTCCCATTTTCAAGTACAAAAAAACATTTCTAAGTTTAAGACTGCCAACTTTAGATGCCTGCCCTCTTTGGGGATGCAGAGTTGTTCACCTGGCTGGAAAATAGTACAGTTCCTGTGAAAGGGATCTGGGAGTCTTGGTGGACCACAAATTGAACACGAGTCAGCAGTGTGACGCGATGGCCAGGAAAGCCAATGTGATTCTTGGTTGCATCAACAGAGGCATAGTGTCTAGATCAGTGGTTCTCAACCTGTGGGTCCCCAGATGTTTCTGGACTGCAACTCCCCGAAATCCCTTCCAGCACAGAGAATGGTGGAGGCTTCTGGGAATTGCAGTCCAGGAACATCTGGGGACCCACAGGTTGAGAACCACTAGTCTAGATCAAGGGAAATTATAGTACCACTCTATTCTGCTCTGGTCAGACCCCACCTGGAGTACTGTGTCCAGTTTTGCGCACCTCCATTTAAAAAGGATGTCGACAACCTTGAGCAGGTCCAGAGGAAGTCAACCAGGATGGTTAAAGGTCTGGAAGAAATGTCTTATGAGGAGCAGCTTAGAGACCTGGGAATGTTTAGCCTTTAAAAAAGAAGGCTGAGAGGGGATATGATAGCTATGTTTAAACATTTGAAAGGATGTCATATTGAAAAGGGGACTGGTTTGCTCTCCATGGCTTCAGAGACTAGGACTCGGGGCAATGGTTTCAAACTACAGGAAAAGAGATTCAATGTAAACATTAGGAAAAACTTCATGACAGAGCTGTTTGGCAGTGGAATATGCCGCCATGGAGGGCGGTGGAGTCTCTTTCTTTGGAGGTTTTCAAGCAGAGGCTGGATGGGCATACGTCACGAGTACTGTGATGGGGGCTCCTGCATGCCAGGGAGTTGGACTGGATGGCCCTCAAGGTCTCTTCCAATTCTATGATTCTAAATTCTAAATATGGCTGCCACCTTATTATTTTCCAAAGGAACTGGAAAAGGTCTCTTTGGAAACCTGTATGAGTGAAATTATTTTACTGCAAGCCCTCAGTGATTTGTTGCCAATTCAATGGAAAGGTTTAAAAATTTGGAACTAAAACTGTAAACCTACAAATCACGATGAACAAGCATCTTGTTGTCTTTTTTGGGGAGGGTGTCCTGTTGATTGTTCCAACTTTGCTGCCACTGCCATAAAGGTAGTTTCATGTCTATGTACTATTTCTGGAAAAGCACATACAAGACTGGCCAGTCAGTGAAGGGATGTGCTGCAAGAGTAAAGGTTTAAAAGCATCTAGAGTCCTATTTGTGTCAGTTCCCCGGTAAAAAGCCAATGACTCTATTGGCAGGAGTGATGATCAGTATTCAAAGACTTCCTCTTCCCATGCCACAACCCCTACTGCTTCCTGGTAAGGAAACAGATTATTTGGGAACGTGGGGGCTACAGGACGGCAGGAGCAAATGTTTATTTTCCAGGTGATGACATCAACATCATTACACAGCAGAAACCTCACAAACAGGATTCCAGTGCAGTGGTTAAATGCCTGCACTGCAGGTAACACTGTGCTCACAACCTGGGGTTCAATCCCAGGTAGCAGGCTCATGGCTGACTCAGCCTTCCATCCTTCCGAGGTCGATAAAATGAGTACCCAGGTTGCTGGGGGGGGTAATGTGTAGCCTGTACACTTTGTAATTAAAACTGTAAACCGCTCAGAGACTACTTGAAGTGGTATGGGGTGGTATATAAGAAGAACACTTTGCTTTTGTAGGCCACATTTCCAATGTACCATATATACTCGAATATAAGCTGAGTTTTTGCTCTTATTTTTGCCTGGAAAAAATGCCCTCGGCTTATATTTGAGTGAAGGCAGGCGAGGGCTAGTCCTGCCCATTCCGCCACCTCCTGAGCGCTTGGCCACAAGCTGGAACACATACTGTAAATACTCGAATATAAGTCCTCGGCTTATACTCGAGTCAATACATTTTACCAGTTTTTGTGTGTGGTAAAAACAGCCTCAGCTTATAGTTGGCTTGGCTTATATTCAAGTATATCCATATATTTCCAAGATATACTGTCTGTTCATGTGCAAAATATTCTGGAACTTCATAATGACAGAAGAAAGTTCAGCTAGATATAACTCTGGATTTGAAACTTGGCCCATAAATTATGAAAAGAGTCACTTGGACCATGCCTTGCTGTCGCCGGTGTCTTAATCAGAGCTTGACCAAACCCCCCAAATTAGTTAATAATCATAATAAGCAAATTCAGCAATGAATTTCTAACTTCACAGAAGAGTGGTAGATAAAAATATTTAAATATGAAATTTATGCCACTCATCTGGCTGGCAATGACTCTCTGCATGGTTTACAACATAATTGTGAAAACATAAGAGGGGAAATGCTCCAAATTAACCAACAACTGTGTGTGTGTGTGTGTGTGTGTGTGTGTGTGTGTGTGTGTGTGTGTGTGTGTGTGTGTGTGTGTGTTTGTTTATTTATTAAAGGCTTCCTATCACCACCACCAGACAAGGTGACTTGTCTGTCTCTTGTTTATAAGCAGAGAACATGACAAAGCTGCCAAGTTGTACATTTAGAAGATAAATTAAGGGTGATAAATATAAAGCAGAGTTCATGTTTCTGGATGATGGAAATTTCATTAGAGTCTATTTCCACTATCAATTATTAAATAAATTCACTGGAGTCTTCTGCCAGCCACCCCTACCCACCCACTCCATTCAAGGTGAAGCTACGCCAATCTCTTGCAGTGCATGAACAGACTGTGAACGAAGAAACACTGAGGGTTTCCTGGAGTGCTCCACAAAAACACTGCACATCATATGCTTGTTTGTGCTTTTGAAGGACGAACCCTGATCTTCAGCCAGTGCAAAGGAAATGAGTGTTTTTTGGGGGTTGAGCTGCAGCTTGCAGTTGTGAAGGAAATTCCCACGTCTGTATCTTTCATCAAGTTTAAATGACAGAACATCAACAAGGTGTAGTACAAAGAAACACCTTCCCTTTTAATCACACCATCAGTGGGCATGGCACCAGCAGAAGCATCTGTGATGTGAATTGCAGTTGTGTTGACTTCTAGCAAAGCTTCTAAAATGAATTCAGCAGACCCAAATACCTCCGACTTTAGACTTTGCTCTGAAATCTGGGAGGGGTGTGTGTGACTTGGTAACTTAAATTCCTAGTTTTTCCTAATGAGTTTTTAAATGCATTTTTACAAAGGCTACCCGCATCTTAAAATAGGCATTTGAGTTGCACATAAGCATCCCCCCCCACAGATCCGATACAATTAGCCAAGTCCTGTCACAACCGATCAGGAAACCAACCTAGGCATAGTCCTCAGGAAGGCTCATTATTCAGTGAGACTTTGACATAAAAGCCAGAACAATTAAGATGCCTGAATAAGTGGAAACAAGAGAAAGTGAAAACAAGAAAGCACCAGATCAGAGTGCACACAGTATATGTGTGCATCTCTCTCTCTCTCTCTCTCTCTCTCTCTCTCTCTCTCTCTCTCTCTCTCTGTGTGTGTGTGTGTGTGTGTGTGAAGGTCTAAGATTAGGTTGTGATTAATTAGCATCTTTAAGTCATGTGTTTCCCTTGGAGCTTTGAGTCTGCAACATTATTAAGAGTCATTTAGCAGAGTGTAAGATAATGCACAAGAATTCCTAAAACAAAATAATAAAGGTTATTGTGCATTGTCCATGCTTTCTGTCTAACTCTAAAGCATATACACAGCACCTTCACAAGACCATTAAATAGTTTAAAATTGCCTAACATTTTTATTAGATGCAGGAAATTTCTTCTGCTCCTGCACTGTGTTTTTCCCCTAGCTGGATCTTTCCCCCAAATTAATCACTTTCTGCCTCTCTAAACTAATACGTATTCTTTTGCCATTGATATACTTGACTTTTTGACATTGTTACTAAGCTTCCTGGACAGTCATGTCATTTTGCCCTTATCCAATCTCCTAACGCAGTAATATTTAGTGTGAACAATGGAACCAATGGCCCTAAGAAACAGAACCAGCTATTTTCAGAAACATATCTCCAAAGCCTTTACCAGCTAACATGCCATTTTAATTCCTTAAAAGCTGATGAAATCCCTTCTGTTCCCTCGCTGTTGGTGACACTTTACACTTTGACGTCCAGGGTCAGCTTGCTTTGCTGCGCAGGAGCCACAGGAAAATCAATTCATTCCCAGAAGAGAGAAATGCTACTGCAGAAGGTCACCATGCCATCATTGTTTGCTGTTCAGCATCAAAGCCAGGAAATGGGATCTGTGCCTGGATGAGGTTGCTCTAGACGGGCTTGGCTGGGGCGTTTATACACTACCCCTAAAGTCCGCCGCAAATGGCTCCCAGCTCCAGAGCTTAAAAATGTTTCCCCACCAGCTCCGGAGTTTACAGGCAATTAAGTGTGACCCTGCCCACTTTAGCGCGACCCAGCACACTTTTCTTGTACCTTCTCTCTGGAGGTGAAAATTCTTTGATGCGGTGCAACAATAGTGAGTGCGGGGCTCTCCTCGCTTCTGTTTGCTGTTTTTTGGCTCCTGCCCCTTTAAGAGCTACTTAAGAGTTACTTAAGAGCTACTGGAATGTTGCCAGTGCAAGAGCCAGCAAGAGCGAGAGGCAGAACGGGAGGTGAGCCACGGTCTTTCTTCCTTTTTTTTCTCCCTCCCCTCACGCAGCCAGCAGCCAGGGTGGGAACACAGGAAAGAGCGACAAGCCCCTAAGATCTCTGGTCCGAATTTAAGGGACCAGCGGATCTTAGGGGTTGTGTAAAAGTGCCCTAAGATCACTTCCCTTTTTCTTCTGCTTCCCTCCCTTGTTCTGTACCAATAGTTTGAGATGGCTAGCAAAAACTCGGCAAAGATTTTAAGTCACCCTAGTCTAAATATGGTCATGTTTTCATTTTCTTTTAAAACAGGGGTGAGGAACCTTCGGCCCTGCAGATGTTTTGGACCAAAACTCCCACAGTCACTGGCAATATAGGCTTAGAATTCTGGGCACTGCATGCCAAAACCTCTGGGGGGCCGAAGGTTCCCCACCCCTGTTGTAAAAACTGGGAAGGACAGGAATGGGAAGCTGAAATTCTGAATTTTTTTTAAAAAAAATCCCCAAATGCCTTGCTTTGTTTTTCCCCCCCTCCCAGCTCATGTACAGTGGGTTAATCCTGTAGGATGTGATCAATTCTCAACTCACTCTGAAGTCGTCATCAGCACTGATGTTTGATTTGTTAGATTATCTATGATCACCTTGCACCTTGGAAGAAGAGGAGTGTGTACTCAGGCAGGTAAGGACCCCTTTGCCATCTTCTGCCCCAGCCAACAGAGGAGAGGTCCGCCTCGACAGAAGTGGTCCAATTCTGGGCATATCAGAAATGGGTATTTAAGACTTTGCACCAAGCACAAATGTGGGCTTTGAAGAAGAGTTTGAGCCCTAAGTGTGCAGGTTGAACTCTTCCGCTTGGCAAATGTTGCTGTGTAAAATGAGTTTAAGGCAGTGGTTGGCAAACTTCTAAGGTCGTAAGAGGTAGAATGGCATCTCTGGGAACCTAGGAAAGTCTACCACATGCTCTTGGTACCATCAAAAACCTGTTGCCACCATCTATCTGTCCAGTGCCCAAGCCTAGCATTTCCATGGGGGTATAAAGCATGTGTCATGCAAGCACACTTTTGCATGTGCTTCTGGCAGCCGGCTAGGAGTGTTTTCTGGAGTTTAGGGGTGGCAGTGGGGCCCCATCAGGCCCCCCAAACATAAACAGGAGGGAGGCCATCCAGCCTGTGAGCTACATTTCCACATGTGGTTTAAGAACAATGGCTCCCAACCATGGGTCGCCAGATGTTCTTGGACTACCAGAACTCCCAGAAACCTTGGCCGGCACTGTTGTTTGAAAAGGCTTCTGGAAGGTTTAGTCCAAAAACATCTATGGACCCAAGGTCAGGAATGGTTGGTTTAGAGAGCTGGTTTTGTTTGTAACATTTTCCCACGTGCAAGCATTTCTCCACATTTACTAAGCTGTTTCTTTCTGCAATGAGAGCAACAATGACCAAAAATATTGTGCTACTACAACTCAACGTTAATTTTTCATTGAACTTTTTCTCCTTTCTTATGACAGGGGTAGGACATACGACGTGAACTATGCTTTGAAATTGGTTCCATATGGTGAGAAACCCATCTTTCGTTTTCCTTGCAGGGGCGGAACAAAATAAGGCCATGCTCCAGCTGTTCTACATGGTGGCCTACATTTATCTGCACAGCATTAAAAAACAAAACAAAAACAAAACACCCTCAAGCACAATGAGATGACCAGCTGGCAGAGCAAAGAGGCCACTGCGGAAGCAAATCAAAGTGTGCCCCCCCCCTGCCTGACATATAACCCACCGGACAAAATAACTCATCACAGCTCCACTAATCAGCACAGTGAAGTGGAATAGATTTTGGAGCCAAGGTATTGGGACAGGTAAGAAAACAGGGGCAGAGATCCCAAGAGCGATGTCCCTTGGGGGTCAAATTCCATTTGACATGAAATCGCATGCACACCTCCCCCCTACACACACAGACACTTGGAATGGCACATGTTTTTTAATATAACATCACCGAGGCTGTAGACTCAGGTAGGAAAGCAGTTTGCCTTTGGAATAACAACTCCAAGCATCTTCTAGCAGGTGTGGGCAATGGCTGCAAAGTGCATGGTCGATAAAGGTTCATAAAGCTTTAGTCTTCCACTAAAAATCCCCTGACAACTGATAAAAAGGTCACTTTTGTCTCCTTCCCTCCCACACCTCAGGAATAAAAAGCTGATGGTCTAAGTTCCAAATTGAAAAGCTAGTGCTGGTTTTAAAGGGGTTACCTATTCCCCCTGCGGCAGAGTATAAACACTCCAGCAGCATTTTTTAAAAATCTAACTTTTGGAAAAATGTGCAGCATGTTCATTTGCAGTGTGTAAATTGCAACTCCCAGAATATCAGCATTGACAATGGGTATTTGGAAGCTGCAACCCACCAAAAAGGATCTTTGCCCATCTCTGGTGTTGGCCCTACATGACAGCTCTCTTAATCTTTACCTAAAGCTTTGGGTTTTTAGGCCAACTAGATATCTGGATGCAAAGTCTGGAAGCCATGGTTGCTACACTGCTGCAAGGTATCAAGGTATTAAATAGGAACCTGTTTCAGAAATGAACCCTGTCCTCGAATGGCCAATACACGGGGTACTGATACAATAGCTGGAATCTTTTTGGTGTTCCTCTAAGGCAGTGGTTCTCAACCTGTGGTTCCCCAGATGTTTCTGGACTGCAACTCCCAAAAGTCTTCATCACTAGCTGAGCTGGCTAGGATTTCGGGAGTTGTAGTCCAGGAACATCTGGGGACCCACAGGTTGAGAACCACTGCCTTAGAGGAACACCAAAAAGATTCCAGCTATTGTATCAGTACCCCGTGTATTGGCCATTCGAGGACAGGGTTCATTTCTGAAACAGGTTCCATCTTATTTAATACCTTGATACCTTGCAGCAGTGTCTAAGGGTTGCATAACTTCTCACCCCTAATGGCAATTAATTAACCAACTGCTGAGGGGCCTCTTGGTTGTACCGTTGGGCACATGACATAGGCCCTTAATCTGGAATGTCCACTGTCATCTTGTCAATTAGCCACAATTAGCAGTGGCAAGTTATGCAAATCTTACTGGAACACCAATTGGATTCTGGCCAGTATGGAAGAAAAGATCGGCAAGCAACAGATAGTAAAGCCAGCCTCAATTCACGCCTAAGCTAGGAGCCATACTGGCCGAGGGTAGACTGGGAGCTGTAGTTTCCAAGATTTCCTCCTAAGGCTGATGCCAATTTACCTTTTGAAATGAGGTTCCCAGATGGAAGCCTGACAAATGAGCTGAGCAATACACAAATGCTTCATACAAGAAAGCATGTCTTTTCCCATGAGATATCACTTTGTATGAGATGGGCACCCTTTAATAATCCTTGTCCACAAAAGAAGAAAGGAAAAGATATTTTTTTCCCTTTTGCTCTATAGTAGGAGCAGCAGCCAAAACGAGCATTTGGGGGTTTCTCCAGTCTCACAAGCCTCAGAGGCCCCCAGGCAATGCCCTAAATGCTGTTGATGCTTAGGTACTTCGGAGGTTTGGGGCAACGGCTAGTGATAACCTTAGAATAATCACCTTAGAGTTGCAGAGATGCCATGAATCATCAAGTCCAGCCTTTGACAAGGAGGCATGCTGAGGATATGATCTAGAGATGGGGATGATTTTTTTAAAAAATGGTGATTTGTCATGATTCATGATTTGTCAGGGCTGACAAATCAACAAATCTATGAATTTCCACTTACCAATTGACAAATGGATTTGTCTGCCTTTTATAATCTAAAAAAGCCTGCCTGCCATCTAGAAGGCCTAGATCTGCAGGTTGCTTCCTCTGCCTCTCCTCTAGAGGTCTGAAATTTTGGTTAAGACTGGGACCCAGAAGTCTAAACTATGTACCCAAAAATAGCTCCTCCCGGCAAGAAATGAGCCTCCTAGACACTTAAGATACACCAAACTTACAGACACTTCTCCCCTCTCTCCTTCACAATCCCTCTATGTTTGGTGAATATTGATTGGTTACACATACACTCACAAAGTATCCCTCCCTAGGAAATTGTCCTTTAGAAACTGGGTTGGGGAAATCCAATCTTCATCAGACTTGGAGGGACTATAGAGGAGATTCAGGGGAAGATTCCTTCCAGTTTTGGTGTCTCTAGGTACCTTCAGGAATATTTTATAGCTCAACAAATTAACAAAATTTTTAAAAAACACTAAAGATTCATCCATCAGGGGACTCCATTTATGGTAAATTTGAACTGATGAATTTTGATGAATTGGCCAAATCTGTCAGAAAACATGATTAGCTTTTCAGTTCATTCCCATCTCTCATTTGAACTCCAACCCCTGTCTTCACAGCCAGAGACCTAAACCGTTGAGCTGTCCAGCCATTCTATTGCATGGACAGAGAAATAAGACATAGCTGATCTCCCATTTGCTAAAATATAAACTGCCTTTAAACAAAGGACTGGGAACATTCTTGTCCTAGCATTTCTCACTACTGGTTATACTGGCTAACAGCTGAATGAAGCTTCAGCCAAATACTCATTCCATACTCATTCAGCATTTCCTATGTGTTCTGCTTATATACCACCTCATAGTGCTTAAAGCACTCTCTGGGTGGTTTACAGTTTAATTGTGCAGGCTATACATTCCCCCCTGCCCCAGCAAGCTGGGTACTAATTTTATTGACCTTGTGAGGATGGAAAGCTAAGTGAACCTTGAGCCAGCTACCTGGGATTGAACTCCTGAGCAGAGTTTTAGCTGCAGTACACCGATTTAACCACTGTACCACCAGGCTCCTAGCCACAAATAACATCTGGAGGGCTACATCTCCCCTCCCCACCCCCACATCCACTCAAAATTATGAACTTTATCTCCATACTACCCAGGCATAATTAAGCTCAATTATCTTAATTAAGAGAGATATAATCATGCATTTATGAGTGCCTCAATTTGGTGGGATTGTTTCAGTGGGTTTGCTGATCCACAAATGACTTTGATATAAGCAGGTGCCTTCCAAGTGTATCTTGTGACAATGTGCCTCTTGGGAGGAATTTGAAAGACAAGAAGGCAGAGAGAAACATTTAATCTGCATGGGACCCGGTGGTTTATTATTCCAGTATTGGGATTGTGTGCCTCCTTCAGATTTACTAAGGATATCCAAGAGAACTTTTAACCCTCTTAAAAGTACCATAGACTGAACAGCAAAGACAGCTTCCATATTTTCTCCAGGAGATGGAGGAGGAAAGATGCACCACATTTATTTACCATTTGACAGTTCAGCAAATTTACAAGATGGTGTTTTTGCCTGACTTGGTACCTCTTCAATGCTTGTTCCTTCACACACACCCATTGCTTTTTGTATATCTCTCTTTAAGCTGCCAACATATTCAAAACGGGACATGCAGAATAAGGTACAAGAGACGTGTCTTAGGCACTCCTCCTAAATCTCAGCTTCCTTGTTGTCTCGATCAGACCTAATACTTATGAAATGAAATCCTTGTTCTGAAGACAGAGCAGAACAATGCCATTCTGAGCCTCACAAACAAAGAGCAGGCATGTGACTGTACAGTAGCTTCCCTGCATGAGGAAAGGCATATAGGACTCTACTTGTATCATATGCTCACGCAAAGGGTTATATCATCTCTGCACATGTGGATTAAAAATGGAGGTCAAGGACAACATTGTTTTCCCCAGATTATGAGTTCTCCAATCTCTCCGTTACAAAACCCTTCAGATTAACCATTCTGATTTACAAACCCTAGGGACTGGCATAAACACCCACTTTTCCTGACGAGTTCTGTGGCTCTACATGAGGTTTTGTTACTCCCCTCTTTTGTTTCCTTTGCAATAATCAACCCCTTACCTGGAATGTGGCAACGGTTTGTGTGTGTGGAGGGGAGGTCATATTGTTATTTTCCAGAGCTAGGGAGAAATTACTGTAGTCACAAATAATTAGTCATTTATAAATAAGCTGTTTTCCTAAGGATCAAGATATAATAACATTACTTTACACTGTAACAGTAACAATGGCTGTAATTCTGTAGCCATAAATTATGCCATAGATGACCAGTGACATCATAAACTATAGCATACTTTGGAGAGAGTAAAGTCTTTCCATTTGCTCTCTGCTAGGCTCTGGGGATCTCTGGGGATCTCCTTCATCCTGGGGCAGCCTTCGGCCCCAACATACATAATTTTCCTGCTTCAAATCCTTTACCTTTACCTTGCCTGGCTTCCCCAGTCAGTCTGTCACAGGATAAAGAGAATTCCCAAGGATACTCAGAAGCATGCCAGAAGGCAAACGGGAAACTTTTCATTTCCCAAAACAGCTGCAGTACAGCCGTGGCTGACGACATCACCACAAGCCATCGGTGGTGTAACTTAGGCCAACAGGATTCTGACCAACATGAGAGAACTTCACACCTTTTGACGCAAAACAATAAGCGTGCCATTATGGGGAGGGAGAGATCATGTATGACTTAATGAATGACACAAGACAAGTACAGTGGACCCTTGTATAACAAACAGCTTGTATAACATAAAATTTGTACAACATAAAAAATTCAGGAGATAGGGGAAATTTGCTTAACATAATCGCCTATGGGGAGAATCTGTACAACATAAAAATGGGATCACTCTGTTTTCAATGCATTCCTATGGGAAATTTGTATAAAGGAAAATTTGTTTAACATAATTTCATTAGGAATGAATTAATTCCTTTATACAAGGTACCACTGTAACTGCTAGTTCAGATGCTGGCTCAGGCTGTGCCTGTGCTTTGTGGTGTGCTGTTCATGCAACAAGGGTGGCTGGAGATGAGTATGTTTCATACCACTGGTCATCAGCTTGATCTGAAAGGAAGCAGGCGCATAACTTTTGAGAAAAGGGAGCGGGGATGAAATACGAAAACAGTAACTATATTTTGATTTTTGGTACTCCGCTAGTAACCAATTATTTTTAAAGGCAACTTGCCGAGGGCTGCTGTTTCCATCGATTCAATATACCCTAGTGACTGGTTTGCTTCAGAGCTGGATCCAATAATTGCATAGCGCTTAATATCCACTTAAGAACTGCACACAGCAACAGAAACCAGGCAATACCAAACAGCAACATTAAGTGGCAAATAATGATAATACTTACTTAGCTCTTGGCACAGCACTGGTTATTACACCTCAGGAGAAATGGCCACTTGAAATGCTCCACTCCCTTTGTGGGCAGAAAAAGTGAAAGGGCCCTTTTGCTGACTTCCTCGTCTAAGGGGCGGGGGGGGGGAGAAATTCTCCACCTGTGGAGCTCGTTGTGTTTAGATGCAGCAACAGCACAGTTTCCTTCTACCCAAAGGGTGGAGTAGGGTCCTTGTGGCATATGGCTGCCCCTGTGGCCTCAGGCGCCCAGTTTGGTGTAGACCCAGGGCCTTCCGTGATATCCGCTGCCATTTAATTTTTCTTTGAAGCTTCCAGGAGAAATGATTTCTTCTTGAGGAACAAAAAAAGTCATGTTCTCTGACATCTTATGCTCACAGAAAAGCCACTTTTCCACCCCATCATCCTGGGAAGTATCTTCTGGTCCCTTTTGAATATACATGGCCAGGGTCCTTGAGGAACAACAGTTTCGGAACCGTCATGGCTGTGAAGAAATGGAACTCAAGCTCATCCTTTAATGTCTTGAGCACTTTATCAATTGCTGGATTAATCTGTCCATCCTTGGCTCTCCGACATCCACGGTTGTACCCCCCCAAATTCTTTTCATTCCAGGTATGAAGATATTTGCCAATGTTGGTGAATTCATAAGGATCAAAGCAAAATTGTCCCCATGTGTAATTCTTGGACCACAGGCCCCATTCCTGCCCCATTGACTATACTGGCCAGCAGTGACAGGTACTGGAGTCCAACATTATCAGCTATTGGATTGCTTACAAGGTCTTAAACAGGGATCACTTGGAGGTCCAAATGGCAAAAGGACCTCAAGCGACCCTATTTGGTCTGGAGCAGCCTGCTGTCAATTTGCCAATATTGTGAAGTGATTTAAAAAGAGAGCCACGTCAGGATGTTGGCATATTAGACAACGCTTGGCTGTACCATTTTGCTGAAAATAAGAACCAGTGCTGACTTTTAATGCATTGGGGCAGGGCACTTTAAAAAAAAAGCCAATTTAGGAAGGGGGCAAAGAGGGGAATTTTTCTTTGGTTTTCTCTTAATGCTCTGGTCAAGCATCTGTCTCTTTGTTTATTATTTTAAGTACCCTGTATTTAATACATTAAAAAAAAACCTTTGTACTTCCACATCCTTCCCACCCACTCCAGGTCCTGAGCTGACAAAGTGCTTAATTTGCCACTATCCTGAAGTGGCTCTCTTCTTAAGATACTTCACCATATTGGCAAACTGAAAGAGGAAGGCTTGCTTTGGATCATTCTCAGCAATCCCATGTGCTATAAGTAGTCCAAAGCAGAGTGATCCTACCTAAACCAGAAAAGTAGAAGCCCAGTGACAGGTGCTGGAAAGGTGCAGAGGGGACCACTTTGGAAGTGGGATGGTTCATTCCAGCAAAGAGCAGGCAGCTTAAAAGAAGCATTTTAAAAAATCAACACGTGTGTGTGTGTGTGTGTGTGTGTGTGTGTGTGTGTGTGTGTGTGTGTGTGTGTGTGTGTGTGTGTGTGTGTGTGTGTGTGTGTGTGTGTGTGGTGTTTTGTTTTGTTTTGTTTTTGCTGGCAGTGAGTAGTCAAGAAAGAGTAATAGGTGGAAGTTGGAAAAATAATTTTTAATATATTTTATCCCCAATTACATGGAAGAAAATCCACTGATTCCAAGAGCCTGGTTCTATGAATTAAGCTTGGCAGTATAGAAATCTAAAAACAAATAAAGATATTCAAGGAAGGCTTCATGCTTTCACTATCTGTGACTATGAAACTATGAACACTGTGAACTGCATGAAAGTTCTGTGGTTTAGGTCTCTGAGTTGAGAGTTTGATTCCCCACTGTGCCTCCTTGACAGGGTTTGCGCTCAATGATTCACAGGGTCCCTTCCAATTCTGCAGTTTTAAGTTGTTGTTGTTGTTGTTGTTATTGTTGTTGTTGTTGTCTTCTTCTTTTTCTTTTTCTTCTTCTTCTTCTTCTTCTTCTTCTTCTTCTTCTTCTTCTTCTTCTTCTTCTTCTTCTTCTTTGTCTCATTTGGTGGTGGGGTCCGCTATTCTTGTTTTAGCTCTCTACTGGGTGCGGTCATGGGCTAAGTCTGGGTGAACCCATGACTTCATGTCATTATCAAGGGTGTTCATCCAGCGCTGGTTTGGATGACCCCTTGGTCAGGGTCTGCAGACCTCAGGGTGAGATCCTTTTTGGACAGAGTTTGCTAATCAGCACACAGGATATGTACAAAATCGCACAATCGGGCTTTGTGCATCTTGTTGGTGATAGGTACAATGCCGTATTTTGTTCTGATGTTATCATTCGCATGAGGCCAGTTTTAAGATTATTATTGATGTTATTTGAAAAGTTGAACCCTGTTCAAACGTAATTGAAGAAATTCAGGACTTACTAATTCTTCCGTCTCTTATTTTTTCCACTGCTTAGTGTTCCAGAATGACAGTAGAATCTGGACAAAAGAATCGGGAAAACTAGCCAGCTTTTCATTGGCATAACCTTTGGAGAACAGTAAGCCACTTCTCAAAATGTGTGAAGGCACCAC
The DNA here is from genome assembly GCA_029282475.1 of Phrynocephalus forsythii. Taxonomy (NCBI): domain Eukaryota; kingdom Metazoa; phylum Chordata; class Lepidosauria; order Squamata; family Agamidae; genus Phrynocephalus; species Phrynocephalus forsythii. The sequence goes on along the minus strand of JAPFRF010000001.1, from coordinate 47,647,697 downwards.
AAGACTTTTTTGTTGTTCTCGCTACAAGGGACTTTGTATGTATGTATGTATGTATGTATGTATGTATGTATGTATGTATGTATGTATGTATGTATGTATGTATGTATGTATGTATGTATGTATGTATCCTGCCCAACTAGTAGTTGGGCTACTTCTCTAGGTGGCTAAAAGAAGCACAACACAGTCATAGACAATAATGATAAAACAATAAAGCAACAGCAGAAAAGGTGTTCCCGATGTAACCACAAGGACCACTTAAGAAACGAAAAAGGGAAATGAATGAAAGGCTTGGCAGTGGAGGGATACATAAGATTACTAGATAAGGGGCAAATGACTGAAAGGCTTGGGAAAACAACCAGGTAGAGATGGGCACTAAATGAAAAAAAAAAATTGTTCCATTATTCATTATTCGTTTTGTTACATAACGAAACGAATAACAAAAATTGTGATGAAATTGGAATGAACCGAACAGAACCACAAAAATTAGGTTCATTACATTTCATTTTCGTTAATGGCAACGCAACAAAATGAGCTGTTTTTAAATGTTAAAAAACGTCCTGATGAATATCCGTAAAAACCCAGAGATAATTATTTATTCTGCCTGATAATACCTACCAGGGTCCTTAAAACGTGCATTTATGTCTTTTCTCAGATCACTGTATTTTTTTTTCCTTTAAGGGGAGTTAGGGGACATTGACCCAAAATGGCTCCCAGATGGCTAATAATGATTTCTTGGGTATTAAAGAGCCCTGGATATCCGGAGAAACACAGTGATAATTATTGGAAATTATTACCTACCAGGGGGTTGTGGTCTTTAAAATGTTTGTTTTTGTCTTTCTCCCATCACGGTGTATTTTTTCTTTTCCCTTTGAGGATGACACAAAATGGATTCCAGCCACAAGATGGATGCAAGCCATGTGATGGGATCATGTAAATTCTTGGACAATTTCAACCAATAGCATGCCCAGGTTGTAGACTGGGTAGGTGTGGCAGCCACAGAGGGCACAAGAAGCTTTGGCATCCCCGTCCTCCTTGCAGTCTGCAGTGGGAGTTAGGGTGGGATTGCTGTCTCTGCGACTCGTTACTTTAGGCCATCCAGGCAGGTGTGTGTCTCTGTGTTCCTGCTGGCTGCAGCTTGGCTCTTAGGGGAGAGAAAGAAGAGATTTCTCTTGCAGCCTCCCTGTGTGCGTGCGTACCTCTCGGTGAGTACCCTTCCCTGCCCCGCAGTGCAGTCACTCTGCGGCTGCCTTATGCCCTGGGCAATGCCCACCGCTGCCTTTGCAGCCACCCTGCGTACCTTGTCTATATTGTGTCTCTGCCAGCATCATTTTTTTAGTGTTTCCCCTCTGGTCTGGGGTGTTGGGGGACACACACGGGCGGAAATGCTTTAAGTCGTGCAAAAAGCGGGTAAAAATGAAAAATGAGAAATGAAAAGATTTTTTAAAAAAAATTCATGAAAAATGAAAACGAACTGAAACGGACCCGCAACGAAAAACCAAAAACCAAAACGTCATTTTTTCGATTCGTGCCCATCTCTACAACCAGGTCTTCAGTTACCTCCTAAAACCCAGGAGGGATATGGCCAATCGCACCTCTGGTTGCAGGGAGTTCCAAAGTGAAGTGGCTACCACAGAGAAGGCCCAGTTTCAAGGGACCAATTTCCAGGCCTTGCTCTGGGAGGTCATTTGAAGCCACTCTCAATATGGGAGGTGTGGGAGGGACGGGGTACAGCTTCTGAGGGGAAGATGCTCAGGCAAGTCATAAGGTCTTAAACTGTTAAGGGCTTTAAAAGTTAGCATAAGCAGATTAATATATCCTTCAATATTGCTTCATTATGCTTAATGTGACTGTAACTAACATTGGCTATGGCCTTTTATTCATCCTCCTTTGTAGTTTGCTTCTTCCAATATGTTCCTAATGCTATGGTCAGAAAACTGTTCCCCAAACCTTGGTATGCACTGACTGGTTACTGTCTGACCAAAGTATCCTGGCAACAATATTCTGTGGTCACAACACTCTTCTTGATCTAGAGGACTTCTGGATCATCAAATGATATTTTCCCAAATGCTCTTCTTTCTTTCAAGGGTCCCAATACAGTAGGACCACAGTATCCACTGTGGATCATTTCCAAGCCTTCCCATGGATAACAAAAAACGGGGATAAGAGAAAACACCCAAAGCCCCCAAACTGCCGTTTTGTGACAGTAGCTTGCTTTACAGCTGCTGAAGACTGTAAGTTGCATTAAAGTCTTCATTAAAATGGAGAAATGGAAGATCCTCCAAAAGAAAAGAGTTTGGACATTTTTTGGATCTAGATTTTTTGGCAATCACTTGAACTAAGAATTAGCAATATAGGATATCTGGAAAATCTGCAGAGCCTAAAGAAAGACATAATGCTAATATATAAAAATTATTTTAAAGCGAAAAAAACTGAGACTAAATGTGGGCTTTGGGGCATCTGATATTAAACCTACAACGCCTTTTCCTTGCTCTCCTTTTCCTTTGCTTATATTTCTTCACTTGGTTTATCTGGTCATAAAATATTTCAAAATCCAGCTGAATATGTGTGTTTAATAAAAGACTCTACTTATCTGTTTCGTTTGGACTTTTATGAAACCATCACAAAGGCAAGCCAATGCAGAAAGGCACCTACATAGCAGACACAACTAGTTAGGCAAGAGTCATCCCTGGTGATGCCTGCAGGTCTTAGGCTGGGGTGAAGGCACCGATTAGACTTCTGGTCATATTTATTTTTGTATTTCTTTATGTTGCAGTCACATAGCTACACTATGCCTCTTTTTGCCCAGCAAGAAATGAACAGCCGCATTTGAACTGCTCTCCAGTAAAAACTTTTTTTTTTTAAAAAAATGGCATTCAGTCGTCAAACACAACAGCCATCATTTTATCACAGCTGGGAGCCTTATCAATGTAACTCGTAATCAATTGAGTTGTGCATATGGTTTGAGGGTATTATGTAGTTTTGTAGAAATGCAGAGGAGGCAAGGGTTCGATCGTTCCTACCGATGCATCTGCCCCACAAAGATACGTGCAAGAGCAAATGACTCTGCTACTGGCAATCTAGTCAATTCTTTTTTAGAACCAAGAACAGCTCCATTATAGGAGAACTCTGGCTTTCCCTTCCACAGCAGGAGAAATCCCTTTTTAAATATATTTCAGGTGCAAAGTGGGGAGGAGGAGGGGAAATGCAATTTCAGTTCCTAGAGTAGATCCATAGAAATAGATGCTACCTGTTTCGGTGGGTCTATCCTAGTTGCAACTGAGATGGGGTGCAGCCAAATTATATAAAATGTTATTATATCAAATGCCTTGTTGTTGTTTTAGGAATGCATCATATAACGTTCAATAGAGATGTGCTGGCTAGCCCTGTTCCATGACCCTCTCTTTGCTCAAAGCCCGCTATGAACTGATGCCTAACCCTCTAAGAACAGAAGCGTTCTCTACCTCCCTAAATTTCCTGACTGTGAAAGCAATTCGAGGATGTATCCTGAAGAAAAAAAATAATGGCACTGGGATTTAATTAAGACTGGAAAATGGCCAATGTGTCAGCTTCTGAACCAGAACAACTATTTGATGAGCTTGCGACACAGAGAGCAGCTCACTCAGCTATGATCATATTGGCCAGTTCTTGTCATATAGCTGGATGTCGAATTCTTCTATATGAAAAACGTCGAAATTAATTTGTATGTTCATTAATACAAAACCATTTTATCTTCCAGTGATCCCCAAGAAGCTGATGTTTGCACTGGGGCCTGTGCTGCCATCATCTCTATTAAGAAGCAAAACAAGCAAGCCTATGCCTCTTTCTGGCTTTAATGACAACTTCAGGAACATCTGCAATATCCAGAAGGTTTGCTATCTTGCCCCTGAAAGAACCAGCACATGTCATAGAAACATACAGTAATACCTTGGTTTATGAGCATAATCTGTCCCAGAAACATGCTCGTAAACCAAAACACTCTTATATCAAAGCAAATTTCCCCATAAGAAATAAAGGAAACTCATATGATTTGTTCTGGGTCCCATAGACCTCATTTTGTACACACAAAATGCCAAAACTCACTAAAGATGTTGGCTGTGGAATCTGCTCTGTTTATTACTAACAACTGGATTTTACTCTGTGCTTTTATTGTGACAATAACAAAGTGAAATTTGTATCCATTTACACATTTGACTGGCTGCCCCATGACTAGAAATGGCATGACAAATAAAAAAGGATGCTGGAAACAAATTAACAATAAATATAAAGTAAAATAAACCCCTAACCTGCACTCCCCTTTGAAAAAGCTCCTGGCTCTCTATTCCTCTGTTCTTCCTCTGCCTTGGAGGCTGCCTGAGACAGAACATTCCAGATAATCACCCACAATCTAGCAGGGGGAGGGAGTAGAGATGTGAAGGCCTGGGAAAAAAACCCAAAAATCTCCATAAAGACCCCCTTTAAAATGCCTTTTACTTAGGTTTTAGCCCTCCCCCATTGGTATTTAAATAAATAAATAAAAAAAATTTAAAAAGTAAAAATGATTATGGAATGTTTTATTTTAACATGATGAATAAAATATTTTGAGACAGGGTGTTCAAATATTTTCCAAATCATATCTAAAAAATATGCATAGTATCATATTATTCTGATTTCTATGTACTGAGGACAAGCAAGTTCTAGGTTACAAACTGAACTCTCCAATGCAAGAACAAGATGCATTTCTTCCTTTAGGAGGTGCTGCTATTGTCACAAGAAAAAGAAAAAAAGGTTTCACTTTTGTTTCTGCATGTTGGTGGGTGTGTTTGGTTCTGTTCTGTTGTCTTCACTAGGCCTCAAAGCTCTGGAAGAAAATACAGAGCAACAAAAATGATTCTGATTAAATTTCATGCCCATTCATTTACATTTAGTCCCACTTCCTTAGTACTATGGAGAAGAAATATGAATTTTGAATTCTGGATTTTTAAACAAAGTTTTTGTTTTGTAGAGGTTTTTTTGTTCCACTTTAACTTGTAAACAGTTCAGGAGATCCTTACTCCATTTGTTACTTACAATTACAAATAAATATTATTTGAAAAGTAAATTATGTAATAATTGTTTGGATACACTATATTTTAAAATGCTAGTTGTGATCATTTTATGCCAAGTCAAATTGTCCATTGTCATATTCCTATGTTCCTAGAGTACCAGAATGACTTTCAAGCTGTAAAAGGGGGTGGGGACTGGGGAGTGCTAATGTAGCATTTTTTTTTCATTTTTTCTGATTTTGAACATTTCCATATATTTTTTAAACCTGGAAAAAACAGGGTTTTTCCCCGAGCTTCAAAATTTCGGGAATTCCTCATCTCTAGGAGGGAGGGAGGGAGGGAGAGACACCATTGGTTAACTTGTGATCATATGTCTGTTCCAGTGCTTGTATATCAAGACATTGCTTGCAGATCAAGCAAAATTAAGAATAAATGTTTGTTTGTCTTCCAAAACACTCTTAAACCAAGTTACTGTATTTTTCTGTATATATGATGCTTCCCTCCCTAAAATCATGGCACTAAATATTCAGGGTGTCATATACATGGAAGTAAGCCTTTCACGGGGGGGGGGGGTGGCTGAAGGAGAACCCAAACTGACCTTGCTGCTTCCTTTCCTTTCCGTATCCTGAAAACTCCTCTCCACTTTGTTTTTGTAAGGACTGGAGCCTTTGTTTCAGCATGGAAATACTTGGGGGTGGAGCAACCCATTAAGAAGTTCCTTTTCAGACTGAAAAGAAGGGTCCATTCCTTACAAAAACAAAACAGAGAGGAGTCTTCATTGTAAAAACAAAGCAGAGAGAACACAGAAAGGAAACAGCATGGGGTAGGGTGGAGGAGCACTTAAGGAGGATTTCTTACTTTTCTTAATTTGAGGATCTTAAAAGTGAGGGGCATCTAATATATGTCAGCATTTTATAGATGGAAAAATACAGTATTACTTGCATAGATTTTTGCCCAGACAAGAAGTATTACAATGTCTCTGCCCCGGAAAGAAAGCTCAATTATTACGATGCTGATTGTTCTGGGCCAATTTTGTGCCCGATGAGAAATCGCTGCCAAGAGTAAGCTCTCCAGTGAGGAGTTCAATGCCAAGCAAACACAAATATGGCTAACTTTTCATGGATGTTCACTAAAAGCTAAATGTTAAGACTGATACTTCAGATTGTTCCTGCCTCATTTCCAAAACTCCCTCCAGGGAGTACGCTGGCAAAGAGGTGTTATGCTGCAGCTCTATCTGCACCTGGAAAATATTGGGTTTCTGGACTCTTGCCAGCCTGGCTTCCACTTGTGGGTATGACGCTGACAATGGCACTCACAATATGGCTGATCATCTCATCCAATAATTTTCAGGGTGACTCCTACCCACTTGATTTAATTAAATCCTTCAGCCGCCTGTGCATTGACCCCTACCACACTTGGGTTTTGAATCACCTTTTCCTTAAACTCAAATCACCTTTAAATTCAGTTACCTCACTTCCAATCACTTTTTCCATTGAGGTCCTTAAACTCAAATCACCTTTAAATACAGTTACCGCACTTCCAATCACTTTTTCCATGGAGGCCACACCCCTTTTTGGCCGCTGTGTCGCTTTTTCTTGCGACGGCCACCAGGGGTAGTGGTTTTTTGAACCAGTTTCTAGACCACTTCTTGAAGCGATTCAGCTCCAGCTGCGGACACTGTGCATTGCTTTTTCCTGCTTTTTGCCCTCTTTCTGCCTTATCCTGCGCCCCCCCCAAAAATAATAAAGAAATCCTACTGCATTTTCATCACTTCCGCTGTTTTCTCCGGACCTTCTACTTCCTCTTTGGGGTTAAATTTAGCATTTTAAATGGAAGAACAATGACATGTCATCCTAAAAAAATAATTTCAAAAATTGAAGCAGATAATGGGGAAATGTCGGACACAATGGGAACAAAAAGTGGTTTAGCAAAGTGCGGATGGGGAAACCGGTTCTTGAGAAAACATCCAAGTGCGGAATGCTGAATCGCTTCAGCGACCACGTGACGGGGGAGGGCAAAAGCCGATTCAAAACAAAAAGTGGATGCTGTTTGAAGTGTGGTAGCGGCCATTGACAATGAGGTGTCTGTTTTGTTGCTGATGATATTTCTTGTTGTTGTTGTTGTTGTTGTTGTTGTTGTTGTTGATGATGATGATGATGATGATGATGATGATGATGATGATGATGATGATGATGATGATGATGATGATAATGATAACTTTTGAACTGCAGAGCTGGAAGGGACCCCTATGAACCATTGATTCCAATCCCTTTATCCTACAGCCTTACTGAAAAATTCAAAAAGGCTGTTGTTAAGTCTAAGGAATAGGTGGAAAAATGGGAAAAGTTTGAATCTTATGAAATCTGAAGAGACAGTTCATTAATAAGAGGTTTGATAAGTAAAAATGCATAAAATGGTAATAGAAGTGGGAGACCAACAAGGCATGCTTAAGGCATCATGGAAAATTGTTTTAGGAAGGGAAATAAGTACTAAAGTACGCATACGTACTTATGAGGCAATGTGTAGCCTGCATACTGTAATTAAAAACTGTAAACAGCCCAGAGACTTCTTGAAGTGGTATGGGGCGGTATATAAGCAGAACACTTTGTTTTTGCTTTACATATTTGGAATAAAAAAATAAAATTATGTCAGTGAGAATAAAATAAAATAAAATAATTATAAACAAGTTTGGAAGTGGTACTTAACACCATTTTGATGGGCAAATTTTCAAATTTATGCTGGAGGTATGATATTTATAGGTACTTAGCTTGTTATATTTTAAAAGGGTTTGATGAATAAAAAATACCATTAGTGATATTTGGGGAGTTTTTATTGACTATGCATTCATTAAAAGGAAGGGCCACGTGCCATCCAAATAATCAGTGCAGTTTTGGAAGGGGAATGGGATATCATGAATGAAATAAAAGCAGCAAGTCTTCAAAGGGTCCTGGTGGAGGACAGCATTTTGTATATGCATGTATTGGTTTCAATTGTTAGTTTTGTATTTGTTTGTGTATGTATTTTATAGTCTTTAAGAAAATGTAAACCTTTAAAATGATATTATGCAATGTGTAGCCTGCATAATTAAATTGTAAACCTCCCAGAAAGTTCTTGAAGCACTATGGGGTGGTATATAAGCAGAATATTTTGCTTTGTTTTTGATAGTTTGGATGCTTAACACTTAACACTATTCCACATAAATCTAAGGATTAGAGATGGGCATGAAATGAGTGATTTTTCGTTTTCGTTTTTGTTTTTTCATTTCATTACACAACAAAAACGAAATGAAATTTTTTAAAAAAACAAAACGAAAATGAAAACAAAACGACCAAATTTGCCGTGTTTTTCATTTTTGTTGCAGCAGATGCATTGAACTAAAAAGAATGCTAATGAAACAGCAATTTTTCATTTTCATTTTCATTTTTTCGTTTCGTTACCTAACAAAACGAAAATGATTTTTTTTGCAAAAAAGTCACGAAAATGAAAATGAACCGAAACGGACCCCTAAACGACCAAACGACAAACGAAACACCATTTTTTTGAGTCGTGCCCATCTCTACTAAGGATCTTCGCTACAGAACCTATGCTGGTTAGGTTATTCCTGCATTTTGAAGCCAGGAGGGTGGCTACACAAACCCTCCCCTCTTGTGGCACCACACAACTTTCCAGATATGTTTATTTGATATTGCCTCTCCTCAAGGTCAAGTCTAGGTCAAGTCTTCCAACTACAGTGGCACCTTGTATAAAGGAATTAATTTGTTCCAAATGAAATTCTGTTAAGCAAATTTCCCTTTATACAAATTTCCCATAGGAGTGCATTGAAAACGAAGTAATCCCTAATTGCGACCATTTTTATGTTTTACGGATTTGCCCCATAGACGATTCTGTTAAGCAAATTTCCGCTATCTCCGGAATTTTTTATGCTGTACAGATTTTATGTTATACAAACCATTTGTTATACAAGGGTCCACTGTATAAGGTAACATCCATTCTGATCTGTCCTGAAAAATTACTTTTTAACATAGGCACAGAGTTAAATTTTTAACATTTTCACTTGCCTCGTGATTTTTTTAAGATTGTTTAAATCATGCTTTAATAGAAAATCATGCTAGGTACATTCCTCCTTTTTCATGGATTTAAGCCATCCTGACACAACAAGATATTTCAACAAGGCATTTAAAAGCCCTGTGAGATCTCTCCTTCCCAGTCAAGACCGAGACAAAGAGATTTTTGCCTTTTGCACAGTCTCTGTTTTGGGGGTAAAGCAGCTGTATTGTCCTTGACCTTTGATAAGAGAGAGAGAAAGGTCAAGCCACAAAGGGTGAATGTTAAGAAAGATGGCAACAGCACAACTGACACTTCAATTTTTTAAAATTAAGTCACAGTCATTCAAGTTTTGGGCAAGTCAAGCATTATGCTCACTTGTGCAATTTGCATGATTCTGCACGGAAAAGGGGGGGTGCAAATGTGTGTCTGCATGATTTTATACAACCTGAAATGTAGTCCTTGCTAAGATGAGTACTCTCTGCAGAACAAGAAAAATATCTCACCATCCCAAACGAATTTGCCAAGATGAGACAATTGAGGATTTATGTCCTAAGTTTTTTTAAAAAAACAGCTTGTTTTGTCTTTGGCTCTGGTGTTCTCTCCTTGTGGATTTATAGCAGTTTCATGTTGTTTGTAGTTTATCACATTGCACTGCTTTTATTGATTGTTGTAAGCCACCTTGAGGACATCAGTGTCAAAATGCAGGATATAAGTCTTATAAATAAATAGACCACCCAAGCTGCCCCTTCACTACACCCTACCATAAACTGTAGTACCAGGAAACTGGCATCTCTTTCTACTCAATTTCTCATTACTTTAATTACTTCTCCCACTGAAGCCATACTTGACAGCTGAAAATGTCAAATTACTAGGCTGCTATAAATTAATTTATCTACAGTCCCTACCTCAGGGGAAAAATAAAAGCAATCCTCCATTTGAAACATTTAGGTAAACACAAGGACAAATTTATCACCTTCTGCATTGTTTATGGCTTTCTGCAGATGTGTTCACTGAACAAGTTAGCTCAGGGGCCGCATTAAATCTGAAAAGAAAAGACCAGGCTAGCTCTTTTAGCGTTGCTTATCATTTTAACCTCTACAGCCGCTTTTTAATTAAGCAGACTTTCCAGCTCCCAGAGTTATGTAAACAAACATACAAAAACAAAAACAAAAACATTTTTAAAATGCAAAACAATCCATATCATAGCAGTCCCATGTTCAGTCAACAGAATGGGCATGCTACATGCACCTACATAGCTTACTGGAAAGGCAGAGGAGAGGGCATGAGGGCATCAGTACAGTTCAGGTTGGAGTCTAGAAGTATTCAGAAGCATCTGATTAGCTTTATGACTTGATCCACACACGAGAGAGTTATAGCCGACCGGTACCAGTTTAACTGGCCTTGATTTGCAGTTTTCTGAGTCACTAAGACTTCTCTGCTCAGGAACACAGGCCTTTCTAGCCTCAATTACAGCTGAAAATGCAAGTTCCTCATCAAACCACAACTCCCAGGACACAGCCACACCACCAGAAGTGGTATCAAGCAGCTAGAAGTGGGCTGTGTGGATCCCCTCTTCATTCCCTCTTATTCGGCTGAGAAGACTCCCTAGACCAGCGGTTCTCAACCTGTGGTTCCCCAGACGTTCCTGGACTGCAACTCCCAGAAGTCTTCATCACTAGCTGAGCCGGCCAGGATTTCTGGGAGTTGCAGTCCAGGAACATCTGGGGACCCACAGGTTGAGAACCACTCCCTAGAGGGATGGCGGGGCTTATCCTGTGTGTGAAGGATTCAGTGAACCTGGGGGAACTAGCAAGGACAGCCAAATGGTCAAGAAACAGAGTTGGTAAGGTTATAATAAGCAGAACCAGAACAGACTGAGATGTCTGCTTACAGCCAGTGAGTTTTCCAAAAGCACTTCTTAAAGAAGTGCCTTAAATAGAGGGTTAGAGGGAGGGAAGAGGGAGACAAAATGTACCTGCAAAATTCATACGTCTGCATGCTGATTGTCTACTGTCCTGTCCAGCTCGGCACTTCGGAAGAATAAAAAAACAACAAAGCCACTAAACACAGTGCATAAGTGAATGGGGGGTGGGGGTGGATGGGAGGTCTTAGAAAAACTGGGCTGATTCAATAATGAAAGAGCTGGGAAGTTTCATGAGTTGTTCCCAAGGAAGGAATTGTTATTTTCCAAAATGTGTTGGATTGGAATTAGAGATGTGAAGGCCTGGAAAAAACAACAGGAAAAAATGAGGATAATTTTTTTATTTTTTTCCTGAAGCTTTTTTGGTTTTCTTCCAAAAATGTGGAAAATTGAAAAAAGAAAAAGGAAAATGATTATGGAATGTTTCATTTTAATATGATGGACAAAATATTTTAAGACAGGCTGTTCAAATATTTTCCAAGTCATTTAAAAAAATATGCATAGTATCAAATTACAGTACAGAGGACCCTTGTATAACAAACAGTTTGTATAACATAAAATTTGTACAACATAAAAATTCCGGAGATAGGGAAAATTTGCTTAACAGAATCACCTATGGGGCAAATCTGTACAACATAAAAATGGGATCACTGTTTTCAGTGCATTCCTGTGGGAAATTTGTATAAAGGAAAATTTGCTTAACATAATTTCATTTGGAACAAATTAATTCCTTTATACAAGGTACCACTGTACATGTATTCTAATTTCTGCGGCTGCGCACTTAGGACAAGCAAGTCCTAGGTTACAAACTGAACTCTCCAATGCAAGAATAAGAGGCATTTCTTCCTTTAGGACAGTGATGGTGAACCTTTTAGAGACCGAGTGTCCAAACTGTGATTCAAAACCCACTAATTTTTCGCAAAATGCCAATGCAGCAATTTGACCAGAATACAGGTGGCTGTGAAGGGGCAATGCCACGTGCCCACAGAAAGGGCTCCAAGTACCACCTTTGGAATCTGTGCCATCAGTTCGCCAACACTGCTTTAGGAGGTGCTGCTATTGTCACAAGAAAAAGAAAAAGGTTTCACTTTTGTTTTTTGCATGTGGGTGGGTATGTGGTTCTGTCCTGTCCTCTTCACTAGGCCTCAAAGCACTGGAAGAAAATAGAGCAACAAAAATGATTCTGATTAAATTTCATGCCCATTCATTGAAACTTCATCCCACTCTCTTCTATGTCCCCCCTCTTCAATTTTTTTAATGAGAATGAGGTTTTTATTTTATTTTTATTTAATACTTTGGAGAGGAAATATCAATAATGGTTAATTTTAGATTTTTAAACATTGTTTTGTACAGTAGACCCTCGTACAATGGAAAAAATCCTCCCCCCTCCCCCGTGGCCATCTCCGTCCACCACCTGCGGCCGCCTGGGAAGAGGATGGGGGGGCGATCGGGGAAAGAGGGGAGGGGAGGGGAGGGGAGGGGCAGCAGACACGGAGGGGGGCGAGCCAGGGAGGGGTGCCCTTACCTGGCACCTGTGCAGGGGTCCTCCGCTTGCCGCCGCCGTGGATGCTGAGGTTCCTCCCGGCGGGGCGGGCCAGCGGGGCGCCCTACTGCCTGCCTCTGGGGCTCCGACAAGAGGTGAGGGGGGGGAATTCCCGGCATGGTCCCGTCCAAGGCCGCCCGGGAAGAGGATGCGGGGCGGGAGGGGAGGGGAGGGGAGGGCCGAGTCCGGTGTGGGGCCGCGTCGGGAAGGGGCCACAAGGCAGCGGCGGCGGCTCCCGGGGCGGCCCCACGAGGCTGGTAGAAAAGGCAGCGTTCGGCGGGGTCCGCCAAGCAGCGGCAGCGGCGGCGGCTCCCGGGGTGGGATCCCCATGCCGGTGAAGATGGCCGCATCCGGCGGGGGGCTGCAAGGCGGCGGCGGCGGCGACCCCCGGGGCCGCGGAGCCGCAACAACCCGAGATCCCCACGCCGGCGGTGAAGGACGACGAGGGGCCGCGGGACAGCCACATCCAAATGAGCAGGCCACACTGCGGCCACGCCGGGACCAGTAAAAAAGACGGCAGGGAAGTCTGAGTTCGAGGGAAAGGGGGAGTGGTGGGGGCAAATTAAATCTGTTTTCAATGCATTCCTACGGGAAATTTCAATTTGTACAACGAAAAATCTGTATAACGTAATTTAATTTGGAACGAATTAATTACGTTATACAAGGTACTACTGTATAGGGGTTTTTTGTTCCACATAAACTAGTAAACAGTTCAGGATATTGTTACTCCATTTGTTCTTTACAGTTACAAATAAATATTTAAAAAGTAAATTCTGTTTGTAATAATTGTTTGGATACACTATATTTTAAAATGCTAGTTGTGATAATTTTGCGCCATGTCAAATTGTCCATAGTCATATTTTGTGTTCCTAGAGAACCAGAATAACTTTCAAACTGTAAAAGAGGGTGGAGAGTGCTAATGTATCTTTTTTTCAATTTTTCTGAAAATTTTCACCCCCCTCCGAAAAAAACAGAAGAAAGCTGTTGCATTTTTTTCCGAGCTTCAAAATTTCTAGAAATTTTACATCTCCAGTTGGAATACATTTGGCACTTCTGACAACATTCTCTCCTCAGGTATGTTGTATGCCTTTCTGGGCATAAACAGAAGGATGAGTGAAAAGAAGAGGCAGGTCCTTGAAGTATGGGTGGAAGTTTAAGGAATTAAGGAGATGCTACCTCCATTTCCAGTGGGAATTAACATCTCCATCCCCATTTCTGAATTAATAGATGAGTCATGCAGGGATTCATCTGAGTCCCCACCAGCACCCTCAGTCAAAGGCAGGATAAAAGGTTGTACAGTGGTCCCCCACCCATTCGTGGTTCATGTACTGCGGTCCCACTAGATCGTGGGACCACAGTATATGAAGAAAGACCTCCTGGGATAAGGGGGCAAAGGCCTGGGGCAAGGGGGGAAGGCCTGTTGGAGGCCCAGGGATGACTTCTGTTTTGCAGAGAGGCCCTTTTGGGGCCTCCAAAAGACCCAGAAAGGCCCTCACAGGCCTGCTCGGGACAGCGCCAGGCTGGGGGTAAGTACAAGAGCCCCCAGCTAGGCACCCCAGGCCCAACCCGACCTGCATCCACATATCACGGATTTTCAATTATTGTGGGTTGGGTTGGGTCCCTAACCCCCGTGATAGGCAGGGGGTCACTGTAGTTCCAAGAGAATGGGAACTGCTGTGTTTGACCTAAGAGAAAAATGGTCTCTTCATCAGCAAACTCACCACTATGCCTCCTATCGATCAATCATTATTAAGGAAAGCAAGTTGAAGGTTACACCAGTGCATTCATTTGATTGAAAATATTGCCCTTAATATCATGGGAACCCTCCCCCACCAAAAGGAAAACAAACGGCTTTTGATCCGCAGATGTGAAGAGACAGAACCGATGAAGGGCTTGCCATTTTAACACAGCATCATGCCACTTTTCATTGTGACTGTACAGTACAGTATAACTAGAAGCCAACCCAGATAATCAAATACATAAAATGCAAATCTACCCTATGCAAATCATACAGAGGGCAACAGATGGTCCCCTGGCAGGCTTTGGAAGCGACATTTTAAAACACTGGAAGCATATAAATTAACACTTGGGGGCAGAGATTTCAACACTCAGCGCCCACAAGCCTTCTTTGTAATGGAGTTTGATTGACTCCACAGATTACTGCACAGGAATATGGCAGGCCATATTTTGGCCTCTGGTTGTGAATTGTGTCCTTCTCCAGGGAAGCAAAAGTTCACAACAAAACAGGTCGCCCATCAAGAAAGTCACGCTCTGCTCAGGCCAGAGGGGATCTCCTTCCTCTATGGACAACAAATTAATAATTAACTGGCTGTATTTTTAACATGTCGATGTTCTCTGGATGATGTGCAAGTCATGAAAAACATAAAATGTAAAACAAAAATGGGAACTGGAGACAATGCAGATTATGTTAAAAAAACACATAGAACTAGCTGCAAAAATAGGAACACAGAAGCATACAAAAACAAAGGGAAACCGTCAAAGTGGAAGGGGGATACCAGCTAAAAGTGCAGGCAACCTAGAGTCCTGGAAGTCAACCCCTAGTTCTGAAGAGGTCATAAGGTAGGGGCACCCAGTGAGCCATTAGGCAGGGCACTCCAGGGACAGGAATGCATCTTGACCTTACCATTTGCAGCTGGCATTGGTTTAAAGAGGCACAAAGAGCAGGGAGATTCTCTGTTATCTATCTATCTATCTATCTATCTATCTATCTATCTATCTATCTATCTATCTATCTATCTATCTATCTATCTATCTATCTATCTATCTGGCTGACCGGCTGGCTGTCCACTCACAAATAAGCAAGACAGCTCTAACAGAGGGGCACAAGGCAGAGATAATTTAGCTGGAATATGATTAGAGTCAGAGAAAGATGCTTGAGAGCATTTGAAGGTGTGAAGGTGATGGAAGTTGTGAACAAGTTCAGAGAAAGTTTAAAGCGGGTGCAAATGTAACAGCCCCTTGAAGTGCCACTGGTATCTAACTCTGCCTTGACATATCATCTTGTTACAGCCTAGTAAATAAATTGCCATCTTGGGTTAGCTCCTGCTTGGACCTGTTTCATTGGCTAATGGCTAATTCTGGATTGCAGAAGGAGTTTAGTCAGACTGTGATTTGAGTCCAAGAAAGATGCTCTAAAGAATTTGAGGGTGGTGTGATGGTAAAGGGAGTGCTGAAAGAGTTCAGCTGAAGATTAAAGAAGAGACAAATGTACATGAAGTTCCCAATAAAACCTGCTTGGGAATTTTTGGTTTGCAAACTGTGGATTGTCATGCTTCCCCCCCTTCCCCCACCCTCCCAAAAGAAATTAAAAAGCACAGTATGCAACTTAGCACTTGGAAAGGCTCTTTTTCAAACTACAACTCCCAGAGTGGCCATTCCAGTTGAGGATTCTGGGAGCTGCCGCACACAGAAGACCACACTCAGGTTCTGCTAGACTCTCCTTTCAGATTTTTTTCTTCTACATTCAGAAAACAGGACCATGGATAACAGAACCATCTCCTCTAGTGATCCTTTATCTCTTGAGCGGCCCTGTGGCAGCTTTGAAGCCTTGAAGAGATAGTGTTGCAGGAGCTGCCTGGGAAATAAGAAATGGCCACCAAAGTGAGTGCAGAGGTTGTGAGTGCTGCCGCACACCAAAGTTTGAGAGTGAACAAGTATCTTTTTAGGCTGCTTTACTCTTAACTTTTCCATTGGCCTGCGTGATATAATTAAGGAGCATTGCATACACATACACCCTTTCTCTCTCTATCACACACACACACACACACACACACACACACAGAGAGAGAGAGAGAGAGAGAGAGAGAGAGAGAGAGAGAGAGAGAGGACAAGATGGTTTCTGCCGTCATCACTGGGATGCATGGCAATGTGACTCCATAGTCACTGTGACTCTTTTTCCTGCATGGTTCTCCCAAGACTCTCTCGAGCCCTCTTACTCTTAGTTCTGTTTCTCTGCTGCTCACATCATTGTACTCTTTGCCTTCTCTCTGGGTACTCCTCTGTCTCTAGTAAGGCAGATCACAAGTCCTGCGTGAAGTGGGGAAGATAGAGGAAGACCCCGTTAACCTGCTGTGGGTGGGTGGGGGAACTCTTGGCAATTTTGCCAACTGCTTGAGTCTCCTTATCAGGATCAGGGAGCCTATAAATAAGAGAAAACAAATAATGTCACTTTCTGCTACTCAGTGCTGGCTATGGCCTGTTATTACACTGGCTCCTTCCCTCTGAAGATGTATAGGTGGGATGAGGTCACAAAAATAGGTAGGATGAGACGCACAAAATAATACAGGGCATGAGTAAAGCCGATAGAGAGACGCTCTTCTCCCTCTCACAAAATTCCAGAACTAGGGGACATCCACTCAAATTGAGGGCTGGGAGAGTGAGAACAGACAAAAGAAAATACTTCTTTACCCAGCATGTTGTTAGTCTGTGGAACTCCCTGCCACAGGAGGTGGTGATGACAGCTGGCCTGGATGTCTTCAAAAGGGGATTGGACAGATTCCTGGAGGAAAAACCCATCACAGGTTACAAACCATGATGGAGATGTGTAATCTCCAGGCTTAAAACCAGGGTACTTCAAGGGCCAGATGCAGGGGAGTGGTATCAGGAGACAGATATCTAGTCTCATGCACTCCCAGACGCATCTGGTGGGGCCACTGTGAGATACAGGAAGCTGGACTAGATGGGCCTTTGGCCTGATCCAGCATGGCTCTTCTTATATTCTTATGTTCTTGTGCTCTCTGTTCTTGCTCTGTATGGTGCCTGCCCTCCTGGCCTCCACTCAAGAGCGAAGTCCTAGTGGTGGAGAGTGATACTGCCACCCTGGTAGAAAATGGTGCTCACTTTGTGAGGCCTCCTTCCCCCCTGGAGGGCTTTGGCCACCCTTAACTCTTGTAATCAGTCTGCCAATGTTTGGGTGGAGTCAGTGGGGATGTAGACACCAAGGACTGAGAAAACTTCATAGCCCAATTCCCTGTCCATTCCTCTTGGAACATATGGAAAAACTTGTGGGAAAGGTTACTGTGAGGAGTGTGCCTGGTCTAAGCCACTGCACAAAGCTGGAACAGGTGCTCAGATGAACTTTACCCACCTGGAGCTTGGTCATGTTTTATGCATACTGGTCTCCCATTTCAAAACAAACATAAATCCTTTACTCAAGGGAGGACAGCTGATGCTGAATGTCCCCATGGAGATTCAAATGTCCTCCAAGGAATCCATTAGCTGCTTTCTCTAGAGTCTAGCACAACACATTCAAGCCTTGTTTAATCTGGTAAGATGATTTTTCTGTGCGTAAAAACAGCAAACAAAGCTATTGGGTGGGCTGGGACACAGTGTTTTACATTTCAGTGGTATGCTAAGTTATGAACCTTCACGGTTTTCATTTTCTTCCTAGTTGGAAGAAATTTCAAGACCTGCAGGATATTTTCTTCATGTTATCTATTCTGCTCCAAAACCCATGTCCTTCCCAATCTCATTATGCTTTATGACTGTACTTCAAGCTAATCACATTAATGAGACAACGGAGAACTTAAGGAGGGGATAACAGTGAAGCGAGACACCCAGAATCAGAAATAAGCAACCTGGTGCCCTCTATAATTCCATAAGTCCTATTTAGAATTCCCAGCAGTAATGGAGTATGGTGTTTGGAGTCTAAAGCAACTGAAAATCATAAGGTTGTTTACTTCTACCTTAAATATTCTTTCTCACCTAGAGAGATGTCTACAGTTCCTAAGCTCTCTTCTCTTGGAACCTGCCTGCCGATGTAATTTCTCCTTCCCTCTACTGTTGCCATACATCCAGGGCTGCCTCTACCATTAGGTATAGGAAAATAATTGCCAGCCCTCATCCTCAGTGCCAGGACTCTGCAGGGCTTGACACTCAGGCTGCAAATGCAGGGTGTGTGTGTCAAGGGCATCCTCACCATAGAGTACTTCATCCTGAGCTCCAAGACTGGGGGCCCTTTGCTGGAGGGCAGAGCTGTGTATTGTATGTCACACAGCCTCTCCTGAGATCCTTAAACAAATCATTTTGTCAAACCTTTGGTTTTGGAATGTTTTAAAAGTGTTTTCTCATAACTTTTTTCTTCTGTTTTTAAACTGCCATTCAGGGGAATCAGGTGGCAATAAAAATTATTTGCAAAGCACATGCCATAAATTTAAAAATGGACAAGCAGCAAAGCTTTTGGCCTCCAATCCATGGACCATTATTATCCTATCATTAGTGGACATCCTGAACACACCCCTCTTGTCTGAGTTGAGAAACAAAGCAGCCTGAGGACTGGTGAGCATTTGGGTGGGAGATGAACAGGGATTGTAATTAATCTCCAAGTAGAACTAGGAAAGAATCTGGATCAATAACCTGTCTTAGTATAAGGAAGCTTCCTCCATTCTGAATACTTTCAAAGCAGGATTCAGTGGCCAGGCCAGGCCCCATGGAATAGGTAACGGGAGCCATCTTGTGCTTTTTCCACAGATACAGTATTGTGAAATATCTTTGGCTAGCCCCACTCAGATTCGCCACACCTATCCTTCTCTCTTTGCTCATTTATGAGCTTTGCCTTGTCGTGACCGGATGAGGTCAGAAGAAAGCAGACGGTGTGTGTGTGTGTGTGTGTGTGTGTGTGTGTGTGTGTGTGTGTGTGTGTGTGTGTGTGTGTGTGTGTGTGTGTGTGTGTGTGTGTGTGTGTGTGTGTGTGTGTGCGTGTTCCCCAAACACTGGAGCAAACAAGCCAGCCTATTGGATTGATCCTACTCGGTATGCCTGTGTGTGCAAGAACAACCTTGTATGGCTGGCTACTCTAACTGGACCGTGGCCTTATTTGTCTTGGTGAGTCTGTGGGCCAGCCTGAGCAGAAAGGCCAAATTCCTCTGCCATTTTGTTGGCCCTGGTAGGCAAAGGAAGAGTAAGCAGACCCCTTGGTGGAGCGCAGCCAATGTGCCAAAAAAAAAAAATCAGTCCTCTTAGCAGCCTGGGAGCTGTATTTGGGTCAACCTGCTGCTGTACAAGGGTCTTCCTCTCTCATTAGAGTGAACCTTTTGGGGCATTAACATATCTTTAGTTCTGCTTTCTCCCAAGTTATTTCTCTCTGTTTCTTCTCTCTCCTTTTTTTTGCCACTCTAGAACTTCTGTTTTCTTTCTTGTCTCCTGCCCTTGAACCTCTCCCACTCCTCTTCAGCCTCCCCCGCTCCCTTCTGCCTCCCTTTTGACTCCTGTGACAAGGTGGCCCGTATCCCATCCGCTATCATTCAGAGGATGTGAGGCTTCATTCTAGTACTTTATGGGTCATCGTAGTTAATTCTACCAACTTCCAAGAGCATGCCTTTTATTTGATGAAGGAGCTTGGCCTGCCCTGGGTGGTAAAAGAAGGGCTTCCTCTCCTTCCCACCCCCCACCCCCACCCCGTCCATCTCCACAAGTTATTCTTGTCTCTTGGAAGCTCACCAGTGGAATTGAATGCAATCTATTATGAAACGTGGTTAAAAATAAAATGTTGGAAATAGCATGCTTTGACCAAGCACAGAGCAAGATTGATTACTGCGGTGAGTAAAAAATAAAATATAAAGAGAGCTTGGAAAGAATGGGGTAAAATGTGCTAGATTTGTAGAATGAGACTCTTGTGTTAATTCCGTCCCACTTATTATGTTCGAGTGTCAGCAATGCCCATATTAATAGCACCTGCAGTTCTTCATGCAAAATATTTCAGGATTTAGGCACAGAATTACTGATATATTTCTGATATACCAGATTACATCCAGCACTAGATTTATACATACACCCTTAATTTTACACACATTATCATTATGTAGATGAAGATTCAGTAGTATTGCCACCTTTCCCCCCTCCCTCCAGATAATATCAATGTGTTTGGGGAGAAAAGCAGGGTTATTTTGTTTGGGTTAAAGTTCCTTTGGAAAGACCTCTAACCAAAAGATAGTCCATATGTTATCCCACCTAAACCCTTTCACAAGTTACTGCTATTTATTTCAGATATACTAAGGGGGGACTATAGCTCTGTATGTCCTACCAATTTTGGTGTAGTGGATAAATTCATAGACTAGGACCCAAGAGATTTGGGTCTGCGTTAAAATCATAGAATCATAGAGTTGGAAGAGACCTCACAGGTCATCCAATCCAACCCCCTGTCATGCAGGAACCGACAGATGGCCATCCAGCCTGAACTTAAACCCCCCAAAGAAAGAGACTCCACCACCCTCTGTGGCAGCATCTTCCACTGCCAGGCAGCTCTGTCATAAAATTCTTCCTAATGTTTAAATTGAATCTCTTTTCCTGTAGTTCAAAACCACTGGCCTGCCTCCTAGTCTCCGAATCCATGAAAAACAAAACAGTCCCCTCTTCAGTATGACAACCTTTCAAATATTTAAACTTAGGGCCTTTATACACAACCCCTAAACTCCACAGCAAATGGCTGCAAACTCCAGACCTTACAAGTGTTTTCCCACCTGCTCCGGAGTTTGCAGGAAATTAAGTGCGACCCCGCCCACCTAAGCGCGACCCAGCTGCACTTTCTTGTACCTGCTTGAGGTGGGTGAAAATCCCCAGGTCCGGATATAATCTGGTCAGTGTGGGGCTCTCCTGGCTTCTGCTTGTTTTTTTTTGCCTCCCGCCCCTTTAAGAGAAGAGGTGGGAGGGAAAAAAGCAAGCAGAAGAGAGAGCTCTGGGAAGCTCCTCCAGGTGAGCTGCATTTTTTCCTCTCTTTCTCTGGTGGGGAGGAAGGAAGAGCAAGAACCCCTAAGATCTGTGGTCCGAATTTAAGGGGCCAGCAGATCTTAGGGGTCGTGTGAAAAGGCCCATAGTTATCATATCCTCTCTCAGCCTTCTTTTTGTAAGGCTGAGCATTCCTGCTGGACCAGGGGGTGGTGGTGGGGTTAGGCAGAACTGGTAGGAGGACTCTTTGAATATCTTACCAACCCTGAAAGCCTCATTAGGATGCTTAAAGTCAGCTCTGACTTGACAGCACTCTTAGATAGACATGAACTGGTAGAATTTAGAGTCATAGAATCATCGTAGGGTTGGAAGGGACCTTGGAGGTCTTCTAGTCCAACCCCTGCCCAAGGCAGGAGACCTCATGCCATCCCAGACAGATGGATGTTCCAACCTTTTTTTGAAAACTTCCAGTGATGGGGCACCCACAACATTGGGAGGAAAGCTCTTCCACTATTTAACGGCTCAGGAAATTTCTCCTTAATTTCAGGTTGGCTCTCCCTTGGATGAGTTTCCATCCATTGATTCTTGTCATACCCTCAGGTGCAAATGAGAATAAATCAATGCTGTCTCCCCTGTGGCACCCATTCAAGTATTGGAAGATTGCTATTGTGTCTCCCTTCAGTCTTCTCTTCATTGGGCTAAACATGCCTAGTTATTTTAGTCGTTCTTCATACAATTTATCCTCCAGTTCCCGTATCATCTTTGTTGCTCTTCTCTGCACTTTTTCTAGGGCCTCTGTGTCTTGTTTGTATTGTGGTGACCAGAACTGGACAGTTTCCTCCATTATGAGGTCTAATTTTGAGAATTTTAATTTAAAAGAGGAGAGTTGCAATATAACATATACAATATTTGGGAAATCGAGAGGTCTAGAAATGCAATAAATAAATAAATAAATAAATAAATAAATAAATAAATAACGTAGTGCACTGGAACAGCTGCTGTGGACCCAAATGGTGAAGAACTGGGCAGAACTTTTAAACATCATTTTTTAGAATAAAGCTCCCAGAATCCTCCAGTGGGTTATACTAGTTTGGGAGTTCTTGAAGCCATAGTTTAAAAGAGTAACTTTTCCTTGCTCTGCAAGTTGAATACTATCTGTATTGCAACACAATGTTGTACTAGGAATTTACTAATGCCCAAAAAGATTTAGGCCTTCACCTTGAATGCCTTTAACTTTGGCACGTCTGCTCACATCGGGCTAAATGGGAGAAATATGTGCTGACTTGACCATGCCTTGCACAAAGTAAGATGATCTGACCTGGTTCATCACTGGACACACATATGCCAGGCAGTTTCGCACTGGAACATTAGCCACCTTAGAAAGTGATGCTGGCCATGATGTAACATAATGGTGATTCATGTACTAAGAGAGTGATGTCTTCCCACCCCCACCCTCAGAATTTAGCGAGGGAGCACATGCTACCCCAGATATAAGCTACTGATGCTTTCATGCCCAACACTACATTCTGTTTTTACTGTTTCTACTCAAAATAATAGACATGTTCCATGGTAGCTCAAAAACGAGACACATCACTTGCAGGAGACAGATGACATTTTCCAAATATCCTTTCAAATATCAACGTTAAATTGCCATCCACTCCAAGTAACTCCCCTAGTATATTTTAAGCCAGAGGTTGTGGTTACTGAAACTATTGTGTGGTCAGAAGTGACCAAATAAATCTCCAATGACTTTCTGAAGCAAAAGGATTTGTGTCTTCATCATGCAATCTTAGTACATAGATTCATTTAATTATCCATTGCAAAAAAAGGTTTATTATGGCCCAGCAGTGAGCTGTACATGCTTCTGTGGAAAAATAACATGTCACCTATTATGTGCAGAGGGGAGCTGCCCCCCCACTTTCCCTAAATGGACTATTTCCACGATCACTTCTGAGAAATGGACACATGTAAAAACAAATATTTTGGAGTCAGTGGAATCGAAAAGAAAGAGATGGTCAAAGAGAATCACAGTAGATGTCCACTCCTCTCTCTCTCTTCTACTACAGACAAGATTCACAAAGGAATGAAAAGACACAAAAAGACAGACAGAGATTTAATAGGTCTGTACAGAACATTAGTTGTCAACATTTGCCAAAAAACACCATGTTAAATCAGTTAGTTATGGGGAGGGAGGAAGAATCATTGGAATGAATGCAGATACTGTATGTAGATGGACTAAACTGCCTTCAGGATTTATATGTGCATGTTCATTAATTAGTCAGTCACTGAAATGCCTTTATTGTGTTCAAGTTGCCATTGGGCATACAAACAAGTCTACCTGGGGTGATGAATTCACAATGGCTTACTTGTATAAGCAAAAGGCCACTAATGTGACATGTTGAAAACACCCTTGTGGAATGAGAAGCTGGGACTTCTTAAGGGACACTGTGCACAACAACAGGTAATTGTGAAAGACAAAAGGCACGTCTTTAGGGGAGAATGGAGTACTGCTTGTAAAGGACCACCAGAAACCTGGCTATATTTTTTGAGTTCCATCTTAATGAGGTTAACCAATGCAATGGCCCTACAATCCTGAGGAAGAGGTAAGCAAAACATAGTCTGTTTTGACCCTGGGAGAACACCTTTGAGATATGATGCATCAAGTTGAGATATGATGCATCCCCGACATCATTTCTGTCTGCCAGGCCATTCTATCTGACAGAATCCCATAGAAATGAAATCAAGAAAGGGGCTTTTAACAACCTTCAGAGAATCCAGGCACTGTCTGTCTCCCCGGGGTAGCCTTTCACTTCCCTGCACTCTGCTGAGGCCACATCCTCCCAGTATTGCAGTCCGGAGAGGTCATGTCAACTCTGGGAGCTGTCCATGGTACAGCCTTCCCTCTTGCAACTTAAAGCTCTGCTTTGAACTGCCTTTATCTCGCTTGACCCTGCCTGACATGACTTGTTCGGGACAGAATTTCCCTGCCCCGCCAATCCTGAGAGTTTCAAGCTCCAAAGGAACAAGATAACAACAGACAGAACAGCTACTTCTGAAAGCAGACCTCTCCTCTTGCTGACTGCACACCCTCTCCTTCCAAACACCTTCCTTCTTTATTTTACAACTATTCCTCTTTTCTGAATAGAAGATGAAGACAGCAGGAAATTTAACAGGAGTTGGAAATCCTCCTCCTTCCTTGACTTCCTGAACGTTTTCAGACATACTGTACCTTCCAAATAGGTTAGTCCACCTCCTGGCAACAAGTCTTTAATAAGACACTGACAGTGTTTACTCAGGGCGCAGTCAACGTTTACTTTTTAATCAGTGTTAAAATTAGCATTTTTAAAAAAGCATGGTGGTGAGTTTCTACTTATAGTCCTCTGGTCTCTTTTACTAGCAACAGATATAGATCATTTTAGGACTGTTATTCAATTAACAGGTGGCTAGGGGTGGTGATTTTGTCGGATGGATTCTGAGTACAGTGCTAATTCATGAGAGCTAAACAAGAAACAAAAATAAAACCTGTTTCTTCTTTCAAAATCACCACTACTTTGTTCCTAACTTCCACAGAACTCCATGCCAGCAGTAGGTGAATCTGAAATAAATGTGGGTGGGGACATCTCTATGTTTTTTTTCTCTCTCCCCCCTCCCCACCTGTCTCTCTTTGTGGATCATGACATCTAGTTAAATTTTTTTCCTGTCACAGTTTACCAGAGGACACAGATGATTTCCACTTGCATCGTCTTATCTGTCTCTCTTCTCCATTTATCATCTGCCATCATTTTTGACGCAAAAAAGCATTGTAAATTGGGCAAACATTATCCAGTGCTCAGCCTCATCCTTGTGCAAGAGAAAAAGTTCCATACTACAGCCCCAACTCAGTAAACAACTATGTTGCAACAAGAGAATTTCATAGAGTATTGCTCCAACACATCAGAGGCAGAGTCGGAGCAATGAAGCAAAATACGATATATATATATATAAAACAGGCCTATCGGTGTTGAATGTGTTTTCTTTTCCTTGTTCTAATTTTATCCCATCACGAATGCTCCAGCTGGAAGCTATGTCTGACAGCTGATTTGAGGGATTTTTTATTTTTATTTTTATACTGAATAATTGTAGCTTGGCAGTGAAAGCTTACGGGCAAGGTTTTGTCAGCTAAATGGTTTGAAATGCTGCTTCACTAAGCACGAGCTCTTAAGTTCCCATTAACCAAGATGCCATTTGTTCCTCATGATTCCTGCATCACTTTGTGCTGGATGTTCATGGGGAATTCTCCTAGCACTTTCATGAATTTTCTGGGAGTTCAGGGCTCCGGAAAAACCTATTATGACAAGTGCAAGGTACAGGTGAATTTTACTCCACTGGGACTTTGTTATCCACTGCTTTTAATGGGAGGAGCAGTAAAAGCAAAGCAAAGTGTTCTGCTTATATACCACCCCATACCACTTCAAGTAGTCTCTGGGCAGTTTACAGTTTTAATTATAGTATGCAGGTTACACATTGCCCCCCACCCAGCAAGCTGGGTACTCATTTTACTGACCTCGGAAGCAAGCTGTGTACTCATTTTACTGACCTTGGAAGGACGGAAGGATGGAAGGTGCCTGAAAGAGTGAGTGACAGGGAGGCCTAGCTCCATTAAGGCAAAGGAGATGCTTTCTCGCCATCTATTAAGTCTGGATATATCATGCTGCAGGGCTTCCAGCAAGCCAGATGATCATGAAATAACCCAACTATCTTTGAAGCACACATCAGGGCAGTGTGTGCAACCTTCCCACTGCCCCTGCTATTTTTGGGACCAGGAGAGGTTTTGATTCAAAACCTTAAAAACATGTGCATGCAGTGTATGTGTGTTTATGTGTGTGCCAAGAGCTAGGAGATGCTATTGGAAAAGTTTGCATGTCAGCTTTACTTTTTGAACAAATGTGATCATTTGCTGAAGCTCATTGCTCAAAAGTAGCAACAAACAGTACTCATTATTCACACATTATTTTAAATTTAAAATTGCTTACAATAGCAATCATCATCACCATCATTCTATAATGACCATTTGGAGTATTAAGTAAATGATACCATTTGGGATATCAAGCAAACCATTTTGGGTATCAAGTAAATGTTACTCATTATGTCAGGCAAGTAACATCAGTTGTCTCTATACTATTTCTTGAAAACACTTCTATTATTCCCTCCACAAAAGTCCTAATATCACAGGCAATAATATCAGACCCACAGAAGCAGTGGTCAAAGAAAACTTTCATGCCACACATAGTCACAAATCATTCTGTATATTATTGGCCTGCCCAGTTTCTGAATGGTGATGTGCAACATCAGCTATTTGGCTTGGGCCTAGCTCAGGTTGGCTCAGGTTCCGCCTTTAACACAGTCAAGTTCATTATTTCTGAACTCGACTCTGCATTATTTTTTCCCAGTCCATATGAAAATTTGTGCATAGTTTTATACACATTATTTTTTTCAAAACATGCACATTTTATTTGTTTCAAACACTGTATATGAATCAATACCAGATGGTTCAACTAAGATGGGTTTATTACAACTTAGAAAACTGTGTGAAAACTGATGTCTTCTCGTAGCTGGACAAGTATAAGGTTCCTTCTCCTCACTAGCCTAGGTTAGGTCTTTTCCACAATCAGTGTTAACAACCCTGGGATGTGAGAGCTTCCATTCTGGTTCACTGGTGGGTGCCATGTATTGTTGAGCCTGGAGGTCCTAAGAAGCCTCTCAGAGTCAGGTCACCATTATTATAATCACCACCATTTTAATGAGGAAACTAATAACAGAAGAATGACCACCAACACCACCATGATACCCCCCACCCCACCCCCCAAAAAACAAAGTTTTAGAATTAATTTTAAAATTTTTACTGATTACCCTATGAAAATTACAATGCTATCAATCATGGCACCACTTTACAAAACTGACATCATTATAGCTTGGTGTTCCAACAGCCACTGTTTTTGTACACATGTTGTTGCATGCAATGTGTTGCTTCCATGCCCCCTTGAGATGCAAAATATTTCCTTAGGGCAGGCCTGCTCTTTGGATGGCTTTGCCATGTTGACCCTTTATGTACAGTAAACCTTTGTATAACAAGCAGCTTGTATAACATAAAATTTGTACAACCTAAAAAATTCTGGAGGTAGGGGAAATTTCCTTAACATAATCCCCTATGGGGAGAATCCGTACAACATAAAATGGGATCACTCCGTTTTCAATGCATTCCTATGGGAATTTGTATAAAGGAAAATTTGCTTAACATAATTTCATTTGGAATGAATTAATTCCTTTATGCAAGGTACCACTGTATATGGAAGTGGATCTCTAGGTTGGTTCTGCCAATCTCTATGGGAATCTTTCATGGGGATATAAGGTGTCCCACCGCCAGACGTGAAAGAAGATGAAGTGCCTTCTAGCATTCGGCAGGGTGAACCTATTGGGCACTACCCCCTCCCACCTCTGAAGGAGGCCACAAAGATAAGGAAGCGGAGCAGCGACAGCAGCTGCCCCAGATGAGCCCTTGATTCTGGCCCACAGAGCCTGATGATTGTTTGAGTTTAGGCCCGTAGAATAAATATCCCCAAAATGCACCCATACAATCCTTTACTTCAGGCATTATTGAAAAGGCTTCCTGGAATTTGGAAGTGGAGTGGAAACATGGGGGGGGGGCAATGACTATCTTGCAGTTATGTTTTCATTGGCCCCACCACACTGAGGCTTATGGCTGCCCCTATATGCTCAACGTATGGGCTTGCGCTGAATCTTCTTCTCTGTGGAAGAGGAGCAGCAGATCTGTTTCTCCTTTGTGCTTATGCCAGAATCTCGTGGTGTATTTCTACGGCACAGTTAGGAAAGTAATTAGATAGACACGTCACTTACTCTAATTGCCAGGCTCTGAAAACTCACTTTCTCCCTCTTTCTCCCTCCGTGTAAATAAGATAACATTCGGTTGCATTTTTAAAGAAGCAACGCCGCCAAGTCAAGAAACTCTCCGGCAGCCATAAATCTAGCTCATCTTACCCCTGACTGCTTGAAGCCCATGGGAGTATAATTATATGCAAGTCCTGTTGCTCCAAAATGGAAAGGAGTTATCCTCATTCACAAGCTATATAAAGCCATGGGGAAGAATGTTTGGAAGAAAGTGTTAATGACCATTTTCATCGCCAAGCACTGCAAGAAAAGAACAAAATTCACACAGCAGTTAAGGGACTGACCTAAATTGAAGGTTGTGCTCAGACAGGAGAGCCGGGTGGTGGTGGTGGTGGTTTCTTTGTGTGTGTTGTGTCGTTACAGTCGTGACCGACTCTTCGTGACTCCATGTCCATGGCGTTTTCTTGGCAGGAGTACTAGAGTGGCTTGCCAGTTCCTACTCCAGGCGCCTACAGCACCTGGTATTCCCTGGTGGTCTCCCATCCAAGTACTAACCAGGGCCGACCCTGCTTAGCTTCTGGAATCAGGCAAGATTGGATGTGCTTAGGGCATCTAGGCAATGTCAACAGCCACTTCCCACCACCCCACCTAACATTTTGGTTTTTCTCCCTCAGTAACGTAAGCTCATTAAACATGGGACTTCACTTCACAATGCATCTTGCAACAACATTTTGATCCTGATATTCTGCCCTGGGGCTCTACGTTGAAAAAATAAACAAAATAAAACTGCACCATGAAAAGGTGAATATTGAGCTTTTGCATATTGAGCAGATTTGCAGACATCTTGCACTTTCATCGTTCTTATGGAATTGTTTTGTCCACTGTGTTAATGGAAAGGATCTATCACGTCCTGATCTCAGCCACTGGACATTCTGTACCTTCCCCTCAGCCATGCTTTTAAAGAATTCAGGAGCTATTTTTCACACCTCTGTGGACAATAGCAACCTACACAAACCAAGATCCTTTGTGGGGAGGAGCACCCAGAATAGCACATTTTGCCTACCCAGGAGCCTCATGGAACAGTGATTAAACTGCTGCACTGCATCCAAAATTATGCTCACGACCTGGGGTTCAATGCCAGGTAGCTGGCTCCAGGTTGACTCAGCCTTCCATCCTTCTGAGGCTGGTAAAACGAGTACCCCCCTCACTGGGGGAAGGGACAATGTGTAGCCTGCTTAATTAAATTGTAAAACACATAGAGAGGGCTTTGAGTGCTATAGCATGGCAGATAAGCAGCACCTTTTGCTTCATCTTCGTACTCTGTGCTCCTAAGAAAAGAACAATAAGGCTAACATCTTTTCTGCACCTGCACAAACAGTGCAACCTTTGGAGGTCAATGGCTCCAGGTGAAGAAATCAGCATAGACATCAGTTGCACACCTCAGTACACAACTGATAATGTCCATGGTGATTTCTTAACTTGGGGTCATTGACCTCCAATGCTTATGTGGTTTGTGCTATCCCACCATAACCAGTAATATGATGTCTGTGAAGATTCTCAGTCATCCAGGTAAGTTTATCTGAAACTTGGGTCACGGTAACTTGACTTCTTTTCTTGAGAGATTCAATCTCTCAGGGGGGAGGGGGAGCAACAGTAAGAAGACATGAGCCAACAACCAACAACAATTTGTACTGAGAGATGTGTAAGACCACATCTCCTCCATCTTTAGAGGTGGGCAAAGTGTAGCCTTGTTGTTACATGTAGCCCATCAGGCACCCAAGGGTGATTTCCCAGCACCCCAGGGCTCCCCCTAGCATCTCCCATACCTTCACTCACATTTTTAAATGGCTCAAAAATCCCTTTATGCCTTTTGTTGGGTCGTTGGAAGCACACTGTCCACATATAAAGCCTTTCGTTGCTAAGCCTTCCCCCAATGAAAGATGTTTGTAAACAAACTTGCCATTTTTAAAAATAACATATTAAAAAAATAACAATAGGGTTCATTGCTCTATAGGCATGTCCAGACTTCAGCCCTCCAGATGTTTTGGACTGCAACTCCCACAGTCCTTTGCCATTGGCAATCTAAGCTTAGAATTCTGGGAGTTGTGGTCCAAAACATCAGACTCTAGGTGGCAAGTACAACCTGAGGGTGTCTATCCCTGCCTTACACCACTAGCATCCTACAGCCAAGCAAGCCACCAATGACCAGTTCCACCCTGTCTTCCCATTGGAGATAAATCGGAAGTGATCAATAGGGCTCTCCCTGTTAATTTGTTTTGACAAGTCTCTTTGGAGAGCAGCTGTTGAGTTAAGGCCTCTTCCAATAAGGAAGGGCTAAGAAAGATATTTCAGATCACAGCAGGATAATATCAGAAAGTAATCCTACAGCTTCCTTCCCAACAGGATCTCTGAAATAACACCAACAGCTGTTATGACAACTATTCTTACTACTGGTCTTTTTCTCATTTTAAAAGACGACCTCCTGCTGGCTGAATAAACTAGATTAGAATCCATTTAGCTAAATTAATTCTGCTGACAAAAGACTCACTTCCGCCTTGTCTTCCCTCTCTCCCTGGCCCCTCTACGGTCAAATGAGTTGTGTGAACTGTTCTTAGGTATATGAGAATTTATTTATTTATTTATTTATTTATTTATTTATTTATTTATTTATTTGCCACCCACTACCCAAAGGTCTCTGGGCGGCTTACAATCAAAAGAATTAAAACAATTTAAAATAATTAGAAATAGAATATAAATAAATCATCAAGCAATAATAAAAACCTTACACTAAAATCATTATCCTAAAATTGTCATCAGCGGACCCACAAGGTCTATATTGTACCAATTAAAAACCTTCTGGAACAGGAAGGTTTTTACCTGGTGCCGAAATGTAATCAATGTTGGCGCCAGGTGGATCTCAATCGGGAGGGCATTCCATAGCTTGGGAGCAGCTGCCGAGAAAACCCTATGTCTGCAAGCCATCCATCTCACCTCCCTGAGGGATGGCTCTCTCAAAAGGGCCCCCTGGCTCAATCTTAATTGCTGGGTAGGTTCGTATGAGAAAGCTGTGGAAAGGAATGGGGAGGTGAAGGCATTTGGTTTGCTGATCTCATTTGCACATCCGATCTCATATGTGAAGCAAAAGACAACTACCCTTTGGTTTCTGCATTCCCCTGAGCCTTGTAACAAAGAGCTCTGACCAAAACCTGTGTGCTAAAATGCATACATGAGGGGGAAAGACAATGGGAAGAAGCAATGATTTAGGGGATGAGTGCACAAAAATACACACACAAGTTGATGTCTACAAAAAGGGGGATGCACACAAAATGTGATTGTTTCTGTGTATAAATAATCATTTGCAAAGGGTGCAGGACCAGGATACAAAATGTGTCTTGAAAAGGAAGGATGCTACTGAACGTGAACTAGAGCAGATGCACTCATCCAGCTGTGAAACAATTGTTTCTTGGTGCATCAGATGGTCCCACATTTTGGGCGAAGCAGCAAGATCTCCAGGTACTATTTCTGCAGAATGGCTAGCCCTACCATTGAGCAGGATGAGGGGGTGGCCTCAGGGGGTGGTGGTGGAGATTTCTTCTTCTGGAAGGAGAGCCAAGGAACAGCAGCAGGTCTCACTGCATTGCCCTCAGCTGAAGGATGGATGGCACCCTGACAAGGTGCCCTGTATGCTGTGTGCTGTGAGTCTGTTGCCCTCAGGTGAGGTTGAGGATGTCTGTCCCTTCACCAGGAGTCAACTACTGTTCCAGCTGGAACTGGAGGGTACCTTGTGGGTTTTACTTTGTATGTATGTATGTATGTATGTATGTATGTATGTATGTATGTATGTATGTATGTATGTATGTATGTATGTATGTATGTATGCATGTATGTATGTATGTATGTGGTGGTGGTGGTGGTGGTGGTGGTGGTGGTGGTGGTGGTGGTGTGTGTGTGTGTGTGTGTGTGTGTGTGTGTGTGTGTTGTTTGTTTGCCTTAGATCGGTGGTTCTCAACTTTCCTAATGCCACGACCCTTTAATACAGTACCTCATGTTGTGGTGACCCCTTGCCCTGCTTGGAAGAGGCCACAAGCCCCCTTTGGCAGGCCACTGCCGCAGGTGCCATAAAGAACTTCCCTCTACAGACAGGAACCCTCAGCCAATCACAGCCTCCGGTGCCACTGACTGATATCCCCTCCAACCTATCAAAATAACTTTTTCCCTCCCTTCCTCCTCCTCCTCCTCCTCCTCCAGACCCAAGCCGTTTGTGCCTTTTTCTTCACTGGCTGATGGCAACCCCTGTGAAATGGTTGTTCGACCCCCCAAAGGGGTCCCAACCCCCAGGTTGGGAACCACTGCCTTAGGAAATGAAATGTCTTAGGCTGGCTATGAGTTTAAAACCATCCAACGCACCTACATTCTTCCCAACAAGAATTTTGTCTTCCTGCTTATACAAAAAGATTCTTCCAAAATAATGTTCATCCAGGAATCTCTTCCTCATCAGTTGAAATGAACAAGGACCTTTTCCTTGTGGCAAGGAAAGCAAGGAAAAGAAGCCTTGAAGCTTTTCAGATCTCTTTCGATCATCTTTGCTCTTTTCTGGACAATATTATTTCTAGGTAGTGTAATCACAGGTTAACTGAAGTCCTGTTGCACAGTTCTGCATGCACAAAATAGAGATGATGTCATTATTTATCAGCAGCAAAATGCTGCTGATTGAAAGCTACCATTGAGAAGGACAGGCTGCCCTTGACTTTGTTGCATTATTCTGTATGAACCCTGAAATCACCTTGCTGCACATCTGGGACTTTGTTGCATTATTCTGTATGAACCCTGACATCACTCTTGCTGCACATCTGGGACTATGTAACAGGATTTCAGGAGTTAAATGCTGCATTTTGCTTGTGATGATGATGACATCATCCCCATTTAGTTAAATGCAAGCAATGTCAGTGAACAGGATCCAAAGGGGTATTTTCACTGATGCACCTCATTATTACCAAAGGAAGCTCTGCCAAGAGTTTTGGAGGGGAGGATTCCCTCATCCTGCAACCAACATGCACCTCAAACCCAAGAATTAGCAAGTTTTCAAATGGTGGAAAGGACTATAGAAGGGAGGATGCCCCAGTGCTAGGACTGGTGTGATGTGTTGGGGTTTGGACATTATTCTGTCAGATATGCAAAGCAAAGAAATTTTAAACTATAACTTATCGGCGTTCAATCAGCATGAGCTGTGTAGCCAATCCTCGGTTTAGCATTTGACTTGGGTCTCTGTCTAGAACACCCTTGAAACCAGAAGCAATGGTTTGCTTTGGAAAGCTGGCTCTCATGCTACTTTTTTCGTAACATGGAGAGATTCTGACAAGCTTGAAAAGCTTTAGATAGGTATCTCCAGCAACCCATCCAGAGAACCATAAATGGATTAAAGTAAAACATAAACTCTCTCTCTCTCTCTCTCTCTCTCTGTGTGTGTGTGTGTGTGTGTGTGTGTGTGTGTGTGTGTGTGTGTGTGTGTGTGTGTGTTTGACCACTCTATCACAATCTAGTTTTTACCAGGCCTCATCATCTCCCCTCCTATTCAACCCTCCATGAACCATTGGATCGATGAATCAAATGCTGCAGGAACGGATCCTGGCCCTTATTTTCCTTTCAAGGGATATCCCAGAAGGATGGGTCAAATTTCAAGGCCTGACTTATTCTGGCACAAGACGTCATAAACCTGAATTTGCATAATAACTGGCAGCTCATCCTTTCCTGGTTTGTTTGTTTGTTCAGGAAGGATGGGGCAAAGCAGGAAGGAATGGGCTGTAGTCAAAAGCTGTGTGGTTGCAAGTGACAGACGGGTGTAGATAAAAGTGCACTGATTGTTGCCATTCACATGGGCAACCCTCTTGCTGAAAGCTATGCTAACATTGTTGGCCCCTTTCGGAGTGTGGCAGAAATCAGAAGAGGCAAACAGCAAAAGAGACAGAGGCATTGTTCTCGTGGGGTGGCGAACCTGTGTTTGGGCTGTTATGATTCTGAATTAAAAGTGGGGGCTCATGTGAACAGAGTCCACTTCATATAAAAGAGTCCACTTCATATAAAAGAGTCCCCTTCATCTAAACAGATAGAAGTTTATAGGACAGGCTAGGTAGGAGTGAGCTGTCTCCTGCTCGTTTTCTGTGCATGAATAATATGTTCGCACCAAGCAGCATTCAATCTTCTGAGATCTCCTCTGGAGTCTGAAGTGGTCTTGCTAAAACACAAATTGCAATCTGACCGCAAATTAGGAATATACAAGGAGACAAAATGATATAGGAGGAGGGACACTGAATTATCAGGCTAATAATTACAACCAATGAGTTCAGGGCAGCTGGCATGGGTCTCTTCTACTCAACTTCTCTTCAGGTTTGTTGCAACCCTAGGATATAGGTACCATCATGCTGACAGACAGTAGCATCTCTCAAGACTAACAAATGGTTAAAATACAGAAGCAACTAAAAGCACAGCAAGTTACGACTTTACAAAGCAATAAGCACATGATTATATCAAAAAGCCTAGTAATTTAAAGACACACACCATAAAATCAATACTCAAAATAAAATCGCATTGTCTTTCCATTTCAAAGTAAAGGACGAGGCTGTAAACCCGTTCACTTTTGTCCCATCATTGATTATTGGGAAGTAAACACAGAAATGCATTCTTCTGTGAAGAATGCAATTTGTGACCCCGCTGTCTCGTCCCTTTCTGTCCTCAGAGCTACAAGTTTAGAGGGCTGAATCGGCTGATTTTATTTTCTCCCATGTTTTGTTCTGTTGTGGGGGCACCCCCCCTCTGCCAACTTTGCATGGATTCCAAACCCATTTATTGGCAAAAAAAATGATGTGAGCCATTAGTGAATGCAAACCATCCAACTCACATATGCTATACTGGTACTACTACTACACGAATGAACCACGTGAGTGGTCTGAGGGGAGTAATCCCATTGCAAGAGATAAATACATTTGACCATATAAGCGGTTTTTTGAACCCAAGTTCCCCTCAGGAAAGCTCATTTGAGACTTCTTGGTAGAAACATGTGACCCAAATTTGGACCTATGTTCACGTGCTGTTTAGAGCGCACACACACGAACGTTCCCTCACACAGAGCATATGAATCAGCTTCTCAAGCTGGATCAAAGATCTGTCTTTCCCTCTGATGTGCCTTCAATGTTAGACAGCAGATGGCCTTAGAAATGTAAGCTGATAAAGGGAGGGAGGGTGTAAATCAATCAATTAATCGATAAATATTGACCTCCCTCTTTTTTCTTCTTCCACCAGAGCACACTAAGCTACTGTTTACAGTGACCATTAACTGCCTATGTCCCAGCAGCTCGATACCCATTTGGACCCCTCCCACACATTTATATATTGAACAAACACATTTAGAAGCTGGTTTGAAAGAAGGAATCCCTCACTCCCCCAACTCCATTTCTGCTTGAGCAACTAAGCATGTGCAGGATTCTTCTGGCCATGTATATAGAGCCAGAATTCCTTCTGGATAACCTTGCTTTGGACTGCATCTGATACACTCTTTGACTCTCTGCAATGCATCCTCATTTTGGGAAACGGTCACGTAGCCAGGTGCCAGAGGGCACGCTTTGCATGCGGATGGTCCCAGATGCAATCTCCACTAGCATCTCTTAACTAGGGCAGGAAAATGCTTTGGTCCGAATCCCGAAAAACCTCATCCAAGTCTGTGAAACTATATTAAGCTAGATAAAGATGAGTTGCACGCAGCCCCCTGGGACGCGTTTGCTATAGCTGACATTTCCACACTCCCAAATTGGAAAAAGGTTTTTTTTTTTTGGGGGACTATGCTCCCTAAGGGCACTTTCCCCATGTTTTGAGTGCCTCACACACCTTTGAGCCCTCCCAAACTTCCAGCATTAGGGATGGGCACAAAATGAAAAATGAAATGCTGTTTCTTCGTGTCATTACGTAACAAAATGGAACAAAATGAGGAAGCAGCATTTTGTTACAGAGGAAACAAAATGGTGTTTTTTGTTTAAACAAACCATTTTGTTCCAGCTACCCAATTGGGGTGAAACCACGGGCTTTTTAACACCCCAGCACCGATCAGCTGGTGCACAGGGCTTGGGGAAGGGAAAAGGTTTTAAAAAAAAAAGCCGCCACCACCGAAGAGCTTGTGCTTTGCAGGAGGAAGAAGATAAGAAGGTGAACATGAGACCCCAGAGAAGGAGGAAGAGGTGGTAGAGGAGGACGGCTGCCCAGGAACGGGCCTCAGCCACTTCTGCTGCCACTTCCAGCCCCCCCCCCCACGAACCATTTCATTAGTGTTTTGCTTTGATTTTTTTTTTTGTAAAAATTCATCTCAAACAAAACAAACAATGTTGGCGGGGGATGAAATGAAATGGAATGAAACATAATTTTTCTGTTTTGTGCACATCCCTAGCCAGCATCCATAGGGTGCCCATGGTCCCCCATTTGGTTAAAACTGCCATGATAGTAAGTAGGAATTTTTTTCCCATTTTGAAAACAAAATTATTAAATGTGGGAGCTGTTTGGGGAGTGGCCTTCCAAAGTCCCGGGGTGAGTGTGTGAAATCCCTGCAGTTATGGAGGTTGTCCACTGGTGAGATAGGGGAACCAGTGACTTGACCTGCAATCCAACAACTTCATGTACCCCCTCTATCAGCTACACAGAATGTCCAAAATCCTGTCTCTTCATTTAGGTCAAACTGTAACTCATGGCCTCTTCCTCCCTATAGTAAACACTGCTATTTTGGACGGGGTGTGTACGCATGCTCACTGCATGCATGCACCGCGAATCACTGAGAGAGAGGGGGAAAGCAATCTCTTACCAGGAAGGAACAGGTCCAAAATTATAATTTGGCTCACGGGAAACAACAGAATTTTGGCCAACAACTTCCCTTTTGCTTCTTGCTTGACTAAGAGAGAGAGAGTATTTATTTTCTAATTTGTCACCTCTTGCTGTGATGGATGATGCTTGCAAAAAAATGAAGGGGCTGTTTGTGTGAGTTCTTGCAAGGCATTATGGGCTTCCCCCTCCATTTAAGCTGTCAAGGAACATGAGCTGTTGTTTCCAACAAAAAAGGATAACTGCAGGACTTAAGGACCTGATTTCTTCTTATACTGCTGTGGACTGCTTTATCATTCTCCCTTGGGAGACAAAGCACTCCCTGGGCGGCCATTGTGGTCTCCTGGAGGCAGCATGGCTTCCAGAGAGTAAACACTGGGATTTCTTACTTGGCAGCAATTATGACACCATCCACCACTCCCCCTTTGAAGTTAACTGCAGTCCTCACAATAAATGGATATTGAAGGGCTTTCCCAGCAACAATGCGTTGTTATGAGTACTCCTTGATTTAATACAAAGTGTACTTGGGGTGGGTCTTCTCCTAAATACACAATAAAGACACACCTACTTCTACACACACACACACACACACACACACACACACACACACACACACACACACACACACACACACACACAAATACCCTGCTCTTTGTCGTCTCAAAAACTAGTAGAACTGATTTATTGACATGTTCTGGTGAGTTCGGGCACTTCTAAATTCACCACTATGTCACTGAATAGAAATAATCCCTCCCCATCCACCCCACCCCCACTTTTTTTTTTTTGGACAAGTACTCTCAACACCGCTGTTCATTTTATCATCAGAACCATATGTTAAGGGTTTTTCTTTTGCTGTACAATTTCTCTCTCTCTCTCTCTCTCTCTCTCTCTCTCTTTCACTCACTCACTTCACATCCACCACAGTGCTCGAACCCATTATTTTTATTTTGTCATTGTTGCCTTTCTAATTATCCCATGGTGCAGTCGCAGGCACATCGCACCTCAGCCCCTAACCAATCAATATGTAAGTATGTTATGTTCATGAAGCAATTTTCGGCTCTGCACTCCGGGATTCTATTTCATTTCATTTTTACCACAGTAATCCTCCTTGGGTTGCCCTTAATTTAAGAAAGAAAAGAAAAAGAGAGAGAATCCACCCCAAAAGAAATGTAATAAAATACTTGTGTGCTAATCTTCCAGGCACTGTTTGGTCCTTCATCGTAATGATCTTCATTGGCTGGCACGCAAAGATAAACTCTCTCTCTCTCTCTCATTCTCTCTCTCATTCTCTCTCTCTCTCTCTCTCTCTCTCTCTCTCTCACACACACACACACACACACACACACACACACACACACACACACACACACACACACACACACACACACACACACACACACACACACACACCAGCAGTGCTTAACTCTCCCTCTTAAGCGAAACCAGGCAAGGTTTAAGGTGAAATCCTTTATTTACTTACTGGAAAGTAATTCCAATTAACTCTATCAGACTTCTGGGCAAACACATAGGATTATCCTATTTTATTGTAAACAGAAGGAAAAAGATGCCACTGCAAAGCTGAGTATCAGATGAATGCCATTTTAGGCAAACATCCAAATAGGTTCTGAGTTGCTAACACCGTGGCTAGAAGCTGAGTCATTGCAACTGGACTTTTCTTGTGAGTTCCAACGCTTCACTACTCATCCAGTCTGACGAAGCTGCTTGGATGAGCAGCGAAATGTTCCCATATCCCAAGAAAAGAAGTCCACTTGCCATGAATCAACTCCCAGATAATCTCACCTGGATGACTGAGAATCTTCACTGATATAAACCAGTGGCTGTTATCATATATTTGCTAGCAGAATTACAGACTTGGGAGTTATTCTGGACGTCACTGAGCCCAACCCTTGCTAAGTGAGGACCGCAATAGCCTCCTTGTGGTCTCTAAAGAATAGGTGGATAGGCACTTTTGCCATGTTTTAGAGTCCCTCAGTATCCTTGCCCCCATATCTCCCAAGTGTGTGCATTTTTTCCCAAAAAGGGGGGCCACGAGAAGACAAGGAGAAGGAGGCTTGTTCAATTTTCTGAAGAAGGCTTTTAAAAATAAAACAGTGTGGGGTATGCGTGCAAGGCATACCCCACACAAGGCTCTTGTGTATGTAAAGCCTTCAGACCTCTGGAGGTTGCCCACCCCTGTCTTAAATACTTGCCCCTCAGGGGAGACCACAGCTTCTAAGGGACAGCTTCCCTCCCTGTCCAGCAGCTCTTGCTTAAACAACACTCAAAGCAATTCCTCTTCAAAGTTCTGTTCCAACTTTGTACCTGTTTTCCTGCAGTTTCCCTCTCTGGGTTCTGTCCTCTGATGCTACCCAACATAAATAGGGAAAAGGTGCCATTGGGAGTATTTTTATGCCCACGTGGGTGAAAACCTGGCACTTGTTAAGCACATGCAAGGACTTCTTTTATGAAAGCAGAAGGTGAGTGGGTGGGAGGCTGGATGGGAATTAGAGATGGGCACAAATAGAAAAAATGGAGTTTTGTTTGTCGTTTGTAGTTTGGAGGGTCCGTTTTGGTTCATTTCCGTTTTTCGCAAATTTTCTCAAGAAATTCATTTTTGTTTCATTACCGTTTCATTTCCATTTATTTCAATTTTTTTAATTTTTTTAGCATTTAAAGCAGTTCACTGTATTGCAGTAATGGAAATGAAACGGACGACAAAGTTTCTGGTTCGTTTCGTTTCATTTTTGAGACAAAATTTGTTTGTCGTTTTGTTACGTAACGAAATGAAAAACGAAAACAGAAATGAAAAATTGTTCATTTCATGCCCATCTCTAATGGGACTCACTGTTGTGTTCTGGCAGGAGCCCTGAGCCTTTATCTCTCCTGCTTAAAGGTCCCCAAGAGAAAGGGAAATCTCTTTCTGGAGTACAGTACAACTCCCAGAATGCCGGACAGCTGATTCTGGGAACTGTGAGCAAAAAATCAGGGCTTTCTCTCATCCCTAGGCCTGATGGATTAAATAAATAAATAAATAAATAAATAAATAAATAAATAAATAAATAAATAATGTTGCAGATTCTACAATGATTACATTGGAGTACAGTGGAACCTTGACTTACGTCATTAATCCATTCCCGAGGTCTAGACATAAGTCAAACATGCCTTAAGTCAAACGAACTTTTCTCATAGAATAATGGGAAAGTGGATTAATCTGTTCCAGATGATGAAAAAGGACCCCTGAAAACAGCAATTTAACACAAATTTGACTGGGATAGGAGATTCCTTCCAGGGATGTAAATGAAATGTCTCTTCAAAGAGAGGAGGAGGCAGTGGAATTATAGTCCACAAGTTATACGCCTCCACTTGTTAATGTTCATAGCAACAATGTCTAACATTCAAGTTTTACTGATTTGTAACCTGACGTTCCAAGTTCTGAACAACTCTATGCTTACCATTAGAGTCCCAAAACTGTACAGCTCCCCAACTAAAATGCTTCCATTGTGGACCAGAATTCTGCAGCCAGATTTTTTACAAGACTGAGCCGACTGTCTAACCAGCGAGGCCAGCCCCGAGCTCCCGGCCCTTCTTCTCCTCCGGCAGCAGTGGCGGCTTCGGTGAGGCCGAGGACTAGCTCCAGGTGCTCGGAGCTGGCCTCACCGAAGCCACCGCTGCTGGAGGAGGGGAAGAAGGCAGGAGCAGTTTGGAGGCAGCAGCCGCGATGCTGGGTTATGGCTGCCGCCCGATTCTGGGGCCTTGCGCTGAGGCTCCGAGCTGTAAGTCAAAGCCTGCAGCGCAAGTCAAACAGGCCCCTTCTTGCTGCATGTCAAATATGCTGCAAGTCAAGCAACATGTAAGTCAAGGTTCCACTGTATTTCCCCTCTATTTTAGTAAGATGTCTAGTTAGCACAGAACATTAGGGAACCATATGCCAGCCTGAGGTGAAGGAATCCCAAGGCCCCATAATTGCTGAGTCAGTTCAAGAGTTAATGAGGCAGTCCAGGCCCTGATTATCTATGTCAATAGGGATGTGGTAGTGGTGGTGGTGCTGCTGGTGGTGCGAATGCCATATCCTTGGTATAAGTAGCAGGATGCCATTGCTACAAGTGACAGGGTATTATGATTATGAAATTAGTCAGGGTGCTGCCTCAAGCAAACACCTTTCACATGTAATATGGTGTATTACATGTGAAAGATGTTTGCTTGAGGTAGCACCCTGAATAACTGCAGACAGGAAAGAACAGTACAACAGGACAATAAAGTGTACATCAAGTAGTCTCTGGGCAGTTTACAGGTTTTAATTACAGTATACAGGCTACACATCCCCCCCCCCCAGAAAGCTGGGTACTGAATTTACCGACCTCGGAAGGATGGAATGCTGAGTCAACCATGAGCCGGCTACCTGGGATTGAACCCCACGTCGTGAGCACAGTTTTACCTGCTGTAGAGGCATTTAACCACTGTGCCATGAGGCTCCTCTAATACTGCAATACTGACAGGACAACACAGTGGAAAATTCCCTGGAAGAGTAAGGCCAGTGTGTCAGTCACTTTTAACAAGCAATTTGTTCCCAGTTTGTTTGTTTATGAAGTAATATGTGGTCATTACTAACTGCACTATTAGAAAAAGTGATTGATTCATTTCTGTTTCTAGAATAGGCATTTTAAGGCCTAAAGCAGGATCAGGAAAGAACAAAATAGAATACAGGAAAGGGTGGTGGTGGTCCTCTATCACCGGGCCTGGTAGAATTAAAAGAGAAGTCCTTAATAGAACCGTCTGTTCACCTCTCTGGTTCTATGTCCTGACAAAAGTCAAGAGACAAATTATGAAAGGAGGTAAGCACCCAATAAATACAAAAATGCAAAAATGATCCTGCTTCCAACCCTTTTTCTTTTATTTCATATTCAGAATGATCCAAGAGATTTGTGTAACCTGAAGATTTTATTCCTGGATTTTAAACATTATATGGCTTGTCGCACACAACTTTAAGTGTGCACATATGCGCACATGCGCACGCACGCACACGCACACGCACACACACACACACACACACACACACACACACACACACACACACACACACAGAGAGAGAGAGAGAGAGAGAGAGAGAGAGAGAGAGTCTTCCCAAAGGAACTCCGGGTGGTAGACAGCAATCACATTTAACAGTTAAAGACAAGTATCAAACATATCATATCATCCAATTAAGAACAAAACAAAACAAAACAAAACAAATGATAATATTCAGCAAGATGGCGGAATGGAAAAAAAGGCCTAATGGTCACCAAATGCCTCCCAGAAAAGCAGGGTCTTAAGTGTTTTCATGAAGTCTGGCAGAGACTGGGTGAGGTGAATCTCACTTGGCAGGTGGTTCCAAAGCAAGGGTCCAGCCACATATACTTTTCTGGGATAAAATCCCCATTGAATGCAGTGAGATCAACTACTGTAGAGAGGTCAGAAAAGTTACTTTTAGGGCTCCAGCTCAAAGAGACTCAGCTTCTAAGATTTGTGGCACAAATAAGCCCCTTTCAAAGTTTCGGTTCTCGGCAGATCTGAATAGACCTGCGCTGCCACATTATTGGGTAGGTTGATGCATTTTATTGCTTCCCCTTTCACTGGAAGAGAAAGTGGAGAAAGGAAACAATGGATGACCTTTCAGCACAGAAAAGTGGAACAACTGCTGAAATGCTTTTGTGATCGGAAGTGGTTTCATATCCCCAGAATTTATTCAGCAAAATATAAATAGGTTGCAAGTTATTTGAAAAGCTCGCGTTCTAGTATTGCAAGAACATTTTGACTGGGAAGAATTAGGGAAACACAACAGATGGGAAGGAGTGGCAACGAAAACTAAAGTCTCTTTTCAGCCTATTGCTTGTAATACCATCAAATTAAAATGTTATATAAAATTGTTTCTGATATCAATAATTTTCCACCCAATACATATGATGACAAAAACCAGTCAAAGCATATACGGGTGAAACTCAAAAAATTAGAATATTGCATAAATACAGTATTCATTTATTTCAATAAGTCAACTCAAAAGGTGAAACTAATATATGAGATAGACTCATTACATGCTAAGTGAGATACATCAAGCCTTACTTTGGTGTAATTGTGATGATTATGGCATACAGTTTATGAAAACCCCAAATTCACAATCTCAGCAAATTAGATTACATGACACCAATAACACAAGGATTGGAAATAGAACAATATCGGACCTCTGAAAAATCTAAGCATGCATATGTACTCAGCATCCCCATATAGCTGATATATGGAAGGAAGCATGAAGTGCTCCAAAATCTCCTAGTAGACGGCTGTGTTGACCCTGGACTTAATGAAGCACAGTGGACTAACACCAGCAGATGACATGGCTCCCCAAATCAACACAGACTGTGGAAACTTCACACTGGACTTCAGGCATTGTGCATTGTGTGCCTCTCCATTCTTCCTCCAGACTCTGGGTCCTTGGTTCCCAAATGAGATGCAAAGGTTGCTCTCCTCAGAAAAGAGGACTTTGGACCACTGAGGAACAGACCAGTTTTTTCCCCCTGTAGGCCAGGTAAGAGGCTTCTGACGTTGTTTGTTGTTCAAGAGTGGCTTGACAAGAGGAATACGACATTTGAAGCCCATGTCCAGGATCAGTCAGTGTGTGGTGACGGCTCTTGATGCACTACTGTGAATAGGGAACCTTTTCACTTTATTCTAATTTTCTGAGATTGTGAATTTGGGGTTTTCATAAGTTGTATGCCATAATCATCACAATTATACCAGAGTAAGGTTTGACATATCTCACTTAGCATGTAATGTTATATCATATATTAGTTTCACCTTTTGAGTCTATATCATATATTAGTTTCACTTTTTGAGTTGATTTACTGAAATAAATGAACATTTGCAGGATATTCTATTTTTTTTAGTTTCACCTGTAAATTCAAGGATTCTTTGTGAACATTACAATTTGGATAAGTAATCATAAAATTTGTCAAGTCCTTCTGTGTGCTCAAAGTATTTTGTGTCCATTATCTTGTTTAATCCTTAATCCTCCAAAATAGGTAGGATGGATGGGCTCACTTATATCACAAGACTTTCAGATTTCCAGAGTTTTATCAGAATGTTTGTAGAGAAGGCATATCTCTCTTTCCATGCTTTTCCAAAGGAAGTCTGGGAAAATTCCATGTGCGGGAGATGGATGCCCCCTCTCCATCTAATAAACTGGGCTAGTTTTATTCATTTCATTTATTTGTTTAAAATGTTTTTATTGCACCTTTCTTCTTAAAAGGACCCACGGCGGCTAGTGGCAGGAGAGTGGAGATGGTGTGTGTGGGTGGATGGGTTCAGAAGTTTGAAGAGAAGGAGATTTAGCAGAACCAAGAGAACACCAAGAGGTTTATGATTCAACTGGGAGTCACTGAAAATCAAGTTCCGTGCAGCTAGGCAGGAAATGGCACTCTATTTCCCACCCACTCCTTACCCATAAGGCCCCTTCTGTTTGTATTCAAAAAATAATAGGGGAAAGGGTTCAAATGTCCCCTTAGGTTGTACTGTTGAATATGTTTGTAAATAAGCAACTTAAAAAAGAAGAAGTTGGGTTTAATAATAGTGGGGATAGCAAGGGTAATTTTGGCTAAAAATTGGAG
The DNA here is from genome assembly GCA_029282475.1 of Phrynocephalus forsythii. NCBI lineage: Eukaryota > Metazoa > Chordata > Lepidosauria > Squamata > Agamidae > Phrynocephalus > Phrynocephalus forsythii. The sequence goes on along the minus strand of JAPFRF010000001.1, from coordinate 47,603,108 downwards.
ATCCAACAACCAAATAACAATGGAAGAATGGTACAGGGTGTTATGGGAAATGGCTATTAATGATAAACTTTGATTTGTAAAATCAAAATTAGAAAAGTACTGGAAAAATGATGATTTTAATTCAACACAGCAAAGCTTATTGGTATAGGTATTTCAAAAGGGAAAGGGATAAATACCAAGAGACAAATGTATTTCTGGAGAGAAATGGGAAGGTCAATATCTTAAGAGTTTTAAGCATGGAATAAGTGGCAAGAAGGTGGGTAAAAGTGGTTGTTTGTTTTGCTTTGTGTTTATGTATTTTTTTTAAAAAAATTAAAAATGTAAAACTGAATGTCCAAGCTATATATCCACAGACAGTTCCCTTGAAAGTTTTCCGCAGGTCCCTGGAGACACCAGAATTGCAGAGAAACTTCCTCTGAATCGCCTCTAAAATCCCTCCAGCTCTGGTGAAGACTGGGCTTCAGACGTCTGAGTTATATACCCATAAATTGGCCCACCCAGGAAAGTGCCTTTAAGCAACTGGTTTAGGGCAGTGGTTCCCAACCTGTAGGTCCCCAGATGTTCCTGGACTGCAACTCCCAGAAATCCTGGCCAACTCAGTTAGTAATGAATAGGGATGGGCACGAAAGGAACAATTTTTCATTTCCATTACGCAATGAAACGACAAACAAATTTTGTCTCTAAAATGAAATGAAACGAACAGAAACACCAGAAATTTTGTTGTCCGTTTCGTTTTCGTTACGGCAATACATTGAACTGCTTTAAATGCTAAAAAAAATCACAAAAAATTGAAATAAATGGTAACGAAACGGTAACAAAATGAACAAAAATGAAAACGATTTTTTTTGCAAAAATTCACAAAAAATGGAAACAAACCGAAACGGACCCCCTAAACGACAAACAACAAACAAAACACAATTTTTTTTTATTCGTGCCCATCTCTAGTAATGAAGATTTCTGGGAGTTGCAGTCCAGGAACATCTGGGGAACCACAGGTTGAGAACCACTGGTTTAGGGAAACCCAGTCTTCACCAAACCTGGAGGGATTGTAGAGGAAAGTCAGGACAAGCTTCCATGAAATTATGATGTCTCTACATAGGTGCCTTGGTTGCCATTTTATACCCCACTGGATTGAAGAACTGAAAATTGCTAAAAATTTGTTGATTTGTATTTACCACGGGGGGCCTAGATTCATATACACACAAATCAGCAAATTAATGATTTTGATGGATTTTGCAATTCATTTTTTAAAAAATTGCTCCCATCTCTAGTTGGAACCCCATGAGGAGGAGTGCTGCTCTTTCCTTGCTTCATCAGCATGATGATGTATTTTGTTTAGCCAGCTGAATTGAACTAAAAGCTTGAATTCATATTGGAGGGCAGTACAGGAGTCAGGATAGGATTTTTATCTTGGCTTCCTGCAAAATTGCAGGGATTAATTTTGTGTCCTTAAGATGGAAGGCAACAATAACACACATCCCCGCTGAACAACTGCTGTGTTGGCATTCTGTGCCATCTGCACTCCACACTGTGACTGGCCCGATGAAGAGTAGAGAAAGAAATGATACCCAAGAACATAACCCTCTTAACCTGCTCCATATGCAACCCATCAATTATCTCCTTATTTACCGAAGCATGTTGGGGGGGCAGGGAAGATTTTGGTTTCTTTAAAATTGGTTGTAGAGAAGACATTGCTACAGTGCTCCATAAGAATATTCACATAAAAGTTATGAAGTTGTATTTTTGAGAATGACATGACAACCCCATTATCCCTGTAGAACAGTGATGGAAACTTGATCTCTGCCAGTTATTGTTGTATGGAGTTCTGATATTAAGCACCTCTTGATGGAGTTATTTAGGCAGGCAGAGATTAAACAATGTCGTGGCCATGTACATGGCCCTGACAGACTTCCCTGGTGACAAGAACGGGATTTGTCAAAATTCCTTCATTTTAATTAATTGTTATCAATAATGTATCTAGTCCACATCACATGCCTAAGGAAAACAGTCTTATATCTACAATAGGCATTTCTAAAAAGGACATTTAAAAATAATAATATTGCAGTGTTGAAAATTTCCCATCGAGCGTTACCAAGATTCTGGGAACTTTAGTGTCCTGAAATAACTCTTCCCAAACTCTGGTATGTTGAGACAGTATGGATGGCACTTCTTGCATAAATCTGCATATTTCAGTTATAATAATTCAGTCAACATTTGATCCTGGCCCAGCGAAATCATGTGCTGAACTATTACGAAAACTAAGCCTAATTTGGAGTTATGAGCCAAACTGCGCTTCTGCTTTTAGCATTCTAATGAGTTCCGCTTCAGTAACGAAGAAAGGATCAGCACTAGATACATGGAGAAATGATATAAAATGGAAAATAAAGATGGAGTCACTGTGGGTATTTTCCACAAATACTGCAGAACAGAATGGAAGCTACTCTGTTTGAAGAAGTACAAACAGTGAAGTTAATATTTCCATGAGTCAGATATCATTTATGTCCAAGTGAAACTGAGATTGCAGTTGATGGAAATTACTGTAACCTCTGCTGGCCCTTGCAGGCGGCGTTCTGTTCTCATGCTCTGCAGATAATTGCCCAGCAGCTATCTCCTGCATCGGAAAATAAGATACACTAAAATGGGATGCTCAGTGTTCATTGCGAGTTGGTGTTGTTTTTAATTAGGAGTGAAATGAAGTTGAATTGCACAAATTCCGTTCAAGTTTCTTTTCCACTGAGGTGTCAAGTACTGAACATTTGCAGAATATTTTGATAACTGTATTTACTTACTTACTTACTTACTTACTAACTGACTGACTGACTGACTGACTGACTGACTTACTTACTTACTTACTTACTTACTTAGTAGATTTCCATAGTGCTGTTCAACAGAGTGAACCTATGTGGCTCCCCACCTATGAAATTTGATTTCAGTTGTTCTTGTTAGACTTGGATCTTTACTTGAAGATATAATGTTGCCAGAATTTGAGGGCTTCATGTGGTGGCATATATGTATTTGACTCAGTTTCACTGCTGGTATCTCTTTAACAGCAGGCTTCAGGTAAAACTACATTCAGCCTTTGAATGAATAATCCAGTATTCAAAAATTTATGCGTAAAGGCTACTCCTGACCCTGCCCACCCACTACTTCAGTTTAAATATAATGTAATAAAACCAATGAACATTGTTAAATAAGATAAAAATAAGCATCGTTAATATATATTAAAATTACACTGTACACAGAAAGCTAGCACATAAATGGAAAGCCTGTGACCTTGCTACTAGTTTGACAAATCCAGGTACATTTACATGTCAGGCATATATGCATTCTAAAATTATGCAGCTCCACAATCTTTTTAAATGGATCGATATAATTTCCATTTTCTTGTTCCCATTTTTAATGATGTTTATCAAGAAGGGATATATTTCTACCTTGCAGTCCTAGATTTTCCAGAGTTCACTCACGCAGTATTAATATTTGCCTCTGGCATGTTTTTCCCCCTCAAGGGACAGAAATTGAGATTCAAACAGTTACTTCCTAGATCCAAAGTCAAAGAATCAACAGGTGATCTCATTTAACAGATATATTCTGGGTCCCACCCTTTCCCTTACAAAGAGGCATTGTTTGCTAAAGGCGCAGGTGCATCAGTTCTACCGAAATCTGAAATGCCGGCAAACTGTTAAACGCAGGTGACATCTATGTATATACAAAATGGCTCTACAAAATGACTCATGCCAACACTGCAGAAGCCCCATGGCTCTGTGCAAACTTTGACAGCTGGACCGTTTATTATGATCAGCCGGTCAAAGTGGCATGCTCTCAAGAGACATCTGTTGTGAAGAATGGCTGAACACCCGGTTCTGTTCTGGATGGTTAGCTGCCACCATGTAATATGGAAGCAGAACTTAATTGTAAACTGCTGAAGTGAAATCTCAGTTTGTGCACCCCTAGCACCATGTACCACGTTCTAGAGCTATAAATTATAGTGGATGACAGCCTGAACACTGCTTTCAGAAATGCATAGATCTGTCTCTGTTCAAGAAGTTCAAGCCACTGAATGGACACATCAGCCTCAATATTTAAAGATTAAGTATTATTCTCTGATTTCAATCAACATCTCCACGTATCTCTGTCCTGAGGTCTATTAATGATAGGACAAAAAGTACTCTTTAATAGCCTTCTGCTTCAACCAATGATTTTTCCTTAGTGTTATTTATTTACATGAACTGCTCATTCCTACAGCAATTTAAGGTTTTGAATAGTGTTACAATGCATTATGCTTACACATGGTGGACTTTACCTACATATAATTCAAAATTATTATTAGAAACTTTTTTTGTTCTCTTTCAGCCATTCTTTGCATTGTTTCAAATTCATCCTGGCCTTGAAAGGAAACAGGAAATAACAAAGGGACCAAGCCACACAAACAACACTGATCACAATATACCTCGACTGGTGAACTGAAATGATGAATAAAAAATGCAACTTCTCTGCCACAGAAAGTCGAAAGACAGAATGAACAGGCAGGATCCTGGTGATGTCATTTCCAGAAGATGCCCTAACTCAAATTTAGGTGACTCTCCATGGAGCAGTTTTATACCTGAGAAGAAAGCCACTGAAAACATCTCCTAATGTGACTTACACAATTCTACTTGGTGAAGAGAAGGGCAAATTGATGTTTGCGTTAGAATTACTGGCTAGCTCTGTTGTTTAGATATCCGGCGGGGAGATCAGTTTTCCATTGTGCCTCATTGACAGTGGCTGGAATTGAGGGCCCGTAGGGTCCCTTCCAGCCTTGCAGTTCTAAGATGATGACGATGATTATGATGATGATTAAGATGATGGTGATTGTTGCAGTAGTAGCAGCTGAACCAATATTAGATTCCACATGTAAATATGAATGGCTTCTAATACAACAAACAATTACTATGCAAAACCAGATTCTAAAATTGTGCCCTGAAATAGAATGAGATGACCAGGCAGATGAAATCAACACCTTTGACACAGATCCTTTTGACAAGGAATGCCTTGGAATGCTTTCATTGGATGAATAAAATATTGCAAAATCAAATTCTCATTCTAGTGAATCTCCAGGCCAGCAGGATCCTTGCTGGACTCATCACCAGGCACAGCACTGCCAGCTTGCTTTTCGATAATATTTTTGATAGTTCACTAATAAATTTGGAGTTTGAGTTCGGCACATGGAGGGCAAAACTGAATTGTCTTTTTGTTCTAAAATAGAACACAAATTGCAGTGTTCAATGTATGCTGTTGACAATGACCCCTTCTCTACACCTCTGTTAGGAATGCAGCAATTGTTTCCTCAGAGTGTCAAAACTGCCAGCAGAGGAAATGAGTTACTGCACTTCCATGTGCCACCAGGTTGATTTTCCCTTATGCAAAACAATACAAAATGAACTACTACAGAGCAACGTTTTCAGGACTACAGCCCATGAGGTTGGGGGGTCATCTTTCATTCTTGTACCTCACTCCTGCCATAGCCATGGATAATTGGAATGGGGCTGAAGAACAGACTTGATGGGGGGCTCAGAGATGTACCATGTCCACCCATGAATAACAGGAATATTTGAAAATGTACTTTGATTTCAATATGACAGGTAGTCTCTTCCGTGTTTAGCCTTCAGCTAGACCAGTGGTGGCAAACCTTCAGCACTCCAGATCTTTTGGACCACAACTCCTGGAATTCCTAGCCTAGATTGCCATTGACAAAGGACTTGGGAGATGTGGTCCAAAACATCTGGAGTGCCCAAAGTTCGCCACCAATGAGCTAGACTATTTCTTCAACATCCACACTCTTCTGTCTGCTTCCTGGTTCTCCTGAGATGATTGGCTACTGACCCGCCTTTATGTTTCTCCTTTATGGTTTTTATGCATTCCTGGGTCTTTGGTCCTCATTGAAAGAGACAGAGACACATTCTGTGACATTTTCCTCATTCTAGGCCTTGAAAAAAAAAAACGAATCATGAATCCAAATGACTGACAGATTATTCTGAGAACACTCAGTGCCATCCAGGATTGTAAACCAACAGAACTACAGGAGCTGACCGGAATAGGGGTTTAAGACATCGTCTTGACTGATAAGCACACTTGCATTTGTGAGAGATGCTGTGAAGAGATATGTGTGTTTCCTGGATCGCTTCTATCCCTGTGACTGGCCAAAATCGAGCCCATGAAAAAAAAACAAGAGTGAGCGGAGAGATGGGCTTCGCCTTACTCTAACCATCTCTTTGGACCCTCTCCCAAGATCAGAGGATCTAGCCACCAATCTCCCTTGGCAGTGGTGGCCCTGCTTATATTTGATCCCTTGTTGGAGGATTTGGAGCCCACTAAGACTGAAGATCCCCTGCGAAGGGGCACTGTTGGGTGCCCACAGAAAGGGCTCCGAGTGCTACCTTTGGCATCCATGCCATAGGTTCGCCAACACTGTTATATAGCATTTCTAGCTCTGGGAACCAGTCTGAGTGTGGTTGGGGCTCTTGGTACATCTTTAAAAACAGTAAGAAGATTTGTGAGAGTCTGGTGGTTGTGAAATTACCAGGCTATGTTCCTTTCTATTATTGCAACATTTCCTCAGAAAACAGATAATGAGATTTCACAGCAGTACAGGAGGATGGAACAGTGTTAGAAAGAGGTGAGAGTTCAGAAATACACAGGACTGAGAGGCACAGTTACTCCTTTCTAGAACTGTGTTTTGTAGGTTGGGAGGGGGTTAGGGAGTGGTGATGGTGGGGAACTTACATGAAGTTATTACAGCCGTAGAACTGCAGTAGCTGCCTCTGACTGACACACAAGTATTAAAACTACCCTTCTCTACACAGCAACCTGGAGGGTCTGCTGAAGTCAGTGGGCTCTCAATTGCATGATGCATGACTGAAACTGTCTTGCAAGGCACTTGATGGTACTAGCCTGGAGCTATGTTACTTTGTGTTCCTCGATCCCAGATTATTTGTTCTGTGATTTTAGGCCAAAATTAAAGACTACATGGCCTGTCTGTGAATCATCATTGTACATTTTGACATCCTATTCAACGTGTTTGCAATTTCTCTAAAACTGACCTTTTGGTGGTATACCTTAAGGATACCGAAGATCTGGCTTTCTAGGTGTGTGTGTGTGTGTGTGTGTGTTTTTTTTTTTCTGTCGTTACAGTCATGACTGACTCTTCGTGACTCCATGGAGTTTTCTTGGCATGAATACTAGAGTGGTTTGCCAGTTCCTAAGACTTCCAAATACGATTAGCCCTCAGAAACATAGGTGGTGCTGAGTTTACTATCTCTAGTTCTTCAGCCTTGTCCTTGAGATGTATTCTTCCAGCAATACTGAAATCTCCCTGACTCTCCCAACTATGCTGCAGTTGCAACAGATGCCTGAATGATGGCCCAGCTAGCTCTGAACAGTGATCTACAAATGGGATAAAGTGGGAGCTGCCATTTCTGCAAGATGAGTCCCATTTTAGGATAGATTACTTTATGGGGTCAAATACCGGAAGTTGGCCTTATTGGAGATTGCTGCATTAGGGAGAGAGAGAGGTTTATTTATTAATTATTTATTTGCATTTATAAACCACCCGACTTTCACAAAGGAACTCTGGGCAGTGAAAGTTTTCCCCTTGGAGTTGTGGAAGGCATATCTGAATGCACTAATACTTGCAAAGTGTGGTATAATAAATCAGAACAAACTAACTAACTAACCAAAACAGAAAAATTGAGAGACAAAAAATCATTGCATTTGTTTAAAGATCAAGCATTATATTTTAATGTGAGTTTTCATAGATTAAGTCCACTTCCTCATAATAAGGTATCAAATTGGATCATAAAGTTCCTGGTTCATAATGATCTCCATGGACCACGACAGCCCATCTGCCCACCTTATAATGCACTGCTACAGTTCCTTCTCTAAAGAAAGTGGCATTTCACTTTCAGGGAACTTTTGAAGGAAACTGGGGATATTGGACTGCAGCACTGGTTCTCACTCGAGATCTTGCCCTTCCTTATACAATCCCTGAGTCTAAACTCAGGATATATGAGACCCTTTTATTGCTGATGCCAAGTTTATGAAACATTCTGCTTCAGAGCCTCAATTTGACTTTAGACACAATGTCAAAATGCTCCTGTTTCAATGTCCTTTTCAAGACAGGTTGCTAAATCTTCTCATCTTATTTGGGTTTCTCCATCAGTTATCATCATACTGACAGTATGTTTTAAATTTGTTTCTATGCTTTCTGTGATTTACCGGGTGACTGATATCAGTCAATGTCCTGCATGAACAGAAAAGCAAAATAAAAATAGTTTTTATATAGAATCTTGGAAGAAAAACCTTTGTCTGGGAAGCACGGACTTCTCCCGGCACAAATGAATGGTGGGATCAAATTTGGGCGCTTTTACATGACCCCTAAAATCCGAGGCAAAGGGCTCCCAGATCCGGAGCTTAAAAATGTTTTCCCACCAGCTCCGGACTTTTAAAAAAATTAAGTTCGACCACGCCCACCTAAGCGCATCCCCACCGCCCCTTTAAGAGACAGGAATCACAATGACCGGGCTGCTCGGGGCTGCTTCTACCGGCAGACAGAGGTGAGCCTGCATTTTTTTCTCCCTTTTCTTATCCCTCCCCTCACGCAGACAGGAACAATGGAGTGCAGAGGGGTGGGAACACATGAAGAGCGACAAGCCCCCACAATCTCTGGTCTGAATTTAAGTTGACACTGGATTTTAGAGGTCGTGTAAAAGCACCCTTTGATAAACAAATACCAAGTTGCATCATGCGACAAAAGTGACAAAGGTATATTTGTATTCAGGAAAGGTATATAAAGCTACATTCAGAAGGAAGCCTGATTATAACAATTGAAAAGCCTGTCCTTAAAACACACACACACACACACACACTCTAAATATTTTTAAACATTGTTGGATGACTAATCACCATTTTGTACTGCAGTTTAAGGATTATAATGCAAGACTTACTACAGAGAAAAATAAAAATCACTGTTATAACAAGACAGCCCTAGTTATTCAGAAAATGAATTGTGTCCGGTCTAGAGAGCTACAGGGAATATATGATAAAGGAGGAAAAAGAGAAAAAGGCAAAAAATTTAGAAGACTTAAGGGTATGTAATTGACTTCACTTTATACCATAGGAACATAAATTTTCTGTAGGAAGAATGGGTTGAGAGTGAGCCATGCATGTTTATTTTCCAGTTAAACAGTGTGTTGAAAAACCTATGTAGATGGTGTTAGGCAGTATGGGCTTGCTACACTGACTTGCCTTATCCTCCTGCCCCAATTGGTTCTAGGGTCCTGCTGTCTATTGATTCATCTAAGACAGTGGTTCCCAAGTTTGGTTTTCCAGGTGTCCTTGAACTGCAACTGCTGGAAGCCTTCACCACCACCCTTGCAGGCTGGGGTTTCTGGGAACTGCAGTCCAAGAACACCTGGGTTATCTAAGGTTAGGAACTACTGAACTAGGATACTTGGCACAGTTAATGATGTGAGCATGGAACACTTCTCCAGGTGCAGGGAGATCCTGTCTAGTCCTAACTGGCATGGCTGGGCTCCCTAAGTGTATTGAAGAGGATCTCTCCCCTTTCCTTTGCTGCTTTCTCCACATGGGAAGCAATACACCTGCAGAGAAGAAGTTATTCCTCACAAATACGGCAGGATCAGGTGGTGACTTCAGCAGAATATGGGGCTTAACATGCCCTTTTTTTCAGGAGCTATCCAAGGTGCTGAAGATGACTTCAAACATGGTTTCAGCACATTCCATATACAGGTTTATTCATTAGGTGGGGGACAGGGAAAGAGCCTCCCCAAAGAATGTGATGGCTATGGACATATTTAGGTTTTCCCTGGCCAGTGACAGCACCCTGTGACCCTTCTACCTAGAAACCCTTGAAAAGGGTCACCAACTCACCATAAATCAGAATTGGTGTGACAGCACGAAATTATATACTGCATAGTCAGATTATAAGTGCTATTTTTCTAGCACCCCAGATGCCTTTTTAAAAAGGAAAGGCAGCATTATCTTTCTCATGTTCAATATATTAGCTTAGGCTTTATTAGCCTTAAGCCTTTCTGTTCGCTACAGGAAATGTTGCTCCACATTATGTCCTAGTGTGCTTCTGGTGTTACTACAAAGATACCTTGGGAGTGGGATGATGTGGAGCTGGATGGAAACATGATGTGCCATTTGATGCAATCCTTGCATCCAAATTGCATATCAAGGCTCAGGGGACCAACCAGCTTCTTCAATTGCTGATATTGTGAAGTGACAATAAGTGAGTCATTTCAAGGTTTCAGCAAATTGAACACTTCCTCTGCTCCTCAGCAAAGAGTCAGGGGAAGTGGCTTTTTTTAAAAGGACTGTGTAATAGACAATTGCTGATGCACTGCATGGCTTATTTTCTTAGTCTCATCTTAATGGTCCAGACAAGACACTGCTATCGGCAGTGGATCTGTGTGGTTTCTCAACTGGTCCTGTAAGACAAGGCAAATAAAAGATTTTTAAAAAATATATTTAGAATTGATGTAGTATATCATTGATGATCCAATACATAGCTTGCAATTTCACTTCATCTGCCCCTCTGCTGAGGAGCAGGGGAATTGATTAATTTGCCAATATCCTGAATTGGCCCACCTAGAAAGTCACTTATATTGGAAGGCTTGCTTTGGAATTCGTTCCAGCGAGTGCACATGCTGAAAACTGATCAGAACCAGAGTGGTCCTAATCCTCACCAAAGACCTCTCTGGAGGCAAACTAATTCTGTCCAACAAAGATCCTGTCTGATCCAGTCTTGAAGAGCAAACCAGTCTGTTCCTGCAATGAAACAAACAACAGGCTAAAGACCCATTTAGACAGGCTCTTTGTTTATGATAGCCGAACTAGTGTTCTCTCTTTGTTACTCCATGTGCTTTATTTTCTATGGAAGAGCCTGTGTGGTTCCCTTTTCAATCAAGGAAGCTTTGTTTTCTATAGAAGAATTTGTCTGCTTTTCTTCCTTTACTTTCTACAGAAGGGCTGGTCTGCTTTGTTTTCTACCTTGTGGACTTTGTCTCCCTTGGACCTGCTGGTGCACTTTGTTTTGTAAACCAGAGGGGAGTTAGTTCACCAATGGCCACCTGCAGGGTCAGGAAAGCTCACAATACAGTGAAATCAGCATTTGATCTTATACAGTAATAACATAGATTTCCATAGAGGAGAGAGGGAACGAGGAAGGGAGGGAGATATGTACACTTTTGTTTTGCTTCTTAATGGCAGCCATATATCTTCAAGACCTAGTAAATCTAGTTCCAGGTCTACAGTGATACACATTGGGGGTGCTATTCAGTCCTGTACTCTAAAAATATGACCGATCTACATAAAACAGGAAGCACATTAGGATACAAAGCAAACTACTGTATTGCAACATCTAGATCGGTGATTCTCAACCTGTGGGTCCCCAGATGTTCCTGGACTGCAACTCCCAGAAATCCTGGCCAGCTCAGTTATGGATGAAGACTTCTGGGAGTTGCAGTCCAGGAACTGGTTGAGAACCACTGATCTAGATTAATGTGCTACTGTCAAGTATAATTTCAGAACTTAATTCACAGGACACTGACTAAAGGATTATAATAAATTAAAATATATTGCTAGAATTGTGATCGAAAATGTCAACTACATGTTGGTTTTCTTTTCTTCTTTTTAGAAATCCTTCTGATGGGACAGATCAATAGCAAGAACCTGAGAGTATGTTTGCTTTCCTTGCATTAACAGGTCTCAAAATTCATAGAAATGAAATGCTAATAGACCATTGATCTGGGCTGAAAAGATTGGTCCGGAGGTGTGCATGTCAACTCTTCAAACTTTTTTCCCCATTAGCAAAGTTCACTGATTCTTTACACACCTCAATTGAAATGAAGCAAAACAACAAATGCCAATAGAATGATACAGTTACCCTGTAACAAATGAATTTCTTCACACAGAGAAAATTACTTGCCAGTTTCCTCTACGCCTGGGTGTTTGGCATAGAGCTTGTAAGAAGTAATTATAAATAATGATTTACATGGAATCAATTCCCCCCTTTAATAACTAAGGCAGAACAAGGATAAAATTACAATTCTAACTTAATAGCCCAAATCCTCATGCTTACCATAATACGCCACAGCTAGAATAGGACCATTAAATCAATGGAAGCTCTTACAGAGGATCTGACTTCTCAAATCCTTGCTGATCCAATGGGGCTAATCTAGTTGATCCTTACTGCAGTAAGCACCAGGATTTTGAGGAAGGAGGAATAACTTTATTCTTCTTGCAATACATCTGTCTTTAATTAAATCAATAGTTGCAGGTTGTCTATGGTTTCTTTACTTGGGTGTTTGTTTTCTACCACAGATCTGCAGCTTGTTTTTAAAAAGCAATTGAAAATATCTTTTTTTTTGGGGGGGGGTACTCCTGAATGATGAGAAAACGACAAAGAGTTTTGTGGCACCATGAAGATGAACAAGTTTTATCTAGCACATGTTTTCATGGACAAGTGTCCATTCCTTCAAATGTAGCAGGTCTTCTTGGAGTGAAAATCCCAGAAGCCTTCACCAAAAGCTGTGCTTGCCAGGATTTCTGGGAGTTGTAGTCCAAGAACATATGAGGACCCAAGGTAATGAACCACTGATCTGTATGTATGCTTGTTCTGATCCCATACTAAAGTTCTGAGAGTCACAGAAGAGTTAACTAATTGTGCAATATAATGGAGTCTTAATTCATGTTTCCATTTTTATCCCATGTGCCCTTTAAGCAGAAGATCTATTCCACTATAGCCTGAATATGATTGATTATTCTAATTTTACTGAGCAAATACAGTTTCATGACCTTTAATGCATGAAACATATTATTGAGAGTTGTTAAATAAAACAGATTCTGGAAAATATAGATTGTGTCAAGCTAGACATCCATCTATAAACCGTAAAGGAATATGGTTAAATGGATTTTTCTGCCCTACACATTTTGCCATGTATAGTCCTTGCCTTGATGACGTTCTTCTGAGACACATCCTTAAATTTCGCCCGTTTATTGTTGGATCCTATTGCTTTAAACTCCCAGCTTCATCATCAACCTTTACGCTCCATTTTGCATAATGTAAAGCTTGGCTTCCACCTTCTAGCCAGTTTCAACATCTGTCTAGTGAGGGTTTCCCTGTTTAAATGCACGCATCCCTCCAGATATAAATCTGGTGTTCCTAATCAGCACATTTAAAATATCTCCAAACAGAAACATCAGGACAGGACCCATTTAAAAAAGACTCATGGACAGAGTCCTGAGACTCAACTAAAATGTCCAATTTATCCCACAAAGAAAGGCTTGCCTTTGAGACCACTGTAGCTCTAAGGCTCACACGTCTGAGAAAATAATTTCCTTCCTAGAGACTTTTTGCTCCTGTTAAAGTTCTCATTGCTTTTCCATCTGAAAGTCCCCCTCAATTCACTCCAATTGAATCAGAATGTGCCTTCAAAGCACGCATAGGCTGAGAGAATAATGAAAGGAGCTCCTTCTGAATGAATTCTCTTGCAGCAATGCCATCTTGCACACCTGTCCAATGAAGGCACACATGGTGAGTGAAAGATGGCCCAATCATTAATCAGAGGAAGAGCATCACCTAAGATGCTGGGGTGTGTGGGGGTGAGTCAGCTTAGTACAGGCATGTCCAAACCGGCCCTCATGATGCTTTGGACCACAACTCCCAGAATTCTAAGCTTAGATTGCCAATGGCAAATGACTGTGGGAGTTGTGGTCCAAAACATCAGGAGGGCAGAAGTTTGGACATGCCTGGCTTACTAGCTGTGCATTCTCCACCTGCCCCTCTTTGAGGACAAACTTGGACATACAGTAACACACAGGATGCGCTTTTCAGGCACATATGCCCTAAGTGAGCCTGCTCTTGACAGAGGAGATGGGGCCAACAATCCCAACGCCAGATGGAAGCATGGTTCAGCTGGCAGTATGGTCAGCTTCTGTCCATGGAATGGGAAGGAACCACCATCTTGGTCTTCACCTCTGGCAGCAAAATAGTGTGGAGTGGTCCTTACTCCTGACCATGCTGTCTTGGTCCCAGACTATGTATACATAAATAAAAGTTAGCACCTGACTATATGTGATGGCTGTGGTTCTTCTTGAGCCAGGTTCTCACTCATCTAAAACCCCTTAATATTTAATTATGTTGCTACTTGGTATCTTATTTACTTCCTACCAGGTACATCATTTGAAGGCAGTAAGATATCCTTGATTGAGATTCACAAACCTCTTCTGGGTCAGCCTCTGTTCAGCCTCCTCAGTCTTATACTCCTGAAACTTGTATATGCAAAAACATGCAGCAGAGCTTGGAAGAGTTACCCTTACTTTCCTGTCTATAAGATGCCCCCATGTATAAGACTACCCCCCCACACACACACTTTCCAGCCCAAAATTAGTTTCACAACCCCACCGTTCTCTTCCTGGCTTACTTCTGAGTATAAGATGACCCCCAATTTTTATTCTAACAATTTTAGACAAAAATATAGCCTTATACATGGGAAAATGCTGTACTTGTTCAGAGCGGCTATGTGTGGCAATACCTTCCATGAACCATCCTCCAAGCTCTCATGAGGGAGAGGAATTTCCAGATCTGTAATATATGTAACTTAGGGCGTTTATACACGACCCCTAAACTCCGGGGCAAATGGCTCCCAGCTCCGGAGATTAAAAATGTTTACCCACCAGCTCCATGAACCATCCTGCAGCTCAGGTACCTGCTTTTGGATGTGACAAATATTTGAGTAAGGATAGTGAGTGCGGGGCTCTCCTGGCTTCTGTTTGTTGTTTTTCTGCCCCCGCCCCTTTCAGAGATCTGAATGTGCCGGGAACAGAATGGAGGTAAGCCGGCATCAGGCAGTAACCAGGAAGTGCGGAGGGGTGGGGACAGAGGAAGAGCGAGGAACCCCTAAGATCTCTGGTCCAAATTTAAGTGGCCAGCGGATCTTAGGGGTCGTGTAAAAAGGCCCTGAGTAAATAATCAATGGAGTCATTTATTCTGGCACACAGGGCCGGGGGCTGAAGAGTTCCTAGAGAAAACTCCCACAGCTTTGACCTATTTTGCCAACATGTCTTAAAAATCTGCTACTTTTTCATTCTATAGGCCCCGAATGAAAGGAATTGTTGAGGGAGAACACATGGTCCCATCAGTTCACAGGAAAGATAAAGTGATCTCCTCTTTCAAACAAGAAAGCCCAATGGGAGAAATTGTCCCCTTTGTCAGTTTATCTTTAAGGCAGGGTTGGCCAAGGAAGAGGGAGATGAGCACTTCAGGCATCAGTTTTTGGATATTGTGAAGAGGCAGAAAAATGTGTTATTTGACTCTCTCTTTTTTTTATCTGGAAGCTGAGTCATGGCAACTGGACTTCTTTTCTTGTGAGATTAAAACGTGTTGGGAAGGATCACATAGGTGGAACTTTTATGCACTCCAGGCCATTCTACATCTTCTAATGAGTCAATTCAGGCCATTGTCCACCTAACAAGCCTATTCAGGCCAGGGTGATGTGAAATCAAGATGAATTATTAATTGGAGACCTTGCCACTAATTTTCCTCACACTGACGAAGCTGCGTGGATATGTAGTGAAAAGTTTTGATCTCACAAGAAAAAAGTCTAGTTGCCATGACTCAACTTTCAGATAACCTCACCTGGATAACAGAGAATCTTCACAGATTTATTATTATTATTATTATTATTATTATTATTATTATTATTATTATTATTATTATTATTATTATTATTATTATTATTATTATTATGTGATTTTTCTGACAGAGAAAATAGAGATATGTGTGTAGGTTTAAGGTTGGGATATTTGCATTAGACAATACACACTTTTCTATAAGCTACCTAGTCTTGTCTTGTTTAAGGTTATCAACGGCATCTTGATTTGAGTGAATGCAGAGAAGGGCAAAACATGATCAACCTGTTTTGCTCTGATTATGGCAAAAGATGTCTTGGGCCAGTCTACTGTTGTCGTGTCTTCCATATATAGTAGAACACAAACACCTCCATGGTCTGAGCATGGAAGCATGATTGTGACTAGATGGATAAAGTAACACAATGAAAAGGAACACTGAGCTGAGGGAGGGCAGGGCTTCACCTAGCCTGGTTTGTAGTTTACAAATTAACATGCATCATCCTGTTGGATATATGACAAAATCTGAACCGCCTGATTACAGCTAGGGCTTGGTTGCATGCTAGACAGAAGGGTTCTGAGAGCTGTAGCTAAAAAAAAAAAAAAAAGCAACTTTAGCAGATTCTGGATACAATGAGATTGTTTGCAATGAGAGTCACTATTTTGTTTTGTTTTAAACTGCTGCCAAAGAGGTACTGTAGTTTCTATTGAAGATGGCACTTTTTGACTCTGTATTTTGTGATCTGGTAAAGTGAGCAATCTAAATTCATCTTGCCACAACTGAAGGTGACCCTTGCCATCAGGCTGCTGTTTCAGACAACAGATGCTGGGGTGGGGTAGGGGTGTAGGTGAGGGTCAACCTGCTGGAGCATGGAACTCTTTGTACTATGCAATACCACACTGCACAACCCTAAGAAGTTGTCTATCTCTGGTTCAGCGGCAAATGCTATCTGACTGTCAGGAGGACTCAAGTAAAGGCTTGTCCATACGGAGGCAAATGTACCTGATCCAGTTGCTATTCATTTTGGTTCTGGTTCCAACTGGAAAAAACTTCACAAAGATCAGTGCTCCCCCCCCTTTTACTTCTGTACTTTTTCAAGGCTCCCTGGGAGTCCTGCATTATTTGGAATCAGGCTTTCTTGCAGCTGCAGGTGGGGTGAGAGAGCTTAGCAATGGAGCACTTTGCTATGCAGTGCTCATCTCCTTGTCAGAGGATCCCAGTTCAGAAGCATCTTAATTAAAGTGTTCTGCTTGTATACTGCCCCATGCCACTTCAAGTAGTCCCTGGGCAGTTTATAGTGTTAATTACAGTATGCAGGCTACACATTCCCCCGCCCCCCAGCAAGCTGGGTACTCATGTTACCGACCTCGGAAGGATGGAAGGCTGAATGAACCTTGAACCGGCGACCTGGGATTGAACCCCATGTCGTGAGCACAGTTTTACCTGCAATACAGGCATTTAACCACTACGCCACGGGGCTCCTAAACCTTCAATTGCCTTTTAAAATGGGGGGGGTTGTCTCTGGAGGCAGAGGTGCAGCAAGGAAGGGATTTTTCAGGATTTCATTTCCGGGAAGCCTTGATGAATGATTTTTTACAAGGGCTTGACACTTACAAAACAAAATAAACATTTATGTAAGCCCTAGTGCCTAGTCCCTTTCAGGATGAACTAGATCTCACCCTGCTATGGTACCTTTGCCCAGCTGGACAAGCTCTATGATTCAGTTGCCAATCTAATGATTTCCCCATATGTGCGATGGTGGAGGAAAGGGATCTGACTTCAGGCTCAAAACACTTGGCTCTCTAGCTTTCTGATCAGCTGCAGAAGCTTGCTCATATTCTCATCGCTATTAGTCAGCACGATTCAGATAACAGGCTTACCAACTCCAATACTCCAAAACAGCAAAAAAGATGTTTACATTTGTCATGTGAAGAGATTACCTTTCTTTTGCCAGAGTTACTCTTCTGCAACCCTTCGTAGTAAACCTGCCTAAGATATGGAAGTCTCAAAACAAAAGGTCCTTTCTCTTCCATCCAGAAACCATTCTGCTTAATTCTGATCTGATCTGATAGGGCAGAACAGTTGTTAGGCAGAAGATGATGTTGATTTATGTTCGAATGGCAGCGTGTAAGAAATAAGGCAAAGGCATATTCAGTCAATCTAACAGTCCAGCTGGATGAACCCAATAGCTGGAAATTAAATGAGATTTCAGATACTCCCTGGGAGAGACACATCTCTGTGTTATCACAAGACACACAAAATACATGGGGACGGGGAGAAAACCACTCTAGGTACTTAAATACAGAGAGGTTACAGCAACAACAGAAAACTGATCCAGATAAGTCAACTTTTTGTTTTGAGGGAAATCTGTTTGGATTCCAGATTCTTTCTGCAGCTATCTTAATGCCTTTCTGACTCTCTATTTTGTGAGAGCAAGCCAAACGAGTGAGTACATTTGCTAAACCAACATGATGCCAGATAAAGTAGGACAAACTTTCTAATTGCCACATTTCCAGATACAGTGCATAAATTAGGGTTGCACAGAAAACAATAGCTGCACTAGTCCATGAATGGGACAAGTGGTGGGGTCCATCATTGTGCAATGTCATTGTTAGAACCAACCAGAAATCCACAAAAAGACTGCAGGCTTCCAGACTTTCCGTAGTTCTTCATCAGGCTAAATGACACAGGTCCCCAAAGACAAGCACTATGGATTAGACAATACACACTTTCCAATAATCTAATCTTGATAGTGGCTAGATGTACAACCACTGTCTAAGGCTGTGGTCACACCTGGGTTTCAATCCTGATTTTCTGAAGGTCACATGATTTAAATGTGGGACAAGAATTCTCATATAAAAAGCTGTTTGTTTGTTTTTTATTTTAAGGTGCAGTTCAGCCCCCTTGGCCAGCAGGTGGTGCTAGTATTTGAAAAAACAGACCACTTTGCTGGGGGAAATTAACTCTTGTAGGACCGGATAGAGCTTCCTTTTTCTCTGAAGGTGAAAATAAATTAAAAAAAAAAACACACAGCCCATCGGCCCAAGGAATAGCCAAAGAAAGAAAGAAAAAGAAACCTGGATCATCAGTGTGGTCCCACTGCATCTGCCTCCTTAAAAGCTGGATTTTCAAAGAGAGGCAAAAAATTCTCTACCTTGTAGGTGAGTCACAGAAACCTTGCTTAAGGGATCATTACCAGGTTTTCTTTTTTCTTTTTTTTCAAAAAGCCCGGTGGCCTTGGGGACAGCATTTTTGACTCAGTTTATTTAGTAATATAAACTGCTTTTAAAGGGATGTGGGACCGAGCCCTAAGTTCTAACGGTTGCTTTATTTCCAAATTACTTTGCAGATGCACATTAAACCATTTAATGCCATAGCAGACAGAGGAAACTGTCCTTATATTCCTTATATCAGCATGATACTGACTACAATGTGAAATGTGAAGCAGTCTTTCTCTTTCTGGGCCCCAAGATGAGACCAAGACATTTTGCCACTTGAAGACAAGACAAGGCAACTAATAGCATTCTTACCCAACCAAGTCAACATCCATTGTTCCTAAAGCCAGCCAAGTTATTTTCGCACACAAAAGATAAACATCCCTTCTCTTCTCCCATCTCTTCCAAAGAGCTTTGTGGCACAGTGGTTAAATGCCTGTACTGCAGGTAAAACTGTGCTCACGACCTGGGTTCAATCCCAGGTAGCAGGCACATGGTTGACTCAGCCTTCCATCCATCCAAGGTCAGTAAAATGAGTACCCAGCAATGTGTGGTCTGCATAATTAAATTGTAAACTACCCAGAAAGTACTTGAAGTGCTATGGGGCGGTATATAATTTATTATTTATTTATTTATTAAATTTATATACCGCTCCATCAGAACACTTCTCCCTTTTTCCTGGCAGTAAAATAAAAATAAAAGACTAGCACAGTAAATAGCTTACAATTTCCATCACACTCCAAACTAGTCAACTGAGGCAGCTGCCTCCCCGATCCAAGGGTTAGGGCTGTCCTTACGTGTCTTTTGCCTTATCTCTGCCCAAGGCTCTCTGCCTAGAAAGATTCTGGGAGCCTGAAGGCAAAATAGAAAACAGGGTCCGTCAGCAAGCTGGACCTGTGGATACCCAGAAGACTTTACATATTACTGACCACTGGCACTCTGGCTCAATAAATAAATTGTATGTGTGTGTTCAAGGTGCAAAAGCATCAAAATCCAACTAGATATCACTTATGTGTCCAGTATCGCCAGGTAAATTGCAGCATCAAGACAGGCCACTACCACACTTCAAACAGCAACCACTTTTTGTTTTGAATCGCCTTTTGCCCTCCCCTGGTCACGTGGTCGCTGAAGCGATTCAGCATTCCACACTTGGGTGTTTTCTCAAGAACCGGTTTCCCCGTCTGCACTTTGCTAAACCTCTTTTTGTTCTGATTTAGTACGACATTTTCCCATCATCTGCTTCTATTTTGGAAGTTATTTTTTAGGATAACATCATGCTGTTGTTCCTCTATTCAAAGTAATGTAGCTAATTTTTCGGTTCTCCCTTTAGATTACTTACAACGTGGCACGTTGATTTTGATAGCCTACTTCCATGACCGGAAAAAGCAAAATTGTACCCAAAAAGGAAGTAGAAGGACTGGAGAAGCCGGTGGGAATGATTACACTGTAGGAGGATTTCTTTTTTGGCTTTTCCGATGGCAGGATAAGGCATACAGAGGGGGGAAACTGGAAAAAACCGGTGCATGGTGTCCGCAGTTTGAGACAAATTGCTTCAAAAAGCAGTCTAGAAATCGTTTTTAAAAACACCACCCCTGGTGGCCGTCGCAAGAAAAACTGACACAGCAGCTGAAAAGGGGCGTGGCCAAGGGGGCTCCACAGAAAAAGTGATTGGAAATGCGGTAAGTGATTTTTAAGGTGATTTGACTTTAAGCAAAAGGCGATTCAAATCCTAAGTGCAGTAGGGTATAGCTTCTGAAGGAAGACAAAGGGATTTTAACACTTTGGTCTCCCTGCCCTTGTGTTCTAGAAAAACAAACTGCCTCTCTGAAACTTCTGTTTGTCTGCTCAGGGAAGTTTCCTCCATTGACAATGGAAGGAAGGGAAGGGGGCCCTTGAAATGCAAACATCAGCTATGATAATTTTGTCAAAATCATGCTGAGGACAAAAAGAATTGCAACCCCCGCCCCCAAGATTGTTTCTCCTTCTTCTCAGCTGTTATTAACTAAGAAAACAGTGCACATTAATTGCATTTGCATAGTAAATGTCTCTTCTGGCTTACCGCTCAGGAACAAGGGACTAAGTTAAGGGACTAGGTTAGACATATTACTGGTTTTGGCAATAACAGAATTGCACTTGCCCTGTGATTAATTTACACAGGGAGCCAACACCATAAACTAACGTTGCTATACAACTGCGAAGACATGAACTGAGCAAACCCAATCCTTACATTTGGCTTGCTGTTTGAATACATTTGCATATAGTTATACACTGCAGCTCAGCAACTTATGAAATCAAAAGTCTTACATCTTTCCTGTGCTTTCCACATACATATTTTTGTCTATCTGCTGTTTTGTAAATACTGAAATTGCTGGTATTATGAAAATATAAACTTTTGCTACATTGGACTGTCCTGCATGTTAGAATTAAACTCTGGAGAGGTAAGGAGGCAGGCTTCAACTGGATAGATATCCTTCACTAGTAGGACTGGACTAGCAGGCCACAAAGTTCCTTTGCAACTGTCTGTGAAGATTCTCAGTCATCCAGAAAAGAACTCCAGTTGCCATGACGCAAGTTCCAGATTCCTTTGCAAGTGCATCATTCCATAACATTCTCCACTTGGGCACTTCAGATGCACAATAGTTTCCACTTTAGACACCCATAATTCTACCAAACTGCCCATGACAGACACCCGTTCAGCTCTGAGCTAGTAACACTGCTGGAAATAACCGCAGGCCAAAATTCTTTACAATCCCCATCATTTCTAACTCATCTCTGTGTTGAGGGCACGGTCCTTAACAGCTACAGTTTCCTAACAGTTTTAGAAATATGGACGGTGAAAGCCCTTGAGACAAAATATCGAAAAGATACAAGAGTGAAAAGACTTTGGAAATGAAGGACAAGGCAAAACTACAAATCCTAACCATATCCCCGCATCTTCATTTCTATCCCTAGTGTATTCTAAGCACTCAGAAGCTGCCTTCATTCTGGGAGATCTGGATTCAAGCATTATCTCCGCTATAGATACAAGTTCCAGAGGGGAAGCTGAACAGCTGAGGACAAAAATGCTTTTAAGCCTAACAAATTGACTATGACATACAATGGTTGGGATCCCCCTTTCAGCCCCAGGATATAATTTCTCACAGTCAAACCTCTGAGGGCTAACCTGGAGGTGGGTGAGATCAACCACAAAGTACAAAATGCCTCATACACCCTCTTTTTATATGTACACATTCCATTCATGACAGTGCTCTATAGGCACTCTGTCTCTGCGTTTAAAGAAACACACAGACAGAGAGAGTGAGGGAGACCACTTCACTTCTAACCCATTCCTCACCCCCAGCCCTGGCTATCTATATGCTGGAAAATCAGAGTTTTAGATAATCCAGGCAGTCTACCTGGGAGTTGTCATGTGACATCAATTTGCTTCCAACTTATGGGGAACCCTATGAACCGATGGCTAAAGTCCTGTTTCACAGCATAATTAGTCACATTGGATTATACCCATGGAATCAGAGGAGTTTTGATGTCAGCTCCTTCACAAATTCAACGGATTCAAAACTCTGGTGGTGAGGGGATTGGGCCCTCTTCTCCTTGCCCCAGATCCTTGTTAAACATGGAAAACAAATGTCTGAACTGAATGGTACCTCCCTGCTCATTGTAAATATCCATTTATGCACACATCCCCATCTTATTCACATCTATCCACCCTACGTACACTCCACATACAACATGCTTCCCTCTTCCCTTTCACAGCTATACTGTATTCTACATGCATCCACACACACGGGCCCTCTCCTATTTGCATCAGTTTTCCCCCAAATGTGTGTGTGTGTGTGTGTGTGTGTGTGTGTGTGTGTGTGTGTGTGTGTGTGTGTGTGTGTGTGTGTGTGTGTGTGTGTGTGTGTGTGTGTGTGTGTGTGTGTGTGTGTGTGTGTGTGTGTGTGTGGTCTCCACACTCATATTCATGCAAGCTAGAATCCGGATGTGATGCACACACTTAGCTCTTGATTTATTTGTTGTGACATCTTTAGAAGTGGTTTTACAATCATCTTTCTCATGATTAGGAAAAGAAAGAGATAAAATGAAGGCCACAGCATTCTGTAAAGAAAAGGTGCTATGTGATGCATTAATGAGCAACAGCCAAAATTAGATGAACATTTGCTATAATTGTTCTGTAGAGATAGATAGATAGATAGATAGATAGATAGATAGATAGATAGATAGATAGATAGATAGATAGATAGATAGATAGATAGATATTTAACTGCAAAGCTATCAACAGCTCTCTCTGCTCTTCCTGTAAAAGTCCATTAACTGAAATAGCAATAGGAATTGCCCAAGCCAACAACTGATTTTTTTCCCCATTAGACTATTATATTCTGACAACACTGGACAATAATCAAGACAAAATGAAACAAAGAACCACACAACCATCTTGGGACTAAGCAAACTGGGGGGATGGGGAGAGAATCATATTTTTGTTACAAATTTCATACATGTGGATAACTTCTATTTACTTTCCCTCACCCTGGAATTGTGTTTGGGGAAAACATGAAGCATTTTCTGAAAGGTCATTTCCCTCCAGTTTTGGGTAGGTTCATTCATATCTTGCAATGGAATGAAGTCTTAAGAGTGATGAGAAAGTCCAGGTTCATCTTTCATTTCAGCCATGAAGACACTGAATGACCTTGGGCATGTCGATCTTTTCCCGCCCATCTAACCTACATCACAGTGCTATTCACAAAAAGAGGATGCTCAACTCTGCCCTCTTGAGCTCAGAGAAGGTAAAGCGGGATATACGTAAATATAAAAGTAACAAACAAACAACACAGGTACAGTACTCCAAAGGAAGCAAAGGAACAAGCTGGAAAGAGAGGAATGAGAGTGCTCCAGAAGCCCTGGTCCTAGCAAAAGAAAAAATAGGAAAAAGATGTGAAGAGATTTTTGCCCATGGTTCTTTTTAAGGTCAACATAGTCAAGTATTTTTGTTTCCCATATAAGAAGTCTTCTTCCAAGTGTGAGTAGGATACATCAACTGCTTTGTTGTGCTTTGAACAGTTTGGGGGGAAATCTTTCCTGTTTTTTCTCTCTTTCTGGGGCTAAGGACATACAAAAACACACCAAGAACAAACACAAAGGGACCGTCTGAGCTAAGGACATACAAAAACACACCAAGAACAAACACAAAAAGGACCATCTGATTGCTCACAAAAAACACAAACAGGAGGAGGAATACAAAAAAAAAACAAGTTAAAAGAGATTTGGCAAGAAGATATTAATGAAGAAATTAAAGAGGAAGATTGGGGGAAATGTGGAATAAAATAACAGTGAAAAATATGTCAGTGAGAATAAAAGAAATTTGTTATAAAGTATACTGGAGATAGTATATATACCTGTAAACATAACTAGAATAAATAAAGAAATATGCTGGAGATGTAAAAAAAGAAAAAGGGACATATTTACATATATGGTGGGTGTAAGAGATAAGGAAAAAGGAAGGGACAGTGGTTTTTAATGAAGTTCTGGAAATATTAGGGGAAATGATTTAAATGTCCCCACAAATGGCACGGTTAGATATGGTTACAGATACACAATTGAAGAAAGAAGACACGGAATTGGTAATTACAATGATAACAACAACGGCAAGGTTGATTTTTGCCAAGTATTGGAAATCCAATAACCAAATAACATTGGAGGAATGGTATAGGGACGTATGGAATATGGCCATTAATGATACATTGTAAAATTAAAATTAGGAAAGGTTTGAGAAAGTTTAATGACTTTAATGGAATATGGGATAAACTACTGGTATATGTATTTCACAAATGTAAAGGGTATACACCAGGAAATGACTCAATGTATTTTTGGAGGGAAATGGACTGGTCAATAACTTAAGAGTTCTAACTTTGTTAAGTCCTGAGTGGGGGGATGGGTTGCATGGGGTAGGTTTTTGTTTTATTTGTTTGAGTTTTGTTTCTTTTTTCCCTTCACTGTATAATGTTGTTTTATGTTTTGTATAGTAGTTTTATAATTTTTAATAAATAAAGAACCACAAACAACCCATCCAATGCTATTACTTTTCAACACTACAGGCAACACTGAAGCAGATATTGTAGCATCATATTTTGCATATTTGCCAGGACGGGGCAAACCTCATTCCAAGAAATGCACATGTTCCCTCCCCATGCCAATCTAGCGACCTCATCGTGGCCAAGAGAGCGTTTACTGCAGGCACATCCAAACTTCGGCCCTCCAGATGTTCTGGACCACAACTCTCACAGTCATTTGCCATTGGAAATACTGGTTTAGAATTCTGGGAGTTGTGCTCCAAAACATTAGGCCAAAGTTTGGACATGCCTGATCTATTGTGTTTTCTTGCTTACTGCATCATAAACTCCACTGGTTTTGCTGGCTGGTTGTAAAAACAACTTCTTTTGGGGGTAGTATGGATGACCAAGGCTGGCTGGGTAGCTCGGTGGTTTGGGTATCTGGTGGCAGAGCAAGAGGTTGGGAGCTTGATTCCCTTTTGTGCCCCCCCCCAAGGTCGAGACTGCCTAGGTAGCAATGAGCAAAAGGCACCATCCCAGGGGGAACCCCCCCCCCCGGAAGAAGGGAATAGTAAACCACTTCTGTGTACTTTCCAAATGGAAAACACGAGGAAAGAGTTGCCATAAGTCGGAATTGACATGACGGCCGATGACGATGATGATGATGAATGATGAAAACATGCCTACGGGAGGGCACATTTGCCATCTCTATATCATCTGATTTCTCCATCCCAAAATAATACCAAGCCTTGTTAACAACAAGCCTACAGGAGGGCACATTTGTCACCTCTATATTGCTTGATCTCTCCATCCCAAAATATACCCAGTCTTATGACAACCAATTGTCACTTCTTAAAAGCATTATTAATGATTTTAACTCAGGTTGGAAATTGTCCATTAGACGAAATGTACCAGAGCTTACTGGAAGAATGTATTTATGGCACCTTGCTTCAGATTAGCCCATATCATTATCCATCTTAATTTCCAAAACATGTTTGGTCAACTTCCAGTACAGTCCATTAAATGAGCTAAATGCACATTATACAGATTGCAACCACGTACATACTGGCTGGAAGTGTTGTCTAAAATGGACTTGGAATGGATGAGTGCCTTATAGTTCATCTAATCTGGTCCATAAAATGAATTTTTTGGGGGGTGTATGAGAAAGAAATTGCAAATCACTGCACAGGTCAGGAGAAACTCATCTGATTCATTGTTAAGGTCTAGTCAATTGAGAATGGCTAGGCGCAACTGATGAAACCACTTCGCTTTCGGAGCAGAAGGCAAAAAAGGCTGCAGCAGGTATGGCTTTGCCATTTTTCTCAGCACTGATTTTAAAAAGCTGCACTTTTGCACAGGTAAAAATCTGGGAGCCTGCTCAGCCAGCTGGGATTAGCCTGAGACATTTTGCTATCTGCAGGAGTGCAGCAAACGGCACCCTCCAGTCGAGGCACAGCGGACTCAAAGCTAGCCAGCCATTTTGGCTCATGCAGCAGAAAATCCAGAAAGTATCCTTCCCCGGCATCATCCGCAAAAAAATTACAATAGCAAATTAAATAACTGTTTGCTACCATTTCATGATGTTTAAAATCTGTCACCGGACCAGCTGCCTTATCCTGCCTAACGATAGGGCTGGGCTTGAAGAAAACATAGTATGTGATTAATAATGCTTCACAAAACTGACTGCATGTGAGCTGCTTAATAGGCATACAGGCATTTGAAAAATGGAGTAAACATGTATAGCATATGTGAGTGTATGTTAACATCTGATGTACTGTAAGTAGTACAGATCTATATAGTGGTCTCTTCCTTTTGATCGCATTTACACACAAACTAAATCTGTTCCTATATGCTACTTACATGCAGATAAATGAAAGCTGGTCTGATCATTATATAGTGGTACCCTGACTTAAGAGCAGCTTGACTTACAGTAAGAGCGGAAAACTGTTGGCATTTTAACTGACGCCTTACAAATTTTAGATATGGTCTGCTCGACTTACAAATATTTTTTCCATTTTTTAATTTTTTTGGACTTATTTTTTCGATTTTTAAATAGGCACCCTGACTTTTGAGTAGATCGACTTAAGAGCATGCATTCAGAATGGATTAAATTCGTAAGTCGAGGTACCGCTGTATGTATACACATATGCACTTTTTTTTTACAGTACGTGATACAGGATGCTTTCATTTTATACTCCAGCTCCAGAATGAAAATTTGGAAGAACAGGTGCAGAGTTGGAATGTTTGAGGGTTTTGCTTAGTTTCCATTTCAATGTAAGATGACTGGCTTGCCACCTTCAGGATCATGACACAGGTTATTCACATTATTTATTTAAAATATTTTTAATCCTGCTGTTCTCCTTAGAAAGCATCCCAGGTGGCTAGTTATAAAGTGTCAAAGTTATACTTTAGATTTTGTACTTTTCCAAATTTTGCAGCATAAGCCAATGCAAAGTGATCAAGCTGCATACTTGAGAATAAAATGAGTTTAGAAATGCACAATTTGAGAGGAAAACACTAATTTAGAAATGTATATGAGGAAACAGTTATTTATTTATTTATTTATTTATTTATTTATTTATTTATTTATTTATTTATTTATTTATTTATTTGACTTTTATAATGCCCACCTAGCCCTAGGGCTACAACATGGAATAACATGACAAGCTAACAAAGGAATACATTTAAAAAACCAAAATACAATGAGCATAATAAAACAAAATATACATTGTATAGTTTGCAAACATTGTAAACAAATTACATGTTTGCAAAATTGTTGTTGTTTTGACTTACATATGATCTTCATAGTGCTGGAGCACTTTCAGGGCAGTTTACAGCATAATTATGCAAGTAACACTTTTTCTTCCAGCAAGCTGGGTACTCATTTTTACTAACACTGAAAGGATGGAAAGGCTGAGTCAACCTTGAACTGGCTACCTGAATCTGCTGGAATCAAATGCAGGTCATGAACAGAGACCTGTCTACAGTACTGCAGTTTAACTATTGTGTCATAGAGATCAGTATCCAACCCGCAGTGCAGACAGCTGCCAGAAACAGCCTGGAATAGACTGATGAATGAATACATGCAAAACTAACATTGCACTATAATAAACACATTGATTACTCTGCACAACAAAGGTTTTCTCCTCACTGGGCAATGTTCTATTCCTGCCCATATATATGAAGGAATGAAGTTGACCAGTGGTGTGATCCAGACTCACTAATGTATGAGAGGAGCCCTGGAACTTCAGAATTCTCCAAATGACTGGTGAATGAGAAGCAATGTGTGTTCAAAAACAGAAACATTTTTCATCAACTTCTTGTCATGCCTACCACTAACTCTAGGCACCTCTTGATCTAGGGTGAGCAACTGCTGCTACCAGACTGGTATTTTTTGGTGTGTGTGTGTGTGTGTGTGTGTGTGTGTGTGTGTGTGTGTGTGTGTGTGTGTGTGTGTGTGTGTGTGTGTGTGTGTGTGTGTGTGAGAGAGAGAGAGAGAGAGAGAGAGAGAGAGAGAGAGAGAGAGCATGTTAAACCAGGTAGGGGAAGACTCAAAATCTCTATATTTGATGATTTATCAAAACAAAATAAAAATGGGGAGGTATTTAGAGGAAGCCATGGACTGCAGGCATAATTTTAGGGGTCTACCATGGTTCCCCAGAACCAGAGTTTTTCCGCCCATTGAAGGCATTGAAGATGGAGGCCACGAGGGCTTCATTCCACAGCTTGCTTGTGAGGTTTATATATACATATATTTTAAAAACCAAAACCAAAACCAAATTTAAAAAAAAGAAGTTTCTTTTTCACAATGCTGTTAGTGGTGCCTCCAGTTGGTGGTAGAAGAGAAGAAAGGCAAGCCAGGAAGTTCCATCCTTAGAATCACGGAAGTTGGAAAGTTGGAAGTTGAGTCCAACCTGCCACTCAAGGCAAGAAAATAAACCATAGGATATTTGCCAGGTGGTTCTACTTTTCTTAGGGGGCAAAACACACAATTCAGAACAGATGTTGGCTGGTCTCTTATACCTGATGGCCTTTGTAAAAAAAAAAAAAAAAACTACAGGACCATTCCATCTTAGTCCCCATGGCCTTGAAAGGACAGAGGAAAAGAGCATATCCAACTACTTGGGTAGAGAAGAAAGCATGAACGTGGAGGCATTAGAGCATCCAGGGTGGTATGTGTGGAGGCCGTGGAGAAGGCACCTAAGAGACTGCTCCTGCTTGAGAGGACCATTGCTACTGGAGACAGCAAGCTGTTGTTCAGAGATAATTGTCTAGCCACCATTTTGCTTGTCTTTGCATTGACAAACTCAAATACTGTATGTATTTCAGGTACGTCAGCATTCCATGAAGTACGACAGCTCTCAGACTGAAGGGATGTGTCCTCTTGGCAGTAAGGACATGCCTGTAAACAAGCCTTCCAGTTCTTTATGGATATATATTGTTTCCTTTCCTTTGTGACATGACCTTCTCAGATCAATTGTTTAACTTCCTGGTTGAGACGCCAGCTCTACAGGACACAAAGCACATATTTAGATAAACCTATCTAAATGGCAAAAAACAACAACAAATACCCTAATAAAAATAAAAATAAAAATGCTTGTTTGCAAGGTCATCCTCTTTGTATTTCTCATTCCAGCATGCTGTGCCCTGCAGTTTGTTGTTTTGTTGTTGTTGTTGTTGTTGTTGTTGTTGTTGTTGTTCAGTCGTGTCCGACTCTTCGTGACCCCATGGACCAGAGCTCACCAGGCCTTCCTATCCTCCACTGCCTCCCGGAGTTTTGTCAAATTCATTTTGGTTGCATCGATGACACCGTCCAACCATCTCATTCTCTGTCATCCTCTTTTCCTTTTGTCTTCGATTTTTTCCAGCATCAGGGACTTTTCCAGGAGTCCTCTCTTCTCACGAGGTGGCCAAAGTACTGGAGCCTCAGCTTCAAAATCTGTCCTTCCAGTGAACATTCGGGGTTGATTTCTTTCAGAATGGATAGGTTTGATCTCCTTGCAGTCCAGGGGACTCTCAAGACTCTCCTCCAGCACCACAGCTCAAAAGCATCAATTCTGCGGCGATCAGCCTTCTTTATAGTCCAGCTCTCACTTCCATACATCACTACTGGAAAAACCATAGCTTTAACCATCCTGACCTTAGTTGGCAAAGTGATGTCTCTGCTCTTTAGGATGCTATCTAGGTTTGCCATTGCTTTCCTCCCAAGAAGCAGGCGTCTTTTTATTTCGTTGCTGCAGTCGCCATCTGCAGTGATCAAGGAGCCCAAGAAAATAAACTCTGTCATTGCCTTGCAGTTGGCCAACGCTAAATGTGTACTTAATGGGCAAATCTGATTGCTGAGACATGCATCTACACACCAAGTGGAGAAAGTGTGCTAATTACCAGGAATGTGAAATCCCCTTGACATTGTTCAACCTTGAACACAGAATGTGTAAATGTGCTTCCCTCAATCTAATCCCACAATCTAATCCATGTGTGGATAGCTGCATTCCTCCAGATGCTTTTGGACCATGGCTGCCTTCATCCCCAGCTATGCTGGAACACCTGAGAGGACACTTTGGGCTGCAAAATATTTGGAGGGACCCAGCTGCCCTCTCCGTCTAATTGGACCATTACCTCAGTCTTTTTCCAGTATGTATACAGGAGCTCAAATGAGATCTTTTACTGTAGGCACCTAATTCATACTTATTTTCCAGGGTAAGGTTAATTTTTGATCTGTTCTACCCAGGCAAAAAGCAAAAAGCAGAAAGCGGGGGATATGATGTAAATCACCACAAAAAGCAACACTCCCCCTGCTCAACACTTTTTTTCAGTGGAGTGTGAGAGAAGATAGCTATGAATTGCAGAGAGAGAGAGAGAGAGAGAGAGAGAGAGAGAGAGAGAGAGAGAGAGAGAGAGCTTTCATACACTCCCTGGTTGCTATAGAAACGGTTTCTTTTGTTTGTACATATTCAAAGCAGCTTGCCCTTTAGGCAGAGCAGATCCCAGGGAGCTTTGTGAGGGGGAATGAAAAGCTATCCTGACCCAAACCTTTCTAA
This sequence comes from Phrynocephalus forsythii, assembly GCA_029282475.1. Taxonomy (NCBI): domain Eukaryota; kingdom Metazoa; phylum Chordata; class Lepidosauria; order Squamata; family Agamidae; genus Phrynocephalus; species Phrynocephalus forsythii. The sequence continues at coordinate 47,572,117 of JAPFRF010000001.1, read as the reverse complement.
CCCCCTGTGTGTGTGTGTGTGTGTGTGTGTGTGTGTGTGTGTGTGTGTGTGTGTGTGTGTGTGTGTGTGTGTGTGTGTGTGTGTGTGTAAGAGAGAGAGAGAGAGAGAGAGAGAGAGAGAGAGAGAGAGAGAGAGAGAGAGAGAGAGAGAGACGTTCAGTAGTACAATCAGGTGCCCTCCAATGCTTCAACCTTTCAGAGTGTGATGCTGCACTTCTTGTCCAGTTCCAGTTTGCCCCCGGAGGCCATGGCTCTGAAACCAGATGGAGTAATGAGCCACTCTGCATATACAATCCACCAATTTCAAGGCCTTAAAGGGGGTGGGGGGATTTAGGCAGAGATGGGTCCATAACCCCTTGTTTCCTCACCTTCTGTAAGCTGCCCCCCCATGCTCCTTTACTGACGGGACAAGACATTTTGTCTCTATTTGTTTTTAATAGTACTGATTCTTCTCTCTTTTTTTGCAGGATAAATTAGCTCGGCTGCAGGTGTTCAGAAGGTGAGTGAGAACCAGGAGCACATGAAAAGCAACTTCCTTCACAAACAGAACAAAGCAACCCTATGAAGTGTTTATTCTGCTGCCAAATTGTTTTCATCAAGGTAGAAATCCAGCAGGCACTGTTCTTCCTGGCATGGAGTTGTAAGGGTGGGGGAGCCAAATTTTTCTCTCTCATATATTGTTCTGAAGTCAAAAAAGATCTCCCTCCCTTGAACTTCCACAAAAGGATCCAGTCAACTTCACCCTGGTCAAGTTTGGAAACAGCTAGTTACTTGGAATTATTTGCATGTTCCGAGACAAAGATAAGCTGCACTATGATTGTAACTTGAGGAGACATAAGGTCAATCATTTTGTGGTGTCAAAGAGTCAATGTATCGTTTTGCTTATATTTGGGATCACCGGAGGTGATGCCAGGATCTGTTGCATGTGCTGAGATAACAGGTGGACACAAGGTGTGTTTTGCATTATAGGTCAGTGGTTTGCAGCAACCAGAAATTTTTGATAGAAAGGTAACTGGAAGGATTTAGTTCAGGTACTTTGGGGAAACAAGAAAATATAGAATTGGTTTTTTTAAATTCCAACTATAACATCAATTGAATACCTTTGGAGTCTTAGAAACATAACTATAACTAGAGATTGGTATGAATGAGAAAAATAGTTGTTTGTGGTTCGTAGCTAGCCATGAACCCGCTGTAAAACGACCCCCTGTAAAAAGCTGCCTCTGAGCATGTGCCTGCCACCCAGCTGACAGGCAGGTGCATGGTCAAAGGTAGTGCTTAGCTCCTGGCAGGGAAGCTGAGATGGCCTCCCCTGAAGATGGCACCCACGGAGGCGGAGGTGGCAGGAGCAGGTAGGCAAAGGTGAGGAGGTAGTGGGAAGGAGCGGACAGGCATGTCCTCTTGCTAGGAAAACAAAATGCCCGAGGGGAAAAAGTTCAGCAGTCCATTTTGCTCATCCCCAAATTAACCACAAACCAGTCCAGTTTGGCAGGGTTTGGGGTGCATCGTTTGTTTCGTGCCCATCTCTAACTGTAACTCATTTACTTTAAAAACTAACGTTTCCTTCGTACATGTAAAGCCAGAGAAAGAGAAGGTTATAGGCAATACTTGAATTATGGGGGAGGAAGGAGAAAAAAAGACTATTCCCCCCTATCTTTTGTGATAGCTCTTTGCAAAATGAAAAGGGTAATGGGGTGGGTGGCCCATGATTGGTTTAAAAAAAGGTGATGGTGGTGCTCCTGTCAGTGAGTAAGAACTGCAGGTTTTTATTAAGGGCTTCTTTCCATTCCTCTGCCCCCATAATGTGAGTGCTAGTTAGGGACTTATTTTTGGAGTACGATAGGGGTGGGCAACCTTAAAGCTTCTAGATTTCTTCACACTTTCACTCTCATCATTTGTGATCACTGCTTGCACTGGCAGGGAATCCAGTTAGCAGTTTGGATCCAACAACATCTGGAAAAACTGTATCCCCACCCTCAATGTAATGCATGGGAACTATTCCTTGTTCCTACACTAAGCAGTGTGACATATCAGGCTATTTTCCTCACAAGGACTCCTGCTTATAAGGTACTGAGGTTTTCTAAAAACATTTTTTAAAAAAAAATCAAGAGTGGGAGACATAATAAAATGCTTAGTTGCTGCCTAGGCCTCTGCAGAGGGCTCCGTTTAACCCACATCTGCTGATCTGCAATATTCTGCAATCTGCTGTGCATTTCACAGTCATTAGTACCAAAAGGGCAGCTGAACATGATAAGAACTGTCAGAGGATATGACCTAGATTGGAGGGAAGAGTTCTTGCAAGCAAATCACTGAGGACTGTGAACATTTATGAGCTTGGGATGGGGGAGGTGGGGGTTCCCCTTAATATTTTGCCCTGTCTTAATTAGCACTAGAGGGAGGGAGGGAGGGAGGGAGGAAGGAAGGAAGGAAAAGAAGGAAGAGAAATCCCCCTTCTTTCCTTCCTTCTATTTTAAGTGTCCACTCCTGATCTATATTTAGATCACAGCTGCTGGTAATCAAATTCAATTTATTTTACTGTTGTTAACGTTTTGGGTCTACTTTCAATGTTTTCACTGGACTGCCGGAAAAAATGAAAGACAAAACGGAGACCTACGAGAAAGGTTAGAAGAGAAACACTAGCAAACAAAATGAATGAGCAGAAGGCAGGGGAATCCTCTGCCTCCCATAGGGAAAAGTGAGAAACAGCAGTGGAGGGAATTCCTCCGTATTCACTGGGGAGAAAAGATAGGGCTCTTTCTCTCCCAGGCAGAAGTGTGGGAGGAACACACCCCCACTCGTTGTCGGTAGAGATCCCTTTGGGGAGTAAACGCTGACAGAAGGGAAAGGGAATCCCTGACAACCACACAGAGAGGAACAGGCTGCTCAAGAAATCCCCGCACTGCATTTTATCCAACCAACCTTAATTGGTCTTGAAAAGTTTGCCCGGCTAATTATATCAAACCAATTCTGTACATCAGGGGAAAAAAACACGCCATCCTTCTTGGTGCACAGCGAACCGGAGCGTCAGATGGTCTTCCTGGGATGCATTTGTTAACATAATGTAGCCTGATGTGTTTTATGCCTTTTGAAAGCTGATGAGCAATGAGATTGCCTCAGGCTTGCAGCTAGGACAGCTTTAAGGTTAGGGAATCCCTTCCCATCGTGGCTTAAGTGGGGAACAGGAGAGTTCCTGGGGGAAGGAGCCCCTAAGAGTCCTCAGAGCAGCCAATTGAGCAATGTTTCTTCAAGATATATAAATAAATGAATAAAGCGAGCCAGCATTTTTTATGCATCCACTTGATTCATTTTTGATTGCTTGTGAGGGGAAAAGATATCATAGAATCGTAGAATTATAGAATCACAGAGTTGGAAGAGACCTCAAGGGCCATCCAGTCCAACCTCCTGCCATGCAAGAACGCCCATCATAGTATTTCTGACAGATGGCTCTCCAGCCTCTGCTTAAAATCCTCCTTAAAATCCACCATCCTCCTTGGCAACATATTCCACTGCCGAACAGCAATAAATGTCATGAAATTCTTCCTAATGTTCAAATGGAATCTCTTTTCCTGTAGTTTGAGACCATTGCCTGAGTCCTAGTCTCTGAAGCTATTGAAAACAAACCTGTTCCCTCTTCAATATGGCATCCTTTGAAATATTTAAACATAGCTATCATATCCCCTCTCAGCCTTCTTTTTGAAAGGCTAAACATTCCCAGTTCCCTAAACTGTTCCTCATATGACATTTCTTCCAGACCTTCAGCCATCCTGGTCGCCTTCCTCTGTACACGCTCAAGGTTGTCAACATCCTTTTTAAATTGAGGTGCACACAACTGGACTCCAAGTGGGGTCTGACCAGAGCAGAAGAGAGTGGTGCTATCACTTCCCTTGATCTAGACACTATGGTTCTGTTGATGCAACCAAGAATCACATTGGCTTTCCTGGCCACTGCATCACATTGCTGACTCATATTCAATTTGTGGTCCACCAAGACTCCCAGATCTCTTTCACAGGTACTATTTTCCAGCCAGGTATCTCCCATCCTATTTCTGTGCTATTCATTCTTTTTACCTAGATGCAGCACCCTACATTTCCCTCTGTTGAAACCTATTCCATTAGCTTTGGCCCAGCACTCTAGTCCAGTGTTGGCGAACCTATGACACAGGTACCAAAGGTGGTACTCGGAGCCCTTTCTGTGGGCACCCAACATCACCCCTTCACAGCCACCTGTATTCAGGTTAAATTGCTGTATGGGCACTTTGCGAAAAATTAGTGGGTTTTGAATCGCAGTTTGGGCACTCGATCTCTAAAAGTTTCACCATCACTGCTCTACTCTGTCAAGGTCATTTTGGATTTTCATCCTATCCCCTAGGAAATTAGCAACTCCTCCCAATTTGGTATCAAATCGGTATCAATAAAAAGGTGACATTTTGATCAATTTTGTCATGATTTGAGATGAATTATTGGTGATCCTTGTTGCCCATGGGCCCAGCTGAGAAAGTGCACCTAGTACAATAAAAGTAAATAACACTCAGTTTCTTCTGAGCTATAGATTCTTACTGGCTGGACAGCCCAGTGAGCTTGTATCTGGCTGTGGAGGCAGAGGTTGGAGAGTCCAATTCAGCTGCTGTGCCTTCCAGCCAGTGTGGCCGTGGGCAAGCTGCACAGTTCCAGCCCCCCCCCCCAGAAGAAGGGAATGGTAAACCTTTTCTCTCTAGAAAATGCTGAAAAGGGTTGCTGTATGGCAGAATTTTACTATTTATTTATTTATTCATTGGGTTTTTGTACCGCAACTACCTAGCAACAAAGGCCATTCTGTCGACTTGATAACAAACTATTATTGTTACAGATTACTACAATGCTGGGCTGTACATGCTCTTCCCTTACATATGTAGTTATAAGATGAGCAGAGATACTCAGAGTTTCCACTCAGCGAATAAGCATTGAAATAAACATTGTGTATCTCACTTTCTGCATCTCAATACTCAAATTCCCATGGCCATAGAATGTCTTTTCCTCCTTTCTAAAATATAAGGAGAACTACAGTGTGTGTGGGTCTGTGAACCTTCACTTAACCTACATTCGTATTTGTGGGTCTGTGAATCTTCACTTAACCTTCACTTAACATTTTAGCAGTGCCTCGCCTCCAGAGGGCAGAAACAAGTATTACACAGCGTTTACAACTATTACAAATCTTTTAGACATTCCAGATCATTGACCATGCCAGCTGAAATTGATGTGAGTGGAAGTCCAAAAAGCATAGTAAGTACCAGATATTGGGGAAGACTACAATACTCACTGAGGAAAACTGGAGTATATCCAGCACCCACTTCAGCACCTTTCTAAATTTTGCATTTAGTGGCCATCTCAACCTCCTTCAATAGCATATGGGGGCAGCTCCTTGGGAGTTAAATCCTTGCTCACCTAACCCTGGCTCATCAATATGTGCAACCTACTGATGTAAGAAACAACAAAAACAGACTCTTGCAATTCATTCATTTTGGAAATAACTAATATCACATCATGATAATAATACAGCAAGAGATAATGTGGGCCCTTTTCTGGTATAACTATTTTAGCAGTTTCTCAAATTACAAGATGTGTGTGACCTCAAAGCTTAGGGTGTATACAGCAGAGCAGGGCTGTGTACACAAGAGTTAGAGCAGATGAAAGAAAATATTTTTTTCACCAGCGTGTTGTTAGTTTGTGGAACTACCTGCCACAGGATGTGGTGATGGCATCTGGCCTGGATGCCTTCAAAAGGGGATTGGACAGATTCCTGGAGGAAAAGTCCATTACAGGTTACAAACCATGATGGAGATGTGTCATCTCCAGGCTTAAAACCGGGGTACTTCGAGGGCCAGATGCAGGTGAGTGATATCAGGAGACAGATGTCTAGTTTTGTACGCTCCCGGACGCATCTGGTGGGGCCACTGTGAGATACAGGAAGCTGGACTAGATAGGCCTTTGGCCTGATCCAGCATGGCTCTTCTTATGTTCTTATAACTACTTAGAAACTTTCAAAGTATAATTGAGAGCAACAAGGTTCATTTTTAAATGTAAAACTCCAAGTTAGGATCTCAACACTCCCCCATTCAGAATAGACTTGTGTGTTGGCCTGACTAGGCCTAGTGGCTTCCTGTGTCTACAGGGTCATGAAGTGCATTTTTCCTCAGTTGTAACTTAGTAGGTAAGAGAGAAAATGGGACCATTTATTCTTCCTTCTTTCATTGCACCAGAAGCAATAAGTCCATGAAAGATGAACTTTCTATCATTTAAGTAATTTTATTGGGTTTTTGGGGAGAAGAAGAGGGGAATGAGGGGAAGGAAGGGGAAATACAGGGGGATGAACTTTCTAGATGAAATATGAAAATGTTAAAAGTAGTACAGGAAGTCTGTGAATTCAATTATGTATGCCATCCACTATGGTGCAGGGCATTCATGTTAGCCAGATTCAACATCTCCCCCTCTGCAGTTCTATCTGGAAGGTTTCACAATATTCCCTATGAGAATCGATTGTGTGAACACTGTTTGGTTGAACCAGATTCAATCGTATGCATTCTTCTCTCCTGCCGAAAATTCAACCAGCCCTGTTACCTCTAACTTCTCAGGTTCCCCTGACAGCCTAACCCAGTTGGCCAAATGAAACCTGTTTTCAAATTTTGAGTGGCCCGCAGCCTCTACTCCCCACCTGCTCAGCCTGTCACGCATCCCGCCCGCTGGCTCCTCCCCATACTGGATGGAGAAGTCAGCTTGCAGTTTTACAGTTTGCCTGCCTTCCGTGCCTCCATCCATCTCCCCAGCTGCCTACCCGCCCCCCGCTCCATTGCTGCAGCATCCTCTCCACCTCCTTTCCTGTCCTAGAGCAGTGATGGCAAACCTTTTAGAGACCGAGTGCCCAAACTGCAATTCAAAACCCAATCATTTTTTTGCAAAGTGCCAATACAGTCATTTAACCTGGATACAGGTGGCTATGAAGTGGCGATGTCGGATGCCCACAGAAAGGACTCCAAGTGCCACCTTTGGCACCCATGCCATAGGTTTGCCATCACTGGCCTAGAGACTTGTCCAAAGTCCAGCCTGGGGGGTCAAATGTGGCAGAATGTTCAGCCCCCACACATTTTCACCTCACCAGATCTGGCTCTGCTTGCAAAAAGTTTGGATACCCCTAGCCTAATGCAACTTCTCTTAGATGATAAACATGAGCTGAGTGAGCGTGTAGCTAATACCTAGCTACTTTGAAGTGTAAGGATGACTCCTTAAGAAGAACCTTGGTGTAATCTGGGTGTGCTTATTTTATATTATCAGGAATTCATATGTTTAGTTTAAAGCCAATAAAGGTTTTGATTGATTGATTGATTGATTGATTGAATGAATGAATGAATGAATGAATGAATGAATGAATGAATGAATGAATGAATGAATGAATGAATGAATATGACAAGTCCTTCCAGCTGTACTGGAAGCTGTTCCTTCTGAAATGATAATTTAATAGACATCAAGCACCTCCTTATGACAATCTTTTATCGTCTTTGGAAAGAAGGAGGAAATATTTGATAGTGAAGCTGAGGAAAGAGTGAAATAGAAATAATTTTAAATTCATGAGGAGAAGAAAAGATGAGCAAAATAAAGAAATATAATAATGGTTTTGCATTTGCTGGACTTTTTTTTCACACAGTACCTCGCAGGAAACAGTACTGTATGACAATGCTGATTTATTTTAACTTTCCAAGCTGAAGGAAAAAAAAACTAAATTTTCTTTTTTTCCCCCTTGGTGGAAATTGCAGTGGATGTATTCTCCATTTGAACTCGATGTATGGCCAAGTTGTTTAAAAGAAAATGACAATTACAGGAACATACCATATATACCCGAGTATAAGTCAACCCGAGTATAAGTCGAGACCCCTAATTTAACCCCAAAAAACTGGGGAAACATATATTGACTCGAGTATAAGTCTAGGGTGGGAAATTCAGCAGGGCCTGGCAGCTCCTCCTTTGTGAGCTGGGAGAGCGGTGTGTGATATTTTAAATGACGTTTAGCCACCGAGGCAAGCACTTGCCTCAGTGGCTAAAAGTCATTTTAAACATCGCACACCGTTTCCTCCTTGATGCAAGAGGGGGTCAGGAGAAGTGGCGGGCAATGTTTAAAATAATTTTTCATCACTGGCCCAAGTGCTTGCCTCAGTGGCTAAAAGTATTGACCCGAATATAAGCCGAGGGCCCCTTTTTTCAGCCCAAAATTAGGGCTGAAAAACTAGGCTTATATTCGAGTATATACAGTAGTTTAAATCTTGATGCTCTGCTGTGCAGTAAGTCAGACTCAAGTAGGCTGCTGAAGCAGTGGTGATTTGGGGGAGTCACCTCCTCCATAGATTTAATTCAGTGGTTCTCAACCTGTGGGTCCCCAGATGTTCCTGACTGCAACTCCCAGAAGTCTTCATCACTAGCTGCGCTGGCCAAGATTTCTGGGAGTTAGAGTCCAGGAACACCTGGGGATCCACAGGGTGATAACTACTGATTTAATTGATTCAAATGGGACTACTCTAGCTGTTACTTCTTTGACCATGTTAACTGCCCTTTTGAATCAATGAAACTTATGGAAACATTGACCACACTGATTCATTGGGCCTACTTTAGTGAAATTTATTATGGTAACTAACAGGATTTCAGCCACTACAGGCCTCATCAGAGGCCCTACAATGGGGTCACTTTGCTAAAGAACTGATTTGATTGGTGCTTGAAGGTTCCATGAAGGCTGCTTCCAGTCCCACAGCTCAAATATGGGATATCATTATAAGCTTCCATGAAGGCTGATTCCAGTCCCACAGCTCAAATATGGGATATCATTATAAGCAAAAGGCAAGATCCCAGCGGCGTAGCAAGGTTTTGGGGTGCCTGGGAACAAAGTTGTTTTTGCGCTCCTCCGGCCCTCCCCAACCCCATCGCACCCACCCAGCAAGGGGGGGCAACCCTGCAGGTGTGGGACAGGCATGTATGTGTGCATTTGAGTGTGTGTGCGCGCACGTGTGGTAGCGTGCACGTGCCTTACCTCTCCCACGCTGGCCCAGAGCAAGGCGAGGAGGAGGAGGAAGGAAGAGGAGGAGGAGGAGGAGGAGGAGGGCGCCACAGCCACTGCAGTTGCATGCATGCCTGCCTGCCTGCCTGCTTGCTTTGCTGCTCACCTGGTATGCGGCGGCGGAGGAGGAGGAGGCTGCAATGGAGTGGGTCCCATCGCCAAGCCTGAGGACTGCTGGCATGAGGGCCAGGGTTTCTTCCTCCTTCTTCCCCCCTCCAGGTGCCCCCAGATTGCTGCACCCAGGGCAGATGTACCCTTCTCTTCCCCCTCCCCTGATAAACCCCTGCAAGATCCAATGGTGAGGTTTCCCAGACTGAACAGGCTCTTTAAGCTATACAGGAAGAGGAACAACACCAATTCAGATAGAAGCAGTGGGGGTCTAATGGAAGTACAGTACACAATTAGATCCTGGTCATTATAAATACAGTAGACCCTTGTATAACAAACAGTTTGTATAACATAAAATTTGTACAACATAAAAAATTCCAGAGATAGGGGAAATTTGCTTAACATAATCGCCTATGGGGTGAATCTGTACAACATAAAAATGGGATTACTCCATTTTCAATGCATTCCTATGGGAATTTGTATAAAGAAAAATTTTAACTTAATTTCATTTGGAACAAATTAATTCCTTTATACAAGGTACCACTGTATCCACAACTAGGAATCCTATTTTTATTTAATTGGGATGGGAGGGTAGGCAGTATTTTATAGGCACCTCTAGTTTTGAAGGTACTATTCATTGCTAGCTGCCTAGATGCCCTAAGCACATCCGATCTCACCTGATTTCGGAAGCTAAGTAGGGTCGGCCCTGGTTAGTACTTGGATGGGAGACCACCAGGGAACACCAGGTGCTGTAGGCGCCTGGAGTAGGAACTGGCAAACCACTCCAGTATTCATGCCAAGAAAACTCCATGGACATGGGGTCACGAAGAATCGGTCACGACTGTAACGACACAACACATACACACATTCATTTCTATACCCATCCAATATCTCAAATGATGGAAAGAACCATAAAAAGGGAGAGCAAGGACCTTGAAACTGTCAACCAAGATGCATCAGACCTGAACTGCTCATTAAGGAGATACAGAGCGAGGTATAGTCTTCTTTCTGGATTTCCATCTTGGCATATGTATTGCATTTGCTTGCAAGCCTGTGTCCACTTTTGGAGATGTGGAAGCAGCTACTATATATAGAACACTTACTGTGGGAAAAGGTGGGACAGCTATAGAAGGGACAGGAGAGAAAGTTAAAATCAGATTAATCCACACTTCCCAGCACAAAATATATCCAGAAAGCCAAAATGTGTCCAATATATTTTAGGGATACCACAGATTTCCAGGACAATCAGTATCTAAGCCAGAAATCTAACTGCCTTATACTGCAGTATTCTTTTCTCCTAGCTACAAGTTACAATGGATGGTTGTTTTCCCCACCAGACGCTAAAATCCATTTGAGTTTGGATAGAGTGAAATGCAATTACAGCACACTGCACTCTACGTACAGTACATTTTCCATCAGAACTTGGAATCAGTCATGAGAAATTACCAACACCTTAGCATTTGCCACTCTTCTATGATGTTTGTAACATGGCAATGCTTGTGCTCGAATTTGGGCTATGCATTGCAATGCACTACTAGTGTGTTATTTTTATTGTCATTTTTAAAAATATCCCCAGGTCTTTAGAAACAATAGAAAAATGGCAACCCCTTCAAATGAGCTTAAAATTTATTTTACCCTGCCTTTCTCCTTAAAAGGACCTTAGGCAGGACCTTACACCATTAAACAGAGAACAGTTAAAAAGTAAATACTGTACACAAACATTTCAGAAGAATTAAATAGGTAGCCTATTAAAAGCAGTAAATAAAATCAATACTAAAATAAAAACATCTGAGAAGCAGCAAGTAAGCAACACCCATCCCTTCACCCCAATATTATGTGTTAGTGTTAACCTTATAGTGGGAGAATGTCCCTGGTTATTCTAAAAAGCTGAAGCTAACACCACTTTTTTTAATATGTTACTTTCGAGCTCTTATTTTCAGGCACCAACCTGACCTAGATAGAAATAGGAATCTAGTTGGGAACTATGGAAACAGCTGCATTTCTGCTCACTTCCTTTTCCTCAGCATTTGCTGGAACACATCTCTGAAAACCACGGAGCATTGATATTGAAAGCCTTCTTAGCATGGATATGGAAGTTATGTTTGCAAGAAAACAGTGGCATCATGACAGCTTGGATCCAGCCTAGTCATGCATAGTCCAAGGCACTCTTTGCAAGCATTTCGTCCACAGCAATAGGGTTGAGTATGACAAAGGAGCCTTCCTCTACGAGCCTCTGAAATTGTGGTTACCTACGGAGATTTGAAAAGACACACAGTCAGAAATCAAAGCTCGCTCTGTGCAAAGGAGCAGCTGCTTCTGAACAGTAGAAAACTTGACTCATTGTTCAAAGCCAGACCCAGTAGGCTTTCAAAGGATCTGTCTGTTACTTATGTAGAATAGATCAAAATGGGTTGCAAACACTCCCTGAGGTTGTTCTGCCATTCCTGTAGTTAGGTGGGACTGTGTTTATATTTTCAACCAGTTGCTTATCTTTCCTGTGTGCAAGCTGTCAATCAGAAGTTAAACCTATTAAAGAATGCTTCCACCCCACCCCACCCCCAATACTAAAATAAGAAACCAGTGTCTCCCATGTTATTAAAGGTCAGTTCTACCCCTCTCACTCTTCATGGTCTGCATGAAGAAATCCCATTCAGAGTCTTATTAATAAAAGAGGTACAAATGATTAGACATGGGCACGACTTGGTGAAATTGTCGTTTCCGTTTTCGGATATCGTTTCCGTTACGTAACGGAAACGGTAACGACAATTAAGCTGTCAGAACTCGAACTCGAACCGAAAAAAGAAAAATTAGGTCTGATTTGTCGTTGTCGTTCCTGGCATTGCGCGGCGATCGCGCGATGCCAAGCGGCACAGAAAAAAAGTTTTAAAAATAAAAAAACCCGATTCCCGGCCAAAAAAGCAGGCGAAAATATGCCTGCCTGAGGGCACCTACCAGAGGGGTGGTTTCTGGGGGGGGTCCCCAGCCTTCCCCCCCTCCTGTCCTGGGCTGCTGGTACCGGCTGGGAGGGGGCATCCTCAGCGTCTCCATTTGCCATGCGGTGCGGGGGGATCCAAAATGGCATCCGCAATATTTTTTTTGAAACCGTGGTCCAAAAAACCACCAAAGCACCACAGAAACATGCGAAAATTAGCTATTTTAAATGCTTGAATTTTGACAGTAGCAGCAGTGGGTTTTTTATAGCAGTAAAAGGTCGCACTGATTTTATTTTATTTTATTTTTATTTTTATTTTTTTACACCTGCGCAATGATGGGCTGGCCATGGGATGGGACCATGCAAATTTTTGGACCCATTCTACCAATCGCATGGCCAGGTTTTGACTGACACTTCTGGATGTGCAAGAGGGCATAAAAAGGCGAGGCACTCCCAGAAGAGTCGCAGTCCGGGCTTGGATATGGGTGGGAAAGGGCTGTGTGTAGCTGGCTGCTGTGCTAGACTAGTTTGGATTTCGCGGAGCGTTTAGATTTCAGTTAGGCAGGCAGGGAGGGAATTGATTCAATTGAATTTTTAGGAAATAATAATAATTCCTTTCATTCTCTGTCTGCTGTGGGGAATAGCAACACAGTTTATTCTTTTTTATTCTGCAGTTTGTTAGGATTTCTTTTCTGATAGTGCTTCAAAGGGGGGGAGGTTTGAGTGGGAGGGGAGGTGTGGATTTATTTTAAAAATTTCATTTGCTTGGTGTCAAGCCAAGGTCTTTTCATACCCTGCCTGCAGCTCTGCTGTGGGTGCACTGCCCACTTTGTTTGCAATAAAAATTGCAATTGCTTTATTCGATGGAGTCTTGTGCAGCAAGTCAGTTTAAAGTGTTTTCCGCCTGCTCTGGGTCATTGCGGGACCCGCGCCCACCGCCCGCGCGCCCGTGCACCCGCCCCTCCCCCCTGCTGCCGCCGCCGCCCGCCCGTGCCCCCCGCCCCACCGCCCACCGCCTAGGGCACAAAAACACCTAGCGCCGGCGGGACGCCACTCGCTGAGACGTCAAATCGGGTGAAATCACGGTGGTAACGACAAACGACAAACGACATGATGAAACGACAATTTTTTAAAAAATTTCGCAAAAAACGGAAACGAGCCGAAACGGACCCGTCCCGAAAAACAACAACTCGAAAAAAAATTTTTTCTGGTCGTGCCCATCTCTACAAATGATCTTTGCCTTTTAACCCACGGATGTCCCAGCTTCTAACTTTCTTGTCTGTAGTCATGTCGAAACTATGCAAGTGATTTTAATCGTGTTCAGTTCCTCCTGCACAAGCATCATACACACATGTGGAGAAATTATGGGAACCAATTTAGCATGGGAAGAAGTTGGGATGGAGGAAGAACATGTTAAATTAGTATGGACTTGCACAACTGTTAAACAACATGCTGGCTGAAATCTGCTCCCTTGTCATAGTAAATCACAAGTAGAGCAGGCACACTAAACCAGTGGAGATTTGGTGAGATCTTCACAAAAAAGCTCCATTACATCAACGGATCTACTCAAGCTGCAAATTACAGTCTCAAGCAACAAGACTTAAATAAATGTTAAATATTTACGGCACACTTTAAAGTCACTTTTTTCCAAACCTGAAAGCAAGCATCCACAACCCACCTGGATCAAGTCAAATACATACGGCTGGGAGATATTTCTTCTTTCACCAATCAATCTCCCTGTCACAAACACAGACAGGCACCTGATAGGTTACCAAAATACTTTTCATTGGTCTCTGGGCCAATGAAATCAACCAGCACAGATAAGCAGCAATGGCAGTCCTCCACTGTTCTTCTCGACTGAAGGCCAAAACCATGTAATCCGGACAATATGCCCAGTTAAGGTGGAGGATGCGGTCCCTTCACCAATGTTGATGTCAGCCTGAATTCTCACTCTATCTGACCTTTGTACGTGAAATGGGGAGGGGGAAGATGCCACCTTATCTTTTGCCTTCAGCAGCAAACCTTCTGGGCTGTCCCCATCAGTGATGTGAAGCACCCAAGAAGGTCCACCAGCTTTAAGCCACACTTCCTATGGAATTTGCCTTTGTTTGCTTATCCAAGTCATTTCCTGTGCTCTATGGGGATGAGACCTTCTTTTATAAACATGTGTGTGTGTTTGTGTGTATTTGTGTGGTATTGTTACAGTCATGACTGACTCTTCATGGCCTCATGTCCATGGTGTTTTCTTGGCAGGAATACTGGAGTGGCTTGCCAGTTCCTCCTCCAGGCGCCTACAGCACCTGGTATTCCCTGGTGCTCTCTCATCCAAGTACTAACCAGGGCCAACCCTGCTTAGCCTCCAAAATCAGGTGAGATTGGAAGTGCTTAGGGCATCTAGGGAGCTCTAGAGAATTAAATATTTAAATGAATATAGTTCTGTAGTTTAGGTATCTGGCTGTGGAGCCAAAGGTTGGGAATTCAATTACTCACTGGACCTCCTTGAGTGTCATAACTCAGCTGCCTAAAAAAATATTGCATATAGCTATCTGAAATGAGTATGCATAGCATTAATCAAATCTGTGTGTATTATAACCGTGTAAACTCTTGAAAATTACAATCAGTCACAACAGTGGAAGAAAATCTAGAAATGGCTACCCAAGTACTTTCTGATTACGATAATACAATTTCACACAGTAACACCAAGATTTTGCAGCCCTTGGTTCTTGCTCATTAAACTGAACAATTAGCTTTAAGAAAATCTATATATTGAACTTGGTCTATATTATTTGGGTGGTGACATTAATTAGGCAGAGGATTAGTTGTGCCTCACTGCAGTATCACACAGGATTAAACGTTATGTGAGTTAATCACTATGCAATACAATTATGTTGCAATTAGAAAGTAATTTTTTCCCTGAACTCATCTGCCAAATTAACTCTCTGTAAATGTAAATCTCTGCTTGCTGCAAACAGAAAGGGATAATTATGCTTTTAAATTAGATCATTGGAAACAGCATTCTCCTTTTTTAAAAAAATGGATATTCCTCCCATTATCCAGAATGCATAGAAAATGCTTCAGTTATTTTATTTTATTTTATTTTATTGCTCTCTCAAATATCATTTTGGGTTTTTTCTTCTTCTGCCTAAGAGGCTTAGATATTTAATCCTCCCTTTTCCTGACCCTTCCAAAAAAACGAAGGCTACCACAAAACGTTAAACCTATGCTGTTTTCAAAGTCAGTGTCACAGGAAATTACTGTTGCAACTGAATGAAAACAGGCATACAGAACCAGATTGTGATTATTTCTCAGATTAACTGCCAGTGTCAGCAAGAGAAAGACGATTAGATAATATAGACTTCCAGTCATATTCCTGATTGGTGAAATTTCACCCTGATGCTCTGTTTGGCAAGGGCATTGTGATTTAAAGACCAAAGGCACGTGCTGTGCTCCTCTCTGCTCTAATAATCCCTGAGGTAAACCAGAACTGGAGTCTATTATCTAACGCCTGTTGAACTCACTTTCCTTTAAATCCTGACCTCTGGAGGAGAAGGGAGTTGAAACTTCATCTGAAGGCTGTTTTAATAGCCGGCTACTCACGAAGGGTCAGTCACGACTGTAACGACACAACGCACACACACACAAACACACTAAAATGCAAAACGTGGCATGCCACCCAGGCAAGGCCAGCTGGGAGCTTTTTTTTTTCTAAAGCAAAACAACAACAACAGCAAAGCTGTTTGAAGAACAGCTGGGAACACGGTGGATTTTATACATGTTAAACCTAGGAAGAACACGAAATGATTTCACCTCTCCTATTCGAAGGATAGGGGAACAGTTTGTCAAAATGAGCACATGTTGGGACGGAAGGGGATTTGTGATTACAAATCTCAAACGTGGGAAGAAAACAAAATGGACAGATTGGTTTAGGATTGATCAAAAGGCCAGCTCTGTGTATCCATAGCAGTCCTGTACTCTTGAAACAGGGCTGCTCCCACATCAACCTCACCCACACCCCGCCCCTGAAGGTACCTCAGTTTTAATACCCAGGTAAGAAGCAGATACAACATGCCCCTCTCTCTGCTAAGAATAGGCCTACGGTACCTGTTGAGCTTGCTGGGCGAATATTTTACTCTGGTTTAATAAGGCTTTACCAAAAAACACAATTATCCTCATACTTGGGAAAGAAAGAATTTTTTTTTGAAGCTGAATGTGGAAGAAAAGGAGGTGGTTTTCCCTTCCTGCAGAACTGCATAATGACACTGTCACATTTAAAATAAAATTACAGTGGAAGCTGTTATTCAATATTTTGAGAACCCCAAAGTGGAGACTGTCAATTAGGCCGTTACTTCACGAAGTACTTCGCTTCGCAGCGGGATTGCCTTCGCTTTGAATGCGAAGCCGGTCACGTGGTCTCCCTTCGCCCCCACCCCCTTTCTCTGTCCTCACCATGCAAAATTTTAGGATCGAATCCATTACTACCTCACGTGCTCCCTTCGCATTCAGAAGCTTACTTGCAACGTCTGGTTTCTGCTTTCTTTTATTTTTTAAAAAAATTACCACGGCGTATCGATGCATCAATACCCGGCTGTCATTTGCGGTCAGAGGCGCACAAACCAGTGGTCAAGCCCAGCGCTCAAAGGCCCCTGCGGTTGTCCCGAGGACTTGTGGGCGGCCATTGTGTTTCCCTGAAGCAGAGCAGCTGGGTTGGTTTTTTTGGGGGTGGGGGTGGGGAGAGGCTTCTCTCAGCTTCATCGCCCTGTGTGCCCCGCCGCCGCTCTCTGGGTAGGCGCGCGCGGGGGTGTCTTGCAGCGGCGGCACCAACACCCCCCCCCCTCCCTCTGCGCAGCCCTTCGCCATCCCTTGCCAGCGGAGGGGCTCTGCTCACGTCACCCGGGGACGCTTGCCCCCCCTCTGTTGCCCCTGCCCTGTGTACAGAAGGCAAGATCAAAAGAACGGGTTAACCGAAATATCTATGCATCGGCATTTCGGAGAAAAAGTAAGTTAAAAAATAAATAAATATATTTATTAACTGGCCACACGTGACTTTGGATGCGAAGCGGGATGCGAAGCGAAGAAGATTCCTGGCCTCCGGCAGGGGAATCTCTTGCCCCGCTTGGAGCACGGTTTAGGGGGCGTGGTCGGGGTGGCGCCGAATCCAAAGAGGAGGAGCGTGCGGACTGAAGCGATCGATTCGCACGGAAATTACGGCTCGCCGCGCAGCGAGAGGTTCGTGAAGTAACGGCCTTAGTTGGAATTAGCCATGACAAATTAAACAAGCCATATTGGGGGGGGGATCAATAAGAGGTGGACTAACTGGGGCTTTGTCCTCCAAAATGTAGAAGGTAGTGAAATCTAGAGGAGAATATATTAAATAGGAAATAAATCCTGATGAATTTTATTCTATGTTTCTTTTATCCTTTTCTTCTTTGTTTGGAAACAAACTTTCTCTTTCTATTTTTTTTTTGGGGGGGGTTAAACTGGGCCAAACACACCACATTCTCCAACTCCTTTCTCATGGGAAGGCCTTGTGCACATGCTCCAGGATGGTGTGAACAGACTGTGCTCCAGATGACAAAATGGTGAGCTGCAGCTCTGTTTGCCAAAAGTTTCCAGAAATATCACTAAAAATTCAGTGTCCTGCTCTATTCTGCCAGGGACATCATCATTCAAAGTCGTCAAGCACTCTCTGCCTTCTGACTCTAATCACAGGGTTAAACTGATGCTATAGGGCTGGAGTCCTCCGTCCCTTTACTATTTAAAGGCAGGAAAGGAAAGTTGTGTGTGGGAAGGGAGATGGTAAGATACAAAGAGGACAGGTATTCAGCTGCAGTGGGAGGATTCAGCCTGCTTAACTGATCTCCTCACCTGTCTGCTCCGAGTTCCCTTGCGCATAATTGTAATGGCAAACATGTACAGGTCACATTAGACTATCAGTCTATTATTATCTGCTGTGACTGGCAGATGCTCACAGGCACTGGCCTCTCTTATCACCCGTCACCTAGTCCTTTTTTTTTTTACACACAAGTACCAAGGATTTAACCCAAGATATCCCTTGTGAAAAGCATGAGTTCACCCACTGTACCTCAACTCCATCCATTTTCCTCTTTGAGCTTTTTGGCCTCACAGCAAGGGGGAGAGTTTTGGATAGAAAGGATCTCAGAAATACAGTACTGTATCATGGAATGGCAAATGTTATGGGGCAGCAGTGTGAGGGTTGCCATCAGCAGCAGAAGGCGAGAGGGTGCAGAGAAGGTAAATAGGGCAGCTGCTTCCGCACTGCCAAATAACAAGGGTGCAGATTGTATTAAACCTCTGTAAATCCCAGTGCATGTGTTGATGCAAACTTAGATCTATCATGGCAATAGAAAGGCAAGACCTCTCAACACAGTAGGGAAAACACTGACAAGTTACACAGGAGAACACGTATTCAATATTATTAATTTATTAATTTATTTATTTTTAAACCAAACATCTTCCAAAATGGAACTCTGGCCAGTTTACAAGTTAAAAAGCATTAAAATTAAAACAAAAAAGGGAAAACCCTAGCAAGATGGAGCAGTGGGCGGGAGAAGAGTATAAATAAATTAAATAAATTAAAGGTCGCTATATGCCTCCCTGAAAAGCAAGGTTTTCAAAGGCTTTCTGAAGGCGGGCAGGGACTGTGCAAGGCGCAGCTCACTCGGGAGGTGGTTCCATAACAAGGGGCCCACAACAGAGAAGGCGCGGTTGTGTGTAGTCGACCTCCGTGCCTCCCTAGGAGTGGGCACCCTGAGTGAGCGCGCCTGCGACATTCGAGTGGGCCTGACCCCAGCTGACCTCTGGGAGATACACTGTGACAGGTATTCAGGGCCCAGGCCATGGAGCGTTTTGAAAACCAAAACCAGGACCTTGAACCCTATTGGGCAGCCAATGCAGGCGAGCCAGGACTGGGGTGATGTGATCAAATCTCCGAGCACCCACCACCAATCTGGCCACCGCATTCTGCACCCATTGGAGTCTCCGGATAAGGGTCAAGGGCAACCCCACGTAGAGTGTGTTGCAGTAATCGATCATCATGATCACGAGGGCCTGCACAACTGTCCTCAGGGAGGACTCATCGAGATACAGTCGGATCTGGGCGATCCTGCGAAGATGGAAAAAAGCGGCCCTGAAGATGGCCGTCACCTGGGCTTCCAGGGAGAAGGCAGAATCCAGGACCACGCCCAGATTCCTGGCCCTGTCCGTAGGCTGGAGGGAAACTCCCCCCAGACTAGGGAGGGGGCCATTGTACCTGGACGAGGGCGCCCCGAAGAACAGTACCTCTGTCTTCTCTGGGTTGAGTTTTAGCCTGTTAAGCCTGGCCCATTCCAGAACCGCCTCCAGGCACAGATCAAGGGAGCTTACTGCCTCCACTGCAGACGAAGAAAAGGAGAGATAGAGAGATAGAGCTGAGAATTCTCAGTGTGCACACCGTACCTTTTCCAGGTTGGGAAGGGGTCATGCAGAAATACCTGGGGGTATGCTACATCACAGAACTAGTGCCAGTACAAAGAGTCATGCCTGGCTGCCTTAAGTATGATGTGAAGATTAGGAATGAAATGTCTCTTGCTAGATGCGTAATGGAGTCTGGGCTCCCCGGGGCCCAATCATTTTTTGATTAGCAGAGCTGATCACTTGACCTGTAACCTCCTCAGTTACAGTCTTCGCCGTGGCTGCTGGGGACGAATTTGTCCAGTAACAAGTCAACTCTTGGAAATGAGTGATCCCTGTAGCTATGCAGAGAGGGAAGACTTGGCCTGCAATAGGCAAGCAAGAAGTCTTGACTGGATGGACTACAAGGCCATTCTTGGTAGAGATGAAAAGGCCTAGACCTCAAATTTGTTGATGTGGATCAACATTGTTGGATACGGTTGTGATAAACATCAGCAGTTTGAAACATCTGCACAAAACCATCAGGCTGAATTGTTCCGTATAGTCCGCGATCTATTTGGCATTGGTGGCCCCCTAGTATTTGGCGACCTTTTAATTTAATTTTTTTCCATTGCCTGCGATGCCTCTTGCTGAGGGTTTTCCCCTCTTTTTCTGCTAGTATTGTTGTCCTGTTATTTATTGTTGATTTTAATTTCGCTGTAAACAGCCCAGAGTTCCTATTGGAAGATGGGTGTTATAGAAATGAAACAAATAAATAAATAAATAAATAATAGTCTTGGGAATATCCTGAAGCAAATGGTGAGCAACTGTGTGAGCCAGAATGCTGGACTGGATGGGTTGTGGCATGTTCCAGCAAGGCTGTTCTTATGCTCTTATGGCGGATCACTCAGCTGTGTGTCTTCCTGGATTCCAGCACTCTTACGATGTTGGTACATGTACTCATAGTCTCGAGATTAGACTACTGTAGTGCACTCTATGTGGGACTGCCTTGGAACCTAAAGCGGAGTCTCCAGCTAATACAGAATTCTGCGGCTAGACTAGTAATGGGGTTAAGGAAATACCATCATACCACCCCTACACTGGCCACACTGACTGGCTGCCGATCTGTTACCGCACTGACTTCAAGGTTCTAATGCTGACATACAAAGCCCTAAACAGTTTGGGACCTTGTTTTCTGACAGAATGGCTCTTACTGCAGAATATCGCCCGAAACACTCAGTCTTATCAAGCAGGTCACCTGAGGATGCCCACCCCAAAGGAAGCCTGGAAATCAGTAATGAGGAACCAATCTTTCCCGGAGGCGGCTGCTTGCTTATGGAATCAGCGCCCTGCCGAGATCTGTCTGGCCCCTACCCTGTCAGTCTTCAAGAAACATCTTAAGACATGGCTATATAGAAAGTAGACATGGGCACGGAGTGGCGAAATTGTCATTTCCGTTTTTGGTTATCGTTTCCGTTACGTAATGGAAATGGTAACGATAATTACGCCGCTCCAGCTCGAACCCGACCCGAAAAAAGAAAACTTGGGTCGGGTTTTTCGTTGTCATTAATGGCATCATGGCGATCGCGCGATGCCAAGCAGCACAGAAAAAAAGATTTAAAAAGTAAAAAAAAAAAAACCGACTCCCGGCCAAAAAAGCAGGTGAAAATATGCCTGTCTGAGGACACCTACCAGAGGGGTGGTTTCTGGGAGGGTCCCCAGCCTTCCCCCCCTCTCCTGTCCTGGGCTGCTTGCACCAGGCTTGTGGGGGGGGTCATCCTCGTCGTCTGTCTCGCTGCATGCCATGTGGTGGTGGGGGATCCAAAATAACGACCGCAAGTTTTCTTTTGAAATTGTGGTAAAAAAAAACACCAAATCACCACAGAAACATGTGAAATTTATTTATTTTAAATGCCTGATTTTTAATAGTAGCAGCAGTGGGTTTTTTATAGTAATAAAACGTCGCATTGATTTTATTTTATTTTATTTTATATTTTATTTTTTTAGACCTGCCCATTTGGGCTGGGTATGGGATGGGACCATGCAAATGTTTTGAACCATTCCACCAATGGCATCACCAGGTTTTTGACTGACACTTCTGGATGTCTCGGAGGGCATAAAAAGCCAAGGCACCTTCCAGAAATTGCAGTCGGGTGTATGGATGTGGTTGAGGGAGGAGGGCTGGCTGCTGGTGCTGGTGTGATCCGATCGAGATTGAAGAGGGAGGCTGGAGGCTTTAGGATTTAAGTTAGGCAGGCAGGAAGGGAATTGAATTTAGAAAATAATTTCTTTGATTCCTTGCAGCTTTGTCTGCTGAAGGGAATAGCAGTTTATTCTTTATTTCTTCTCTGGCAGTTTGTGAGGATTTTTTTTCTGATATTGGATAAAGGGGGAGGTTCGACTGGGAGTGGGAGGTGTGGATTTATTTTAAAAATATATTATATACTACCATTTATTTTCTATTTTCCCAACTTCAATTTGCTTACACACACACACACATTTGGGGTGCAAGCCAAGAACAGAACCTCTATCCTAAGTGATATCCTAACTGCCACTCACCCGTCTGCCCGCGCCGCCACCTGCCTGCAGCCTGAGCCGCCGCCCACCCACTCGCCCGCCCACGGCCACCGCCCGCCCGCTCGCCCGCCCGCGCCTCCCCCCTGCCGCTGTCGCCACCTGCCCATGGCCCCCCGCCACCACCGCCCGCCCGCCCGTCCCCCTGCTGCCCGCCCCTGTCCCGCCCACCGCCTAGGGCGCAAAAAGACCTAGTGCCGGCCCTGATTGTGGGATGCCCCTATGCTCTGGGAAGTCAAATCACGCTAAATCGCAGTGGAAACGACAAACGACAAACAAAACGACGAAACGACAAATTTTTGAAAAATTTCACAACAAACGGAAACGACCCGAAACGGACCCGTTCCGACAAATGAAAACTCGAAACGTCATTTTTTCTGGTCGTGCCCTTGTCTAATAGAAAGGCTTTCCCTGGCTATTAATTCATCCTTTCTTGATTTGCTGATATTCAATCTGCCCTTTCTGTCTAAGGTTTTCCTGTGTTCTTTGAGTGATTTTTATGATGTTATATGTTGATTTAGTTATATTCATTTTGCTTATTAGCCACATTTTTATATTGTATATTGTTCTTGTTTTGTTTGTTGAATTCTTTGTGCACTGCCCCGTGTGGCCTTGTTGCTATGCTAGATGGTGTGGTATATAAATAAATAAATAAATAGACCAGCTATCATTCTACAGGTTCAAATATAGATTCACCAGAGAGAGAAGTATGTTTGTGGAAGAGAGAAAGTAGGGAGTTTTTCAGCTGCTGTTTGTTTTAATGCAGAATTGAATGACTCTCAAGACTCAGGTGTGGGTGTGGGCGGGTGTTTTGCTTCTGCTTATAGACCACCCCATAGTGCTTACAGGCAGGCTACGCAACACACCCACACCCCAGCAAGCTGGGTACTCATTTTACGGACCTCGGAAGGATGGAAGGCTGAATCAACCGTGTGTCTGCTACCTGGGATTCAAACCCAGGTCGTGAGCACAGTTACAGCTGCAGTACAGGCATTTAACCACTGTGCGAGGAGGGTAACCCATTGCCAACAACACACTGAAAGAAACATGCCTAACTTTTATTTTAGTGATTTCAATGGGTTATACGGGGTGAAAGGCAACTTGCTGAACCTAAACTGTTAAGGCCTCTCTTGAGAGAGAGAGAACGGAAACCTTGACTCCTGTAGAAATGAGTTTTGAGGCCAGCCAGCATGTCTAATCTGCATGTTCCTTTAAAAAGAACATATGTTCTTCAGACTACTCTGGGGTTGTTTTGTTGTGTTTTGCTTTTTTTGGGTGGGGGGATGCTATGCCTAATTATAGCTTTCTGCTTGAGCAGCAATGGCTGTCAAAACAAACAGGGTAAAATTTTAAAATAATTATCTTCTACTACAAACAAATTTGAGTTGTCCCATTTCTAGGCAGTGGGAGGAGGAGGAGAGAGAGAGAATCACAGAACACTACAACTCCAGAATTCCTTATTTAGTCTTTGAAACTTGAATTTTAGGTACAAGTTCAAAATTAAATACTAGTGCCGAGAATGAAGCCACACAGTTCACAATTCTACAGATAAACGGGGCAGGTTCTCCCCACAGTGTGAAGGAACTGTGGCAATTCAACACTGTAAACAAGGGGGGTGAGCAACGTTCTTCCCCATGCAGGCAACAGCCTGAGTGGACTGCAGGGATCTCCTCTTTACACAAGGCCCATTCACTTTCTTGCATACACAACCCCATAGTCTTCATCTCTCACTTTCACATGTAGACAGCTTATTACTATATTAATCAGAAAGAACATGAGATAATAGGGTCAGCTCTGGCAAATCAAAAACAGTGCAGCAGTGGGGAGAGGGAGAGAACACACAATGATCCATTTGACAGGCAACACCCTGGCGAAGAATTGATTCTCGGTTTACAGGGAGAAGGGCTACCGGGGTGTATTGTGTGTTGTGCTTAATATCAGGAATAGAGATGGGCATGAAACAGAAAAATGGTGTTTCGGTTTTTGTTTGTTGTTGAGAGGTCTGTTTCGGTTAGTTTCCGTTTGTCGTGAAATTTTTGAAAAATTTCGTTACCGTTTTTCGTTTTTTCGTTTGTCGTTTCTACCCGCTTTTTGCGCGATTTTAAAGCATTTCCGTGTGCAGGCATCTCCCAACGCCCCAGACCAGAGGGAAAACACTAAAAAAAAAAAAAAAAAGGATGCTGGCAGAGACACAGTATAGACTAGGTATGCAGGGAGGCTGCAAAGGCAGCGGCGGGTGTTGCCCAGGGTGCAAGGCAGCCGCAGAGTGACTGCACTGCGGAGCAAGGGAGGGTACTCACCGAGAGGTACGCAGCACGCACGCACACAGGGAGGCTGCAAGACTGAAGCTAGAGTCGCAGAGACAGCAATCCCACCCTAACTCCCACCAGAGACGGCAAGGAGGATGGGGGCTGCCAGAGCTTTTTATGCCCTCTGTGGCTGCCAGACCTGCCCGCCCAGTCTGCAACCTGGGCATGCTATTGGTTGGACATGATCTCATCATATGGCTTGCCTCCATTTTGTGGCTGGTGGCGACATCCATTTTAAAGGGAAAAGAAAAATACATCGTGATGGGAGAAGACTAAAATAAACGTTTTAAGGACCCCCACCCCCTGGTAGGTATTATCAGACAATATAAATAATTATCGCTGCATTTTTATGGATGTGCAGGGCGTTTTTTAACATTTAAAACAGCTCATTTCATTGCACGTCGCCATTAACGGAAACGAAACGTAACGACCTCATTTTTCGTGGTTCTGTTCGTTTCGTTTCATTTTCATCACAATTTTTGTTTGTCGTTTCGTTGCTTAACGGAAATGACAAACGGTAACGGAAACGAAAAAAATGTTCGTTCCGTGCCCATCTCTAATTCCCAAGGAACTGCATGGCCTTTTAAGGCATGGGGTTAACTACAGGCCAACGACCAAGGATTGAGCTCCAGGTCGTGAGCACAATTCTGGCTCCAGTAGAGCAGGTGAACCACTGTGCCATGAGGCTCTATTATACTGAGGCTGCAATCCAACATTGTCGCCTGTTTGGGGCAATGGTGTGATGGTAAATTTTGAAGTGCAGATTCTTATTCCATCAGTCCTCAAAGCCACTCCCAGGTCATGACAACAAATGAGGGGCATGTCTTTTGCAAAGCCTATGGTTCCTAATTGTCCATTCATGACTAACCCATCCTTAAATAATTTGAATTACAACAGAGACCATTTGCAATCTATATACAATAGATGCTGTACTCTTCGTGAGGAAATCAGTGCTGCTGTGAGAATTATAGCTAGGCTCTGAAAGAAGGAAGAACCATAATGGGGTGGCAGATGGTGTCCTAGTCTGGGCTACTCAGAAAGCCCTAAGGCTTCGATCTTGAGCTTTGGATTTACTACACCTGTGTTCTTATTCAAACACAGGGGTGTATCTGGGGGGAGCAAAATGTTGCAGGGGAGGGCACAGCAATCTGGGGGTGCCTGGAGGGGGAGGGGGGAGGAAGCTGTGAGCCCTCCCACCAACAATCCTCCTTTCCCCCAGGTAAGGCTTAGTGATCCTTAGTTGTGGGGGAAAGGAGGAGAGGCACTATCCAGTGGGAGTGCACCCCTTGGCTAGGGTTGCAGTGTGTGTGTGTGTGGGGGCACAGCAGGCAAACAGGCATGGGTCCAGGGCTTCTCAGGGGCTGGCAGCAGCGCATGCCACAGAGAGAGGTGTGGTGATCGCTGCCTGCGGGTGGCCTCAGCTGGCTGGCCCTTGGTGCCTAGGGCCTCCCTGGGCATGGCGGCCAGGGCTGCACCTCCTCCAACCATCCTCCTGCTCACCCGCCCAGCACTCATCTCCTGCCCGCCCAGTGCTCATTGCCCGCCACAGGTGGAGTGATGAAGAGCGAGCGAGTGACCCAGCAAGAGCGCGGGGGCCATTCTGGGTGGGTTAGACATGGGGGGAAGAGGGTGCAAAAACTGATTTTGTCCCTGAGAGCTCCAAACTTTAGCTATGCCTCTGTTCAACCAAGTCTTATCTGGATGTTAAGTCATGGCAACTGGACTTCTTTTCCTGAGAGACAGAAACGTTTCACTGCTCATCCAAACAGTTTTGTCAGTCAAGGAAAGCTATTTACAAGTCCTCAATTTTATAGTTCCCTTTGAACTCATGTCATCCTGGTCTGAAATAGGCTCATAAGATGAACAATAGACTCAGTAGGCTCATCAGGTCAACAACATGTCAGGATGTACACATATTAGACAGAGAAGATAGGTGGTTTGAGAGAGGGGTTAGGGAAGTCATTCATGTGAATATTGAAAACCCCTCTCTCAAGATAGGTGGGGGGTGTAGGGACAGTCTATCTGCTACTTATCAGGCAGTGAGTTCAACAATCCCCAGACAAATAAAAAAATACTTCACACCTCCACCAGCAAGGCCATGGCTAATGACTAATACTTTATGGGTGTTGGGAAGGTTGTAAAGGTGGGACATTCATGCACCTTAAGCCACTGTCCACATAATGAGCCTCTTCAGACCATTGTTCACTTATGAGCCTATGTCAGACCAGGATGACATGAGGTCAAAGTGATCTATAAAATGGACTCACAACTAGCTTTCCTCAGACTGACAAAGCTGTTTGGATGAGCAGTGAAACATTTCAATTTCTCAAGAAAAAAAGTCCAGTTGCCATGACTCAACTTCCAGATAAACTCACCTGGATAACTGAGAATCTTCACAGTCATCCAAGTATTACATGCTAAGAACCGTCCATTTCACAAGTGGTTTGATAGAAGAATTCCAAAACAACATTTTTAATATATAGGACCTGATATCCTTCACATCAGATCAGGGTTTTTTCTCCCTGTTACTTTTCCAAATGAGCCTGATATTTGACTCTTTTATCTGTTAACTGGTGAACATTGTAATGGCAATAGCCCATGTCCTTCCTAAAAATAGGTTTCCCTTAGAGAATCCCAGATGGATTGCATGGTGGGAAATGGCAAAAGTTCTCCTATAGCTAATATATCTAACTACGCAGGGTGTCATTTTATCCTTCCAGGGCGCCTGGCATTTAAAGTCAAAGGCCATTCTTTTATACTCATTGACAGCAACATTTCAGTAGATTTCCCAATAATATCCAGGAAGCTTGCTTTCTCCTTCTCAAGGAGTCTCGTTAAGTCCCTTGTTCATAGCCTTGGAAAGCAGGGGAATGCCTTTCTTTTCTGGAAGGAATTAAGTTGGCCTTTGTAGCCTGCTGTTCAAACCTGTCTCTATTGTTTAAATATCTTCAATATATGACGTCATTTCATCATCTGCCAGTGTTTGGGGTTTAGTCTATTCAGCTTTTTTGTATTTTAAGGATGTTCCAGTGTTAAATACAGTATATGGTTTCTCTTGTTAAATGCTTGAAGTCCCTCGCAACTCCAGAGATAAAGAAATTAAAAATAAAATGTCTTATCTGATACCAATGCAAAGTGTGTTCCTTTCATGAAAGTGACTTTCCTTCTAACCTTGAGGTTCCACTTTAGTAATTTCCAAGTGGAAACAGAAAAAAACTACCTACTAATGGTTTTAATATTCATGAAAAAGCTAAAGAGTCACCCTTCCAGTTCAGCTACCAAATGGAACAATTTCTACTGCACCTACAGTTATTCACTCGAGGTGTAAAAAAGAGTGGCTGAAATATTCAGTAGTTTGTTTCCAGTACTAAAAATCACCCTAAATATCCTAATGATATATATCAGAGGTAGAACGGTTGAAGTCCTTTTGAGTAACTTACTCCTAGGGAACAGTGATGGTGTCACTAATAGAAGGGATTTGGGGTATTTAAAGACTACAGTACCTCATTCCGTCCACCAGCTTTTACAACTTTCACACAATGAAAGGGATTATTACATAAGAGTTGGGAAAATGACAGGCCAGAAGTTGGGAAGATTTCAATGCCAGAAAAATTGCCTCCAGCTGGTGAGGTCATCAACTTTCTGCAGCCTGAAGTTACGTAATATGGCTGCAGCCAACAGGTCGTTTTTTGAACTCCCAGAATCCCTTCGACAGTATGCGGACATACCGGCTGTGTGATGCTGTGAACGCTAGTCCAAAAGAGAAAAAGAGAGAGAAGGAAGGCAGAGAAGCACAGCCCAAACTGGATGCTACAAAAGATATGGGCCTTTGAGTTCCATTCAGAGCAGGAGCTGCTGATAGGGAAAATAATGCAAATGCCTCTTTGAAGCAAAACAGGTCAGGAACCAAGGCCCTGAGAGCTTTACCTCCATGGCAGGAGATTCACAAGACAAAAAAATAACTGCTCCAGGTGTACCATCTTTAAAGCCCCTGAAATAAAAAAACAAATTCTGATACAAATGCATAATATTACTACAGGGACCTGCCATGTAAGGCATGAGTAAAGTGGATAGAGGGACAATCTTCTCCCTCTCACAAAATACCAGAAATAGGGGACATACGCTCAAACTGAGGGCTGGGAGAGTGAGAACAAACAAAATAAAATATTTTTTTACCAATCGTGTTGTTAGTCTATGGAACTCCCTGCCACAGGATGTGGTGATGGCATCTAGCCTGGATGCCTTCAAAAGGGGATTGGCCAGATTCCTGGAGGAAAACTCCATCACAGGTTACAAACCATGATGGAGATGTGTAATCACCAGGCTTAAAATCGGGGTACTTCAAGGACCAGATGCAGGGAAGTGGTATCAGGAGACAGATATCTAGTCTCATGTGCTCCCAGACGCATCTGGTGGGGCCACTGAAATACAGGAAGCTGGACTAGATGGGCCTTTGGCCTCATCCAGCATGGCTCTTCTTATGTTCTTATGTTCTTATGTTCTTCCTTGTGCCCCCTCCTGCTTGACATGGTGAATTCCTGTTACCTAAACCAAGGTGGTAAGGGCCTGTCATGTCATCCTCCAAGGGAACAGCAGCTCCTGCCTCCTCTATCCTCTTCTAAATTGAAATTTTGAATCACAGCCCCTTCCTAAAATTTGACAAAGCAGACCATGCTATTCCGATTAGCAAGCTAACAAGATTTGGGCTGGATAAAGCAAGGGTTAAGAAGTAACATGTGTTGGTACTACAGACTCAGTCCCGGGTCCGGTGCTTTTTAACATTTTTATTAACAACTTGGACCAGTGAGTGCAGGGGATGCTTGTCAAATTTGCAGATGACACCAAATTGGCACAACAGCTAGTACCTTGTAAGACCAGCAACAAAATTCAAATGGATCTGGCTGGAGAGGCTGGAGGACTAGGCTGAAAACAACAGAATGGCATTTAACAGAGATAAGTACAACCATCTAGGGCAGCGATGGCAAACCTTTTAGGGACCGAGTGCCCAAACTGTGATTCCAAACCCACAATTTTTTCGCAAAGTGCCAATAGAACTGAACCTGAATACAGGTGGCTGTGAAGAGGCAATGTTGAGTGCCCACAGAAAGGGCTCCAAGTGCCATCTTTGACACCCGTGCCATAGGTTGGCCAACCCTGATCTAGGGGGAAAAAGAAACCATATGCAGAGGTACAGGATGGAGGACTCTTGGCTCAGCAGTAATACTATGACTGAGAAGAATCTTGGAATTGTTGTAAATAAAAAGCTGAATATGAGTCAACAGTGCAATGTGGCTACATTAACAGAAGTATAGTCTTCAGATCCTGGGAGGTACTAGTCCCCTTCTATTCAGCACTGGTTTGGCCTCATCTACATTGCTGTGTCCAGTTCTGGATACCACCGCTTTAAAAAGATGCCCAGCAAAAAAGGCTGATCAGGGCGCTGGAAGCCAAGGCCTATGAGGAAAGACAGAAAGAACTGGGCACATTCAGCCTGGAGAAAAAGAAGACTGAGGAGTGATAGGATAGCACTTTCCAAATTCTTGAATACCGGGGAGGAGAAGGGCCTATTAACCCAGAGTGCAGGAAGCACAATAATGGGCTCAAGCGACAGGAAACCATATTTAGGCTGGGTATCAGGAAATACATCTTAACTGTCACAGCAATACAACCTTAGCTCGGGAGGTGGTGAGGAGTCCAACGATGGAGGCATTCCAGAGAAAACTGGACAGCCATCTGCCAGACCTGGTTAGATTTGGATTCCTGCATGGAGCAGGGGGGTTGGACTTGATGACCTTAAAGACTCCCTTCTAATTCAATTATTTTATGATTCTATGAATTTGACATCCACACCCGTATTTCCAATCTGCAGCTCACTGTGTGGTCTGTTACGTAACCAGTGCAACAAGATCTTCCCTTCCCAGCCGGACGATATAAGGTTCAGGTGAATTCTACATGTTACTACTGAACCTTTGGTTTAAACTAAGGGAGGTACCTTCCACCTGTGCCACTGCTGCCATGAGATGTGAGCACACTCAATGGCCATGAAACCTTGGCTGATTCTGGGAAAGTAGAAAATCTGGAAGAATGGACTGCAGTGGGCTCTTGCAAAGTAGGACTACAGTCTGTTCCTGTTAAATGCTGCACCTGGTTCCTTCGGCTTGTTCATTGTTTTGGTTTGGTTTTAACATTGGTTCGCTGAGAGAATTTCTGCAGTCGACTCCACCCAATGCTCTCCCATCCTAAAGGTTAGCCACCATCTGAAAGTGCCAAGGCAGAAATAGCAGGGATGGCATCTCTTGCACATCTGTGGCATCAGAAGGTGCTGGCCTGATGCTTTTGTGATGTTTCTATGCAGCTCCTAGCAACAGGGGAAAGTGCCTCTCTTGATTTGGAGGAAACCATGATAGTCACAGAAAGCAGAATGAAGGTGGAGCATCTCACTGTAGCCAGAATGTGGAGAAATCTCACATGTTTTTTGGAGGCTTCTGGGACCTTGAGTCCCAGAATCCCCCCCCACACACACACACCTTTCACAAGCTCTGATGCATGACTGAACAGAAGGAAACAACACTGCACCGTTACCCAAATTTAGGTAGGAGGTAAAACAATGTATAAGCCCGCTGGTGATTCAGATGCCATTTTTTAAGGTCTGGGAGCATGTCAGAGAAGCCACAGATCTCTCCTGCGTGGACTGTGAGATAACGTGCAATTGATTAGCAGCCTTGCTTGACATTTTCACAAATCTGGAAGCTGTGTTTACTATCTCCTTCATCCCAATCAACATCAATCTGTCACCACCACCATCGCTGCCGTCATCACCGGCTGCAGCAACAGCAGTGGCAGATGCAATAAACTCAGTGCTTGAATTACCAGCCTGGGGGTGGCTGGCCAGCGGGAGTCTCTCCCCTTCACCGTTTGTCACAGTTCCTCTGGCTGCTATTTTTAGAAATCTATGGGAGACAACAGGCAGAGCATCCACTGCTAGATTTCTACCCTCACGTAGGAAAATGATCAGTCCAATTGACTCCATAGGTTAAAAAACTACAACTGTGCACAGGTCAGAAAGGGGAAAAAAACCCTGCAGATTTAGTTAATATTCAAATCAAGGACAGAGTGAGGCTTCGAGATTTCATTCAGGGATCTCCATTTTTTCCTCCATAATACGACCTTTGCATTTAATAAACCCACTTGTAACAAAGGTAAGGAGAACATAGGGTGGGGAGGACGGAACCTTTGTCTCACCTGATCTTTGGTGAACTACAACTCTCACAATCCTTTTATCGTTTTCCATTCAATAAAATGGGGAGGGTGTGGCAGACTGAAACATCTGTAGGGCCAGATGTTTCCCATTCCTGGGAGTCAGGATATGTTTCCTGAGAGCAAGGTGATGGGCACTTTTCTTTCTGGCATCATTCTTAGGAAAAAAAAAAGCATAGAGGCCTGATGCCACTAAGGGTTGAAGATGGGCTTTGTGGTGTTTGAAAGTGCCTGCCTACGAAACTGATCTCCATGAGTTTGGCTGCAGAACCAGAAGTCGGGAAGTTCAATCCCCACCCCCCACCCCCGTGTTTCCTGGGAATGGAGCGGGCCAGTGGTACCTCTGGGTGTTGCTGTTCTGTCCCAGGTTGGTCCTAAAAGAAGGGAACATTCAAGTACAGTGGTACTTTGTATAAAGGAATCAATTTGTTCCAAATTAAATCCTGTTCAGCAAATTTTCCTTTATACAAATTTCCCATAGGAATGCATTGGAAATGGAGTAATCCCTAATCGCGACCATTTTTATGTTGTACAGATTCGCCCCATAGGCCAGCGATAGCGAATAGAGATGGGCACGACTAAAAAAAATTGTGTTTGTTTGTTGTTTGTTGTTTAGGGGGTCCGTTTCGGTTCGTTTTCATTTTCCGTGAATTTTTTGCAAAAAAATTCATTTTTGTTTTGTTACGTAATGAAACAAAAAAACAAAAATGAAAATGAAAAATTGCTGCTTCGTTAGCATTCATTACAGTTCAATGTATTTGCTGCAACGAAAACGAAATGCATGACAAAATTTCTGTTGTTTTGGTTCATTTCATTTCATTTTGGAGACAAAATTCGTTTTTCATTTCATTACATAATGAAACAAAAAAATGAAAACGAAAATGAAAAATTGCTCGTTTCGTGCCCATCTCTAATGGTGATCCTTTTAGAGACCAAGTGCCCAAACTGCAATTCAAAACCCACATTTTTTTTTTTTGCAAAGTGCCAATACAGTAATTTAACCTGTATACAGGTGGCTATGAAGGGGCAATGTCGGGTGCCCACAGAAAGGGCTCTGAGTGCCACCTTTGGCACCCGTGCCATAGGTTCGCCATCACTGCCATAGGCAATTCTGTTAAGCAAATTTCCCCTATGTCCAGAATTTTTTTATGTTATACAGATTTTATGTTATACAAACCTGTGGACCCTCATTTGTTATACGAGGGTCCACTGTACCTCTGAGTATTCTACCCTTAGAAACTGAGTAGTCCATAGCTAGAAACCCTGAAAGAGTTCCCATAAGATGGAACCAGCCTGATTTTGTGTAATTATTGCTATTAGAAATTAAAACACATCTCCCCACATTAGGTTGGCAAATTACACCATAGTGATAGGGATGGGACAGCCTTCTCTTCCTTCCAGTAGCTAGCATGCTGTTTTATTTGAACAATGGCTTATTGATGCACATTTAAAGCAAAATTTAGGTAGCCTGTCAGCTTTGCTGCTTCTGACTAGAGATGGGCACAAACCACTAGTTTGGCAGTTCAGCAAGGTTCGTTTCAGCTGATCTGTGGTTCAGAGCCCTGCCCCCTCTGGCGGGCACCAACTCAGTAGCAGTGCCTAGAGTAGGCCAGATGGGGGAAGACTACTGCTGCTGAATGGATACCAACTGGAAGAGGCGGGGAACTGAACTGCAGATCAGCTGTTTGGCCGGGAGATTCAGGCCCTTTCTACTTCTGATCTTTATTTTCACAACTGTCTGTTCTTTGCTTTTGTGAAGGATTGCCAGGGCTGCGACTCAATGTTGACCGTCAGCATAACGTTCTTCTCCTCTTCTTCATGTCTCTTCTCCAAACACACTTGTTCTAGCATGCCGTTGGCTTAAGGTCAAAATGCACATCATATTATAACCACACAACTTGGTATGGGCTGCTTCTTTAACAAGTAGAAAATAGCAGCATCTAGCCCAAGAAAATGGTACACTCACACCATCTGGACCATGATCTAAAAATTTAACCCTTGCTCTAATTTCATTCTCGCAGGCAAGAATGAAAATTTTCAGATGTTTTCAACGGGATGTTTGTTTTGGTGCACCTTTCAAAATTTAGTATATTCCTCTGAAAATTTCACATAAGTTTTTTTTCTGTGGGGAAACCCTACACATACCTGGTAATTTATGTAGAATTTTTAAAGCACAAAATTAAGTTGTTTTAATGCAAGGTATTGCATTAAAACAATGCAACTTTCTCTCTCTCTCTCTCTCTCTCTCTCTCTCTCTACAGGCTTCCAGTGCTAATATTCACATTTGATTGTGTGTGTGTGTGTGTGTGTGTGTGTGTGTGTGTGTGTGTGTGTTGTGTGAAAGCTGCTGCTGCCAAGAAAATTTATTTTCATTTCAAAATATTAGTTTTGATTTTAAGTTTTGATTTAACAAAAAACCGAGGAAACCACAATTAAATCTTGTTTTTTTAAAAAAAATATGGGATGACATTTGTCGCTGTTCACAAGCACACAGCAGCATTATTAGTTCAGCAGGTTTCAAGAAGTCATTCAGGAAATACTGACATTATCTCCCTTCTAAATATTTTAGCACTTGTCCCTGTGCACTAGATTTCATCTGGGTGCACATTCACCTCTAAATATCCCACAGTACATGAATCACATGCAGTGCGCTGACCACAACAGAAAGCATCTGTTCTAATGAAGTCTCTCTCTCACTCTCTCACTGTCTCTCTCTTTGTGTAGCAAAGGAAAAATGCAAACATTTCATTTTGACAGTCTTGACTTTCACTTGCCTTCACCTCAGTCAACTGGTTTCAGAAGACAGAGAGGGTGAGATGCAGAACAGAGGCACAGTGATATAAACATAATAAATACACCTTAATTTTTCTTTATTCATATCAAAGTTTAAAATTATGAGCATACAGTATATGAAATACAGGTAAAATTAAAAACAAATTAAAACAATCAGACCGATTTTGATCTGCAGTGGACTGCTTCAATAGCATCATCTCAGCCATTCTGCTAGAAGGGTTCACTTCCAGAAGTGTTGTCCTACAAACTTTCTGATAAAATAAATGCCAGGAAAGTACACCGTTCATAAACTCTGCATGTGAACATCATCTCATCCCAGCCAGCTCAAAGGTTACTACAGTGTGTTTAATAATCCAACAGCACTATATAAGAATGTATTAAAGGTTACTTATGTTTTTTTAATGTAAAAATGGATTTCAAAATGAAGGGAGAAATGCAGGAGCTATCACTGTGCGGGGCCATGCCTAGATTAATCAAGAAGACGGCCAACAATTAGATCATTTCCCCTTTATGTTGGCTTAATTGTTCCACATAAACTGATACTTCACATCCCGCTTGCTGCAGTTCACGGCCCCGCTGGAGACCGGTTCGAAGGAACGTAACCTCACGTCCTTGTGGGGTCAATCCGAGTTCGAAGGAACGTAACTTCACATTCTTGTGGGGTCAGACCAAGTTCAAAGGAACGGAACCTCACGTCCTTGTGGGGTCAATCCGAGTTCAAAGGAACGGAACCTCACGTCCTTGTGGGGTCAATCCGAGTTCAAAGGAATGGAACCTCACATCCTTGTGGGGTCAATCCGAGTTCACCCCGACCACGCCCCCTGAACTGCGCTCCAAGCGGGGTGAGAGATTCCCGTCCTGGAGCTTGGGAATCTTTTCAATCCACTTCTCGATCCATGTTGAAAACCGATTTCAACATGGAGGCAAGTTCACCTCAGCTCGAGGAAGGACATGAAGTAACCACCTTAGTGACCTGGCAGCTGCCCCCTAGGCTTGACTTCCAACTTGGGTCAAGAAGAATCTTCCAAGATAGACTGTGATTAGAAGAGGTAATTCCCTAAGTAAGTGCCAAGAATCTCTGGTCCTTAACAGCATTAGGTTTCCCCATATCCCCTAGTTTGTATATATTGTACAGTATAATCTTTTCTTTGTTTTGTCATTGGTCTTCAAAGGGAAACATGGTCTTCATTTGCAAGTACAGTGGACCCTCGTATAACAAAGAGTTTGTAAAACATAAAATCTATACAACATAAAAAGTCTGCAGATAGGGGAAATTTCTTTAACAGAATTGTAACAGAATTGCCTATGGGGCGAATCCATACAACATAAAAATGGTCACGATTAGGGATTACTCCATTTTCAATGCATTCCTATGGGAAATTTGTATAAAGGAAAATTTGCTTAACAGAATTTCATTTGGAATGAATTAATTCCTTCATACAAGGTACCACTGTACAGTACCTCTGCTCTGCCACTAAGGTCTGCTTGAATCACTTGAACATTCAACAGGTTTCAAGCTTCTAATGACAGGCTGGGTACAAAGTTTAAGCCCAATCCTCAGGCTCTGTCTGTACTTTTGGAGAACTCTGGATGAAGAGCAAAGAACTGCATAATTGACACTTGATGAGGGGGCCTCCAGCTGTCAGAAGCCCACAGCCAACTTCATTAAATAAGCTACCCTAAGAAAACTAATGAAATTTGTCTTCTTCTGTGTAAATATGAACTCTACTGGTCCCAAACAACACAGTAGAATCAACATATTGGCTCTATTATCTCATCTGCATTGACTTCTTTCAGTCCTATTTGCCATCAGAAATGAAAGCACTTAAATTAAATACTATGCTACCATAATATAATAACCAAAGGGCTGCCCAGGGCTTCTGCTAATTATATAATTAAAGCGCCTATCAATTAAGGTCCTATCATTAAGAGATGCAATTTAAAATGTCAGTGGAATGTAGACAGACAATACCCTTATCTAAAGTTGACACATTCTTTTTCAATTCCCCTGCCCGAAACATTCATGCAAATAGCCACTATTAATTTAATATGGATAATAATGAATGCACAGATAGTGGACCGTTAACAATAATAAACCCTTCACCCACATTAAGGATGGTCTTTGACACATATGCTTTCACCAATCAAAATGGCATATAATGAACTCCCCACCCCACCCCATTCTTCTTTAAAAAACAAATTTCCCCATTTGCTTACATCTATTGCCTCAATTTGGCTTCTTGTCCTGAATCTCAATGTTGAATAGCAAGACTTTTTTTCTTGAACACAGCAGGTTGCTGCTACCAAATTATTCTCTGCATCCTACTAAGGAATATGGACAAATCATCAAGGCCTTGGAGGTGAAGCATCCCCATCTTAGTTTGCAAGGATTAGAAAGAGCAGCTCTATTCTTTATTTTGGAACATAACTATGGAACCTCTGAGGCCTCTGAAGCAGGAGGACTGCAGATCGCCATGTTCATGAAAACAGGGGTAGAGGTGCAATGAGGGTGATGGGGCAATGAAAGCAGAAAATCAGCTCCATTCAAGAGAAGGGGAACCAGCTGCCAGTGGGGAGCATTCCAAGGGAGAGACCTTCTCCTATGGTCATGTTTTTTTCCTGAGCTTGACTGAAGGGCATAAGAGAAGCCACCCATGAACACATCCAAGGCCTTCCAAGATTATAACCCTGTTTGCCACAGTGGCTAACGAGATGCACATGGGAAGCTCACAAACTGGACAGGAGTGCAGTCAAATTCTTGGTCCTACACCTATTTCTTTAGCCACTAGTCCAGGAAAGCATGCTGTTTGATGGAAGTAATAGCCACAAAGAGGAAACACAACATATACAAGGAGGGTGCGCCAGTGCCCCTCTGTCCCGAGGAGAGTACTGGTATTTGCACTCTAAATTTCCTTGCCTTGGGATTATATCTTCAGCCATAACATTTTGCCTTAAATCAAAGGGAACGTTCTCTACTTCGGGAGGGGACCCCTCTGTGTTCTGAAATGTAGGAACACAAAGACATGTCTCAAAGCATTGAAAATAAACTTGTCTTTACTGAACTATTTAAAGTAAAAGAAAATTTTAAAAAGAGAGAGCTAGCATGCGGATAAATCAAAATATCAACAGAATCTTCACACTGACTTATGTACAAAGAAGAGTATGTTCTTGCAAACAATTCAACCTTGATCTTTCAGAAACACACACCATGCACCAAAGAGAGACCTGTCATTTAAGCTTTTTGAATAAAGAGAGAGGTCCTCAGTGCTACAAGATGCTACCCATAATTCTGCCAATTCACTGCCAGGATGCTGGTACGCTGTGGAACGTTTCCCCCCAGGAAACATATTCTCAGAGCAGGCATGTTCTATGAAAAAAGGCCATCCTTGCTTTACAAAAAGAAAAGAGAGAAAACCACAATACTTTCCACAAT
Source organism: Phrynocephalus forsythii (assembly GCA_029282475.1). Lineage (NCBI taxonomy): Eukaryota > Metazoa > Chordata > Lepidosauria > Squamata > Agamidae > Phrynocephalus > Phrynocephalus forsythii. Next base: position 47,534,254 of record JAPFRF010000001.1, on the reverse strand, counting down.
AATTGCCACACTGTGTTGTCCATTGGGTAAAAAGCAGAAGCAAAGACCTCAAGCTTTCAGAAGGCGGCAAGATGGGCAGGGAAAAAAAACCTGCAGTCTCAATGAACAACTTGAAAGGAAGAAAATTAAGGCACAGTCTTTACCATTCATTTTGGCAGGCAAGATAATGTGGAAGAAGTGACTAGAGATATCACATAATAAAGTTACCATGACTAACAGCCACAGGCAACTTGACTCCCCATGTATTTATCTTTGCCCCTTCCCAAGCTATCAAAGTGTATGGTCATCAAATTTGACAATTTAACTATGCTTTGTGTGCATCATCATCATCATCATCGTTGTCATCATCATCATCATCAAACTTTTCCTCTGTCCTAAATCTTCCTTTATAAAAAAAATCTGCAAATTATCTTATTTTCAGAAGAGAAAAACTCTCTCTCTACCTTACCAGTTCCTCCCATAGTTCCCAATCTTGGGGAACCCAAATGGACTGTGATTCCCAGAATCCCTGGTTAGCACAGCTGGTGGTAAAAAAGCATGTGGGAAGGATAGGTGGGTAACCCAAGGCTGGGAACCACATCTAAGTCTAGAAATCTCTCTCAACATCCTCCTCTTTGCACTCAGCCTTCATGAGGAAAGAGAGAGAAGCTTCTCTGGAACTAGTGCCAGTGTGTCTGTCTGTCTATCTATTAATATACCTGAATGCAGCACACACACACACACACACACACACACACACACACACACACACACACACACACACACACACACACACACACACACACACACACACACACACACTTAAGGATACATATATCCTCTCCTTAATATTTTCTGGACCCCTTCCAATTCTACAAAACCTTGCAAGCTTTTTTTTTCTCAGACAGAGCAAGCAAAAACTAGATAAGTTAGTGTTCAAGCATGCTCACCTCACATCATTAGAATATTAGAAACTGAATCATTTTCAGTGTCTTCTACTCTAGTTACTAACTTCCTTCTCCCCTCATCTCCCCTTCATGATGACGATCATCAGATCTTCATCCAGCAGATAACTGATCTGTCAAAGGGAGGTGTGTGTCACTGACCTCGGGGTGTGTGGCATTTTCTTTCACAAATCTCCTTGAGAATTGCTTATATCAGTGTTTTTCAACAACTGTTCCGTGGCACACTAGTGTGCCGCGAGATGTTGCCTGGTGTGCCGTTGGAAAAGCTGAAGAATATCAGCTTTGTGTTCAGCCAAACAGGCCCAGGTTGCGCACTGAATAAAGTATTTTATAATTTTTCATATTTCTGTTTACTATTTCATAATAAAGTAATTATAAAATACTTTATTTGTGTTTATTTGATTCCTATTCAAGAGAATTACTTTATATATATCAATATGTACAGAGTTAAATTTTTTAACATTTTCTAAGGATGCCTGTGAGAAACAGAAACCAGGTTGAAAAACACTGGCTTATATAATAAGATGGAGCAGGATGTGGAGACCAGAAACCAGCCACGTAAGTGGAGTTATTTCAGCCTTGTATGCTTCCTCTAGTCGGTTTGGCTTGGATAGACCTATCCAGACTTGGATGGATGTAAATCAGTCCATTAGTAATCAATTGTTCCTTGCCCACCTCTTATTTCAAAGAGAGCTATGTCTCTCTGCTTAAGTGCCTTTTCCCCTTCTTTTTTTAGTCTCTTAGCAGTTAGTGTAGTATGCATTAGTGCTGTTAGAATGTACTGTCCTGGAGCCTGTAGAAAACAGGTTGTGAATCTGCTTTAAACTTCACAGCAGATTCTGTTGCCATAAACAGACAATTTTGTGCAGTATGCTGTTTTTGATTTGTTTAGAAATGTGAATAAATGAAACCTTTTTTATTCTTTCTCTTACCAATGCCTCAAAGTCCATTGCTGAGACAACAAGGGGTGATCCACTCTGGGGAGACTTGAAGCTAATTCTACTATGTATACTTCTATTGTGAAGCTAGAGGTTTTTAAAACAGGAAATTCAAAACTCTGCAACAGTAAGCAGGATGGTCCTTTTACACACCAATCAAAAGAATGACAAAGGGTGATGCTGGTATGCATAAAATTGGGACTCAAACAAGAAATATTTTTTAGTATTTCAACAGAATTCTCCTCTCACTCAAGCATAGAAGGTTATAACCACGTGAAGTGTGCCAGCTGAGATGTTGCTATGTTATCTCCTCTCCATTTGCTTTTAACTGTGGATCAGCAACTTCAAGATCTCTAATATCCCTCTGTATGGGATTTTTCCCTCTTTCAGTCATACTTGGACAGGACAGCAGGGCTTTTCCCAGCATCCTGATAACCATAAAATGTGCACATAGGCAGAAAATGCACAATTGGAAATTGCCCGATGTGCAATGGTAGATACAGAGCAAAAAAAAAAAAAAAAAAAAAAAGACAGATTGTGTGTGTCTGTTTGCAAAGAACTTAAAATGACAGGCTGTGTCACATAACACAATCTATAAAATGGTTACGGGGGCTTGGTTTCCACACTGCAATCAAGCTGTTCAAACCACATTAGAACAACAATATCATCATCAACAACAACAACAACAACAAAACTTCTTCTTCTTCTTCTTCTTCTTCTTCTTCTTCTTCTTCTTCTTCTTCTTCTTCTTCTTCTTCTTGGACTGAACCTTTTTCACCTTCGTAAGAACAGAAAGTCTACAGGGCTGACTGACTACAATCTAAAAAGTTCCATTTTTGCACCACTTGCTGAGTTGTGTGCTTTGCAGACACTCTGGATGAAAACTTCAACTGTACTTAGCAGACACTAAAGTAATCATCCAGATTAAATTCAAACCTCTGCAACAGAAGATGTGTTTGGCTTTTTTGTGGGGGGTCAGAGAACGGTCAGATGGTGCCATTGCACAGTTGGAAAATATACTTCCAAAAAATCATGCACGACATAAGTTTTGCTGCCTGCACCAACTCCACGTTGCTTCATCCTTCCATCTTGTCCCACTAGATCTCTCCATCTTGGGCCCCTACCTTTCTCCATCCTGTCCATGCGCTACTCCGTGGAAGTGTATAAGATATGCACAGAGGTCCACATGCTTAGACAGTTCTACAGAAAGACATAAACAGGAAGTGGACTACATTGGGACTTCCTGTTTCCCTCTTCTCTTCATTGCCCCTGTGATGAATTCTAGAACATTCATCTTTGATATGTCATATCATCTGTTATAATCTGTTTGATCCCTGGCTATGTCATGTCATCCGTTACAATCTGTTGAGGTCTGGTTGGGAAAGGAAGACATTGACTTCCTCTGTAATTAACAGGTTGGTGCCAAGTCAAATGGGATAGCAAATGTTATGTTTTCCCCATCATCAAAATGTTCCTTTGTTGTTGTAAAGAGCAAAATGTTTCTTGTTGTTGTAAAGAGCAAATGGAAGGAACCTTACAATGTCTCTCCTGCATATCAAAACCTGCCTTCACAAAGGATATCTATGAGGAAGAAGCACATGGGTGAAATGCCCAGGTTTTATAATAACTTTCCTGTATATCAAATGGGACCCTGAGCTTCAAAGGGTTACAATCAGATGGCAAGCGGATTGCTTCTCAAACTAAGTGGAATCCCCCTGTCAAATAAACATCCTATTCAGGTGATTGAACATAGAAAATGCATAGCCTTTTGTCCATTATCAAAGGCGAAGTCTTTACTTGTAGTTATGCTAATTGATGCCAAGAGCCTACCCTTTCCTGATCTTAGTTTACATTTCTAAAAGAGCAAAGACAGGTCCTAAATATTTTGGGTCTATAATAATGGGACTGCTCTAACCAAAGGGAGCCCGAGGACAGCCGCAGCCATGTAACCACCTGCGATGCTGGCTTTTAGCCAGGAGAACAAAATGAGATCTTTTCTGCAAGTTTGTGAGTATATTAGCCAGATTAGTTAGTTTCTTTATTTTCTATTTCAGGGTTGCCTTATTTTACCCTATTTCCTGAAATTGGTTTTATATTTACTCTGCAAGTTTTGCCTTAGAAGTTTTGCCTTTGTTTTGCTACTTTGCTAATGCTCCAGGAATCTGTAACTCTTGTCAGGACAATGCTGACAAAGAGAGATTCTGCTTTTACGCTTGTTTTTAAAATAAAGTTCTTTCTTTACCTTTTGACCGGAATCTGTGTTGTGCCTGAGAGGGGAGTTTATTGCTAAAATTAACCAGAGCCTCAAGCCAAGACTACATGCTATTGACTTTTCTGTGAGCACAAGTTTTCTTTTGGATTGAACTCTATGGGACCCGGGGCAGATCACTAGCAGTTCCAAGGCTCTTGGACTGAGGGTTTTTCCAAGGAGACAATCCCCCTTTTAACTGGGACATAGCGGGAGTCAGCTCACCCTCCCGGCATAAGCGGTGTCACTAGTCTAAATCGCGGGAACTTTGGGAATAATCCTGCGGGCGTGTCAAGCCCCAAATTGTTTCATTTTTGGTGACAGCGAAAACAGCATGTGCAAAACGCCCCAAAGGCATCACAGCCCCAACCAATCCCCCCACCAGCTTTCAGACCCACGAGAGTGCCATTTCAAGGATTTTCTTTAAGTGACCTTACTCTGAAGTATTTTATCAACCCTCGTATTCCTGAATTAAGTGTGGCCTACCCGCTCAAACACACATTCATTTCCTCTCCTCAATCACCACAGCCCAAAACCTTTAGAATTCACATCATGGTTTCCAGCCATTCTCCTCAGGAATGTATTTGCTACACAACCCCCCTACAGCACTGCTTCTAACTGGATGTCTGCAGCCACCAGATGTACAAGTAAAGCACTTTAAAAGCCGCCTAGTGTAAAATGGGTATTTGAAAGGCAGAGCAAATATAAATATTTATATCAACATAAAATATATAAAGAGTTCTCTTTCTTCCGGATTTGATTGCAGGGAAAAGAAACTTAGAAGCAGATGCCTAGAAGCCTCCCTGCCTCGCCTCATATAGGAGAGAAGAGCTGTAGAATTCCACATACCGCCACAAACAAAATGTGTTCTTGAAACCATCCAATTTCTCGGGTATGCCTAAGTAGCAGGCATAAAATGCCTACTCCCGCTCATGCTGTTGAATCAAGCATGAAGGGTATCAGGAAAAGTGCAAGTGTGACCCACTGAATGGAGTTCACTTTGCTATCAGTTTAACCAATACAGAAAATTTCAATAGCAAGCAATGAATTGCAAATGCTTTTAACTTAACATGAGTCATTCTCTCTCCCTTTGATTTCTTGTCTCACACCGTGAGAGTAAGAGACAGGAGAAGGGGCGGGAGAGAACTGAATGGGCTGAAATCCTGTTGTTTAATGTAGTAAGTTGCACTTATAGAGGATTTGACTCACTAAGTCCCTACTGATTCAGTGGGTCTACTCTACTTTAACTTACTATGTCAAGCAACAGATCTCAGCCATTGTGCACTGACGTGTAGGTCCAACTGTACCTCTGTCTATATATTGATCTGAAACAGAAGAGTAAATGGTAAACAGTAAACAGAACAGGTTTTGGATGTTGATGACTTTTTCTGATGTCACTCTTAATGTCTGATACATAAGGCTTGCCTATTGTACCTAAATAACTGCCACACCTCCCCTAACGAATATGCACTGATATCAAAAATGAGTTGTTTGTCATGCCTTTGCAAGTGATTTACAGATTGATTCTGAACATGTCCACTGAGTAGTAAATCCTGCAGGGTTCATTGTGATCTTCTTCAAAACCAAGTTCAGAAAAGTCTCTTCTGCAAGCACTGTTCCCAAACTTTTGTGTACAGGATGTGGTCATGGTTGTTCCAATAGATTGTACAGTATTGGGTAGGTCCTTTTAAAAACCTTTTTTTTCCAGAATGGAAAAGCTTTCAACTAGTAGATTTCTGGATGGTACATAGCCAAATCAACAGAGGTTGGAGAGAAACAGGGGATTTGCAACCAGGAAGGTGTGTGTGTGTGTGTGTGTGTGTGTGTGTGTGTGTGTGTGTGTGTGTGTGTGTGTGTGTGTGTGTGTGTGTGTGTGTGTGTGTGTGTGTTGACTTTGCGAACAGAAAAAGAAGGAGGGGGCCCAGATGGCAAGAAAGACTTCTGCAAAAGCTGTCTCTACTAATTCAAAGAGGAAGGAAGCTGATGGAGAACTGCTTGAGTTTCCTTTGACCGTGGGAAGATGCATGCAAGAGCGAGTGATGTGCATCCCAGAAAGACCGGGTGGTCTGCAGGCGTGGGGACAAGCAGAGCAGAGGCACCTTTCAGCATCCTTTGCTGAGAGATGAAAGCCCTGACAGCAGGGAAAGCCAAGCGGAGGACAAAAGTTCTCCCTTCTGCATCTGGCCCAGATAAGAAGCCTAGGCAATGAACTTTTTCTTTTAAGAGAAGGGGGAAAATGTTCCATGGGGGTTATCTTGCTCCAGACTCTCTGACACTCTGAAAGGAATTCTGTGCCGTGTGAAGAGCATTCCCACCCTTTGAAGATCTGCTTTTTGTAGATCTTCACAGTAATGCGGGCGGAGTGCTGAGTAATGGATGCCAGGTGCACCGTAATTGTATGACAGGAACAGAAAACAGCTCGTTATCTCTTACTATAAGGAGGTTATTGATTAAGTCTCTCGGTACGGTTGGCCTAAGATGCTCTTCTGGTGAAGGGCATGTTGGTGACCCAAGCAGGTCCATGTACAAAAGCTGACCAGCCCAGCAACTGGATCTTACCACATTGGCAATGAAATGGCATCCTCCACAAAACCTGAAGGGAACAGGCTAGGGGGGCTGGGAGGTGGCAGCATGTTTTTGTGGCATTCACAGACTTGTCCTCCAACAGAAAGGGGAACAGTTCATAACCATACTTTAATTACAGTGGACACTCATATAACAAACGGTTTGTATAACATAAAATATGTACAACATGAAACATTCTAGATATAGGGGAAATTTGCTTAACATACTCGCCTGTGGGGCGAATTCGTACAACATAAAAATGGTCGTGATTATGGATTACTCCGTTTTCAATGCATTCCTATGGGAAATTTGTATAAAGGAAAAGTTGATTAACATAATTTCATTTGGAACGAATTAATTCCTTTATACAAGGTACCACTGTATTTCATTTTTAATTAGGGAGAAATATCTAAACGTGAAGCCCAAATCATGTATTTTTTTATCATTAGTCAAAGAAAAACAGCACTGTAGTTGATAGTACTTTCCATACAGTCTTTGATGAAGACCTTTCATCTCAAGCAACTGTCTACTGTAATCTAACCAGTGCTGTTTGTTTGTTTGAATTTATGGTATACCCATTACATTTTGTTGTGGAGCCCTTTATAAATCCTGCCCATAGATAGAGATGTAAAGGCTGGGGGAGTCAGAAAAAAATGTTTTTTCTGTTGTTTTTTCTGAAGCCTTTTTTGTTTTTGTTTTTTCAAAAAACTGGAAACATTGGAAAAAGAAAAAATGATTATGGAATGTTTTATTTTAACATGATGATAAAATATTTATCAAATATGTGGTGGCTCAGCAGACTAAGGCTCCAAAATCTGTCGGCTGCAAAGTCCCGGGTGCCACGCAGCAGAGCAAGCTCTCACTAATAACCCCAGCTCCTGCCAACCTAGCAGTTCGAAAGCATGCAAATGCAAGTAGATAAATAGGTGACACCGTAAAAAGCAGGGAGGTAAAACAGTGTTTCCTTGCAGCCAAATACAGAGCAACAAAAATGATTCTGATTAAATTTCATGCCCATTCATTGAAACATAGTCCTACTCCCTTCTATACATTTCCCCCTTTAATTCTTTCTATGAGAATGAGGTTTTTATTTTATTTTTATTTAATACTGTGGAGAAGAAATATGAACAACTGTTAATTCTGGATTTTTAAACATTGTTTGTTGAAGTTTTTGTTCCACATAAACCAGTAAACAGTTCAGGAGATTGTTACTCCATTTGTTACTTACAATTGCAAATAATTTATTTAAAAAGTAAATTCTGTTTGTAATAATGGTTTGGATACATTATATTATAATATACTAGTTGTGATAATTTTATGCCAAGCCAAATTGTCCATAGTCATATTTTATGTTCAGAGTATCAGAATGACTTTCGAGCTGTAAAGAGGGAGAGTGCTAATGTAGCATTTTTTTCAATTTTTCCGAGAGGGAAATGGATTTTTTTCTGAGCTTAAAAATTTCCAGAAATTTCACTTCTCTACCCATAAGCAAATGAATGTATCAGCATAACAGCAGCACAGCAAAGGACAGTCAATAGGAATGTCCCATGGGTGCATTCTACCACTCAGCCTGAGATATTTCATTCTTGCTGTATTTTATGAACTTTACTCCTGCATATGTGTCAGTTGCACTGTAAAGTCTAACCACTGGACCAATAAACAGACTGATTCAGTATTAAGATTTGTGCAGTAGCATGGGGAGGTGTCAGAGTCCGGACTTAATGGTCTTCTACAATCCCCTGCTTTTGGATGGTACTGTCTGTCAATGTGCTTATGGCAAATAGTTTTATATGGAGCCTTCCCCTCAGACAGAAACAATAATTGCCCCACATATTTCAAACCTTGTTGCATTTGACCCCAGAGTCCACTTATTTTGTCAATTCTGGACACTGCCCCCAAACTCCTGAGCTCTCCACTGGGTTTGTGGGTGGGGCAAGATTGCAAAGTATTATAAAGAATAGAGATGGGCACGAAATGAGCAATTTTTCATTTCGTTACGCAACAAAAATGAAACAAAAAATTTTTTAAAAAGCAAAATGAAAACAAAAACGAAACGACCAAATTTGCCGTGTTTTTCATTTTTGTTGCAGCAGATGCATTGAACTAAAAAGAATGCTAACGAAACAGCAATTTTTCGTTTTCATTTTCATTTTTTTGTTTCATTACCTAACGAAACGAAAATGAATTTTTTTGCAAAAAAGTCACGAAAACGAAAACGAACCAAAACGGACCCCTAAACGACCAAACGACAAACAAAACACCATTTTTTTGAGTCGTGCCCATCTCTAATAAAGAAGGATATAAGCAATGAAAGCAAGCACTGCTTGAAATGGCAACAGATTAAGAGAACATCAGAATTACTAAATAATACAAAGACGTAGCTTTCTAGAAGCTGTTGAATTGCAACTCCTATCATCCCTTATTTTATTATTATTATTTTTTTATTTTGAATATTTATACCCAACCTTTCTCCTTGGAAAAGGACCCAAGGTGGCTTACACTAATGAGGGGCAATATACAGCCCAGAACATTTAAGACATATTCAAGTCAAGAACAGGGAATTAGAAGAGGCATCTTAGAACATTAAAAGGTAACATTAGAACATTAAAAGGTGGGGTAAAAATATTCAAAATAAAATGAAATAAATAAATAAATATTCAAAATAAAATAAAATGGTTGTAATTTAATTGTAATTCTGTTGTTTTTAATTGTTCTTGTATGGTGCCCCGAGTGCCTTTACTGGAAAAAAAGTGGCATACAAATGCAACGAACCAAACAACCAATCAATCAGTGTGCTGCTTTTATATGTCCACCATGTGCTGTGTTTGCATGCACAATCATGCCTTTGGGAGGCAAAGGGGACTGCCAGGAAGAACAAAAATGGACAGACAACCTCTCATGGCCCGCAAGGTGCAGGTTGCAGACCTTGGCTCTATACTAGCAAGCCACCTTTTCCCAGAAAGAAGAACTGGGAACCAATGTTTCTATAGACAGCATCTTACTGCCCTGTTCAGTGAATCCATTTCCTTTCTGTGTGAGCTTTCCCAAAGTTTGTGCAAGGAAGTTATCCAGTACTTCCTTGTGCAAGCTCATGCCACACAGAAAACAAGTCAATCTCCGGCTCGCACAACTTCAAGTCAGAGATTGTGGGAGCTATGACCACAATACAAAGATATGTATTAAGATAGTTCAGTTCTGTATTTTAGGTCTCTGGCTACAGTGTTTGAGGGTTTGATTTCCTCTCGTGCCTCAACACATCATCACCATTATTTTATTGAATGGTGGTACAGCACAGTCTAGGATGGTCATTTCCAATCACAGTTAAACTCCAGATATCTCATGAATGAGTAAAGGTGGTTAGGCACGGATGCCGTCCCAAGAAGCATCCAGGGACGAAATCTAATCTTAGTACTACTTAGGGCAGAGTTTCTGGGCCTGTTCCAGGTAGGACTGCTTTTGAATTTAAACTCATGATTAAGAATAACCTGTCTCTCACAAATGCAGGTTGATGAGGATGGGGGAAAATAGATGGGTCAGCTGGTCTGATTCCCAACCTAATACTTCCAAGATGTGTTTAACTACAAACTCTGTGCAGAATGATGAGAGTTGCAACCCACAACATCTGGAGGATACTGCAGTGGAAAAGGCGGCAACTTTTTAATGATTAGAAATGTACTTAGAGATAGATAGAAAGAAGACAGACAAATGGACAGAATACTGGCATCAATAAACTTAAGAACAAAAGAACATAAGAACATAAGAAGAGCCATGCTGGATCAGGCCAAAGGCCCATCTAGTCCAGCTTCCTGTATCTCACAGTAGCCCCATCAGATGCATCTGGGAGCGCACAAGACTAGATATCTGTCTCCTGCAACCACTCACCTGCATCTGGCCCTTGAAGTAGCCCAGTTTTTAGAAGCCTGGAGATTACACATCTCCATCACGGTTTGTAACCTGTGATGGACTTCTCCAGGAATCTGTCCAATCCCCCTTTGAAAGCATCCAGGCCAGATGCCATCACAACATCTTGTGGCAGGAAGTTCCACAGACTAACAACACGCTGGGTAAAAAAATATTTTCTTTTGTCTGTTCTCACTCTCCCAACCCTCAGTTTGAGTGGATGTCCCCTAATTCTGGTATTTTGTGAAAGGGAAAAGAGTGTCCCTCTATCCACTTTACTCATGCCTTCCATTATTTTGTACGTCTCAATCATATCCCCCTCAGGCGCCTATTTCCAGACTAAAGAGCCCCAAAATGTTTTAGCCTTTCCTCATAAGGGAGGTGCCCCAGCCCGGTAATCATTTTAGTCGCTCTCTTCTGCACCTTTTCCAGTTCCACTATGTCTTTTTTGAGATGCGGTGACCAGAATTGTACACAATACTCCAGGTGCAGCCTTACTCTCGTTTTATACAATGGCATTATAATGTTGGCTGTTTTATTTTCAATCCCCTTTTTGATAATCCCTAGCATGGAATTGGCCTTCTTCACTGCTGCCACACACTGGGGAGATACCTTCATGGAGCTGCCCACCAGCACACCAAGATCTCTTTCCTGATCTGTTACTTACACATGAAAGTGCCTGTTATTTCCCCAAACTATATGAATGGGTCCTCATTTCCATTTTCTGCTTTGAAAAGATACCCAAGAACAAATAGTATGTGTGCCTTACATACAAAGGAGCAGGGTATGGCAACCAGGAATACAATGCCACAGGGAACGCTCGACAGTGATTTCAGCATACAGTATTTCTAAGAGCCATAATACAGAAGTTACATTCATCTGATCTTCAGACTTAAACAACACCGGCATCCAGTTGGCACCGAAGAATCTGCCCTAAAGTGCAAATCATCCAGTGAAAATCAGTGGCGACTTCAGGAGTTAAATCCCCAGCGAAGCAGCCACATCTCCAGACTTCTCTTGGAGCTGGTGCTATAGCTACAGAGCCCAGAGAATGTGGTCTCTACTTGCTATAACTGTGTGGGTGTCATTGTCTTGAAACCCAGCAAAGTGAACCTATAAAGCCCCTCTTACTCATTTCTTAACATTTTCCTGGCAGCCTCCCAACTCCCACCCTCCTGCCACCTGCTTTCCTGTAATATCAAACTCCATAAATCAGGCAACAGAAAATATCAAAACTGGTCCTCTAGTATAGATATCTATTTGCCACCCCTCTCCTGGACTATTATGTTATGTAATCTTTGATCACAATGAGTCTATGCTGACTGTGCTTTGCAGGGAGAATGCCTTCCGCAGCAGTTCCAAACATACTTAAAAGAGTATCCGCAGCCAACCCAGCCTGAGAAAGGAGACACACAGCCATGCCCTACAGAATGCAACATAGGCATTAAATAACTTGCATGAAGCTTGATAAGTCTCCAATCACCGTTGATCATGGAATGATCAGATATAACCTATTTCCATAACGTTTCTTATAAGGACAGTTGCAGACCCACTTAGATAAAATGCCTCAGTAGCACAGGGTGATCTAAACCAGTGGTTCTCAACCTGTGGGTTCCCAGATGCTCCTGGACTGCAACTCCCTGAAATCCTGGCCAGCTCAGTTTGTAATGAAGACTTCTGGGAGTTGCAGTCCAGGAACATCTGGGAACCCACAGGTTGAGAACCACTGATCTAAACTGATTCCAGAGCTTGTAACAGGGTAGAATTCACAATGTCACAGCACAGGATGGAACAAATGAACGTCTAGGTGAATGAACGGCTGTGTCAATATCATCCACATTCTAGGAAAGGAGATCCGTCATCCAAAGCAGACATATCCAGGAGGATTCAGAGGCATAGGCAGTGCTTATATGTAATTCCATTTTGAAATACAGCTCCCAGATTCTGGGAATTAGCTGTACAGGAGAATATGCTCCCGTTAGCATTGAAAGGAGTTTCAGGTGCCAGGAGCTCAGCTTTTATACGTGGATTGCCAGTTGCTTCTGTATCACAATCTGTATTTGGTCACCTATTATAATGACTATTTCAACACAGGCAGCACCAACAGCTATGCCAAAACATCACCTGTATCTGCCTTCGTTTTAGTACCGCTTATCATCAGTGATACAACAGCCAAATGCTTAACTATTGTATTTCATGAAGCTATCATACCAAGTGGGGAAAAGTTAATATTTCATGTCCACCTTACCATCTTAGCAAACATAGGCTATTCAATATAAGGTACTGTCTTGAACAAAGTGCAAGTTGTATACTTTAAAACTTGAATGTCCATGCAGTTGGAACACTGGTGTCCACGTAATCTTCCCAGATGAACAAGGAAGAATCAAAGGAAAAGGAAGGAAGGAAGGAAGGAAGGAAGGAAGGAAGGAAGGAAGGAAGGAAGGAAGGAAGGAAGGAAGGACTGTGTCATGAGCTGGCAGCATAACAATAAGATTTCCCACAATGAAAACAGAGGGAACTGGCACAGAGAGAGCTGGCACTCCCATATTTGTATGCATCTAAAAGCAAACTGCAAAGTGAAGCATCTGCTTCTAATGGCAGATGGTACAGAGTCAGTGGCAAAATGTTGCATTATACAGTTTGGTCTGAGCCCTGAAAAATAATGAGTGGCCCTGGACCGATCAGCAGTATTAAATGAAGACTGAATCCTCACTCCGGTCATTTTCAGTAGATGGACAGGAGGGATCCGTTTGCCTTTTATCTTGGCTACTCAAAGCATCCTGGCGGAGAACACAAGGACACTGCACTTCCAGATTCAATATCTGCTAAGGAGTTGAGTAAGAGAAGGCAAACTTTGCCAGGTCAACTCATACCCTGAGCAAGGTGGAAGGATATTAGTGGCTAATCCTCCACAGTAGCTCTGTTGCCAGCCCAATGCACTTATAATAAAATGCTCTGAGTTAACTAAAGTTTTTAACCACCCTAATTGTTTTCCAGTTCAAAATCAGATGAGGGTACAAGAAGCAGAGACAAGGTGCTTGCAAAACAGTGTGAGAATTAGCATGGGAGAAGGGTGTTCTGCATTTGCACAGGGTGAAAAAACTATGGGAGTCTGCTCTGTGTAAGAATCTGTTCTGCTTCTACACCGTCCCATAATACTTCAAACACTCTCTGGGTGGTTTACAATTTTATTATGCAGGCTACACATTCCCCCCTGCCCCCCCCCAGCAAGCTGGGTACTCATTTTACCGGCCTCAGAAGGATGGAAGGCAGAGTCAACCATAAGCCTGCTACCCTGGATTGAACCCCAGGCCGTGATCACAGTCACAGCTGCAGTTCAAGCATTTAACCACTGCACCACGAGGCTCCTATAATCACAAGAAAGAAAGAAAGAAAGAAAGAAAGAAAGAAAGAAAGAAAGAAAGAAAGAAAGAAAGAAAGAAAGAAAGAAAGAAAGAAAGAAAGAAAGAAAGAAAGAAAGAAAAATTCTTGTGTAGATCTTGACAAGGCCAGGGAAGATCTGCCTTCATGATGTTTAAAAGGGAATTAAATGAGGTAGTTTTTAAAAAAAAAGGAGAAAGAGGAAAATGAAGAAAGAGAAGCAAGCAGAAAATCTATTCCTGGCCTTTGGAAAATCTGCATAAGAAAATGAAGGTGTTGGACACTGCCAGATGCCTTTTGATGGGAGTTTCCTACTTGAACTACTCTTTCTACATCAGTAGCTATAGAAACAGCCCATCACTGGTCACATGGGTTATTGCAACTCCACACAGGCAGCTACTTGATAAGCAGGTGATAGCTGCCCCAGGACCATTACAGCAATCCGATGGACACACACACACACACACACACACACACACACACACACACACACACACACACACACACACACACACACACACACACACACACACACACACACACACGGGGGGGAGAGGCATTTGGGGGAGGAAACAATGCAGGACAGATACACTGGGCCCTCTTCAGGTCTAGAGCCTAGAAAAGTTACCCTGTTTTGAAGGGCAACAGGCAATCATACTGACTGTTGGATTCTCAGGCCACTTGATCTTACCAGTTGTCAGAAGCCAAGCAGAATCAGCTCCAGTTACTTACCTGGATGTTACATTAGCAGGGAACACCAGAATTCTGTGTAAACTCCCGAAGAGCCAGTTTCACTCAGAGTCAGCAACATGCTGAGTGAACCAAGGGCTGGCCTCATGTAAGGCAACTTTTAATGTTCCTCAATGATGCCCAGCAGCTATTATAGTTAGTGGATTCTGGGTTTTGTGGTTCAGAAAAGCAACCTTTCCGAGCTCTACTCAGACCTAATTGGGATGGGAACAAACATAATATTGAGACACATACAAGGATACAGACATTAGACGCTCATGCACACTCTTCTGAAAGCGCCTCAGAATAACAGTGGGCTGACTACAGATGATGAGGAGATTATGTAATTCCTCTACAAAAATGATAGTAACTGTGTAATGTATTTATGAAGCTTTGTGCTCCCTTCCCTCCCTCCTCAGAGCTGATTATAGAAAAGAAAGGTTGCTATCAAGGGAACGTAGTAGTGGCATTTGTTCTAGGCTGTCCCACACTTTATTTCACTAGCATGATTTAGTTCAAGAGGGTGTTATTTTGTGGCTGCTTCTGTGAAGCCAATAGGAGAAAAACAACAACAACAATAACAACAACAATAACAATAACAACCCCAAACTAACCCTGTTCAATATACAGTGATTATTCCAGAGGTGTGGGCATGGTTCCATATCTATCATCTACCAATCATGATAGTGAAGGATCAAGTAATGATTTGGAATTGTTCATAAAAAGTACAGGCAGGGTCATTCCTCACAGTAATACAAATATCAACAATTGTTAAGTTAGTTGACAAGCTTTTCTGGCCACTGAAAGATGTGTGAGAAGCAACTAAGGACACAAGCTGGAGTTGTACAGTACTGTGGGAGCGACCTCTAGCAAATTGTGCTTTCTAGTGGCAAACACAGTATGGCTGCTTTCAAGTTAGAAACAAGATCCAAAAATACCTCCAGGGCTTTTGGATAACTCAGCATCAGTACACAGAAACAAAAATATTAACCCAGCCTGATCTTCCAACAAAAGGCGTGACTAATGAGATGGTAGAGCATACCACAGCAATCACTAAGTTTCACCTCTGCCACTTGTACTCTGTCATTACTTCAGAGGATCTTGCAATGGAGCTTTGTTACAGGCTATTAACCTGTGCAGTGAGCTTGACTGATAAAACATCCCTCTGAACACTAAAAGCAAATAAGTCCGACAGCCAGGAATGAAGAGGCCATGTTGTGCTTTCCTGGGGTAGCTTTAACCTAGAAGAACCTTGCTAAGTTGGCTAGGTCACCGTTTGAGGGCATTGCATTCAACTCTGGTTTATAATCCAGGAGATATTGGGGTTTGTTTGTTTTTAATGCCTATGAAAGTTTAGACAAAAATGTATACAAATTGAGCAATTACATTTATTCAAATGTATCAGACAAATGCCAAAGAAACGAAACAAAACTAGATAAATTAACTAACAATAGAACAGGACTGTTCAACTTTGAACAGGCCAAGGTCTACTTTTTCCGGCCCAAAGTGCCTGAGGGCTACTACACTAAAACCTCTACTTACAAATTTTATCTGTTCTGAGCACATGCTCATAAGTAAAAACTTTTGTAAGTAGAGCAGCGGTTTCCCATAGGAATGCATTGAAAACCAATCTGAAGGGAACAGATTTCAATGTGCCATGGCCCTTGAACTGCCCCACTCAGCTGAGACAATGGGCTGGCAGACCCAGAACTTTGCTAGGGCAGTGGTGGTCCTTGGGATGGGGGAGGGGGGTGGAGAACTTATCTCCTCACTTTTTTATTGATGGCCAACGGGCTACTTTTGAACCCGTCATGGGCTACCAGTAGCCCACAGTCTACCTGTTGGGCAGGCCACATCTGAGATTGACATTAAAATGTGGGCTAGACAACATTTCATTTAAAATCATTAGAGGTAAATACAACCTGTGGTCATCTGCTGGCACACATAATGGTAGTAGCCTAATTTAATGCAACAGGGGACGACTCAAATGATGTCCACTGCTGGCATTTAATATTCATCAAGCATCATCTTGCCTGTCTGTGGGCAGTGAGGTAAGTTATAAAGACTTATTATCAAAAGGATGGACTGACTAGGAAATCAGGAATTAATTCTATGCAGAGCCACAGTCTCAATTAGTTATCTTGGAGAATTTGCTGCATTTCAGCCTTCATTCCTTATAGGTAGAAGCAGATGGTAAGAACAGAAAACCTGTTTTGCTGGATTAGAACATGGGATTCTTCTGGCTTGGATTATGGGCCTGGACAATCCAGCCTCTGAGGCACTAAGAAGGGGTTACGTTGAGGTCTGCGTTGACACTCTACAAGCCAATTCTTGTAGATGCAGGGCAAAGTGAAAGCTTTATCCTGTTGCTGAATTTGAATTCTCACATTTCCTCTTCTTTTTATCTAGATTTTTCAGTTTACTAAAAAGTTGACAACAGTACTTTGTCTGAGAGTCTATGACCAAATATGCCTGCATTTCTCTTATGCAGTCTTTGATTACCTAAGTTTGCCTCTCTCTCCATCCTTGCTTTCCCCCTTCTTTGTGGTAGTACACATCTCATTGTCTGAATCTACTACTCCACTAATTGTCTGTGGAGTCAGACTTAGGCCAACCCTTTTCAGAAGCAGTTCCCCATTTCCTTCTTCTGGGGCTGCCCCGGGACAGAGCCTCTTGTCCAACATTGCACAGGCTGGCTCTTCTCTCACAAGGCTCCGTGGGGACTCAAACTCCCAACCTCTGGCTCCACAGCCAGAGACCTAAACGAGTGAGCTATCCCACCAGCTACTACATCCCATAAGAACATAAGAAGAACCATGCTGGATCAGGCCAAAGGCCCATCTAGTCCAGTTTCCTGTATCCCACAGTGGCCCCACCAAATGCGTCTGGGAGCGCATAAGACTAGATATCTGTCTCCTGATACCACTCCCATGCATCTGGCCCTTGAAGTCCTCTGATTTTAAGCATGGAGATTACACATCTCCATCATGGTTTGTAACCTGTGATGGACTTTTCCTCCAGGAATCTGTCAAATCCCCTTTTGAAGGTATCCAGGCCAGATGCTATCACCATATCCTGTGGCAGGGAGTTCCACAGACTAACAACATGCTGGGTGAAAAAATATTTTATTTTGTTTGTTCTCAAAACTTCAGTTTGAGTGGATGTCCCCTTGTTCTGGTATTTTGTGAGAGGGAGAAGAGTAACCCTCTATCCACTTTACTCATGCCCTGACATTGATGGTTCTATGTAGCCTTCTTCCAATTTCCTGGAATGGCTTGTCTTCCTTTATGAAGGTTGGGGATGGACAAATAGCATAACTAACTCAGGCGAAGATGGATCAGAATGTCGTCAAAAGGGCACAGAAGAGTCTGACCTCATTCTGTGTGCTGTTTATTTGAGTACGTGCCATGCCTGGGACGATCCCCAAGCTCCACTTACCATAACTAATAGCCATTAGCCATAGAAAAGAATGCAGAAATGCTCCAATGCCAACAGTCATGGGGAAGCTCCAGAAAATGAACAAATCAGGATGTAAAAAAGTGGCAAATAATAATAAGATGTGAATAAACCAATTTCTGGCACCCTTAAAATGACTGTGAATTTGTTTTATCAGTTCAATCCTAGCATGCTGCCCAGTTCACCATTATGACAATGGTAACAGTCTTTGTTGGCTTCTTTGTACAAGACATCATTATTCCCTTTCATCATGTTCTCTGTCACCATGTGCTGCCCCTGAGCTTCTGCTCTGCAGACTCTCTCTGGTTTTCACAGCTAACATTAAGCAACTTCACTCTCCTGTCAATAATCAAACTTCATAGCATTGCATTCGCTCAAGTACATCTCACTTTGATCATCTCACAAACACACTCGTTATACAAAAAGGACTGGCAGAGCACAGCCCTCCTCCATTTAATACATAAAACCATCCTCAATCCCTGCATAATTATAGTTTTTATGTCAAAGCTTTTACAGCTTTATCACCTCAAGCAATATTTTACAGCTGTCACGAGTGATTTATGCAATAATGACTTTAAACGGGCAAAACTAGAGTCCTCAGAGGAAGAACCGTCACACATTTCCATGGCAAATAACATTATTAAAACAAAAATATTGATATGCTGTGTAAACACTATCTTACCTCCAAAGATACCTAATCAAATCTGTCCCTACAGATAAACCAATTGTAGAAATGATGTTATGAAGCTGATGAGAAGGAACACTGGCTCTCTTGCTATGAATTTAAATTGATGCTAAGGACTATTATGCACCTCTGGAAAAACTGAACTAAATCCACTTTTTTAGTCTCAAGTAGAGTGGAACAGAACCTCAGAATCAATAGGAATTTGTGTGAGTTTAATTTATTCAAAGGTTCTACTCTTATCAAACCGAAAAATAGCTTTAAGTCTAAATGAAAGTAAAATGTTCATGTAATTTTTTAAATTTAATCCATCTCTCTCTGCCCAGTTTAGGTAAGGTGTTTGCAGTTCACATCAACATGGTAACTTGGGTTTTCAAAACAGCCGCCCAATCAAAATTGTAGTCGGCCCCATCATTAGGCAGAATAAGGCAGTCAATTCAAGCAGCAGATTTGGGGTATCACAAAATGGCAGCCAATTGCTAGCCAATGAATTTCTTTCTATCATCTATTTCTACTGACAGAAATGGAGAAAAGGCTTCTGGGATTTTCTCCTTCATACGTCAAAGCAGTCCGACTGGCTTTTCACCCCTGTGTGCCCTGCACTGGGAGGAGGTGTCATTTGCTGGTCTGCACCAGTCAGTACAATGTCTTAGGTGAGGTCTACTCATCAGCCATCTTGCTTCCTTCTAAGAACACCCCCAACATTTTGATTCTTTGACACTTCTCCACTGAAGAATAGCTGGTGGCACGGCAGAGGATCTGAGCATCAGACAAAATGGCTCTGTTAGAACACAGTGCAGAAGGGATATTGGAATGAAAATGCCTACATACACACACACACACACACACAGAGAGAGAGAGAGAGAGAGAGAGAGAGAGAGAGATTGCTGCTTAAGCATAATTCTGTGGTGTGAGGCTTGGTTTCCCACTGGGTACACGCGTAATTCTCAGCAACATTTTCCAAGGAGTGCGGAGGTTCTACCCTGTGTCCATTTAATTGGATCAATCGCTCGCAGCATGGTCATCCTTAAGCTGTCTCATTAAAATATTTTCTTCACTCTCCCCCTCCAGCTTTGTGCAAATTGCTTGGAGCACTAGAAGATCCCTGGAGCTGGGTTTTTTACTGACAGGTAAGATTTATTTATTTATTTATTTATTTATTTATTTATTTATTTATTTATTTATGTACTTATTAACCACCCGATTTTCCCATAGGGAACTCTGGGTGGTGTACAGCACATTGCCAAGCGACTACCCAACTAAAAACCCAACATAACATAATCAATCAAACATCATAAAATACAATACATGATAAAATACTAGCCAAACAGCCAGGGAAATAAGCCAAACACCACCCACCAAAAAATAATAAAAAATGGTAAGCTCCGGCAAAAGAGAGAGAGAGAGAGAGAGAGAGAGAGAGAGAGAGAGAGAGAGAGAGAGAGAGAGAGAGAGAGAGAGAGAGAGAGAGAGAGAGAGAAACATTGTAACTCGGAGAGAAAGGGAGGACGAGGCTTTAGTTGGTCGGGATGAGATTGACCTCTGGGCGATCCGCTCTGCCAGAAAGATGTTAATTTTGGCTATTCTTTATTTTTTTCTTTTTAAATCCCCACTAAATCAGCAGAGACTGGCAAACCAGTGTCTTGATGCCCATGGTTACATTGAAAATCTGTCTAACAACATTTCACTGCTGTGACCGTGCAGAGAAGTGAGTTGTTGTCTGAACCACAGCTTTACAGAAATTCAAGGTGCCATCCATACCCGATTACTTGGGAATAACCCACAGTGAAAAGTGCCTTCTATATATATAGAGAGAGAATTATCATTCACCCACTTACTTTCCCAGGAATAGTAAAAGAAATTATTTATTTATTTATTTATTTATTTATTTAAGAGTATTTTTACCTTGTCTTTTTCATTGGAAAAAGGACCCAAGGCAACTTACAGAATGAGGGATAATATGCAGTCCAGTACATTTAAGACATGTTCAAGTATTGAGAACAGAGAATATCCATTCAATTTCCAAGAGAGATGGACACTTGAAACTAGAGATGGGCACGAATAAAAAAAATGGTGTTTCGTTTGTTGTTTGTCGTTTAGGGGGTCCGTTTCAGTTCGTTTCCATTTTTTGCGAATTTTTGCAAAAAAATCATTTTTGTTTTCATTATCTCATTACCGTTTCGTTACTATTTATTTCAATTTTTTGTGATTTTTTAAAAGCTTTTAAAGCAGTTCAATGTATTGCTGTAATGAAAACGAAACGGACGACAAAATTTCTGGTGTTTCTGTTCATTTCGTTTCATTTTAGAGATAAAATTTGTTTGTCGTTTCGTTGCGTGATGAAATGAAAAAACGAAAATGGAAATGAAAAATTGTTCGTTTTGTGCCCATCTCTACTTGATACTCTTTCCTGGGTTATGCAGACACCCCACAGCACGTCTAGTCGGCAGAACGATGCAAGGGGACTTTTCACTGCCTCTTTGTGCACGCAGTAGCCTTGTTATTTCAAAGTGGATGATCTCCAGCTTGCACAACAGCAAGCCTGACGCTGCGTGAGAATGGCAGTGGAGCGGTTGTACTCCACCTGTACAAATTGGAATCTGGCCATCCTGCTTATCTGTAGCCTCACCTTCCAATTTCCATGGCAATCTCTCTTTTCAACATTCCTAATTGGGGTCCATGATACAGGATCCATGGTACAGGATGCCGCTGTACTTTGCCAAACAAGTCACAACCGGCTGAACATCTTCAGCTCCTTGGATCCTGTCCATCAAATGGCACCTGGTTTAGGGCAGAAACTCAAGAAGGCCCTCCTTTTTCACCCATACTTCTCCTTTCCTGCCCCCCCATTACTGGGTGACATCTGACACCTACCTCCAACTGGGAGTACAATCATGAACCCTTTCCCTCATTAAATATGGAAAGAGGCTGAAGTATCTCAGAGTGCCAGCTTAGCATAGCAGTTAGAGTGTGGGACAAGGACTCAAGAAACCTGGGTTCAAATCTCCACTCAGCATGGTTTTTGGCCTATCACATTTCCTTACCCTGACCTACCTCTAGAGATGTAAAACTTCCGGAAATGTTGACGCTCAGAAAAAAGCTGTTTTTTCCCATTCTCCCCACCCACCCCCCAAAAAAAGCCAGAAGTTTTCAGAAAAAAAATGAAAAAAATGTTACATTAGCAATCCCTTCCCACCATTTACAGTTTGGAAGTCATTCTGTTACTTTAGGAACATAAAATATAACTATGGACAATTTGACTTGGCATAAAATTACCACAACTAGCACATTAAAATATAGTGTATCCAAACAATTATTACAAACAGAATTATATTTATTGATAACTATAGTAGTACCAGTAATTAAATTATTATTTACACAAATGTTATAAACTAATGTAGCTAAATGATTCAATTTTCTGGAATCAGATAAATGTTAATTTTTACCAAACATAACCACCCACATGCAAGAACAAGGGCGAAACCTTTTTCTTTTTCTTGTGACAATAGCAGCACCTCCAAGGGAACAAATGCAACTTGTTCTTGCATTGGAGAGTTCAGTTTATAACCTAGGACTTGCTTGTCCTCATAAATGCATATTTTTTAGAAATGATTTGGAAAATATTTGAACACCCTGGCTTAAGATATTTTATTCATCATGTTAAAATAAAACATTCCATAATCATTTTTTCCTTTTTCTCTTTTCAATTTTTCCAATTTTTCGGGGGGGGGGGGGAACCAAACGTCTTCAGGAAAAAAAGGGGGGGTTCCAATTTTTTTCCAGTTTTTTTCTGGTCCTTCACATCTCTACCTACTTCACAAGGTTGTTCTGAGGATAAAGCAAGGGGTAGAAAATGACCACCACTTTGAGCTTGTTAGAGGGAAGGCAGGATATATGCAAATAAATAAATGAATAAACATGGAGACACTGGAGGCAGGGCTTGTTGCCCACATCCCTTGCCCAGGTTGTTGTGTTTTGCAGACAGCTTCACAGAACTTCTATAATAACAGAAATCTAAAATACTCAAGACATGAAGGTGGGAAGGTGAAACAAACATTCTATTTGGGGGAAGGGAGGGTAGCAAAAGTACTACATGGAGGTTTGAGTTGCTAAATAGGACCTCCGTCTGGACATTTATCTGGATAAACTGGCATGATGTCTATAATCATAGGATATTTATTTGAATGGAACTACGTTTACTGTGCAGTCATGCAGTTTCCTCTAGACTAGTAAAAGAGTTTCTTTTGGGCCTCTGGCAATGTCCACACTTTTGTCCACTGCCCCCCCACCCCACCAACAGATGCAAACGGGTCTGCAACTCGGGCTTTCCACATAATATCCTGTGTGAAGACGGCTTGGCCGATCCATCGTCCCCATCTCTAATCAGCTAAATATCCATCATTCCTGCTATGAAGCATCATGGCTTGCCCTCTCCAGTGCCGCCATGTGAAGCCTCTGCAGGTGAGGAGTCTGCTTTAGAAACAAGTCTTATTTCTAATATTATGAATGAGCCAGTGCAGACACATTTGTAATGAAGATGTCTGATCTTAGTTCAGACACACCAGGGTGTATAACAAGCAGCCCTCAATGCATTCTTTACTGCAGGTGTTTATTGGGGTCTTGGCACATGCCTTACTACTTTTTAACAGCTGGTATGGCACATTTTTAGAAAGGATAAGGCTCTCTAGAAGTGTGGGGGGGCCATAGCCTCAGAGCCACGTGCACCTTTAAACCTTGTATACACACCAGAAAACATTTAAATATTAAAACCACCACTCTCCTGAAGTCTGCCACACAAGCAGCAAATGGACAACCAAAGTGAAATACACTAAAAAACCAGAAAATGTGTTCATGTGAAAAATTATGCCCCACCCCCCAAAAATATATGCATTTGTAACAGTGCACACAGGAAATGTCTGTGTCTGGAAAGAATCATATAAAATTCAGATTTGTCCAATAATGGGGAAAACATCTATTTGCAACAGTTTGCACATTTTAAAAGGAGCATATATAAATTTCCACCAAAATGTGTTGTTGTTTTTCCTGAACCTAGTCAGTTCATGTAGACAAATTTGAAGAACTGCTGTCTGATGAGGAACCCAGATGCAAAATGAATTTAGCAACAGAAAAACCAAACTCTGAGTAAAATCAAGCTTGACAGTCACCCATCCCTAGTTTCAACTGAGATCTCCTTCTTCAAAGCAACAAGAAAGCAAAACAAGGAGGCTCAGTGAAGCATAGTGGACAAAGTGCTGAACGGGGACTGAGAGTACCACCGGGAAGATATCCACCCAGCCTAAAGCTATAACAAGCTGACCCTGTGCCAGCTAATCCTGGTGACGGCAGCAATTCAGAACTATAGTAGCTTTATACAATATAAAAGGTCAAGCACTTTCCCAAAAGAATACTTAGAACTTTAGTATGGGGGAGACAGACAGAGACAGAGAGAAAGAGAGAGAGAGAGAGAGAGAGAAGAATAAAATCCAAAAACATCTGGAGTACCAGGTGGTCTCCATGTCCCTTGTGATTACTTCCATAAGTGTCCTGGAAGAAGCACAAGATAGAAGCATAGTAACATGAACACTTTATCTGACAACCTTAGAAGGAAGATGAGACATAAGAGAAGAAATCAGTGTGTTCACACCTATCGAACACTGCAGATACATTTGGATCAACAGGCATGCGAACCTCAGCACCCTTGCTCCAGGTGGGGCTGGCAGGCAAAAATGTCCATGTCCATGTTAAGCCAAAAAGGATTTATTTTAACAGCAGGTGGAAAAGTACCATCAGTGGGAGTCTGCCCTACTCCTGCGACTTGCTCCAGAGCAAAGCTGAAGTCACTTGTCCCTGCACTGTGTGCAGCTAGGACTGGATTCTAAGTTAACTCAGAAGGCACCCAAGAGCCTGTCTAATGTGCTTCAATGGCAGCTGTTGTTGGAGGCTCCGCTGATGTTCAGTGTTGTCGCTCCATCAGTGTGGGGGCCACCTTGGCTTCACACAGGCTGGATGAGGTGGCCTCTACATTGAGGTCAATTTGGGGGGGGGGGTTTCAGCCGGTAGCCTCTGGTGCATTGCTTTTCCTCTGGGGCAGAAAGAGGTCTACAAGGCCCCCTCACCTTTGTGGCACGCATAGTCGCAGCCCCCACTCTAGTTCCCCATTGCAAGCCTCTCCCAGGATCTGCTTTCTCCTCCAGATCTGTTGCCTCCCTGTCCCCATCCCTTGCCTTCTTCTGACCAACTTCTGTTCCTTCCTTCACGAAGGCCCCCTTGTAAGTCTCACCATCCTCATGCCTCTCCCGTTTCTCCTCCATAATGTTCCCCTCCCCCACCCAGGTCAGGTGACTCTCAACCCATCCCATCTCGCCTATCTCATATCCAGAAGGTGCTGCTTCCTGGGGTCCTGCCTAGCCATCTGGGGTGGTGGCCCACAGCTTGCCAGGGGTGCTCTACAAGTTAGACCTTATTTCTGAATATTCAGGAAAAAGCATCTGATCTGAAGAACCATTCGGATTAATAACAATATGATGACTAGCAACAGCTATGCTTCATTCCTGACTTAAGGACCCCCACACACACCTCACCCCAGCCCCCAAAATGCTGGCCTCTCAATGGCACCAGAGGGATTCAAGAACCACACTTCCCAGGGCTGGTGTAAAGCATAGCTTCTCCTCTAAAACCATGGTTCTCACATGAATGGAAACGGCACGCTGGCAGATCTCTAGTGCTAATTAAATCTCCCCTTTTGAACATAGGAAATTACTTTGCCTTTGCCTTTTGCACACATACACACAGCACAAACAAACATTGAGTACAGCATGCTTCTGTATGATTTCAAATTGCCCAGCCTCTGACTTAGAATGCTGAAAAATCAGAAAAGGAAACCAATTTAAATCTTCTGAAGCAATTAACATCGCCACCTCCTTATCAAGATGCAACTGGGAAAATGAATAATCATCCTCACTTTCTTTTAGTTTTCAACCCCAGTTCCATTTTTAATGTTGTCAAGTGTCATTCCATAGTCTTTTTAATGCAATGAACAAATGGTTTGAAAGAGGTTTATCCTCCACCCCCCACCCCACCCATGCCAACTGCCCTGAAGTAATGACTTGGCATCTTAAACAGTGCCTACAAGTCAACAGCACAGTAGCAAGATTTTATTGCTGTTTGCTTTGCCTGCTGAACATCTTACACAGCCTGTCACTCCATTTAATTCAAACTTCAAGCATGTATGCTCCCCACCATGCCTGCAATGATGTTAAGCACCAATCCACATAGAATCCAGATGAGCAGTGGAAAATGTCTTACACACTTAGACATAAAAGAAGCAACACAGCCAAAACTGATGCATCTCTCATTCTGTCTTTAAATACAGTCAGTTGTATGCCTCAATTTATGACACTGAATCAGAGCATACACACTTAGACATAAAAGAAGCAACACAGCCAAAACTGATGCATCTCTCATTCTATCTTTAAATACAGTCAGTTGTATGCCTCAATTTATGACACTGAATCAGATCACATAGTAATTGATGGTATTATTTCATCCAGTTCTACATTTCAATCGAGATTCTGCAATGAGGTGAATTATTAACTCAATCTGACAAGGAAGCCATCCATGGAAGACATGAAACTTGGCAACCTCAACTTCATTGGCAATCTGGACTCAGCATCATTACAGTTGTACAAGCCCACTGCTTCCATTTGTTTCATGGTTTTAATTCTGTGACTGAATGTGTCCATCCCACTGATTTTATGCAAGTGACACCTATTCACATCATCATCCTTTTTTGTATCCACTAATGAGAGACAGTATTGACATACTTCATAAGTAAATTGGATAATGGGCAATGGTGTCCACATGTGAGTGTGTGCATGCATTAGACTTCCAAATGCCTTTGTCTGCCTGATACCTCATAACTGCCATAAATTTCAAAAGTATTTTGTTCCTTTTAAAAGGACCAACTCTCTCTATATTTTTTTTATTTATGATACTCGAGTTACCTACCCCTTGGGGAGGAAGAAACCAGAGCCACATACATGCTCATACACACAGTTTCTGGAAACCATTCATTTCTTTTTCTTTTTTAAAAAAATATATTTCCTAAAATTTAATTTGCCATTGAAACTACAGTACTTCTGCATAAACACTCCATGGAAATCCCAGTCCTACTTCTAAGATCAATCGAAATTTTTTTTTTAACTCTTAAGAACCTTCACTACTTGGAACAGAACTACATACTTCCAAACAAAATAGCAGCCCTGTCCAGGACAACGGTGCCACTCATATACAGTATACGAAAATGCAAATGCAAAACCCACTGAAGGAGCCCCTGACCAATTCAAGAGCCTTTCAAAAATCTGCTCTGAAGCCAATTCATTCTCCAGGCACTTTTCAAAGTACAAGATAAATGCACGTTACCATTTTTGTGATAATAGGTGACTTCCACTTTCCTCTCCTCCGACCCCAGCAATGCCTGGGCAATTTGGGCAACCTGATGCTTTTTGGTCTCAGGTCCATGAAGAAAGTCACAGGTGCATGGCTTCTGCATGACATCTGGCCTGGAGAAGCCGGTCATCTCACAGAACCCGTCATTGCAGTAGATGATGGCGCAGTTCTGCACTCGGGCATTAGCAATGATGAATTTTTTATCTGCAATTTTTTTTTAAAAAAAAGAGTAATGCATCTTTCAGCAAGCTGACAACATTTCATAAAAAAATCTCACCGTTGTAGAGACAGAAACTATTGCTGCATTAGATTCTCATCAGAGCGTGGGCTTCAATAGGTATTCATTCAGGTACACTGAAGCTCTTTTGAAGGAGAAAGAAATCCAACAAAAAAATTTAGAAATAAACCTCAAAATAATCTGGAGTGGCTTGGAGAGGGTTTTTACCTTGGAGCAGAACCGTAAACCTTGTAATTGCTGGATCGCTCAGTGGTTTAGGTCTCTGGCTCTGGAGAGGTTAGGAGTTTGGTTCCCCACTGTGCACCTCCACAGGAGCTAGACTAGATGATCTCTACTGTATCTTCCAGCTCTACAGTTCTAAGAGGGTCGTCGTCGTCGTCGTCATCATCATCATCATCATCATCATCATCATCATCATCATCATCATCATCAATATGACTGCAATACTGTTGTGCTAGAAGTGTCCCACTGCTCAGGGTCTGGCTAATACTGACCTGGCAGCAGATTGGATGGTGGATAGTGATCATCCTCAAGCTTTCATTTTAGTTCTCGCTGTTCACCAGAGTTCATCACCAGTACTCAAGCAGAGGCTGAGAACTAGGGAGCAACACCAGCTGCACAAAGTGCAGACAAACCGACGAGAAAAACGGGATGAGAATGTTTAAGTAATACTAATAGGAGCCCTGTAAATAATTGTATTAAAAGTACCAGTTGATTAAAATATCATCATTATTATTTTGCCTTTAGATTTGCTTTGGCCACTGGATTAGTTATCATGGCTGCTAGTTCTGCCAGTCATCTGAAGAACACAGACAACCTTAAAGTAATCAAAATAGCTATCAGTGTGGAAAGGTTTCCCTGCCTAGTGAGTGGGGCTCACGGCTATTGTTTAGCTGTCTAATACTCAGTCAAATTCATTGTGCACCCAGCTAGAATGATCGACTCTAATTCCCAGCCAGAGTCACAAAACTGTAGAGATGACAGAGATCTCAAAGTTCAGTGAGGTGAACATTCCACCAAAGTACCTTTCCAGGTTCTCTGGAGCTCAGACAAGTTTCTTTTTGTTGTACTTGAACTAACAAAATCCTATAATTGTAGGTCCTAGGATTATAATTCATAGGACTATACTTCCCAGAACCTCCCATTCTTTATGGTATGAAGTGATTTTGCCAGCTGGGGATTTTAAGTACCATTTACACTGGAAAGTGTGTTTCCAAGCCCCAGTGGGTGGTTGAAGCCACCACCTGCTGGCTGGTCTTTTTTTTTTACTAGGAGCTGCATTATTTTCCCATGTATAAAACCAGATTTCCCCCTGAAATGGTTAGACTAAAAATTGAGGGTTGTCTTATACACAGAAGTAAGCCATGAAGAGTACCACCTGGTTACAAAACTGTAGTTTTGAATTGGAAAGTGTGTGTGAGGGGGTCATCTTATACAGATGGGTATCTTATAAACAGAAAAATATGGTACGTTGCACAGCAACCGGGACCTTCTGTGTACAAGACATTTCTTTTACTCTTTTTACTGAGTGCCTGTCTCACTGGGAGATCAGTCTGACTGATCACATGATTGGCAAGTGTTAATTTCAGATTATTGGTATTTTTGCTTGACTTGTTATTTACAGAAGCCATCTGCGAGACAGAGGTCAACCCCTCATATTTAGAAGAAGAAGACTCCTCCTCCCCAGATGCTGTTCTCTGTCATGGCCACGGCAGCAGGCATTCAAGACTTCCTATGGTATTTTCGTTATAAAGTGACGATGCCACAATGAACAGGGCCAGGCCAAGCCACTGTGCCACCTGGCGGGGGGGGGGGAGAGGGAAACAAGAGGATGCCGTCTTGTTCCATGTACATGGGATCAGCACCTAAATCTTTCTGTAACACTGGCAGTGAGGCAGCATCTGCTATGGATCCCCCACATCATGCATGTGTGGCTGTGTGTCATGAATGACAGACTCCCTATTATATGACTTTTAGATGGATTGCCATGCATGACCGCTTTAAATGAATTCATAAGAACACCTGTGTTTTTCGTGTTAGTTTCCATCCCTCATAATGGATTTTTTCTTTTAACGGCTTGCATGCCCTTTTTAAGCTTTAACGTTGCCTTTTAATATTTATTCTATTTTATTTTATTTTATTTTATTTTATTTTATTTTATTTTATTTTATTTTAGGTCCCGTGTCTACAAGCCATCCCTCTCACCTCCTTGAGGGATGGCTCTTTCAGGAGGGCTCCCTGGCTAGATCTTATTTACCGGGTTGGTTCATATGGATAGAGGTGGTCCTTCAGGTATCAAGGTCCTAAGGCTAAGCCATTTAGGCCTTTATGTGTCAAAACAAGCACCTTGAATTGGGCTCGGGCAGCAACTGGTAACCAATGAAGGTTATACATTGCAAGATGCCACTTCTAATTCTAAGTCCTTTTCCAAGGAGAAAGGTGAGGTTAAAATAAAATAAAATAAAATAAAATAAAATAAAATAAAAAAATAAATAAATAAATAAATAAATAAATAAATAAAGCTCTTTCAATGCTTTGCTGCTGCTTCCTAAAATTTGCTGTCTGAGGCAACAACCAGGCTTTGACAAGGATGACTCTGAGATTCCTTAAAAAACAAAACAAGTTGAGGAGCTGTGTAGCCATCACAAAAACTAAATACAAAAGTGGAACAGATGATACCTTCAGGCTACTAGAAAAATCACAAAAACATTGCTAATATTTCGAGGGTGAAACCCTCTTCCTCAGAGTAGTACCAATAGGATATAACACGGCAAAAATGGATTTGCCAGGAGTTATATCTTAGATGTAAGGTCCTTGGCAAGATGGGGAAAAAACCATCTTTTCTAGTAGCCTAAAGGTTTCACCTGTTCCACTTTTGTATTATAGAATTTAATTGTGACGTGGTACCTGAATGACACTCCTCAGCTGCTGACCCCAAAGCAAGAATCTTTATGGGACTGATATTCCTCTTTTTCAGCTTCCCCAGTACTTGACAAATCTAATCTCACAGAAGTGCCTATCATGGCAGAAAGTTGAGTGGGCGGAAGGGAGCCCATTGTGGCCTCAACGATTGTTATACAACACAAGAGTGCTTGAGGAAGACATTTCTCATCCAACTCACTCAACTTTCTCTTTTCACTTTTTCACTCTTGTTTTCAATGGAAAGTGATGCTGTGAAGCCAAGTCACATGGGTAAAAGATCTACAGCATGATTCACAGGTCAATGGAATGACCTCCTAAAACTTCATGAGACCACGAAATAAAAGATGTGTCCCCATGTGCACTTTACTTTTCCCCTGTCTGATTTGGGGGAGAAGGAGGAAATCTACACTTCTTTTTGATGAAAAGAAATCAGCAGATTTGTTATCAGAACCAAAATAAAACAGATCTCAGCCATTTGCACTGGTGAAATGTAACATATACTTAAGATCCCACAGTATGTGTAGTGTGTTGCATCGCAGTCGTGACCCTTTGTGACCCCGTGTCCATGGAGTTTTCTTGGCAGGAATACTGGAGTGGCTTGCCAGTTCCTACTCCAGGCACCTACAGCACCTGGTATTCCCTGGTGGTCTCCCATCCAAGTACTAACCAGGGCCGACCCTGCTTAGCTTCCGAAATCAGGCAAGATTGGATATGCTTAGGGCATCTAGGGAGGAAAATACTGGCCTGGCCTGGCAGGATGTTAGGTGATGAGTCTTTTAAGAGTAAAGAGGTGGCAACTAATTCAGCACCATAACATGATGTGGGGATTCAAAGTCTATTTTACGTGCTTAGCAGTCATTCTTGGGTCCAAATTGATGAAGACAATCACTGCTTGCACTTCAACATTGTCAAGATTTTTTAAAATCTCAAGATTTCCAGGAGAATTTATGCAGCAATTTGAAAAAATCCACATGAAATAATTTGACAACAAATAAAATCCCTAGACGTATCTACTTAGAAAGAGAAATGCCCAGTGTTCATCACTGAAGGCAGGACACAACCTCAACGCAATTGGATACATTCAAAATAAGATTCTTTTTTGTTTTCTATCAACCACCTGCCATTACTCACACTTAATCACAAGGAAGTGTCTAATTATTTACAAATTATCTTTGTAACAATCAAGAGTTTAGGGCCATTTAAGGGTCTTCTTAGGCACACTTTCCCTTAAATACAATACATCTGCTGATATTATTAAGCAACTTGCATCACAAAGGACTATGGGATCTGACCTCTACCTATCTTACAGGGGCTACAACTCTGATAGGATTGGTAACTGCCCATGAAGTAAGGCCAGCAATCAATGCTTCTCACTACTAGGCTCTCCCCCCACCACACCACACCCCGGAAAGATATTTCAATACTAAGCATTTAAGAAAATGACTCCAACCTATTTTTCAACTTTACTGTTTTCTGCAGCATTACAGAATTAGACCAGGTCAGATATTCTTTATTTCCAATTTTTTGCCAATACCAAAAAGATTAAGACTGCAGTCCTGCATACACTGACTTGACCCTAAGCCATGCTGAACACCCAAGTGCAGTGATGGCAAACCTTTTAGAGACAGAGTGCCCAAACTGCGATTCAAAACCCACCCATTTTTCACATAGTGCCCATACAGCAATTCAACCTGAATACAGGAGGCTGTGAAGGGGCGATGTCGGGTGCCCACAGAAGGGGCTCCGAGTGCCACCTTTGACACCCATGCCATAGGTTTGCCAACACTGCCCTAGTGACTTCATTCCTTGTAAACCGTACCTAGTACAGTACTGCACGGTCAGGTAGCCATTTCAAAGGCATTTTACTAGGGAGCAAGTCTCCTACAATGTCCTCATTCTGAGTAAACATGGTGAGGAAAACACTTGAGATAATGCACCTGACATTCCTCTGTGGGACAGTTAGCGGTTTAATTTAGAGAGGCACTTACAGGTCAGACTGAGGGCTGTGTTGGATTAGTTGCAGCAAGGGCAACCCACCGGTAAGGAATCTTATGGCACTTCTGAGACTAGGGAGTTGTAATAGCCACGAGTTTCCAGGGACTGGGACTCTCTTAACCCCAGGAGAACTGCAGAGCTGGAAGGGACCTACTCATGAGTCCAGCCTCTGCCAAAGGGGGGCACAGCGGGGAGAAGAACTCCTGACCTCTGTCCCCACAGCCACATCCCTAAACCACTGAACTAGCCAGCAGTTCTTCAGAGGCATCTGACCAAGTCCCTGACGAGAGTGTTTCAGAGGCCACCTGGACCCTCCACCAGTTTCACTGAGCGCACCACAACCCAGATCCAGCCTAGGGAAGACCTCACTCTCTCTCCTGGAATCGCCTTGGGGAAACTGGGAGGGAAGAAGCCGGGAGGAACGGAGGAAGGTGAAACTTTTCACCCACTCCTGGTAACCAAGTGGCATCTGGTACTTTAAGGTCAAGGCTGAAGCCCACTGGAGGAAGGAAATCCCCTTCCAGGTCTCCCACCCAGGTCTATCGGGAGGTTCCCCCCCCCCGCCTCCAAAAACAAAGTCCTCCTCTAACCCAGGCGTAGAGGGGGAAGGAGAGAGAGAGAAATTGCCTAAGCAGGCATGTGGTGCGCGGGTGCGGCTCCGGGGCAGGTGCAGCGGGTGCTCACCCGCGGAGGCGAGGGGCCCTCCGGAAGGGACGCGGAGAAGAGGGACGCGGGAGGACCGGGCTGACTCGAGCGGCGGCGCGCAGCGAGAAAAGAGCAACCGTTTCCCCAGGTGCCCTGTGGCCCGGTCGCCGCTGCCCCGAGCGCAGAGCCGCCGCCGGGCACCCCACCTCCCGCCCAGGCAGGCAGGCAGGCAGGACGGGGCGAGCGGAATCGAGACCGACACCGGATGGGGGGGGGCGTCGCCTCGCCTCAAGCAGCGCGGGAGGGCAAGGGGGAGCGGGGGGGGGTACACGAACTTACTTTGCCCTTCGAATTTGCGGATGATGGTGCCCAGGAAGGTGTTCTGCGGCGCCACATGGCCCCGGCGGACGGGCATGGTGCTGGCTCGTCCTCGGCCGCCAGGACTCCTGCACGGCGGGCGAGCGAGCGGGCAGGCTGGGTCGCGATGCTTTCCTCTCCGCCTCCTGGATTACAGCGCGCCGCCGGCTAGCCTCGGCGGGCCCCCATGGCTCCTCCCGGCCGGGCTCGGTCCGCTGGGGCGGCGCGGCTCTCAGCACCGGGCAGCCTCTCGCTTGCCGCCGGGCGCCCGCTCCATCCTCCAGCTCCGGGCGGGTTGCCTCCCGGCCAAGCGGACTCGCGCGCCGGGAGGGAGGGGCGGGGGCGGAGGGGCAAGGAGCGAGGGCGCCGCCGCCGCCGGGGAGGGGCTGGGGGGGGAGAGGAGGAGGAAGAGGAGGAGAGGCGAGGATGGACCCGGTGGGAGCGCTGGAGAGGTGGGGAGTGCGCGCCTCGGCGAGGGTTCCTCCGCCCGCTCCAGGCGAGGGCCGAGGCGGTGCCTGGGTGGCTGCGGAAGGGGTGGCCACCTCCGCGTCGGGGCGATCGGGGGCGGCGGGGGAAGGGGATGAATAGCGGGAGGGAGGCTCCCGAGCCCTTTCCGCGCCGCCTGCCCTCCGGGTTCCAAGCAGAGCGCGGCTCGTGGCGGCGGCGGCGGCGGCTGCAGCTTGGATTACTCAAGCGGGCTTCCGCGGGGGGGCGCAGCCAATAAATCTCGCCCCTCCCCCTACGAAGCGGGCGACGAACGGCTCCGGCGGTTCCTAGGCACACGCCCAGCCACAGGCCGACCCCCCGACGTCGGGAAGGAGCGGGGGGGGGAGAGACCATCCAAGTGGGGAGGGAGGCGGAGAGGAGAGAAGGCGAGGGCAAGGAGGCGCGCCGCAGACGCTTCCTCTTTTTAGCCCACGACCCTGAACGATTGGGGGGGGAGGCACTCCCGTCGGAGGAGGAGGATGGGAGGGACGGACGGGAGTGCCTGCGAGCATGTGCAGAATGTCAGCCCTCCTGCTCCCCACACCAGAAAGAGGAGCCCTAAGACGAAACAGGTGCACTTCCCCAGTGGGCGTGGGTAGCAAGGAAGGGGGCAGAAACCCCTGGGGGCCCCACCCCTGGCACAAGGAGCACTGGCCAGGCCCAGGCAACTCTCTCCTACGCTCAGCCTTGCTTTTGCCCACCAGTACTGCAACTTCCACAGTGCTCCCTGCGGTAGGCCCCCCAGGCCTCCCCAGCCCCCGCCAGGAGCGTGTTCAAATCAAAGTTGGGGGTGGGGTGAATCTTTGCCAGGGCTTACAATGAATGTGGGCAGAAAGGGGTGAAGGGACAAAGAGGCTGCCTTGGGCCATGTGCAAAGTGCTCTTGCTGGCCAGGTCAGAGACCCTGTCAAGGCACCTGAGGGGCTGAGCAGGAGTTGGTGAGCTGAACCTGAAGCCCTTCATTTCAGCCCTGAGGCTGTGCGAAGTGGCCGTGAAGGTGGCGCTTGGACCGCCTTCTTCGTCTCACCTGTTCCTGGGCTCCAGCCTTTGGGAAGGGTTGAGATTTTGACAGGTTGTGTAGATGGGCTTCTTGGCGCCCCTTCTGCAGACCTGCTTCCCCCAACCCAGATCTCTCTTAGATGAAAACCATTGTGGTCAGGGATGATACCAGTTCTAGTTTGCTTTTAAGTGGAGGAAGGTGTCCTACTGAGCGGAACTGATGTGGTTTCCCATTGCAAATGAATTTTCAGACCATTGCACTCTTAAAGGGTGAGATGGCCATAGTTCCCCTCTTAAACAGTATTCCCTTCCTTCCTGGCCGGAAGTAGGGCAGAATTTGCCATGTGGAATTTCACATGTAGGTTTGTCCTCTCCAGGTTGACTTGCAATAAGCCTTATGAATGTCAGCAATCCTTAGTCTCAACAGTATATGTATTCAGGATGGCAGAGGTTCTCTGATTTTCAGTATCAGATATCTCTCTCTTTCATCATCTTAGCTTCTATTTTGATGCTTTGAAAGAGCTTGCAGCTCTCCATCAACAGAACACAGCTTTTTGGTAAATTGTGGAATTTGTACACCCAGTTCCATGTCTAGGCTGCTGTTTGCAAAGAAATATAACAGAATCATACCATAGCATTTAGTCTGCAGCACACTGTAATCAGCAGCCAACAAAAGCTTCCACAAATCTTAGTTTATCAAATCTTATTTCATCAAATCTCACCAAGCCATCCAGCCATTAGGTTTATCTGTTTAGAAGCTGCCAATTTGTCTAATGTGTAATAGCAGGGGATAGCTGGAGAACAATGATGACATGGTTGTAAATGTGGTACAGATGGGGGACATGGAGATTTCAGTTAATGTACAATGTGCAACACAGTTTTCATAAAGAATAATGAAAGCTAATCTAGTGTACACATCATTTTTTTAAAAAGGATGGGTTCTGAGATTTCAACATCTGGCCAGGATGACTTATGAACTTTTGTGTTTCTGTGTCTCACACACCCCTGCACAGATGTGCAATTCTTTCAACTTGGAAACTCAGCTTTGAATGAAATTCTATCATTATACACTATCATGTTGCTTTCAATCAATGACAACTTGAGTTACTTCAAATGGTCCTGTTATGATCAGTCCTGCTCAGGTCTAACTAACTAAAGTCTGTGGCACCTTTTATTGACTCAATCCATCTTGCATTTGGTCTTCCTCTTTTCCTGTGCCTTTCATTTTCCCTTTTATTATTTTCCTTTCCACTGAGTTTTGTCTTTTCTTGATATTCCCCAAACACAAAAGTTTCAAGACTCAATATTAGGGTTCCCCCACCCCTTCATACCTTTTTTTCTCATTAAAAATATTTATCCAAGAGTTGCGCACATGAGAGGAATGTTTTGATATATAGTATTTTGTTTCTTGGATACAATCCAGGCAAATGTGCATGATCTGTTGGAGTATTTTGTGGGTTCAAAATCCTGGAAATACAGTAGGACCCTGGTATCCGCAGGGGATCAGTTCCAGGCCTTCCCGTGGATAAAGAAAACTGTGGAAAAGAGAGAATACCCCCCCCACACACAACTGCTGTTTTGTGACAGTAGCTTGCTTTGTGGCAGCTGTATGTGACGGCAAGAACAGAATGTAAAGTGCCTAGCAGAACTACACAGAACACAAGACTTTAAAACCTTTTAAAAGACTTTAAATTTGTGTTTATTTGGATGCAGGTTGTACTATATCAGGAGGCCTAGGCTCAACTCTGCTTGGTCATGGGAACTCAGGAGTGGAGGTGTCACTGTTAAAGCTACTTCTTGAATATGTCAAATACTTGAAAATACTATTAGAAGGGTATAGATCAGGTGTGACTTGACAGAATATAACAGCTAATCTTCTTCTTCTTCATCTTATCATCATCATCATCATCATCATCATCATCATCATCATCATCATCATCATCATCATCATCATCATCATTGTCATGCAATACCAACCTAAATATGCTCAGTCATCAAAAGCAAGTTTTACTGTATTCAGTGAGGCTCACTTCCTAGTAAAGGAAACAAATAGTATTTAAAAGACTTGAAGATTAAAGCATTTGGAATAATTGTGGTGAAATCAGAATATTTATATTTATAGATAGATAGATAGATAGATAGATAAACATTTTGTTTCAAGTTTCAATGTGAACATTTTAACTGCTGAAGTGTACCATGATGGTCATGCAAATAACGTGGGTTGCTAGCCAATACTTGCTCAGGGATGAAGAGATGCTTTAAAAGGTTTCCAAAACACTTCTCCCTGACAGACACACAGTCCCTCCCTTTGTGAGTATGAGCTTCATTTGCTCCCCCACCCACAGGAACACAGACACAAAGGTCTTCAGGAAACCAAAGGCTGCATTTGCTTGGTGGATGAGGGAGATGACCCTCCGGCAGAGAGATACTCCAGGCAGATCCCAGAGCATCCTGAGAGGGTGTGAGAGAAGTCTTCCAAGAAGAAGGAAGAATACCATCCATGATAGCAGATTCAGGGGGAATGCTGTATTGTATGGCCATGTGGATTTCTTCTGAAGCAAAGTGATCACGGATCAGTGGCTTGGAGTCCCGGGAAAGGGCCAGGCGGCAGGAGGAACAGGGGAAGAAGGAAAGGAAACAAGGCGGTGGGGGGGGCACTAGAACAGCAGGAGCATCTGAGGGTGGTGGGGTGGGGGTGGCTTGCTTATACAGGAACCCCAAGCGCTTTAAGAGGAGGGAAAAGAAAAACTGATGAAAAGAGGAACTAGAAAACGAGGGAGAACCCTAACCACCTCCGCCCTCGAGGGAATTTCTTCATTGGGCCCCCAAAAACAGCTCCGCTCCACGGCCCTAGAAGCGGCAGATCGGCTCTGATCCTCGAGCGACTCCTTTGTTTCCCACCGAAAGGCGGGAGAGGAGCGGGGATGGTTGAAAATGTGAGAATAAGGGAGCGCTCTATGGTGCGTGTTGAAGAGAGAGCGAGCGAGCTCCGGCTGAGAGCGCTCTGGCGAGTTTCTGTCATCTCTCTCACTGTTTCCGTCTCTCCCTCCTTCCTCCCCCTCTCCCGGGCGGACACACACGCATATTGACGCGCAACAATTTCCACTCCGCCGTACATCGATCAGACACGGATCAATCCCGCCCGCCGCCGCCGCCGCGCCCCGCCTTTCCTCTGCTCTGCTGGCGGCGATCGCTCTTTGGGACCGGAGAGGCGGACTCGGCGGGGTGGGACACTGACCAGGAGAGGACGGGCCTTGCTGTCCGGTTGCGAGCGTACGCGACGCCGCCTCGGATCCCCACAAGGGCTTCACCCTGGCGGAGCGCCGGCCAGCCGTCCGTTCCTAGGCGGGAGCCGAGGCGCGCATCGCCGGCCCTTGAGCCGAGCGCTGGGAGCTGTCCGTGGTGCTGAAAGTTCCTGCGCTCGTCTCCGGACGCCCGCCCCCGCTTCCTCCGACCCCGCCAGCGGGCGTGCCTGGGCCCTCCTCTCGCCTCGGCTTCGGGCTCCGTCGCGGCTTTTCCCGCAGTCATTAGTCAAGCGAGCGAGTCCCAGAGGGGGGCCGAGGAGTCGCGCGCTATGGCGAAGGCTTCGTCGCCCAAGTTGGAAAGGCCCCGTGCAACTCTCGAGTCACAGGGTGGGATGACCACCACCACCACCTTCCCCGACTCCCCGCCCCCCCCCCCCGTATCGGTGCCCCTCACAACGGCGGCGCCCGGGACTCGATGCACAGGAGCGAGTGAGGGAGGAAGACCGGCAGAGCTTCGCTCGCGGCTGCCGCAGGCGAAGCCGCCGACCCCGCTTTCCCTCTGTCTTTTGGCCAGGTCGCTTTCCTCCCCAAAGCCGCGCTCAGGTCTCCTTGCTCTCTCGCGCCCTGAAGGTTGGACACAGGCAGCCCAGCATGCGCTGTATTCTGTTTGAAGGCAACGGGGAGACATCACAAGCAGCAACTGCGCGAGGTTAATCCCGCTTGAGGCAAAGGCCTAGAATTAGGGTGGTCCCTTTAAAGAAAAGCCACAGAGTCCTGCATCTATGGATGGATATATCAGCGGTTTAGGCCTCTAGATTGAGAGTTTGAATCCCAACGCTGCCTTCTTGGCCGGGGCCGGACTCCATGATCCATAGGGTCTTTTCCAACTCTCCAGTTCTATGGTAGTGATTGTGATTATGATCGTTATAGCCCTGAAAAAGGAGAATTTCAATGGATATAGCTTGGTTTAGCAAGCTTGGTTTAGCAAGCTGCTGCAAATCTGGCCACCAAAGCAATTGGTAAATGGCATAGAGACCTGACTTGTTATTTCTGAAGGGCGGTGGTCGAGGAGAAATAACGGGGTGCAAAATTTGACACGAAGGGTTTTTGCTCTAGGAGGGGCCAGAGGAGCCGTCTCCCCACCAACACCAACACCAAGAGAAAAAAAATTATCAAATCACCCATGCTTTGCTGGCCACTAGAGGGCCCTTTGAGAAAAGGCCATCCGCTTTTCCCAAGCATTTTCTTGCATTCCACCCTAAAAGTTGGTTTGCTTAAAAAGAGAGGGAGAAAAAGAAAAGAAAATGGGGAGTTTATTAAGCAGTTGCAGAAGAATGGGAACTTCACCAGGAAAACAAATATGTATTTAATATCATTGAATCATAGAATCATGGTATGGTTGGAAGGGACCTTGGAGGTCTTCTATAGTCCAACCCCCTGCCCAAGGCAGGAGACCTTGTCCTATCCCAGATACTCCTATCTTGCTCAAAGATAAGCCCAGGGAGTTAAAACTTATTCAGTTAATTGGCAGCCTATTTTAAAACAATGTGATGCAATTAAGAACAACAGCAGTAGAACACTACATGTGACCCAACACATAAAGTCAGCAATAATCCGCAGAGAAAAAGCATCTATGCAATAGAGGCCCTGTCACTCACCCAGCACTCCGCTACACTCCAGTAAATAGGCAGATCTCAGCCACCTGCCAAATACCTCACTCCAGTAAATAGGCAGATCTCAGCCACCTGCCAAATCCCCCTCTTAAAACAGAAAGGATGAAAGAGAATAGTTCCTTCAGCATCACTGTAGTTTTGTCTTTAATACGAATCCTCCACAGCCGTATTTGGCATTAACTGGGTTTTTTCTCCCTCTGGCTTATCTTGTGTATGATAAATAATCTTGCAGAATACAAAACACACTTTGCGCCACCTGGACCTCTCATGACAAAGCTGGATCCATGGTTGCTGCTTGAAACAAGCAGAGATTGGAGGCAACAGACTCAGCCAGATGTTAATTCCATATGGATGATATTTACCATTTTATGGTACCGGGGGCAGGAAGAGTTGATACCCAGGCAATACAGGATAGGCAAAGGAAAAATGACAAATGCAAAGCCATTATTGGCTCTCTCCCACGTCACTTTAAATGCAGATTAAATTTGTAGATAAACCGTGTTCAAAAATGTTGTCCCCACAGTCACTGGGCTTTTGAAAAAAAAAAAAAGAAAAGAAAACCCAGTAACGCTTCCTTAAGCGAGGTTTCCAAGACCTACTGGAGAGGTAGGGAATGTTTTGCCTCACTTAAAAAATCCACCTTTTAAAGAGGCAGACCACGTAGATGATCTGGGTTTTCTTTTTTCTTTTTTCTCTCTTGTAGCACTGACAGGCTGTTCCTGGGGCTGGTTGGTGCTGTGTTTTTTTTTTACTTTACCCCACCCCTAGTGCCAGTCAGCTGCTCCTCCGACTGGTCTGGCACTTAAAAAAATTATTCCCCCCCTCCTAGCACCAGCCAGCTGGCCGATTGCACTTTTTAAAACTTCCCCCCACCCTAGCACCAGTCAGCTGGTCTTTTTTTAATCCTAGTGCCACCTGCTGGCCATGGGGCTGAACGCTGCTTTTTAAAAAAACTTTGTACGTAGGAACTGCTATCCCATATCTTCAGTCACGTGACAGGAGGAAGAGGAAAAGCCAGATCTTCTGAAGATCGGGATCTTCCCCAGGTGAGATAGCAAGAGAAAGTACAAAATCTGTATTTGTGGTGAAATCAATATAGGCCAATGAAAAGTAGTACAGGTAGATTAAGATGCTCTGGGCAGCAAACACATTGCAGAGTGTTCTAACACTAGGTCTTTGCAGGCATTATCACCAATGCTATCAAGTGTAGAGAGAAAGAAAGGCCATGCCCAGTGTTCTTGCACCCTTCACACCCCCTACACATTGAAAGAATACACTGTCTGAAGATGGGGAGCCTGTCCTTCCTCTCATGACTGCACAAGGATCCAAATGATTAGAGAAGCCTATGCACTCACAAGGAACATCCCCTTTATAGACACTCCCCCAGAGCAGCAGGGTGAAATGGCACATTTTTTCATCAGCACTCCATCCTCCAACCCAGAGAGAGGGGGACAGGACAGGACCTGTTGCCCAGTGGTTCCCCCACAAATGGGCTCTCATTCAAAATTGGTCACACAGTTGTTTTCAAAATCAACACCTGATTGGCTGTGCAAAGGACAGCCTGGTGTAACAAAGGAAATGCTGTACCAATTGATCCTATGACTTCCTTCCCCCACTCCACCCCCAACATTTTCCAAAGAGGATGCAGAACGAAGGTCCCTCAACTTCTTTCAGCTTTTCAGGAACTTGAAGAATATTGAGGGTATCTGGAAGTTGAGTCATGGCAACTGGACTTCTTTTCTTGAGAGAGTGAAACTGCTCATCCAAACAGCTTCATCAGTCTGAGGAAAGCTAGTTGAGAGTCCTCCATTTTATAGTTCACTTTGACCTCATGTTGAGGGTAATTGACTGATGCTATGCTAGCCAGGTGGAGATCATGTCTGGAGAATTCTTCCCTAGCTGGGGTCTCTTCAACTCTTGGTAGCAACTTCCAACATTCCCAAGCTTGGACCCATCAATAGAGGTCGATGAATCAGCTGAAAGTTCAACATTGTCATCACAGTGGGAAAAAGGAGTGCTCTGGTGTTCCATTATTGTATCAATTCTTTGTTCTGATGTATGATGTTAACATGGTACCAAGTATAGCCTTCCAGATGTGGCTGGACAGTAGCTCCCACCAGGCCTTAGCTAGCATGGCTAATGGTAAGGAATGCTGGGAGTTTTCAGCCCAACAACACCTGCATGGCCAAACTTATCCCACTGTGTGGTAGATAATTGCATTCTTTGAGAGCAAGTGGACACTGTGAAACCTGGTTGTGTTGACCTATGTATGGCTCATTTACATATGACCCTTCTGTATGATCCTTCCCAATGCCTATTGGCTTGTTGGGGCAAAGACCAAGGCGGCATCCCTTTCCATTCCCTGTTAATGGGCAGTTAGCTAGAATTTTCTTCACCAGCGACCCAGAGGCAGCACCCTTGATGGCACCCCAGGCAATAGGCTATGCTAGAGAGGTCCAGGGCAGGCTACTAAGCAAACGGCTCCTTCTTCCAGCACTTGGCTGCCACTTTCCAGGTTCTGTTGCTTGAGGCAACAGATTCTGCACTTTACCTAATGACAGGGCCAGCACCTCTCCTTTCTTGGTGTCGTGCCATAGATATATTTGCCATAAGGCAACCTGATAGATTCCCCACAAAGGGGAAAATGCTCATGTGGATGCACCTTTAGTGAATTAGTATGTGTAGTGTGTATATTTTTGTCTACCGAGTATGGGATTGGTTGGGAATATGAAAGGCAGAGACTGGTGCAGATCTGCTTGGCTTCAGACTGTGTGGATGGCACTTAAGTTGTCCTGTATGAACTTGACTGCTCATTTAAGATCTTCTGGGGAGGCACTCATCTGTGTTATATGTCAATTGATTCCGTGCAGCTGGTGGGACATCTGAGGAAGTCTTCTCTATAGCAGGGCCAAACTCTACCTAAGGTAGCTCATTTTGCCCCTTCTGTAATCACCTTCTCATGTAGTCTGGGATGTTGCATTTTTAAAATGACAACTCCCAGAATCCCCCTTCCTTTGCATTACAATGTCAATAATCCTCCAGCCAGAGGTGTAGTTTGGGGGGCAGGGACAAAGCAAGGAGTATTTCCTAGCTGTCCATTCGGTAGGATTTTGGCCTGTCCCACTGAAGGTGTTCTGTTGACCCTTCTGAATTAATGCTTGTTTTTAATGTGCTGCCTATTCATGTTGCACAATTCTAATTTATGGTTTAGACATTGATTTTTACTTTGTATCTAGGCCACAAGCTGCCTTGAAAGTCCCCCAAATAGAAAGGCAAATTGGAATACATTATGTCAACAAATGAACAAAATGTTGGGTTGAAGGAGGGCACAGCAAATTGGAAACCAACTGAAGTCAGGAAAGATCTCCAGTCCCGACAACACATCCGCAACCCTATGTCTTTTCCTGCCTGTGTCCCCACCCACTGGCTGGGTTTTGTTAAATTGTACCCTACATTTTGCCCATAATTTTGGCTGTAGCATTCCAGCTTAGTGCCATGAAAGATTAATTATGAATGGGAGGGCTATAATTACTTTAATTCCCCTTGTTCATTCAAGCTCTGAGAGTGGAAAATAAAGGCTCATATCACATGGTAGGCCAGCTAAGCACCAGCTCGTGTAATGTCTTTGCAGACTCTTGTGGAGATTAAAGGTTGTTGTTACTGTACGGCATACCAGCCAAAGAGATTACTCTTGCTTCTTTTTACCTATTACAGGAGTTCGCTAAAGGTTAGGGAGGAAAACATAATCGCCGTACCTCGTCGGTGTGTGTTACAAAGCTATAGAGTTGCCCTTGGTGGGCCTTCCCAATTATAGCTTTATAACCTTGAGACCCACTTCAGCACTCTGACAGCTTTCTTTTCAATGGGAATCACAGAGATGGATATTAGCCTCCTGTAGGCTAATGGGATGGGAGCGTCCCGTCCTCTTGGAAGAGGAGGCCCAGTAGACGTTGAGGGCATTACTAACCCAGCAGAGGCTTCACCACTAGCTGTGCTAGTCAGGTTTTCTGGGAGTTCAGAAACCTCAACAAGAAAAGAGGTGATATGCCATCTCATGCTGCAGTGGTTAAGCTGTTGCAACTGCAGCCCAATCTGTTCTCATGACCTGGGGTTCAGTCCCAGGTAGCAGGCTCATGGTTGACTCAGCCTTCCATCCTTCCGAGGTCAGTAAAATGAGTACTCAGCTCACGGTAGGAGGAGGGGCGGGCAATGTGTATCC
Organism: Phrynocephalus forsythii; assembly: GCA_029282475.1. Classification (NCBI taxonomy): domain Eukaryota; kingdom Metazoa; phylum Chordata; class Lepidosauria; order Squamata; family Agamidae; genus Phrynocephalus; species Phrynocephalus forsythii. The sequence continues at coordinate 47,490,185 of JAPFRF010000001.1, read as the reverse complement.
TACATAATTAAATTGTAAACTGCATAATTAAATTGTGAACATAATTAAATTGTAAGTTGTAAACTGAACAGAGTGTGCTTCAACCCACCTTGGTCCCTTTCAAGGAGGAAGGCAGGATAGAAATATTTTAAATAGATAAATATAAAGCAGCACACATTGCTTTTGAAGCAATTCCATGCTGAAAGTGAAATAAAGCTTATTAGGCAGTTAGTAGTCAGAAAATAAGAAAGACAACTATCTCATTCTGTAGTTACAAAGTAGCATAGGTCCAGTGCAACAGAACAACAAGCTGTGACTACGTATTGAAGTAAGCAGAAGCTAGAAGGAGCAGTTTGAAACTGAACCATTCTTCTAAATTCCCTCATCTGCCATTTTTCCCCTCCTTGGCTGACTCAACACTTTCATCCAGTCAGATGATGTCCTTCCTCAGCTGGCTAATAGGTAAGGTCTGCAAGAGTAACTCTTCAGATAAAACAGCTGTTACCAATTTGCATACTGTGATAATTCAAGCTAACTCAGCCCTTCAGGACACTCCCCCACATTCCTAGACCACTGACAAACTTCTTGCACAGGCCCTGTTAGGTTTCCTAATTAGAGGGTGCATCCCCCCCCCCAATTACAACTCATTTCAGCATTTTCAGAGACTTGAAGGAATAAATTAACCCCTTCTTGGCTGGCTTCCTCTCAGTACCAACCCTTAATCCTTATGAGCCACCCGTTTATCCCTTTCTTTTGCATTTTGTTAACAAGTGCAATGCTGCCTAGATGCCCTAAGCATATCCGATCTCACCTGATTTCGGAAGCTAAGCAGGGTCAGCCCTGGTTAGGACTTGGATGGGAGACCACCAGGGAATACCAGGTGCTGTAGGTGCCTAGATTAGGAACTGGCAAACCTCTCCAGTATTCCTGCCAAGAAAACTCCATGGACATGTAGTCATGAAGAGTCGGTCATGACTATGGGCGTTTATACACGACCCCTAAGCTCCGCCGCAAATGGCTGCAAGGTCCGGACCTTAAAAATGTTTACCCACCAGCTCCGGACTTTGCAGACAATTAAGTGTGACCCCGCCCACTTTAGCGCGACCCAGAGCAGTTTTCTTGTACCTGCTTTTTGGATGTGACAAATATTTGATCTGGTGTAAGGATAGTGAGTGCGGGGCTCTCCTGGCTTCTGTTTGTTCTTTTTTTGCGCCCCGCCCCTTTAAGAGATCTGAATGCTGCCGGGAACAAAACAGAGGTAAACCTGCATTCTTTTCTTTCTTTTTTCTCCCTCCCTCAGGCAGCAAGCAACCAGGAAGTGCGGAGGGGGGTGGGGACAGAGGAAGAGCGAGGAACCCCTAAGATCTCTGGTTCGAATTTAAGTGGCCAGCGGATCTTAGGGGTCGTGTAAAAAGGCCGTATAATGACACAACACACACACAAGTGCAACACACTCTTTAGACCTAAGTGATCTAATACAACATAATTTGTTTTTTACTTAGCCACAATACTCTTAACACCATTAACTGGAAACTTCTAATGTGAATTTTTGCAAGCTCCTTCAGCAAGTTGGCCCTCTATTCCTGCTTTTCTCACCTAAATTCAGTTCTTTGATGCAGCATTCCTGCTCGCACAAGTAGTACTGCCTCAAAACAATTCTGTACCTCCAAAAATTTCACCTGAGTTTTGAGTCTGAAACAGGATTTTATAACATGTCAGCTGACAATAGTCCACTCCATTTAGGTCAAGTGATTCTTCAGGAGTGTTCAATGTCCCCCCCCCCCCTTATGATGCTCTGATGTGTGCCCGCTTTGCTCATCAAAATGGACAGCCATGTCTGTTTCAACAGAACAGCTTCAATTAAAAAGGTGGAATATAGTCTATGTCACACCTCCTCTGTGAGTTGGTCTTAGAAGAAAGATGGTCACCTGCGGCTGCCCAGATTTTGTTGAACTTTCTCATTGGCCCTGATCATTAGCCAGGCAAGCGACAACTCCAGGGAGCATGCCTGCAAAAACCACATGCTTCCCACCCCTGCTTTAAAACATTCTTCACAGAGGCTAGCTGAACATGCCTGTCTTTCCATAGACAAATCATTTCCTACATAGCTGCTCTATATTTGCATATTTCTCCATATGGAGCTATGTGATTTGCACTGCAAGGAAGAAATCCCAGACTTACTTTCCTGAGGGTAACCAGGCTGAACACAATGGGTTTAGCTATGCATAGTCTGGATTGTACAGCAATAATCCTAAACACCCTGACTAGAGAGTAGGAATCACTGAGTCCACTAAGGCATACCTAAGAATAAGATTAGCTAAGGGCCTTCTTGCATATTGAATCAGGTGTGTGATGCATAGAAACCTGCATACGCAAATCACCAGCTCTGTTTCCCACTTGTTGAGCAAGACTAATCAATTTAAATCTGAAAGTATTGCAAATAGTGTATGGTAGTAAAATTAGAGGCACAAGCACTCATGAGTTGACCTGAGGTGAGAAGGCCTGAAAAAACAGTTGTGTCCGTCCACAGCGACAAAACTGCCAAAACTAATATCACCTTCACCTGCAGCTGATGGGTTGTAAAGCTGGTGGCTCTCAGTCTCACCATCAGGACTGAGCCAACTCGGGGTGTGCCTACAAAGCCATCCAGACTTCAGACAATTTGCAGGCATCAGTGGAGGCAAAAGGCTCTGTTTGCCCAGCAGAAAATGCCTTTGAGAAGGTGATAATTGTCAGTGTTCTCCTCTTTTCTTTTCTGTTTAACATTTACTTTTCCTAAAGCGAACTAGTGATGTGGTATTGCAGTACCAGATTGAAAAGCTTTTAAAAAAACACCACCAAGCACTGTGTCTAGGATAGTAATTGCTGGTTTCAGAGGCGTAGCTAGAGTTTGCACCATCCGAGGACAAAGTCAGTTTGTGCGCGCGCACACACCCACACACCCACACACCCACACCCACACCCACACCCACACCCACACCTACTATCCGTTTACAGTGGTTCTCAACCTGTGGGTCCCTAGATGTTCCTGGACTGCAACTCCCAGAAATCCTGCCCAGCTCAGCTAGTGATGAAGACTGCTGGGAGCTGCAGTCCAGGAACATCTGGGGACCCACAGGTTGAGAACCATTGGTTTACCCTTATAACTGTATGTCTGGCCCTCCTTAGGAGGCAGTTTTTTCCAACTCTAAAAAGAGAATCAATCTTCTTAGGTTTTAGGGCAAGGGGAGTCCACCTCAGTGTTATCTCGAAGCAGGTAGGCTCACCGCTCCTGGAAGTTAGGAAAAGAGGGGGACAGGGGGTGGGATGGAGTGGGGGTTAGGAGAGCTGAATTCTGAGCAAAGGAAGCCTCAGTCAGATGGGAACTGTTTCTTGGAGCAGTTTCTCCTCCTCCTCTCTGCAGGGCTGAGGACTGGGCGCAAAAGCATTGCTTGGGCTGGTTCTCCCCCAGGCTCAGGAGCCCAAGAGCAGCAATGGGAACAGCGCCTGCCACCACAGCTACTCCAGGCACCTGTGAGTCCCTTCCTTCCTTCCCTACTGCCAGTTTTTCACCTAATCCTCACCAGTGGCTGCCATGGCCACCACTACAGCTCTTTCTTGCCCCTCTTCCTTGCCCACCCCAGCCGCACCCCTCCGCCCAGCCAGCCTTGGCTGCCCACTTGGGACAGACACCAAGGGAGAGAACACCTGAACTGAGCTGAGCCCCGGCAAAAAGCAGGAAGGAAGGAAGTGCCAGAGGAGTTGTGTTTTGGGGTGTGTGTATGCAAGGAAAGGAAGGGGAACAAGTGAGCAAAGGGAATGGAAGGTGCTCATGTGCTTCTGCTTTGTGTGGGTGCTTGTATGTGTGTGTATGGAAGGCATGTTTCCTCCTAGTAGGGTGAGTGAAGGAAGTGGGGAGGGAAAGAGGACACCCAGCCTTTCAGCCTCCAAGGGGAATTAAACAGCTCACAGGGCAGTTTCTTTTTTCCCTTCACATGCAAGAGAGTGGGAGAAATGAGTTGGCATCAATGTGGTGCCCCCAGATGCTGCTCACTCGCCCATCCCTCCATCCCAGCCACAGCGGCAGCAGTCGCGGACACCTGTCACTTTCCTCCTCCTCCCCCTCTTCTTCCAAAAGAGGCTGCCTGCCTGCTCTGGTAAGGAGCTCGTGCCATAGAACATCAATTCGGTGCCCCAAGATTGCTGCCCTCAGGGGCAAATAACCCCTTTCACCCCCCTAGTTTTACCACTGGCTGGGTTGATGGGGAGTGACACCCTCCAGAGTGCCCCTTTACCTCCTGATCTGTTGACTGCTCTGGTCAAAAAGCGGACAGACCTGATGGCAACCTAGCTGGACCATATTTAAGCTAGTTCTGCTGGCAGAACAAAGAAAGAAGATTCCCTACTAAAAAGAGACGGAATCCAGGGCAATTATCCCCTCACATGGAAAAGTTGCAAAGTCACTGTGTTTTCATTGGAAACACCTGTGCCTTAAAAAACAGGAAGAGCTCACCACAGAAGATGGCTGCTGGAACATCTGTTCTCTCCTCCCAGCTACTATGGGGATTTCAGCTGAGCTCAGAGACAATAGGTTAGCCTGGAGCAGGGAAGGGGGCAGATAAGACAATGATCCCTGCTTATCAGAAAGCCCTGGGGCTTCACTCCATGAAAGGTGGCACTGCCAAGGCCTCTTAGATCTCAGTGAGGCACTGTGGTGATGTCTGAACAGGTTAAGTGTGTGACTATATTTTTGTTTTTATTACGCAGTGCTTAGGGACAAACTTGGAATATTAAATAGATCAGTGCCGTTTTGTTGGCTTGTTTAAACAGCCATGAGGAAGGGGATCAGGCTTGGGAAATGTGCATAAAAAGGATTTAAACTTCCCTGTGCAATAAAGTCTTCCAAATGAAAATGTACTCAGGCCTCCAAAGTTGCCTTTGGCCCTGGGAAGGTCACCGTTCTCAGCACCACTGGCCATTCTCCTCCTACCACCCAAGGCAGGACTGCAATGAAAGGGCAAAGAAGTGTTCAACCTTCCCTGCATGGCATGTTCTGTTTCCCTTTGCTATTTAAATAACAAAAAAGAAAGAAAGAAAGAAAAGTCAGTCTCAAGTCAAATATATCAAGGCATTTAATGCAGGACCCAGCCCAGTGCTGAGCAGCTCAGCTCCAAAGACAAAAGGGCCTATTTAACTATTAAAAGGATTGCATTTCTTAAAGTTCCTTCAAACTTCAAACCTGCATTAATAATGCAAAGATGTGAGGGAATGCAAGGCAGGCTGCTGCCTAATTTAAGCACTTTGAGGTTCCATTGATTTCCATGAGAGAGATTTGAGAAGCAACCCAATTCCGCCTCTGGAATCGACTGGGCTAGTAGTCCAACATAAGTGGGCAGGAGAGGTCCCAGTCCTTCTTTCCCTACTGATTTGCTTCCAGCCATTTCTTTGCTTTCTCTTTCATGTCTTACCTGACATCTAGCGAGGCACATAATGCTCAGCCCAGTTGTGGCTTCTGGGTATGCTAGAAGCAACAAAATGAAACAAGGCAGAACAACATTTCCCTGCAACAAGAGGTTGCTGTCTGGAATGCAAGAGCTAGCCAGTCAGGCCACGGACTCATCCAGACCACTTCCATTAGACCAGTGGTTCTCAACCTGGGGGTCAGAACCCCTTTGGGGGGGGGTCGAATGACCATTTCACAGGGGTCGCCATGAGCCAGTGAAGAAAAAGGCACAAACAGCTTGGGTCTGGAGGAGGGGGGGGGAGGAAGGGAGGAAATGAGTTACAGCTTGATAGGTTGGAGGGGATGTCAGTCAATGGCACTGGAGGCTGTGATTGGCTGAGGGTGCCTGTAGAGCAGGCATGTCCAGACTTCAGCCCTCCTGATGTTTTGGACAACAACTCCCAGAATTCAAAGCCTGTATTTGCAGTGGCAAAGGACTGTGGGAGTTGTGGTCCAAAACATCTGGAATGCTGAAGTTTGGACATGCCTGCTGTAGAGGGAAGTTCTATATGGCACCTGCGGCAGTGGCCTGCTAAAGGGGGGGGGGGTTGTGGCCTCTTCCAAGCAGGGCAAGGGGTCACCACAACATGAGTAACTGTATTAAAGGGTCGCAGCATTAGGAAGGTTGAGAACCACTGCGTTAGAGTTACTCACCCTATTGTCTTCACTTACATTCTTTGGTGACTGAAATTCAAGGTAAGTTTGGGTGCAGACTTTTCGTAAGAGTGCAAGCTATTAGAGGCAGGAGTAACGGAGTTGCTGAGTAACATCAGACTGCCAGAGCACATGCCTTTCCCACCTCCCTCTAAGGGTTGGACTGCAGAGCCAGAGGCGTGGAGTTTAATTCCCTGCTGGGCCTCCTGGAAGGATTGCCAGCCTGTAGAGCTTTGGGAAAGCTGCACAGCTCCTGGTGCCCTACTGAAGATGGGAATGGTGAACAATTTCTAACCAAGGAAACCCTGGAAAGGGCCACCTCAAGTAAGCATTTTTAACATTCCATTTGGCAGTTAGAGAAGAGAGAGAGAGAGAGAGAGAGAGAGAGAGAGAGAGAGAGAGAGAAGGAGGGAGGGAGGGAGGGAAGGAAGGAAGGAGAGAGGGGGAGAGAGACAGAGAGGGAGGGAGGGAGAGACAGACAGACAGAGAGGGAGGGAGAGAGAAAGGAAGAGAGAAAGATGGCTCTAATCAAAAGTGAATATTAGCAACTTCTGCAGGAGGTAAGAAGGGCAGGATAGCTTCATTCTAGCTTTGGAAGTGGGAATACTGCTCACTGTTCTGAAGATCACCCCCAGGCTTATGTCCATTAAATAAGCCTTTCCCTTCCTGGTGCCTTCCGGATGCATTAAGACTACAACTCTCATCACCTGGGAATTGAGTAGTAAATGGTTCTTTTACTTGTGGGATCAAAACATTTTGCTACTTCTCAGACTGAAGAAAGTGGCTTGGAAGAGCAGCAAAACATTTTGATGCCAAGGGAAAGGAACTCCAGTCACCATGACTCAACTCCCAGATAGCCTCACCTGGGTGACCGAGAATCTCCACAGGCAACACCAGGGCCATATAGATGGTGGGACGTGAAGTCATAAATGTATAGAGGGAAAGCTGCTAGAGACCCATTTCCTTAACCTGATGTCCATAATGCTCAAAACAGAAGAGGAAACCAGCGATCTCCCTGTGGAGAAGAAGCTAGGACAACTTAGGGTGATTATACACGAACCCTAAACTCCGGGGCAAATGGCTCCCAGCTCCGGAGCTTAAAAATGTTTACCCACCAGCTCCGGAGTTAACAGGAAATTAAGTGCGACCACGCCCACTTTAGCACGTCCCAGCACACCTTTCACGTACCTGCTCTTTGGAGGTGAAAATTATTTGATCCGGTGTAATGATAGTGAGTGCGGGGCTCTCCTTGCTTCTGTTTGTTGTTTTTTGGCTCCCGCCCCTTTAAAAGCTACTTTTACAGAGACGAGAGGCAGAATGGAGGTGAGAGGCATGCTTTTCTTTCTCTTTTTCTCCCTCCCCTCATGCAGCCAGCAGCCAGGAAGTGCGGAGGGGGTGGGAACGCAGGAAGAGCGACGAACCCCTAAGATCCCTGGTCCAAATTTAAGTGGCCAGCGGATCTTAGGGGTCGTGTAAAAAGGCCCTAAAACCTTCTGGATTCCATTGGACCAGCATGGAGTCACACCAGGGAAACAAGAGCTATGCATTCTTTGCTAGGTGACAGGTGTTTAAAAACCCCGGATTGACCTCATTTCTACTCTAATGTCATGTTGCATGTGACACCCCAGCAGTACACACCTGCTATCTGGCAAAAACTGCATTGGCACTTCACAGCACGAGTGAGTTATGACTGCAGCAGAGCTTTAGAGAGAATTGTGCCCAAATTTGGGTGCCTTTTGAACACTTTTGTATTGTCACGGGGAAAAAATGAAGAGAGAAATAAACACACTGCTTTGGAATACAAGGCAATTTTAGAAATACTGGTGCTGTTAAAATGTTATTTTGGTGCCTGAAGTAAGCAAGAAAAGGGTTCTGTGAAACTCCCAAGTGAGCTCATTGTTTTGTGACACCCCTCTTAATAAAATGTCTCTGTTCCTATTTAACTAGGAAGAATATTTTGGTATTTGTATTAAAAGAGTGTAGTGAGCTAATGCTGGCTGAGTCTACGGCTATTAAAATGGAAGAGCAACTCCCTGGAAACTCATTATTAGATAAAAATAGAAAAATACATTTATTGCTTCAGAAAATCTATGCAGGGCTTCAGCCGGGCTTTCCTTTCGTGCCATTCTGCTGAGCCATTATCCTCTAGCTGTGAGGAGAAACGAGGAGGCGGTGACCCCAGAGAGAGCCGGAAGCATAGCAATCTACATGTCATTCTAAAAAAAGACATGAAAGGGAAGCACACCCAAGCTACCTGCCTCCTGTCCCCCTCCCACTAGTTTGGGACGGGGGGTGGGGGCAACAATATGAAAGCCCTCCCCCACATCTGTCATGAGGTTCCTGTTGCCAAGGGCAAAGGGGCTCCCTCTGGCTCTTCGGAAACTTAAGGGGAGGGAGAAAGAGGACATTACAGGAAGTGTCTGTCACTGAATGATGACACCATCTCACTTACAAAGGGAGCACACACTAACAGGATTCCAGCCGGTCTTTGTTTAGTGTTTATTTCTCATGAAGGCTCAGAAAGCCACATAGGCAGTTACTTAACATCCGTTTTGTCTCTGTTATGTGTTGCACTTAAGAGTGGTACAAAAAAAATGTTACTTCACGTCCGTCACGTAACTACTGAAATTTGTCTCAACCGCACCCCCGGAATGGGTGCTAAGCATGACAATACCGTATCTGGTGCTGGGGTAGGGTTTTCCCTTGTCACTCTTTCTTCCTGCTTTCTGTTCCGAGACCAGACACTGTGTAGTAACAACTGTCACACAACAAAACATTTGTTTCTCTCAGAAAACTGTGTCTGTGGTTGTTGTTTTTTGACTTTTCAGAAGCGAAATATTGAAAAAGAATTTATTAAGCCCCCCCCCAAAAAAAAAGAAAAAGAAAAAAAGGAAGCTAGACAAATTCAGTGTTTGTCATGGTACAAGACCATGATGTAACACTTGTTGGGAGACACGTTATCATGACCATAGGAACACTGAAACAGGGACAAAACCACGTGATCGCGACCAGCGCTGTCACAGTACAAAACTAGTCACGGAACAAAGAAGGTTGTGAAGTAACTGCCATAGTAGCTTAAGATCTTGCTAAAGGAAGAGCAGAGCGAAAAGAGAAGAGGCATTCTTGAATCCTGGGTGTCCTGCATTTCATGGGAATATAGAAAGTTACCTTAAAATGAGTCGGGACACTGGTCCACGTAGCTCAATAATTGCCAACAACAGTGGAGATTAATCATGACTTCCTGAGGAAAAGCTTCTAGCCCTCCTTGGAGATCCCTTGCATGACCTGCTGGCTTCCCATCCAAGTACTGACCAGGCCAGATCCTTATTAGTTTTTGTATTCAGATGAGACCAGATGTATCCAGGGTGGAACAACCAAGAATATATTTCATGCATGTGACCCTTATGGGTGGATGGAACAGATGGTACAACAAGGAAAATATCTGCCTCCTGAAATACATCCTCTAAAAGCTCAGGAGACTGAACAAGCACAAAAGAGGACTTCATTACAGATCTACTCATTTGTCCTTTTATTTAAAACCTTTCTTTCCTGGCTTTCTTCCCCCCAAAAGGCCTTTACCTATCTTTCTCAAAACAAGCGCTGCCAGCCCAGGATAGCAGCTCCTCTCCTGTCTCAAAAGCGGGCTAGTAAAGGCATTTAAATACCAAACAGGACAGTAATCCACATTCTCCGTCTCCCTGTCCCACTCTCGCCAGCTCTCCCAAATCTAATTTGCTTTAATTTCGTTTTGGGAAAACTTAATTGAAGAGTGAGACCTGGCGTCTTAGTGCAGATGGCAAGTGTTAGGGAGATCTTATTACCTGCAACAATTGAATTGCCTCTGCCTGCTGTGGTTATAATTGGCCTGCTTTGCCTTCAAGTAAAAACATTATGGCAGGCTGTGGATGATGACTGGCCTAGGAAAATAGCGGACTTGTATATTCCTGGTTTAGTTTCTATGGGAGGAGGAGGAGGAGGAGGAGGAGGAGGAAGAAGAAGAAGAAGAAGAAGAAGAAGAGCACAGCTTGTAAAAGTTACATTTTCAAGACAACAGCTCTCAAAATCTGTCACCTGTGTGGCCGACAGCTATTCTTGCCAGTAGATCTGGAATATTCTAAACCTGTAAAATAACTTTTCCAAGCTCTGACAAACAACCACTAATGCTATAGCCTATTTACTAGGAAATGGGGTGCTGTATATGTTTCAAATGGATGTTCTTCCTCAGGTCTATAAAACAATTCACTCTGGATAAAATTTATCATATTGGCTAAAATCCTATTGCTTTTTGTAGTAAATTGCCCTAGAGTAGGCCCATTGAATTAATGGAGATTTGGTGAATCAACTCCTCCAAAGGTCCCATTGATTCAAATGGGCCTCATGGTTTACTATGCTAACTAAACCTCGATTGATTCAATGAGTCTGGAGATGGTTTAGCTTGAAAGCACTTCTACTTGTATACATTTTAAAGGCTTCAGACCTGCTTGTGGGATTTGGGGAGTTGTGGTCCAAACAAGGGACTCTTCCCAACTCTACAAAGTACTTTATCTGTGGTATATAGTCTCATAAATAAGTACAATCCGTATGTAGAAACCCCTTTTTTCATTCCAATCCCCAAAGAAGGACTTTTCCGGAAATGGTTATTATTTTATAATACATCTGAGTATTACAACTTGGACAAATATATACTCCCAGCTGGGTAATTTTGAATGCTATTGACATTGACTTTTCCCATCTATGGATCCCAGTGACCAATAAGGATGAACGTCTATTGATGTCCTACTGATAAGTTCGCTACCATCAGAATAATTGAGACACACACACATTTTATGGGGAAAATTCAAGGCCACAACTTTATTGATCACAGTGCAGTTATTCTGGCCAGGCATTGGGTGGGATCCAACCTTTGAGGGACCTGACTGCCCCTCGATGCCAATCACTGTCTCCCAGTGAGACACCACTGGTGGGACTCCCAGCTACCACTTGGAAGTAAGCCACTTCGTGGTACTGCTACCGTCTGGGGTGGAGGAAATGTTGTTGACCTATGAACTGTGGCACTTCCTTCCCTGCCCTGCTCATCCATTTACCTCTTCCTAGGAGTCTCCAGACTCCACCTGCTACCTGTGTGCTGACGGAACATTCACAAAAGTTGTGACATACAAAACATAAACATAATCCACTAACAACAGAGGGAGGGAGGTAAATGTGTATTCAGTGAGACTGAGGCTCCAAGCCCCAGCTCGCCTCTTTTAAAACCCATGGCCAGCGCACCGGATGGACTTCATCAACATCCAGGTCTGCCAACTACAGCACCCGCCCATGCTTACCTGCAGGCCAATCTCTTTTCATTTCTTGATGCAGTGCCTTTTCTTCTTTGTGGACCCGGACACATGGCCGTTACCATCTTCTGCCGGCCAGCTGATGGATCTGTGTTGTGCCCTCATGAACACGGAACCCTGGTCAGTCAGGGTCTCATCCTTCTGGGCATAATAGGCAACAAATATCTCCAACTAATCGCAAAACTCAGGTTATCCAGATTGGAGAACTGACTGGAGAAGTTATTTTCCTGTTTTCATCAAAGAGCATGATGGTTCCTCCTCTGGTTTCATGGTCAAAAGCTGACTTGACTGGCACTTGGATCTTTTCTTCAGCAGTATTTATTTATTAATTTTTGAGTATTTTTACCCTGCCTTTGTCCTTGGAAAAGGACCCAAGGCGGCTTATAGTAAGGAAAGACTATACAGTCCATTACAATTAAGACACAATCAGTTTAAGAAACATTGAATTGAAGGGTATCTTACAGGATTAGAAGGCAACATGAAAACTAACAACTGAATAACATAGTGTCAATGCAATTACACAAGGAGAGATATAAACACAAAGTTATAAGTGCTTATAAACACAGACTCTGTGTAGCCATGTATGGTAGATTCATAAAAAATACAGTAGCTAGTCCGTCATTCAGGGAAAGGTTGCCTGAAGAGAAAGGTCTCTGCTTGTTTCTGGAAAGACAGCAGAAATGGGGCAGTTCTGGCCTCCAGTGGGAGGGAGTTCCAGAGTCTGGCAACAGCAGTAGTCCAGAAGCCCCTTTCATGTGTTCTCACAAGGCATAACTGTGATGGAGGCAGGATGGAGAGAAAGGGCTCTCCTGATGATCTTAGCTCTTGAGTCAGTTCATACTATGAGATTCAATCTTTGAGTTAGCTTGGACCCAAGTCGTACAGTGCTTTGTAGGTTAAGGTCAACACTTTGAATTATGCACAATAGCTGATTAGCAGCCAGCGAAGCTGCTTCAGTAGGGATGTAATGTGGTCTCTGTACCCTGCCCCAATCAGCAACCTGGCTGCTGCATTTTGGACCCATTGATGTTCCCTGAGACTTTTAATCAAAAGTCCCACATAGAGTGCATTACAGTAGTCCAATTGGGACTAGGGCATGAATATCTGTGGCCAGAGCAGGTTTCTCCAGGAATAGGTATAACTGGCATACTAGCTTTAATTGTGCAAATGCACTCCTGGTCGCAGCTGTGACCTGGGCATCTAGGCTCAAGGATGAATCCAGGAGCAGCCCCAAGCTACATACCTCTTTGTTTTCAATTGGAGGTTGCTCCCATCAAGTGTAGGTTGCATTCCTATCTCTTGTTCTCCGTTTCAACCAACCAGCAGCACCTCTTTCTTGTCTGGGTTCACTTTCAATTTGTGCATCCTCATCCAATTCATTATTGAATGTAAACACATGTGTAAAGTCAATATAACAGCTCCCTTAGAATCCGGAGGTGACGAAAGGTGTAGTTGGGTGTCATCAGCATACTGGTGACACTTAACCCCCAAACTTCTGATAATCTTCCCCAGAGGTTTCATATAGATGTTAAATAACATAGGAGACAGAACAGAACCCTGGGGGACTCCACAGGTCAGCGGCCATGGTGTCGAACATGAATCACCTAACACTACTTTCTGTGTTCTTTCCTGCAGGAAGGACCGGAGCCACTTTAATGCAGTGCCCCCAATTCCCATTTGAGAGAGAAGGGCCAGGAGGATGTGGGGTTGACAGTGTCAAAAGCAGCTGAGAGGTCTAGTAAAACCAAAAGGGACACAGATCCCCTATCCATTTCCCTGGATGAGTTATCGACCAGTAGTGGTGGTGGTGGAAAAGCAGACTTCATCACTCATGGGGTTCAGGGCAGTCTGCCTAGAACTCTTTTCTACTCCAAAATCATTCTTCTGCCTCTAAGCATTTACCACGTGAGGTCACTGCTTCTTGTTACTTAATGATGCCTCTGCTACTGTAGGTTTCAACATTTACACTCTAGGATTTGAGAAACAGGGAGTGACTACATTGCAATTTACACCATGGTTTGTGCTGGAACTGCCATGGTTAAAATCAAAGTATTTACTGGTAACTACCTGATGTAAAGGTAAGCAGAGGGAAGCCTGTTCTTTTCCCCATGAATGTTTTTAAAACTTCAGTTGGGAGGAGGTGATTTATTCTGCACAGATTTGGCTGCTGTCTCTTTTTAAAAAAACTTAACAGGTATCGTCACATCTATAGTTCTCCCTATGTCATCGCATTTATAGTCTAGTTGAATAAGGAAGGCAGGCAAAAGAGAAAAATGAGGAAAAGTCATTCTTGAAATAAAACAATCAAAGACAGATTCACTGTAAGAGGAACATCATTTTTGGCACTTGACAAACATAGATAAACCACTTAGACGTAGCATGCGAGGCAGAAGTGTGAACCCACATTATTCTCCATAGTCAAAATTAGGCACCGATTTCATTTTTCAAAGGGCAGTATGCTCTGCAGAACTCCTGATCTCATGTCATGACTTGGTTTCTAACACCCAAGAATAATTGCAGAGTACTATTCGCATTCTTAACTGTCCTCATTACAAGATCAAACAACAGCAAACTTGCTCATTAATTAATCTTCAAACCACTTTGTAACTTCAAATATAATTATGGGGCTAAGTAATCTGCAAGGATGTAATTACTCTGAAGCCGTATTTGTCAGGCATGATCCAGCAGGCCCTGAAGGTCAAGGCTGACCGCTTGGTCACTAGCCAAAGGGCTTGTCTGAATTTTGGCCACCTTTCCCTTTTTGCATAGGAAAAGTTGAAACAGATGCTCCAGCCAGTTATTACAGGGGTATTTTCTTTGACCAACATATGCCTTTGGTTTTTTTACTAGTTTTTGGTAAGTTTAAATATTTGACCCACATTCTGGCTGGATTATCTGCTACAAATGCCTCTAGTTTACAAGTGCTCCTCTCTTGTTGATTGTGTTTGGTTTAAGATCCTTCCCACTCCATTATTTACAAAATGACTCTATTATAGCTCCTCAACCTGCAAAGAAGCTTTGGTTCCCCTCCATTCCCCTCTGCCTCTCATTCTTATGAAGGACAGAACTAATACATTTGCTAATGCCGGTCCTCACAGCTTAACTATGTCCACTGCAAAACAGGCCCAATAATATCACTAGGAAAAGGCATTTATTTGCTCCATTGATTTATTGGCACGTTAGTGGTCAAGGTTACCAGATCTCTAATGTTAGGCTTTGGACGAACTTTGTAATAACTTTAGCTGGGTTCTTCATATGTTTACATATCATGCAAAGAGTCCCCCCCTCATAGAGATTCCATATGAAGAGAGTTCTGAAAGATATATTTTAAAATTAAGTAGCAGTACTGTGCAGCAAATTCAGATAAATCCCGTATTCATGCACAAACTGATGTGCATCTAACTAATTTGTATGAAATTTGGAGAAACAGGAATGTTCAGATATGTTTCCTGTGCCAGCTGATCCAGATCCAGATCACAAATTGATGTGGATGAGACACAGGTCACATTGGCTGCAAAGACTGGAGACACCCCCCCCCCCCAGTGCACCAACCCCTGAAGCTAGTCTTCTGACACTGGGCAGGTTTACTCACCTCTTGAAGGTCTTTCAAGTTCATCAATGTCTAAGTGGTAAGGCTACGACTTTTGTCTTACAATGCATTGGTTTCAAATCTACAAATCTGTTCGGAAGCGGGATACCCATTAGATGCAACCCAATAGTAAAGCACAGCTCGATTAGGCCACCTGAATCAGCGGGGATCTGGTGAGTCCACTTGATAAGTTCCATTGATTCAAAAGGATCATTCTAGCTGTGGTTTGTTACTGGATTATAGCCATTGAGTTGGATGGGGACACAAATTCCTCCATATTCGATCTGGATATATTTCGAAAGTCCCAAATTGACCTCCAAAATCAGACCAAGGAATCTGTGCATGGCCATAGGAAATCTCAAACATAACCTTGGTCAGAAAGACCCACAATAACCACTTAGCCACACTTCCATGATGGTCTTAGTGTAGACAAAGTCCAAGAGGGTCAAATGTGCTGATAGCTAGGGAAAACCTTTCTGACCCATACCTTCCCAATATAGATCCTTGTTGTGAGCTGAGTGTTAGTTGGTCCGGTGTCAAGCCCAGTAACTGGTGTGGGTCTGGTTAATATAAGACACTGTGTTATTAATGAGGAACTGTTTAAATGACATTTTATTAAAGCACCTGATTACGTCAGCCAATACTATAACAAGAACATTGATCATCTTATTGTATTACAATAACCTTTTTTTGTTTTTGTTTTTAAACCATAAAACTTGGTGTCTGACTCCCTCTTTAATATAAGCGTCCAGTAACCTGAGGCGGTGGTGGCAGTGTGGGCATTTTGGCATCGTCACAGGGAGCCCTGTCCTTTCACACTGTTAGTGCCATTGTGGTTCAGAAGAAGAGACTATGATGTGGACCCTTTAGCACTGCACCCACTCTTTGAATGGGTACCTGCTAGCAGTTTAAAAGAATTCTTTAAGGAGGTCCAATTTGTTTGATTTGCAGGGAACATATTATTTTCCTTCAACCCAAAAGCATGATGGCGATGGTGATGATGGTGGTGCTGATTAGGAATGGGCAATTTTTTTCAGAACCGACCCACGCGAGCCCAGGTGGTGTTTGGACACCTCCAACACACAAGCAGCCAATCACTAACTTTGGTCTGGGCTGGCACAGGGTTAAACTCCAACGAGGAAGCAGGCTGCAATGTCATCTTTCCTTCTCCATGGTGCTGGCCAATCAGACAGGGAGGTGGGATGATGCCTGTCCCAGCACAGCTCCTGATTGGCCAGCACCATGGAGAAGCAAAGATGACATCGCAGCCTGCTTCCTTGTTGGAGCTCAGCTCCAAGCGGGCACAGACCAAGGTAAGAGATTGGCTGCTTGTGTGTCGGAGGCTTCTGAACACCCCCTGGGCCCGTGTGGCCGGTTCTGAAAGGAATTGCCCATCCCTGGTGGTGATGTAATCTAACAAGGGAGCTGTATTGAGCAGAGCAGAAGTACAAAATGCTGTATGAACTACACTCAAAAGAAAGATACTCACAGCAACCTTTAAAGAACCAATTAACCACCAGACCATAATGTTAATCTGCCTTGCAGATTGTGTTTCCCTGGAGGAAAGAACACAGCATGAAACCCACTCGTGGGAGCTGCTGTTGTTTTGGCTCATTCCTGGCAGCTTCTTTCTGGGTGGAAAACCAAGGCAACAGATTGTAGGACAACACATTTGGACCCATGCCGTAAGCTCTTTTTCATCTATCAATATTTGAATCTGTAAAGTGTGACAGAATGACAACACTTGTAGACAACAGTCACGGAGGTTTTGAGCTGGCAACCCAGAGAGAAAACTCTGCAAAAGGCGAGTCGCTACGTATAGGTGTTGGCTGGGGACACTGCAGTCTGAGGCCATGATGGCCCCTGGTCTTCCGCTGGTGAGAGGGAGCTGGACTCTGCTGGTTGTGTGCTGCACTCTGCTGCTGTACTGCAGCTATAACTGTGCTCTTGACCTGGGGTTCAATCCCAGGCAGCCAGCTTATGGTTGACTCAGCTGTCTATCCTTCTGAGGTTGATAAAATGAGCACCCAGCACAAATAAATTGTAAACCACCCAGAGAGTGCTTTAAGCATTCTATTTTTTTAGATTTTTTTAATATTTATTATTTTATTGTGTTTTGCATTTTAAATTGTCCAGAGTCCCATCTGGGGAGATGGGTGGTGATAAATCTAAATAAATAAATAAATAAATAAGCAGAACACTTTGCTCTTTGATCTACTTCATTCATTCATTCTTTCTTTCTATCTTTCTTTCATTAAAAATATTTATATCCTGCCTTTCTCTCCAAAAGAACCCAAGTTCAACTATATTTGGTTAACATTCTCAGCACCCCCCCCAGACCCTGGGGGTGGGGGTGGAATACGGGGAATCTGGGGAAATGACATCCCAAAACAATGTCTCCAATCTGTGATACAGATGCATTATTTATTAATTGCTACTACGTGGGTAAATTATTCAACATGATAGAATGTTATAGGTTTAGGTTTGTATTTCAGGCATCATGTAAATTAGCTTAAGACTTGGCCTGGAAGCAGGGATTAATTTAGCCTCCTTTCAAATGGTCATTCTATTGACCAGAATGTAGCTGGCCACTTTCCCTGCTTAAAATGGAAGGGGTGTCGAAGGGATGGTTGCACATGAAAAGGGGCTCTTTGTTCATGTGCATTCTGACCTGGGTAGACCCAACAGCTTTCTTCACGCAAGAAGAGAGGGGGATCAGCTCGTGAGCACAGAGAGAACTCCTGGTTCCCTGAGCTCCTTGCCCTCCGAAGATGCCGGCCACAGTGTCTGGTGAAACGTTAGAAAGAAAAACTTCCAGAATACAGCCAAACAGCCCGAAAAACTCACAGCAACAATCAGATCCCGGCCGTGAAAGCCTTTGAGAATACGCTCAGAGATTCTTTCATGAGGGCTTATTTTGAAACACCTTTGACTGGGGGTGGGGGTGGGCCAAGTAAACTATAAAAGAGAGGAAAAAACAATCCCTTGCAAATGCTTATTTTTCTGGTTTCTTCCAACGTTGTGTTGCCTACCATCTGGGGATCTGTCAACATATGGTACGGCTATTAGCCAGGCTTAACAGCTGCCTTGTGTGCTCACCTTCTCAATGATTAAAAAAAGAGGCAACCATATCCAGTAGATGACCTGATGCGGCCCTTTTAGTCATGGCAGCAGCACAAATGATGGCACAGGCCACACTTGGCTTGCCTGTCAAAACCTTACCTACAGCTTTGGCATAAAGGGGCCTCCGCAAGACAAGTACAGACCAACTCAAAACCTCCTCCTTTGAGACCATGCATTGAACGGGGCTGAGGAACAATGAGTTCTGGGCTTTCATGAGAGGGGAAGCACGATGAGGTACAGAATCTCATGCGTTCCTAAAACTACAATGGCTAAGTTTCCTATATTAAATACAATGGCAGGGAAATATGAAACAGCCTAATAAATTATTGCTTGCCCTTTCACTGTTGGCTGGCAAAGTCCAGCTCCGGCCTTTTACAGCTTGCTAGCTACCATCTGGAATGGGTTTTCGGTTTGCCTCTCCTGGGCAGCACCAATGCCGTGCCCTTGTGTAACACACCTGCAACGGGAAGGAACACTCACTGGCCCCCAACAGACATGGAGTCCGTGTCATAAGCCTGGGAGACATCACTGCTTCTGCCTGTTCGCCAGTTTTCCTAAGCAGACCATGTTTGGCTTCCAAGCTTTCAAGTCATACAAGAAGATCACTGACATTCAAAATGGAAGAAGAATTTGCAGGAGGCCTGAGACTTTCATTATAATGGAGAAAATATTTTTACCAACTTAAACTTGTTGTATTTTTTTAAAAAACTTTCAGACCACAAAATTAGATTAAATTAATGGTAAGCTGGGATTCAGGATCTTTAGTTTTAAATGGCAAGCAGGGGCTAGATCAGTGTTTCTCAACCTGTGGGTCCCCAGATATTCCTGGACTGCAACTCCCAGAAGTCTTCATCACTAGCTGAGCTGGTCAGGATTTCTGGGAGTTGCAGTCCCACAGGTTGAGAACCACTGGGTTAGATAATGATAATGAACAGGTGTGAAGGCATGGGTGTGTTTAAGAAATCAGGAGGAGGCTGCGATGCCCAGAAGTTCAGTAGTAGTAGGGAACAAGGCTCCATCACCCAACATTCCCCGGGTGATCTTTGGTGGCCCCTCTCCTAAGAGGCACTATAAAGATGCAAACCACCAGGCTCTGCCTCCACTATCAGACAATCTATCCCTGATAGCTAAACCAGCTCTATAGCTGGAGACTATAGCAGGAGAACATTAAGAAATATCATTGCAAATCAAAGAGCTCATCCTTTAAATCCCAGTATATAATTTTTTCCCAGGGACATCTGTCTCATGAAATGTGATTTCCCCTAACTAACTACTATGTGCTTGCTTTGTACTTGCCACACATGTGCAAACTTTTGAAAACTAGATCCATTAATAAAAAACAAAGATTCCACAGAGATACAGTAAACCCTGTAGCCTCAGGGTTTACCATTATCTATAGAGATGGGCATGAAATGCTAAAATAGCATTTCGTTTCGTTTTTCATTTCATTCCATTTCATTTGAAATGATTTTTTAAAAATCATTTTTATTTTGTTTTTTATTTTTTTTTTTCATTTTTCTTTTCAGTGTACTCTCTCTCTGTGCCTGTGGTGCTTGTGTAACTTTTCCCACACCAATCGGGTGGGGGGAAACCAGGGATTTTAAACCTCTTTTTTTTTTTTCTTCTTTTCTTTTCTTTTTTGCTGTCCCAAGTGCCGATCAGCTACAGCATGGGCTTGGGATTGCAAAAAAAAAAAAAAAAAAAAGTTTTAAAATCCCGCCTTTTCCCCACCCGATAGGCACAGAGGAAAGGCTGGATTTTTAAACTTATTTTTGCTACCCCAATGCATTGCTTCAATACATTCCTATGAGAAAACGAAAAACAGAATGGAACAGAACAAAAATTTTCATTTTATTTCATTTTGTTTTTCTTTGATGGGTCAATTTTAAAATCCCACCTTTCCCCCCACCCGATAGGCACAGAGGAAAGGCTGGATTTTTAAACTTATTTTTGCTACCCCAATGCATTGCTTCAATACATTCCTATGAGAAAACGAAAAACAGAATGGAACAGAACAAAAATTTCCATTTTATTTCGTTTCGTTTTTCTTTGATGGGTCATTTTGTTTTTTGTTTTGTTACGTAACAAAACAAAAAATGAATAACAAAACAAAAAATATTCATTTCGTGCCCATCTCTAGTTATCCAACATCCCAAACAGACAAAACCTGTCAAAGGTCCAAAGGCGTCCACACAGACCAATTCTTCACTGGATATGTTGCAGTCTTACTTAAGGACAGGCTGATTAGTCATCACCTTGGATGGAGTTCTGCTGAGATGTATGGATCTCTAGGTCCATTTCTGAAGGCTCCTGGGGTCACAGTCCTTCCAAAGAGGAACACTAGGTGGATCACCTGTAAGCTGTCACTGGTTACAAGTGACAAGCTGTTGCACATCATTCTTTTTCATGGTGACTAAGGCATAACTGAGATACCTAGTCTGGAGGAATGGATACACTGACTGCCTAGAGCAGGCATGCCCAAACTTTGGCCCTCCTGATGTTTTGGACCACAACTCCCAGAATTCTAAGTTTAGCTTGCCAATGACAAAGGACTGTGGGAGTTGTGGTCCAAAACATCTGGAGGGCCGAAGTTTGGGCATGCCTGGCCTAGAGCTCTGGAGAACAGGGTTTTAATCCACACTCAACCATGGAAATGGAACTGGTAAAGCTACTCCTTACCTCCCATGCCCAGTTCTGACTTGACAACACATAACCAGAAGAAGGAGAAGACATGATTGTCACTTAACAGGATCACTCATTGTTTGACTCACAGCATGAAGACTTTTTAAAGTGACATTTGTAGCTATGGAACTGACCACACTACATGGTGGCCAGGAAATATCACATGGTTCAACCACAGGCCTGCACTGTGTCTCATGCTCTTCAGGGACTGTTGGTGAAGGGACAAGGGGCACTTTTGCACAACCCCTAAAATCCGAGGCAAAGGGCTCCCAGATCCGGAGCTTAAAATTGTTTTCCCACCAGCTCTGGATTTTTTAAAACATTAAGTACGACCACGCCCACCTAAGTGCGTCCCAGCACATTTTCCAAGTACCTGGTCTCCGAAGGTGGAAAATTTCTGATGCCGATGTAAAGCAGTGAGTGCCGGGCTCTCCTCGCCTTGTGTTTGTTTGTGGGGTTTTTTTGCCCCACCCCACCACTTTAAGAGACTGGAAGAGATTGGAATGCTTCCTGGGGCAGCTCCCGATGGCAGAGTGGAGGTGAGCCTGCATTCTTTTCTCCCTCCCCTCATGCAGACAGGAGCAAGGGAGTGCGGAGGGGTGGGAACACAGGAAGAGCGACAAATGCCCAAGATCTCTGGTCCATATTTAAGTTGCCAGCAGATCTTAGGGGTCGTTTAAAAGTGCCCAAGGAGATGAACAGAAGAGTCCATCTCCAAAAATTCCTTCCCACATCAATTGTTTGGCTGCTAGGAGGCACAATAAGGCTCCCTCATTTTGTATAAGAAAGGTTTCAAGATTGAAACCATAGAAGGGGAAGTGATCTTTCAGGTTCCTGAGATGGAGCTTGCATGTTATAGACCCCTTGTTCTCAAACTTGGGGTCCCCAGATGTTCCTGGATTGCAGCTCCCAGGAGCCTTCACTAACTGTGAAGGCAAGGATTTCTGGAAGTTGCAGAATATATATTATATGTTATACACATATATGCACACACACACACACACACATGTAGACTCATAGAATAATGAAGTTGGAAAGGGCCTATAAGACAATTGACTCCAACATCACCACTCCCCGTGTGTGTATATATATGTGTGTGTGAGAGAGTGAATGAATGAGTGAGTTGGATTACATATTATAGCTGGATTGGATTACACATATATAGCTGCCCCGGGAAACATTCCAATCTCTTCCAGTCTCTTAAAGGGGCGGGGGTCAACCCCCACAAACAAACACATTATATAAGAAGTTGGATTACATATTAAATTGTCTTTGAGTTGTTTTAAAAAGCAGCATTATTAATATATATAATCAGCTACGATATTAAATCAATGGTACACTTGCTGTTCTCCTGCATTTCTATGAACCAAAAATAATAGTGCTGCTATATGAAAATCTTATTAGAATCTTATTAACTTTGCCACCCACTGTTATGCAAAAGGTAGATTTGTTTGGTGCAATTTGTTTCCAAAATCTCTTTTTGTCAACAAAAATTGCAATGGCAATCATTAAGGGTTGGGGGAATGGCACCCCCGCCCCAATTCCCTGCCATTTTCTTTTATTTATAAAAAAGGAAAGGGAAAAAATGAAAGAATAAAAAAACACACACAAAGAAATAGTTCCTCAGCCAAGAAATTTCTTGTTTTCTCTTTCATCACAGTGTTCATTTCTGGAACCAATTTTTAGGAAGAGGCTTATTGTTTAAAGTGCATTAGACACTTAACAACAACTCACACCAGTGCTTTATCTATGCAGCTGCATAGAGGGTTGTTCTTGTTGTTTTGTTTTGGTTTTGTACAGAGGACAGCACTCGATCGGAACAGTTGCTGCCCTCCTTTTTGACAGGCTGCCCAGTCAAAGCTGATTCGAAGAAGCCCAAGGAGGACGAGCAGGAGAAGCAGAAACATTGGGTTTGGCTGCCACAGCCTCAGGATAGCAGACACTCCCCATAGGCACCCCAGGTCTCCTGGGCCCAGTCCTTCCCTGCTGAATTCCTGGTGAGGAACAGGAATTCTGTTCAAACCTTTGGTCATTTATTTATTTATTCATTTATTTATTTATTTATTTATTTAGCTTCTAGGCTGCCCATCTGGGAGTCCTGCCACTCTGGGTGGTTTACATTAGCAATACAGTAGGACCCCCATATCCACTAATTCATTAAAGCCTCTTCCGAAGCAGATCCAAGCGTTTCATAAAATCAACTTGTTGTTGAGTTTTTGGAAACCACCCTTGCAACCTTTGGAACAATACAGTTTTAGTCTTTCATCTGAAGCTCTATGGAAACAGAGCTCAGCCAATGTCCCCAGGCCCATTTGTGATGGTCCAGCAGAGAAGGTATCCAACTCTTCCCTTTGTATCCCTTCGAACCCAGGGCAAGAAAGGTCAGGATTCAAATTCCACCTTTGAAATGATGTTATGAGGCAAATCCAATAGCCTGTGGTTTCCAAACAGTAATTTGGGAAATTGGGAAAAGGAAACAGCTGAATTGTGCAATAATTAAACAAACATTAATGGACCAGAGAAGGTATATCATCGGAAAGAAAGTATTTTCTAATGTCATTGAAACTACAATTCATGGAATGAATGATCTCAAAAATAGACTACTGTTAATGCTCTTTATGTAGAGCTACCCTTGAAAACCAGGTGCTGGCTATGATCTATGATCTCTGAAATAACACATCAGACCAGCAAAAAAAAAAAGAGGCAATATTAGGATCAGCATAATACTGTACTACACTGATATTTAACTGATACTTGGGTTTTTGTGTACAACTTTTTCTCTGTTGCATAATACCAGTCCAAAACTGTGATTTGTATTTGTCGTCGTCGTCGTCGTCGTCATCATCATCATCATCATCATCATCACCATCATCATCATCATCATCATCATCATCATCAAGCTGCAGAGCTGTAAGGGACCCTATGGAACGATCAGACTTCCACTCATACCTGTTTCATATGACGAGCAGGTGTATGAATGCAGCCAAAAGAAATTGTTAAAATGTCAGTTGTCAGCTATGAGGGAACCCATGCAAGTCCTCATATGCCTTAGGGTTAGAAACGGATTTATGTCTTTGGAATGTTTTGTCTCAAAAGATGTTGTCAGAGTCATGAGATCTCTCCAGCATAAATGTAAAAGTCAAATAGTATGCACTTGAAAACTTGAGGATGTAGAATCTTAGGGATATTTTTACTGGCTTGGATCTAATAAGATTTCGCATGAAATAACCATATGATAGCCTATTGCCCAAATTGGCAGGAACATAGTTTCTGCCAGGGATGCTTAGGGAGTCTTTCTGTTTAACGTTGAGCTCTCCTCTGATTAAAGCCATAATTGGGATCAATTTTAGCACATGATTTATGTCAGCAACATGATTATGACCTGGATACAAAGT
The DNA here is from genome assembly GCA_029282475.1 of Phrynocephalus forsythii. Lineage (NCBI taxonomy): Eukaryota > Metazoa > Chordata > Lepidosauria > Squamata > Agamidae > Phrynocephalus > Phrynocephalus forsythii. Next base: position 47,465,945 of record JAPFRF010000001.1, on the reverse strand, counting down.
ATAACCATACCATGCCATAGGTGGCCCATGGACCAGAACAGAAGGGTGCCTCATCCTAAAATTTCAGGGGAGGCACCCTCTGCCTTGGTCGTCAGCCATGACAGACACCTTTCCATACAAATGCTTTCAAAACCAACTCCAAAGCACACAACTCTGCTGCCTCACTTGTGGAAGGGAAGATACAACCTTCTGTGCGTGTGAAAGACTGGCCATAGAATAGGCATCTGTTTCTATACTGTCAAATCCTATCAGCACTGCTTTGATTTGGAATAGTGATGATGAACAACTCTTATGCCTAAACATGGCCTACAAATGTAAGTTCTATCTATCTATCTATCTATCTATCTATCTATCTATCTATCTATCTATCTATCTATCTATCTATCTATCTATCTATCTATCTATCCATGCGTCCATCTCATCTATCTAAAATGGGTACTGAAAACACAAAAGCAAAGCAAAAGCAAAGTGTGCTGCTTATATACTGCCCCATAGCATTTCAAGTACTCTCTGGGCTGTTTGTAGTTTTAATTATGCAGGGAAAAACACACACAGGTATTCAAGAAAACAACAATAATGACACAATAGAACTGGATGCTGCAATTTGTGCACCCTGAGTTCTTTTCCCCAGCTCTAGAACAGGTGTTATTTGAAGAAATAAAGAAGAACTCAAATGTCTCTTCAAAGCCAAATGACAGGGGTGGGGCACATTCAGCCCTCCAGATGTTTTGGTCTACAATTACCTGAATCCTCAACCTATATTGCCAATGATAAAGGACTGTGGGAGTTGTAGTCCAAAACATCTGGAGCTGAATAGCCAGAAAAGACACATTGAAAAGCACAAAACAGAGAAAAATTCTATTGATATATTAGGGTTCTTAAAAGTAAAAATATATGAAGTTTAATGTTTTCCTTAGCCTATAGTGCAGGTAAAACTGCTCATGACCTGGGGTTCCATCCCAGGTAGGAGGCTCATGATTTACTGACCTCAGAAGGATGGAAGGCTGAGTCAACCATGAGCCTGCTACCTGGGATGGAACTCCAGGTCATGAGCAGTTTTACCTGCAGTGCAGGCATTTAACCACCGTGCCACGTGGCTCCTACCAAATACCGTGTTTCCCCGAAAATAAGACAGTGTCTTATATTAATTTTTGATCCCAAAGATGTGCTAGGTCTTATTTTCAGGGGATGTCTTATTTTTTCATGAAGAAAAATACGGTACACATTTATTATCTTATTATGGGGAGGCCTTATTTTCGGGGGATGCCTTATATTTCAGTGTGGGGCAAAACTGTAAGTAGGTCTTATTTTCAGGAGATGTCTTATTTTCGGGGAAACAGAGTAAATTCTCTCTCTGCTAGACCAAATAAAGCCAAACTAATGGAAGAAAAGCCATGCTGAGTGTTATTGCCAGCATCTGGAAATGAAACAGTTGCAGCACTGCTTCTTTGATATCTCATGCCCACCATGGCAAATATATATACGAAGGCACGAGGAAACTTTTGGCCAAAGCCCCACTGTCGGTCCCAGGTGATTCAGCTGCTGGATGGCAGTTCAATACTTATGCAAATCTTATTGAGTCAATAGGTTTCCTTTTCATAGGAATTAGCAATAGGATAATGCCCTAACATACTTGATCCAACCACTCATGTATAAATGATCGAGAAGCCCTCCTTTCAAATGAATTGAGTTGAGGTGACTTGATCATTTTGATCTTGTTTTCCCACACAAAATATCCACAGTGGCTCGCAAATAAGATCAGGGCAGTCAAGATTGTTGGAGCCAGTATTTTACAAAGCTGTATTAAAGAAGAGTTTCTGGATTAAACAGGTGAACAGAGTAAACCAATTAGGACTGAGAGACACTGAGGCACATCCAGGTGTTTAGAAATAAAAGCAAGCAAGCTAGATGCAGTTGGGGAGAGGCAGCCCAGAAGGAGAAGGAAGGAGAAAATCTGTGACAGCCAAGAAGGAAAAAGCTCTGCTTGGTAGTATAAACTGCCTTGTCTTGATGAGAAGGGTGAGAGAATTGCAAATTGCTAAAGAAATTGTAAATATAGAGATGGCATGCTTTATTTTGCAAGATAGTGAAGAGAACTGTTCTCAAACATATTTATAAATAAATCCTATCTTAAGACAAACAACCACTGAACCTCCATCTTCAGATACAGGCCCCAACAAAGATGACTTAGGGCAGTATTGGTGAACCTATGGCACAGATGCCGAAGGTGGCACTCGGAGCCCTTTCTATGGGCACCCGGCATCACCCCTTCACAGCCACCTGTATTCAGGTTAAATTGATGTACTGGCACTTTGCAAAAAAATAGTGGGTTTTGAATCACAGTTTGGACACTCTAAAAGGTTCACCATCACTGACTTGGGTGGTGGCGAAGGGGGGGAGCAAAGGAAAAGCACAACAGAACTGAGTTTAGCATAGATGGACAAACCACAGAGTCAGGGAAGAGGAATGAATAAAATGAACCGAACAACTTAAGCAGGCTGCGATGAAAATTTAAAAGCCAGGAGGAGCTCTGAAAGCTGGCAGCAACTGCCTCCCTTCAGCAACTGCCCAAAAATAAAGAAAGAGGGGGAGGGCAACTATGCCACATGATCACGCTCTTCCCTCCTTCCTTGCACAAAAGAATAATTTGTGTGATTTCATTAACAACTATCTTTATATACCACTTTTGTTCCCATGGACTCAAGCTGGCATATATTCTCTCCTCCTTCCAACAAGACCAGGTCATTTTCTTTTGGCATCAGTTTTTACACCTGGAGCAGAACATCCCTTGGAGAGCAAATCTTGCATTGGATCCTTGTGAGTCACTCACTTGTTCCTAATAAATGCATTGATTTGCTTCATGTAGGATAGTGGTGCCCAAACTTCAACCCTCCAGATGTTTTGGACAACTCCCACAGTCCTTTGTCATTGGCAATACATGCTTGGAATTCTGGGAGTTGTGGTTCAAAACATCTGGAGGGCCAAAATTTGGTCACCCCTGATGTAAGATATCTTGAGGTTCTTGGGATCCTCTAAAGATCTTAAGATGATCTCTGTTTTTTATCCATATTTAAGAAGTGAATATATGGTGCAAAGAGTACTTCTAGTCTGTGCCTGATCATCCAAGCCTATTTACAGTCATGGATGGTTCCATGTAGGTCAGTGAGAGGAGCCCCCATTGGCTTCCTCTTCTAAACTAACACGTCAACAAAGACAAAGGTGCAAACGGTCCTTATCTGCTGGATGCAGAAGAAGCATTGGAGGGCTAAGGATAATAAATATTGTAAACTGCCAGTTACAGAGCTCAGCCATCACAGGAGACTGAACTGAGAAAGCTCTTTCATCGAATTTTGCAAACTTACTATAATTACCTTTTTTCCAAATGGGAATTAAATCATCCATGCACTTAATATAATAAAGCAAATGTGGTTGTCATTCATTTCCAGTGTGTTGGAAACCTAATCAAAGAGGGATCCTGGAAGACAAACTTAAAATGGAACACTGTTTTTACCTGCGGTAGAAAAAAGACTTCAAATCACAAAGTGATGATCACTGCTTGGTTGCAATTTGATTAGATGGTTTAAGCTGTGTTCAGACTGTTTTGAACATGGGCTTGAAGCTGTTTCCTTCGTGGTATCCCATGTAGAGGTCTTCAGATACTGTAAAGCACTGGCTGTTTAAACCAACTATATTAAAGAGCAAGGTTCAGGCTCCTTGGAGAGTACCAGAAGACATCTGAAACAGCCATCTTGCTGAAGCCCAGTAAGGAAGCGGGGAGGATCTTCAACACAAGATCATACCATGCATTCGTATGATCATGAGCAATATCCTGGATCTTCTTAGCATTGCTTGGGAATGTTTCTGGAGTATGGCCCCCAGAACCCCCAAGCCAGAAAGACCATTCATAGCCACGTGGACTGAGAAATTCTGGAAACTTTTATTCAAAAACTTCCTGCCATAGGATGTGGTGATGGCATCTGGCCTGGATGTCTTCAAAAGGAGATTGGACAGATTCCTGGATGAAAAGTCCATCACAGGTTACAAGCCATGATGGAGATGTGTAATCTCCAGGCTTAAAACCATGGTACTTCAAGGGCCAGATGCAGGGGAGTGGTCTCGGGAGACAGATATCTAGTCTTGTGTGCTCCCAGATGCATCTGGTGGGGCTACTGTGAGATACAGGAAGCTGGACTAGATGGGCCTTTGGTCTGATCCAGCATGGCTCTTCTTATGTTCTTATGTAACATTTCCAAGCTCTGCTTTGTTGTCATTGTTGTTGTTTCATTGCATCATTCTGCATTTCTTCCCAATGGACCAAGCCAGCTCCCTTTAATTTTATCTCTAATATTAATAGTGGCAAAGTACTCACTTCAAAGTGTTCTCCCTCCTTTCTCCCCTCCCCCTCCCCTCCCCCACTCCCACCCATTCCGATAAGTGGCAGGCTACGTTCTCTGTCAGACAATGTCTTGAGGGACTATTTTCGTCTTGGGCCAGAGGCAACACACGATGCGATGTCAGCATGTCTGAGCGGAGACAGTATGTCTTGTCATGTGGTGATAGGCTGTGCTGTGCTGTATAAACGATGCCTTTGTCTTTATCACCGTCGCAGCTTCCCTGAACAAGCTGGGATTCTGGTCCCTCACAAAGGGACCTGTCATCCCTAGATGCAGGCCTTGGACATCCTTTCATCATCTTTTGTCAGCAGGGGCTTTCATGGACAGTCAAGCAGAAATGTATCTCCGGATAGACTTCCAGCGTACTGAGACAACTGCATGGTACTTCACACACAATGTGTGCGTATGCAAGTGCAAACTTGTTTTTCCCCCAGCCCTTCCCTGGAGCAGCAGTATTTTGTAAGCACTTGCTCCTGGGGGTCCAAAGAGCATCTAACTGTCCATTACAATTAGCACATCCCTGTGTGTGCTGTCAAAATAATTCTGACTTATAGTGGCCTCTTTTTAGGGTTGTCTGGGTAGAGAATACTCAGAAGTGGCTTACCACTCCTTTCTCCTGGAGAAAACTCTTGGACTGTGTAGCTTTTCCAAGGCCACACAAGCTAGCTCTTCTTTCAGGTGGTACAGTGGAAAATTGAATCCCCAGCCATTAACTCTGCAATCAGATATGTACCGTATTATCCCCATGTATAAGACAACAACCCCGCCCCCTTTTCCAACCCAAAATGACAGTTTTGCAGCCCCACAGTTCTCTCTTCGGCTTACTTCCATGTATAAGACAACCCTCAATTTTTAGTTCAGCAATTTTAGACAAAAATATAGTCTCATACATGAAAAAAAAATACTGTAATTCACTGAGCTATTCAGTCCGCTAGCACATCTTTAGAAAGGGCCAATCTGTTAGGCAACCTTGTTGAGGTCTGGTTCCTTTCCAAGCAGCCACTGTCCCCAAATGAGGTCTCTAGTTGCAAATGGAAACTACATTCAGTCCCAAACTGGCCTGGGATTAAAGTGAGAAACTCCGGCTTGAGGAGGCTGTCTGGAACTTTATAGGATGCGAGTCTGCAGTAGTTGCATAGCTTATTTCCTGTTCTTCCAGACCAAGCTGTGGCCAACACAGTTCAGAATAAATATTCCTGATAAAACCCATCAGGGGAAAACTAGGAGGAAAATATTGTTTTATGGAGCACCAATTGATCTAGAAGCAATGGGAAAATTGCAAAATAAGCACGTTACAATGAAGTCGCCAGGGCACAATGCACAAATAAAATCAAGAATAAAAAATCAATAACGATTTCAAATGGATTCTAGGTTATGGCCATCCTCCCAAGGTTTTCAAGGTCTCAAGTACTCAGAAGTGGTTTTCCAGGCCCACACTCAGGAAGCACTCTGGAACTGTGCAGTTCACCCAAGGCCACAGTGCTGTTCGCAGATGCAACTGTGACAGCTCCATTCTCCAGGTGATCTTGCATGAACCTTCTCTTGGGAGGCCCAGTAGAGACTGAAACCCCTGGCCCTGGCTCCATAAACCAGGTGTCCCAACTCATGGAACCACACCAACTGAGAAATAGTGACAGCAGGGCTGACCCATGTTACCTCAAGGCGCTGCATAAATACACATCAAAGGGTGGAGGACCTTCTCGTCCTGACAAAGGTTAGTCAACTGCTTCCCTCTTCTCTCCTCCCAAGGAGCCCTGGCAGCAGCAAAGGATGAATACTGGGATGTGGCAATGGCAGTAAATGCTATTTCCCCTCAGCCTTCTTGGCATTCTGGGCACAAGTGCTGGTCTTGTGAATCTCTACTCAGTTAGGGAAACTCACCGGGAGAGTGAAACTGGTAAAATCACTCCTTAAATATCTCACTTACCTCTTTGGGTCTCTATACGTCAGTCCTGAAACCCTAAACCTAACCCTAACACACACACTCATTTTGAAAGGGAAGAAACACTTTTTGGTAGTTGAAAGCTACAACAGGATACAATGCAGATCTATACACTTTGATAGAAAAGTTTCTTGGTGGAGATCTCAGGAATGACCCATTTCATTACTGGGATGGAGGAAAGGGCATACGATGGAATTCCTCAAAACTTCCGTAGTACAGAATTTAATTAGAAAAGAAAGAGGCCAAATCAGGTGATAATTGATATACAGAATGGTTATTCTGAGTAATGGATATATTCATTCATGCAGGGGGCTCAAAGTGGGAATGATTGTGTTACTCCAGTGGTGTGATCACACCAATGATCACGTTGGCTTCTTATGCAGTAAAAGATCCAAAAGTGATGCTGATGGATCAATGCCAAGATCACAGTCAGCTTTCAACTAAGAGTTCCCAGTTAAGAATCTGACACCATGAGTGCTTTTTCTTCTTTTCTCTTTAGAACCTTGCTCTTCTGTTTGTAAGGTCACTGAAGAAAGCAAGTCCTCTCCCATATGAACCTATCACACACAAAAAACCCAAGCCCAAACAAACTTACTTGAAGCAGTTGCAGAAATTTGTGTGTGTGTGTTGGGTCGTTACAGCTGTGACCGACTCTTCATGACCCCATGACCATGGAGTTTTCTTGGCAGGAATAGTGGAGTGGTTTGCCAGCTCCTACTCCAGGCACCTACAGCACCTGGTATTCCCTGGTGGTCTCCCATCCAAGTACGACCCTGCTTAGCTTCCGAAATCGGGCAAGGTTGGATGTGCTTAGGGCATCTATAAGGCATCTGGCCTGCTCACCAATGCTTGCTGAAGGGGATACTGCATTGTCCAGGAAAAAAAAGATGCTGGCCCTGTTGTGCTTACTTTGGTGCTCCGTGGGGCCATGGGACATATTTTACAGTTGGAGCTGTGATTCTGCAAATCAAATTAAGCTCCTTTTGGGGGGAGTTGGGGGTGTTTGATATTAAAGTATGAATATTTCATGAGTACTTTCCATGGGCTTGCATCTGAATTATTATGGGCACTTAACGTCCATCAGCCCATTTCTTCTTCCTGGGGATTTGGTGGTTTTAGAAATTTCAGGCCACTGATGTGCCCGAAAGTCCTTCCAAATTCTGTTAAGTGCTAAATTCAGAAACATTAGCTGTGGCAAGGTGCTTAAGCGTTCAACCCTCTATGCTGTCAAAGGAAGGAGAAGGTCACCGCTAAACAGGAGTGTCCCCTGGCACGGTGAAATTACAAGGAGGGGCCAAGATGGAGAACAATTCACAGAACTGAAGACAAAGGTGTTGTATAAGCCAGCTTCGAAGGCTTGTGCTGTTTTGATTCCATTTGAAAGTGCTCGAGAGATGAGAATGAGATAGTGAAATTTAAAGGATTCCTCTTGGTTAAATTGAAGCCTTGCTTTTCTCAATACATACTGAAATTTAAAGGATTCCTCTTGGTTAAATTGAAGCCTTGCTTTTCTCAATACATAGGTTTTCATTAAAGAATGGAATTGCATACACTGTTACCTCAGTTTAAGTAAGTAATGTGTTCTTCGGGACATTTTGTATTCTGAAAATTTGTAAACCGAAGTGCAGTTTCCCATAGGAATGCAATGAAAACTAATTAATCTGTCCCAGAGGTCAGAAAAAGTCTTTTATCTGTTCAAAACTCTTTATAAAGTGCACTTTAAAGGAATGCAGAGCAGAAACACACAACCCGCAATGCAGAACACACAGATGTGGAAACAACCCCTCCCCATGCAATGCAATGCAAAACGCCCAGTAAAAAGGATGGAAACAAAGCTCAGCTCACTCCTCTCCACAATGCAATGCAATGCAGAACGCCCAGTAAAAGGCATGGAAACAATGAACCTCAGCTCACCCCCCTCCACAATGCAATGCAATGCAAAGCAGAACGCCCAGTAAAAGGCATGGAAACAATGAACCTCAGCTTGCCCCCCTCCACAATGCAATGCAATGCAAAGCAGAACGCCCAGTGAAAGGCATGGAAATGACAAAGTTCAGCTCCCTACCTCAGAGTCATCCAAGTTGTCCCTTCAGGCTTTGGCTGCACAGCAAGGGCCAATTTTAGTTACTGTAGTTAGTTGGCCAGAAAGGGAGTGGGGAGGCATTGTGTTTCGAAGCATGATTGGTTAGGTTACACATCGGGGCACACCTCCAGCATTCTTTTCTTTTCTTTTCTTTTCCAATGGAGTTTCTTTTGTAACCCAAAACATTCTCACACAAAACAGATTATATTATTACTGTATACATTTACAATGTTTATACCCCCTTTTCTCCTCAATAGGAAAGAAAGCAACTTAGAGTGTTTTACACACACACACACACACACACACACACACACACACACACACACACACACACACACACACACACACACACACACACCTGAAAGGGGAAGGGGGACAAAGAAAGAACAAAACAGAAATAAAACAAACAAGCAAAGACAAAGCAACATTGCCAACCATCTCTAAATTACATGTTACCCATATCCTAAATTGTAACATCAAATGTAACAAGTAGGGACAGACACAAAACAGAAAAATAGCATGTTGTTTTATTTTACTTCCTTTGCTATTTCATTTTTAATGATTTTTAAAAAAAAATATAATAAAACAAAATGATTCATTATACTATATGGGCCTGCTCCCCTGGATCCTAAGAATATCCATTTTTGTGGGTATCTCAAGAGTTGGGGCAGGAAATTAGAAACTGCAGTCTATGTGCAGAGAGGTGGAGTCTAGGAATGGATGACATACCAGAAAAATATAGTGGTTTGTCTGGGAAGAGATGGGCCATCAGATATACCAGTACATAGGATGATTTTATGGTGATTGGGTAAGATCCCATGAACAAATCATATGAAATTAAGAGGATATAGTAAGATCTGGCTTCTTTTACCTATAAACGTCTTTTATTTAAATTTAAAGAGAGAGGATTGGCTGGTGACTGCATGTCTGCTGGGGCTAGCCACCAGCCAATCCTCTCTTTACATCGCTATGATTCATCTCTCGAGTCATAGAGATGAATCATAGAGATGGAAGAGACCTCAAGGTCCATCCAGTCCAAACCTCTGCCATGCCGAAACCCCCATTCAGAGTACTCCCAACAGATGGTCATCCAGCCTCTACTTAAAAACCTCCAAAGAAGGAGACTCCACCACCTTCATTGGCAGCATGTTCCACTGATGAACAGCCCTGTTAGGAATTTCTTCCTAATCCTCAGATGGAATCTCTTTTCCTGTAGTTTGAAACCATAGCTCCAGTCCTAGTCTCTGAAGCCATGGAAACATTCCCAGCTCCCTAAGCTGCTCCTCGTAAGACATTTCTTCCAGATCTTTAACCATCCTGGTTGCTCTTTTCTGGACTCGTTCAAGAATGTCAACATCCTTTTTAAATTGAGGTGCACAGAACTGAACACAGTACTCCAGGTGGGGTCTGACCAGAGCAGAATAGAGTGGTACTATCATTTCCCTTGATCTAGACACTATGCTTCTGCAACCAAGAATCGCATTAGCTTTCCTGGCCACTGCCTTACACTGCTGACTCATGTTCAATTTGTGGTCCACCCAGACTCCCAGATCCATTTCATAGGTACTATTTTCCAGCCAGGTGTCTCCCATCCTGTATCTGTGCGATTCATTTTTTTCTGCCTAGATGCAGAACCCTACATTTCTCTCTGTTGAAACTCATTCTGTTAGTTTGGCCCAGCACACTAATCTGTCAAAGTCATTTTGGATTTTTATTCTATCCTCTAGAAAATTAGCCACCTCTCAATTTGGTATCATCTGCAAATTTAATCAGCCTACTCTCTATTCTTCATCCAAGCCATTAATAAAGATATTGAATAGGACCAGACCCAGAACAGAACCCTGGGGCACCCCACTGGTCACCTCCCTCCATGCTGAAGAGAAGCCATTTATGATAATCCTCTGAAAATCAGTGGATTAAAAGGAGCAGGCAGAGCAGAAGGGGATGGGGCTGATGGTATTGGTGGCAACATGGTCCAGTGGAAAATTATTCTGATTATTACTTTACTTTCATCCAGCCCATGAGATATACCCAGCTGGAATTTGCTAGGGATCCAAGATCTCTTCAGCTTTGAATCAATCACAGTTTGGGCAGCCATGTCCAGAGGTGCTGATCCTTTGCTAGATCTTAATTTTATACACAGGAATGTAGAAATTCTGGTACATCAAAGAAAAGGAATGAATGTGCGGCCCTCCAGATGTTGTTCAATGGCTACTCCAATCCACCTTCACTATAGTTTGTTCTGGCTAAGATTCATGGGAGTTGTAGTACAACAACATCCATATGGCCACATGTTCCTCATACCTTTCTTCCCCCCTCCTCTCACTATCACTATCACTATCGCAGTTGACCGATTCCTTCCCCTGGCCCAGCATTCAGGGTCTTTATTGATTTTAATAAACCATGGAAAGCCCATGAGAAAATAAAGCTTTTCAGTGAACTTGGTATCTCTTTCTATTCAGCTCTGCATCTTTTTGGAGAGGAAAGCAAATGGCCCTTTTCAAGACAGTAACTTATCCAGGAAGTCGTGAAGTCTTGCCCTCATTCACTGACCTGACCTTCTGGTTCAACTGTGCTCCCTATTCCCTTCCACTGGGCTGTCTGGATGGGGTACCAGAACATGTGTCATGGGAATTAGCCATTCAGCATCTCTGTTATGCCCATGGCCACACAATATAAAAGAAATAAAGGCAGAATCAGCATTGCATAGTTGCATAGCAAACTTTATATAGTGGTATGTGAAGAATTGCTTCCAGGCCAGCCTGTGGCCACTATGTCCCCCTCCCTTGAATCACTAGGATGACTATAAAAAAGAGCTCAGAGGTAACACATTGCAAGTAATGTAATTATCTGTAATTCAATGTTTGGAGGTAATGAGGATATGATGGCAATCCATTTTGACAGTAATGTAATGAATGGAATGACATCATATTTTTGTACATCACATGTTTGCATTACACTTTTTCTTATATTCAAGGATGTTTTTGATATATTTTGCATGGAATCTCTCATGTGTACACTGACACACACACACCCCACCTATTGTGGGGGTTAGGGACTAGACCTGACCCGCAATAAGTGAAAATCTGTGATATGCAGATACAGGTTGGGTTGGGCCTGGGGCGCCTACCTGGGGGCTCTTGTACTTACCCCCAGCCTGGTGCTGCCCCAAACGAGACTGTGAGGGCCTTCCCAGTCCTTTGGGGGCCTCCAGAAGCCTTGAGAAGGCCCTCACAGGCCCGTTTGGGGCAGCACCAGTCCTTGGGTAAGTAAGGGAGGCCTGAAACAGGGCTTTCCCCCTTACCCCAGGGGGCCTTTTTTCATATATTGCGGTCCTGCGATATAGTGGGACTGCTGTATATGAATCGCAAATGGGTGGGGGACCACTATATTATCTGTATGAAAAGGGCGACAAAAACAAAAATAAATAGGTTATGCTACTAATATCATAATGAATAATGTTAATAAACAACATTTTGGAACAGCTGCTGGCCAAGTTTCTGGTCGAAATATGCTTTTATTTTATTTATTATTATTTATTTTTATTTTTGGAGGTAGTGGAATGAATTATATAATGTGTTACTTTTAAAACATATCTCTCCAAGTTCTGATATCAACATTGGTAGTCAGCTGTGACGAGCAGGTGGGAATGAGGCGACCAAAAGGGGAACAATTGTCAAGCTTCCAGATGAACCTACTGATTCAGCCTTTTCGTCACTGCTGATAAATGAATGCATTTCTGAATCTCATATTTACAAACTCAATTTCTGAATCTCATATTTGCAAACTTCTGCCTTTTAAAAACTTTTCTTTTCACAAAAATCTTAACCATACGGTCCTATCCATTCAAAAGAACAGGGAGGTGTTAAGAATAATCACCGCCATAACGTTAAGGGACCAGAAGAAGGCTTCCAGACCAAGGTTCAGGAAAATTATTTTGCTGATGTGCAAGGCCCAGTGGTTCTGTCAGAGAAGGGAAGACCAACATTGTAATTTTTACAAGCGCTAATTCTAGAAAGAGAAAAACAGCTTAAAGAAGCGAACACTTTTGTGGAACCTTTCCTATCCTATAGCATTTTGTTAATTGTCTCCAGTTACCAGCTCCTCAGGTGAGTCAGAGAATGTTGAAAAATTGCATTGTGGATTAAGAGAACCAGGTTAGCAAAGCAGGGTCAAAACTATTTTCTTTCTTTTTTAAAAGAACTGTGCAGATTGGCTTTCCATTCAGTGTATGAGAAGGGTGGAAACCAGTCAAACTTCTCATAAAATTAGGAATGGAACCAAGACACAGAAATGGGCACATGTTAGCTTGAATTGGTTTTTCTTTTATAATTAGCATAACATCCCAATTTCCCCCTCCTCTCCTCTCTTAATTCTCAGGAGATTATTTCAGAAACATGTCGTTCTTTCATTTCTTTCTTTCTTTCTTTTTTTGTCATGTACATTCCTGGTGCATTAGCTGGCATTTCAAACTGTCCAGAGCAGGGCTGCCACAGTAGTCGAGGGAGTCTGAGCAATTATACAGGGCAATTATGTTTGCAAATTCAAAGAGGTCACATTGTATGGTGAGGAGGTTTCCCAGTAATCAAAAATAATACAAGGTTAGCAGGATCGCTAGAGAAATAAGACCTGCTGAGTGCTGTGAATTTCATGGGCTTTCATTTAAGGATACAATTAAAAGGTGTGTGTGTGTGTGTGTGTGTGTGTGTGTGTGTGTGTGTGTGTGTGTGTGTGTGTGTGTGTTCTTGATGAATCTAAGACGGTTACTTCACGTCTTTCCTCGTTCCGAGATGAAGTTTGTTGCGTGATAATGTTTGCGGTCACGTGGTCTTATACCGGTGCTGTCCCTTTTTCTTGTACCCACGGGCGTGATTGATAATACCAGGGCAACTGTTACTGCACGTCCTTGTTTCATGATAATATCTGAAATTCTCTGCCTTCGTTCTCCTTTTTTTTTGTCCGACCTTCCATTTTTTGATGTTTCAAATCTCAGGCTTGCCTTCAATGCATTACAGAGCAAAGTTCGAGGCATTTGTCTTTTAATCTCTACGCACTGCATTGCTAACTTGATAGGGGATTTAGTGGCGAATGGCACCTCGCACTCCTGCCACTAGATGGATACTGCAAAAATCGGCACTTGTTCCGTGACGGGCATGACCTCACAGGCTGTCATCTCAGAACGAGAACCGAGACAAGCAGATTCCCGAGGCCAGAGTGGGTATGGCTCATTACGCTTTAATCTCAGTTCAGGGGGCGTGGTCAGTATGAACTCCCGTCGTCATGCAATGGATGTGCAGTAAGATTTCTTCATGCTGGTCCCAAGCGGGACGGCAAACGGCGATGAGAGGGACATGAGGTAATGGCCTAATTCTCTCTCCAGAAAATAAGTGCAGTGTTGGGTGAGGCAGACAAAAGCAGGCAGGGGGATATATGAGTCAATGTTCTGCTGAAGTTATCACCCTGAAATCAGAAGGGATTCAGCAAAGGGATTCAGATTCAGGATTCAATGGTTCTGCTTCCAGGCAGCAAACCCACGGTAACTTATCACCATAAAACTGCAAAGCTAGAAGGGCTTCTTGGATCATCCCCAGTCCAGCCCTTGTCAAGACTGGGAACCAAACTCCCTCCCTACCCAGAGACCGAAACCAGCAGCCTATCTTGCAGTGATAACATTTATGGCCAAGGGTTAATAAAATATAATTTATACTGACACCAATATATCATTGGCCGCTTCCTGGTTCAATCCAGATTCCAACCTATTTGGGTGGGGAAGGCCTGTAGTTTTGCTCTTTGTGCTCAGGTTGGATTCAATGCAAGTTATAGCTCTCTGGGTTGTAACTGTTTTACCATTAATGAACTAGGAGTGCAGTCCTATGCATATCTACCCAGGTATGCATCCTACTGAGTTAAATAACAGATTGAGAGTTACTTATTTCCAGGCAACTGAGTATAGTACTGCAGTATATTAGTAGTACTAGTTTGCACTTGGTTTCTGGTGAGTTGCTTTATCATTCTCATACAAGCTTTGAATTGCTGCACCATGCAATGGGGTCTATGCGAGGTGGCTTTGATGAACATCTGGAATGTTCATCAGGGTCCAAAATAATGCAGCCAGATTACTGATCAGAGTCAGTTTTTGTCAGCATGCGACTCCTATCCTTCAACAACTACTGTGGCTATCAATTTGGCTTAATAAACCCCAAACTTATGACCAAGTTTGCTGAAGGGCTGCCTTATTCATACAACCCTGTTTTCCTGTGTTGTAAGTTACCACAGGGACTCTTCTCATCTGAGCTGTGGTGGACTATGGTTCAAGAAGTAAGGGATGAACCCCAAGTTTGGGATTCCTTCTTCTTATTGATTGCCTTTTATCATCACCTCAAAATGTCTTTGTGTAGACAAGATTCTGGGCTGATTCTAGTGTTTTGTATTAATTATGATTTGCATTAGAAATAGAATTATAACCTCTTCTAACAACATATGGCAGAGGGAAATAATTGGTGAAATACTGGTTTGTGTCCGTAGTTTAATTTGGAGCTTATACTCTATTTTACTGTTTCAAGTGGTCATTGTAAGCCACCTTGAATGCTGTACTACATTAGAAAGGAAAAGTGTGGTATCAGTTTATTAAATAAATCAAATCTTACTTCTATTACGTAGCTGTAGTTTGTTGTGTGCTGTTGTATCAGAACTATCTCATAGCAACTCTACTAGGGTTTTCAAAATAAGTGAGGTGTGAAGAAACTAAGTAACAGGGGAATATGGGATATAGAATTCAGTTACAGGATGTTTCAGTGGTTCTGTTGTGAGTGCCTGGGAAGCTGGCAGGGCAGACAGAGGTCAGTGGGTGCCCAGAACAAAATTATAACTCACACCATCTAGTTATCTCCTGTTCATGAATACTTCAACGAAAAGACTGAGAGAGAAACTGATGCTTCCATGCTTATCCTTTATCAGAAGGCATATCAAAACAGCCCCAAAATTTTAGCTCTGGGCTTGAAAACGCCAGCCTGCTTCCTTCTCCAGAAGTTATGCAGATTTCAGCTGCAGGGAAGCAGGAAAATTATGATGCCTCTTAGGGATGAGTCTTAGCTAGATAATAAAACAGCCAACATTATAATGGTACAAAACAATTAGGCCCCACCTTGTTGTGTTTTCTGGTGCATCTCAAGAAAGACATAGTGGAACTGGAAAAGGTGCAGAAAGAGCGACTAAAATGATTACTGGGCTGGGGCACCTTTTGAAGAAAGGCTAAAACAAGGCATCTTTTGGAAAAAATTTGAGGGGGAACATTTACAAAATAATGCAGGGTATGAGTAAAGTGGATAAGCTCTTCTCCCCTCTCAAAATACCAGAACTTTCAAATTGAGTGCTTAAGAACTGACAAAAGAAAAATCGTTGTAAATGGAACTCCCTGCCACAGGAGGTGATGGCATCTGGCCTGGATGCCTTTAAAAGGGGATTGGACAGAGAGGAAAAGTCCATCACGGGTTACAAACCATGATGGAGATGTGTAATCTCTAGGCTTTAAACCAGGGTAGTTCAAGGGCCAGATGCAGGGGAGTGGTATCAGGAGACAGATATCTAGTCTCATGCGCTCCCAAACGCATCTGGTGGGGCCGCTGTGAGATACAGGAAGCTGGACTAGATGGGCCTTTGGCCTGATCCAGCATGGCTCTTCTTATGTTCTTATGTAGATAGGTTTAGCCTTTGTTGTTTTCTGGTGTTTACATTACTTAAGAATTGCTGTATTTTGCTACAGACATCTTTTGCAACATTTGGAACATTTCCTCCTTTAACCTCTCTCCCCCTTTCTATTTCTAAAAAAAAATCAAAAAATCCTGTCAGGCAATTGGCTGGATATTCGGTTGAGAAGGTTGTGCGACTAACACCTTGATCAGGCTACCAGGATTTTGGTGTTTGTGTGTATGGTGGCAGTGTTACCCTTGCAGGAAAGGTTTCTTGCTTCTCAGTGCCTAGCTTTCTTTCTTTCTTTTCTTTCTTTTTTTTTTGAGTTTTCAA
This sequence comes from Phrynocephalus forsythii, assembly GCA_029282475.1. Lineage (NCBI taxonomy): Eukaryota > Metazoa > Chordata > Lepidosauria > Squamata > Agamidae > Phrynocephalus > Phrynocephalus forsythii. The sequence goes on along the minus strand of JAPFRF010000001.1, from coordinate 47,449,504 downwards.
ATCCCCTGGAGATACAGCCCAAAGGGGATGTTTGGGAACAAAACAGTCTCCATTAGGCTCCATAGCCATCACCACCACTTACCTGGGTTCACCTCTTCAGAAAAACAACAACAGCAGAGTCACTGAGTGGTTATAGAAAGGGGCCCTGATGAGATTCTATCACATGAGGGATTTAAGAGGGATTTTACCAGTTACACACACACACACACACACACACACACACACACACACACACACACACACACACACACACACACACACACACACACACACACACACACACACACACACACAGAGAGAGAGAGAGAGAGACATGTGAGTTTCCATGGCAGAGCTAGGAAATCAAAGCCAGGTCTCCTGACTCCTAGCCCACTACTCTGTCTGTCCACAACATCACACGGGCAGGGCCAGTGCCAGTGCCAGGCTTTTGAGCACACTAGGCAAGACTAACTACTTGTGCCCCCCCACACACACCAATTTTCAAAAATAGAGACATTGTAGGAAAATATGCCTCTCTCAGGTCAGTCCTGCACTCCTCTGAGGTGAGTTTTGCACACCCCCTCAGGTCTGCGCTCTAGGCCTAGTTCGCCTAGTAGCTCCGGCCCTGCACACTGGGTGTCTCTTCTATAGCCGCCTACAAAACTTTCTCACACTGCTTCGCAATATTGTATTTAAGGTAACATGATGCTGGGTCCATTCAAACCATCCATTTCTCCCAGCTGGTGTTCACTTATTTCAGGAACCGCTAGGAATAAGATATAAAAAGGCTATGTAAAAATGTGCCAACATGTTTATATTATCAGAATAATCCTTCTTTTTTTCTGTTTACTTTTTCATATGTATGAAAAGATGTCAATTTTGGATTTTTCCCTGCTGAGTTAACCTCAGCGTATGGCTAGTGGCTTAACTTAATTCACCCAAACACACATCAGAAGCACTCAACAACTAAAGAGACACAGTTCTACAGAGTTACAGTCCCTGCTGCTTCTGGGGTTGTAGTTGTTTTACAAAGTGGGTGCCATTGGAAATTCATCTATGAGGTGGGAAAGTATGAGGTGGGAAAGATTGGCCCTCCAAGGGTGGATCTTCGTTCCTAAAGTACTTTGGAAGGAGTCTCTGAATTAGCCATTATAACAAATCATCTCGCTGATGCACAGTGCCTGCGGGTAATTATTATAAATTACCGAAGGGAAACAGATGCCTTTCAGAAGTCATTTTTTGGAGGGAATGGGAGTGGAAATAGAATGTCCTGCCACATGTATTAAATTAATAGCATGACTGCTCAGTTGTACTGGGTATGGATTATAAATTAGAAGTGAGTAATTTAAAATAATTCACTGACTTTTCAGCATAATGGGCTAATCATGTTTAAGCACAGATGAAGTGCACTGGTTAAGCCTTAACCAAGGAGGCATAAGGAAAAATAGCCACCCCTTGCCCATTCTAAAAACATGTATTCTCTTTGCCCTCAATGCCTTTGGGTCCAAGTCCCATTGATCTCTAAGCATCTTCTCCAGGGGAGTACACCTGTACTTTGGGTCTCCAGTTGAAAAAAATGTATTCATGAAAAAAAGATCAGTGGGTTATAATTTCAAATTACCAAAGGGAAGCAGATCCCTTATTATGTTTCATTATGCTGTGCCACTTATATATTGTATAATGTTATACTTTGTACAGTGGTACCTCGACTTATGAATTTAATCCATTCCGAATGCATGCTCTTAAATCGAACTACTCTTAAGTCGGGGTACCTATCAACAAATTGAAAAAATAGTTAAAAATTTTTTTTTAAAATGAAAAAGAATTTGTAAGTTGAGCAGATCATATCTAAAATTTGTAAGGCAGCAGTTAAAATGCCAACAGTTTTCCGCACTTAAGTCGAATTGTTCTTAAATCGAGCTGTTTTTAAGTCAGGGTACCACTGTATTTTGCTGAGTCTTTGTGAACTGCCTAGAGTGGCCTCATTGCTAAGTGGTATGGTATATATACCATACCACTTAGCAATTTTTATTTATTTATTTATTTATTTATTTATTTATTTATTTATTTATTTAAATTTATCTTAAATAAATAAATAAACAAATTGAAAAAATAGTTAAAAATTTTTAAATGAAAAAGAATTTGTAAGTTGAGCAGATCATATCTAAAATTTGTAAGGCAGCAGTTAAAAGTCAGTTTTTTTGGTTCTTAAATCGAGCTGTATTTAAGTCAGGGTACCACTGTATTTTGCTGAGAACTCTGGCTTTTATAAATAAACAAACAAACAAATAAATAAATAAATAAATATTCCAGAAGGGTTTTTTTGGGGGGGGGATGGGAGTCGAAATAGAATCTGCTTTGTCCGATTTCTTCCTTGATAGAGATAGAAGAGAAAGTAGCAAGAACAAAGCATTATAGAGTCATGGGGATTTGTTTTTGCAAGATTTTCAGTTCACACAGCCCAACAGCCTTAGATTTGACCTGTGTTAATTCTAAAATGCATATTTGTTCCCTCCTGATTTGCATTCTTTTCTTAGGAAGTGAATTAAAATAAATGGCCACCCGAGCAACGTTTATTTTAGCATGCTATGTTCGTAACCAATGTATACCCATTGTGAACCTTACAGCTAGTTTTTAAAGGGAGCCTCTCCATGAATCCCATATATTTTAAGAACACAAGCTGAAAATATGTAGTAAGCCTCTCAAACTGGTACATTAACAGAAGATGAATATTTCAATTATTCAGTAGGAATGCAGAAAACAACTCTTTTGACTTCAGCCTGCTAAATTTAAAATACTTCATATTGTGGATTATTTATTTATTTATTTATTTGAGAAATGTAGACAGGCCCTGTGTCTGTTATTTCAAATAGTCCCCACTGAAGCTGGAAGGATTTTAATGAGAGAATGTCTAGGAGGATGGGGTGGGAGCGTCATCTAGAATATATACTTTTGCAAGGTGGACTCTGGTGGACTCTTAGGGTGAGAGAGGAGTTCAGAATTGACAGTCTTTTCAAGCTGTGATCCCAATACACCAATGTCCAACAATGTAATGATTGTTACAGTGCAGGAGAGCTTGCAGAAGATAACCAAGTTTAGCTAAAGGGAAGGATATTAAAGGAGATGGGGGGGATAGAAGAGAAAAGTCCTTAAAATGCTTTTGTAATGAGGACAAACAGTACGAGACTTTTGTAAGGTACCATCAAATCACTTCCATCACACGGAGGCTATAAATTAGAGACCTCTGACAGTTCCTTTCATTAATATTTTGCTTTCCATTTTCCCTGGCATTATTGGCTTTTCCAGTGAGTCTTGTCTTCTTACTATACGTCCCATATATGTCAGTCTCTTAGTCATTTTAACTTCTAGATCTAAAATACATTTACCTCTTTCTGGGTGGTCCAGGATATCTGCAGAGTTCTGCTCCAGCACCATATTTTCAATATTTTTCTTGACTGCTTTCTTCATTGTTCAGCTTTCACACTTTACATAGTAATCAAGAACACCATGGATGATTCTGGCATTGGTCTCTGGTGGCACATCTTGAGTCTGAACAATCTTTGCTAATTCCTTCATCACTGATTTTCCCAGTCTCATGGCTCATGTGCATGTCCAGAATAGCTTGCTATTTAGATCACTTTGGGTGCTGTTTTGTTTGTAGCATCCACAAGTGTTTTGACTTAGAGTGCTCCATCTTGTGCCTTTTTAGAGATTTTTTGGCTCAGCACTAGGGCTATAGGGTTTTGTCTTGCAATACAGATAACTCCTAATGAGTCCATTCTGTGATCTGCATACATGATTAGCCCTCACCAAAATAGAACTGTGGGCAGAGTTCTCTTCAGTGACACCCTTGTGAGGCATTTGGTAGGTTGCAGGATTGAAAGACCATCTTCCCATTTTAATCTACTGTACCATTGGAATTTTTAAAATATATTTTCCTATTAATGCAGTGCTGTTTAGATACATTGGTAGTATTATGTGTATTACCTGTACCACCAACATTGGTGCATACATTGGTGGTATTATGTGTATTTTGCCTTTTACTGAAAAGTCCTACAGTATTTAGGATTCTTACCCTATTTCTAATTTTTTGTTTACTTTTGCTTCTGGCTTGTCATTAAGATTTTTAATCTCCCCAGTTATCTATCCATTAATCCTCGTCTGCTCTTTTTGACTACGGTATATGAACAATCTTTTTTTCATTCTTCCCTAGTAATCTTCTTTTGTGTCAATCCATTGGTTTTCTAGTTTAGGGGATTTGAGTTTAGTAACAGAGATTTATTCATTGTACAGCCTTTAAATTCTTCAGGAATGTTATTTAAATTATATTTGTGATTTTTGAAACCTTATTCTTCAGCATTACTGTAGTGTTTTATATTAAGAATTCATCGTCTAGACTGCCTTCCACCCTACCCTTGTTTCTGCAGGCAGGCAGAGCTGCCCCATCTTTTGTTTCCAATTATAGAAGCCATTTTATTTCTCACTTAGCCAGCTGGTGACATCCAAGAGTATATTAAAAAAGAATAAGGGAATACAAAAGCATTCTGCCATCAGGCCCCATTGCCCAGAACAGCTGATAGATATCCTACCCTTATCTTATGCCTTGCCTGTGAAGAGATGAGACAGTAACCTCATGGTTTTAATCAGAAGTCAGGAAGTTGAGCAGACTAGAACAGGGAGAGAGTGCCTCATCTTTGACAAGGCAACACTAAGTTCTCACCTCAAGGCCACTTCTTCAAAGTTGCCTCAAGACGTGATGGTCCTTGGCCCCTTTTCTTCCCAAGCTCAAAACCAAGTCTTTCCCCATTTTCCTGCTATGGTTTCACCCAGGTATAAAACTGATCAACGGCCAGGTGGATGTCACTTTCACAGACAAAGACCTCAGTGAAAGGCCATTTCTACCAAGAGGGTACTCTGTTTGGATGGTCTAAATCAAGAGCAATGAACCTCACACAATTGGCCCAGAGGCACCTTATTCTGCAATTCAGGCTCCACCTTTGCAGACCTCAGGGTTCTGCTAGGGCAGGGTTGACATCTGGCAAGCATGCAAAACCAGGATTGACTTACCTCTGTTCAAAGCAAAGCAAAAAGCAAAGGGTCCTGCTTATATATCGCCCCATACCACTTCAAGTAGTCTTTGGGCGGTTTACAATTTTAATTACAGTAGGCAGGCTACACATTACACACACACACACACACACACACACACACACACACACACACACACACACACACACACACACACACACACACACACACACACACACACACACACACACACACAGCAAGCTGGGTACTCAAGTTTTCTGACCTCAGAAGGATGGAAGGCTGAGTCAGCCATGAGCCGGTTACCTGGGATTGAACCCCAGGTCGTGAGCACAGTTTTAGCTGCAGTACAGGCATTTAACCACTGCACCATGGGGCTCCTTCAAGGGAAATGAATGTTACTGTTTCTTTGCTGGAGAGAAATCCAGGACTATTTGATTCTCACTGCATTGCTGTTTGTCAGTATTCCAACTCTGTTCATGTCTAACCACATGCTTCTCACATTGGTCTCATGGATCAGTAATTTGCTTCAACCTTGATCTCCATTCCATGGCCTGCATTGAAATCCAAAGCGTAATTATAAGTTTAAAAGTCATTAAGTGCAACCCCTATGAAATATTGATTCAGCCCAAATGGGTGGGACTAAGAAAGAGAAGGGGTGTGAGTAAGAGGTTTGAATCTCAGAAAGAGTGGGAGAGTTGAAGAGGTTGGATCTGCTATTGCCAGTTTGATTGCTATGGCCTTAGCCAACTTAATGTAGGTATAATTTTATATGTCTCTGTTGGATTGATATTTTAATTTAGGGTTTTGGAGATTCTCCTTTGTTATGGATACCCAACCCAACTGAGGAAAATATCTTGGATTTCTGTCTGACTTTTAAATCAAAGGGACACTCGAACTTTGCAAATTCTACAAGCAACTCCTGGATTGGCACTGTTCCCAAGGAGTTGGGTGCACAAATGCTTGGATGTAACTACAAAAAACCCTAGGCATCACAGCTAGTGATGAAGGCTTCTGTGAGTTGCAGATCAAGAACATCTGAGTTCCTCAAGCTTGGGAACCACTATACAGGGTCAGGATCACAATGTAAATATAGCTGGGGTAAATTGCAATGGAAAAATAACAACAATGAAGCTTGAACCTAAGCATGTTCACTTAGAAGCATGTGCCACTGTATACAATTGGTTATGCTCCCAGGTAAATATAAGAGCATTGCCAGGATATCAGTCTTACTTGACCAAATACTTAAAAGATTAATAAATGGGTTTCCAAAAACATGAACGTTACAGTCCTGTGCAAACGTATCTGAGAGTATCTGGGAGTTGACTCATGGCAACTGGACTTATTTTCTTGAGAGATCGAGATGTTTCACTGCGCATCCAAGCAACTTCATCAGTCTGATACTGAATCAGTATGGATTGACACAACTTCCAGATAAACTCACTTGGATGACTGAGAATCTGCACAGATGTATCTGGAAGTAGTACGTCTCACTGAAGCTCAGCGAGCCTCCCTCTAAGTAGATATGCTGAGGATTGCTCTGTAGTTCATCATATTTAATTGTAAAGGAAACATAAATTGACTTTATCAACTGTCATGGGCACGGAATTACTTTTGACTGAAATGGCAGATTGATAGAATCATATAATTGATTCCTGCCTGGTTCATTGTTTGGTTTCCCCAACAAGCTGTTCCCTGAAAAGAGAATCATTTTCCAAGCTTGTAGAAGGGGATGTCCAGTAGTTGCTTGCATAACTACTGTCACGAGCGGGTGCAAGCCATGATCTTCCCCTAGACAATGGAGGCTGTGTCAAGATCAGGGAGAGCTGCCCACTGGTGTTAGACTCTACCAACAGACAACTGGATGCCCCTGGAGTCTTCTAAAATCATCTATCAAAGGAAGATTGTCTCTAGATGGATTAACTTAATCATCTACATGAGATGTAGATGGATTGGTGGAGTACATGACGGGTAATAACATCTGATTTGTCTGTCATCTGTACATTCCTGGATTTGTCATCTGTACATTCCTGGATCTATGTGGGGATGGTGCTCAACCATTCAGAATCTCCTGCCCCCAGAGTAGATTCAGTTGAGTCCAGTGGTTACTTTGCCTTATTATGCCAGTTGGGAAATTCACTTTTCACAGGCAATGACTTTTAAAGATGGGATACTCCCTGGGATACTGAACCTGGTCTGTAGGGCTAGATTACTTTGATGAGAGGACAGCAAAAACTGGGTGTCCCACACTGGTCAAGCAGAAGTACTTTTTGTTGAGGCTAACCCATAATCAAACACAACCCCTTGATTTCTTAAAAGAGGGGAACAGGGAAATTCCTCTCCAAAGGACATAATTGATTCTCAACTCCCTGAACACCCGTTTAAATTGTTCTGTATTTCCTTTTCATTATGATCTATTGGACTATTTTTCCTTGGGTTACTAAACTTTTAAGTTCTCTAAAAGTTGAGTTGAGGACAGTGTTGATTTTAGTTTTCTCTTGCTATGGGAGTCTTGGGAAATGAAATCCCTTTATTTCAGCCATCAGTTTTTCTGCTACATTATAAAATGCAGTTGTGAGTGATATTTTAAAGTTGTGTGATATTTTAAAGGTGTGTGTGTGAGAGAGGGGGGGGAGAGGGAGGGAGAGAGAGAGAGAGAGAGAGAGAGAGAGAGAGCACACTGTGGAAGTTCAGCAAAAGAAAAACAGAGAACTGAAGTTAGTAAGCTTAGAATTTAAATTTTTGAAAGAAAGATTCCAAACAAAACATGTTATTTCCATGGAAGGTCATTGTTATGCATTACTGTGTTGACTGAATTTTTATTACCCCTTGTGTATTCCATTTCTCAGTGTTATTTTTTTAAAAAAATAGCAATGGTAGTAGTAGTAGTAGTAGTAGTAGTAGTAGTAGTAGTAGTAGTAGTAGTAGTAGTAGTAGACTATTTTTCTTAGCTGTAAATATATTTATGTTATTAGTCATTATTTTCAACTTTTTCTCTTTCAATTTTTTAAGCTGCCTTAGGGTCCTTTACAAGAAGAAATATGGGGTAAAATATTTTAAATAAATAAATAAATAAAAGGAGGCACAGAATCCCAAGAAAACAACTAATAATGAAAAGACAGGGAGAAAAATAAAATACTAGGCACGTGTAGTGAGTAGCAAGAAGAGTCCACCTGCCCATTACTTATTTTGGGCTTGTGCTACTGTGTGGCTTAATTTGGTTCGACCACCATCCACTGACAAGGCCTATCACCTGTCACTCTCAAAAGAAAGGTAGCAAACAGAGATTTGTACAAAATTTGTATATGATAATTCTTATGTATAGAAATTCAGAAATAATGCCTAGGTCTGGAACAGCAATGTTTCTTACTAAAGATGGGACGCAACCTGTGCCCAAGCTTGGTCTGCTCTTGAGGTGCTGACTCCTGATGGGCAACTTCAAGGTCCTCCTTTCCTTCTTTCTTCTTCTTGATCTTTAACCCAATCTTGGGACTCAGCAGCCACATGAAGAACAGACGTGCGTAGCAAAACTCACTTGACCAAGACCTGGAAGAACTGTGGATTAAAACCAGAGATATTATTGTGAAAGAATCCAAAAAGACAATTCCTATAGCAAAAAGGAACGAAAAACCAAGAAGATGATGGAAGAAGCCTTAAAAGTGTAAAGGGCCAGTTTGGGATTTTTTAAATCCCAAATTCATCACTAGAGCCTTGAGGTCCTTCACCCACTCTGCCTTTGAAGAATACATGGCTTTTATGTATGGCTCTATCCCCAGATTGATTCTAAGGTCCTATCCAAAACCCACTCTAGCCTGTGTTCTCAGACCCCACTGGGACAAAGGAAGTGTGAGGGGCCATTCCTGAAGACTTTGCTAGAAGTCCCACACTCACCGAAGGCTTGGTCTGCTGCTTGCATTTTCTGGATGCAATGTCCAGGCCTAATTTGTTTGTAGTGCTGCTTCCAAGCCTAGATGTCTTTTATGGATTGAAATATTAGTTTAAAATTATTATTGCATGGTTAAATAAATCACTTAGCACAACTTTTTTAAAAAGGATAGTACTAACACTGTCCAGGCAAAATTTAATTCCACATAGCTAGTTCCACTACTTATGTATTTTTCCATGTATACGAAACTATTTTTGTAAAATCATGACACTAAAAATTAAGAAGCATCATATACATGGAAGTAAGCCTTTCCCGAGAGGTGGGGGTGGGGTGGAGGAGGACTCAAACTGAACTTGCTGTTTTGTTTGCCTTCCTTTCAGCAGGCCTTGTTTACTCTCTGTGTCCTGAAGACTCCCCTGCACTTTGCTTTTGCAGGACCGGTTCCTTCTTTTCAGCAGGAAAAGCCTTGGACTTGAGCAGCCCACCAAGTAGTGTCACTCTGAAAAGAAGGCATGGTTGAAAAAAAAACCTTGCAAGAGCAAAGCAGAAAGAACAACCAGGTGCTCTCAGAAGAAAACAAAACAGCAGAAGGTGGGGTGGAGGAGAATCCAAACTGACCTTGATGTTTCACTTCCTCTCTGGCAATACTTGATTGCCCTTCTCTCTGCTTTACACTTGCAAGAATTCTTTTCAGCCACACTTTCTTTTCAGCATGGAAAGGCATTTCTTAATGGGCTGCTCAACCCTCAATGCTTTTCCCACTGAAAAGAAGGATCCGATCCCGCAAAAAGCAAAGCAGAGAGGAGTCTAAAATGTTTGTCAGAAGAAGATGCACAGCTCAATGGTCCTCTTGCAGCTTCCACTTCACTTCCTTACCATGCAGAAGGATTATTTGTATCAATCTGCTGTTCCTCTGAAGTGTCCAACTCCCTGGCTTTACTCATCAAGTGAAGGCTCAGCCACCATTTTCCACACTAGAGAGAAACAGTAATTTGGTCAAGAATTCATGAAACTTGTGAAAGACTGGTCTTGGGAAATGGTTTCTCTCACACTTTCCTCAACTTTTTTTTTGACATGATGGATTAGAGGTCCATCCCACAGAATTATGTGGGACTTGACTGGAGATGCATAGGTCTGCACCATTAATTTCTGATGGTAATTTCTTCCCTGCAGGTTAAAGGCTGCCTTTTAAATCTCTGAATCTTCCTTTGAATGAATGAATGAATGAATGAATGAATGAATGAATGAATGAATAAAAAGCACTCAATGTTGTGTGTAGCTAGGAACAAAAGTGACAACTTGTTAATAGTGGCAGTTCATGCTAGCAGTTTGCACAATGATGTTTGCATGAGCATGAACTCAAGACTGGGTTTTGGCCATTTTTGCTAAGCCTTGTTTATGCTGATACTTAGAAAGGACTGCCTACCCCCACCCCCAGCCTGTTCGTGGTTTCAGAGACTTTTTTTTTTTACAAACACAAACTTATTTTGCTGCTTGCATCAGGGAGGTCAACATATGTCCCACAGCCTGCATGCACCTGCAAGGAACATTCTGCAACTCCCGTACTGTGGGGCTTGGAGAATATATTCTGCCACTGAAGACTCCTCCAGTGGGGCGGAAAAATATCCCCCTTTAGTTTTATTTTAGCTAACAGTTTCTCCAATTTCAGTAGATCTTTTGGGAAGCCAAGCCCTCCTTTGTAAGTCTGCCATTTTAAATGTTTATCTGTCTGTCTGTCTGTCTGTCTGTCTGTCTGTCTGTCTGTCTGTCTGTCTGTCTGTCTCTCTCTCTCTCTCTCTCTCTCTCTCTGTTGCATTGTTACAGTCATGACCAACCCTTCATGACCCCATGTCCATGGAGTTTTTCTTTGCAGGAATACTGGAGTGGCTTGCTAGTTCCTACTCCAGGCACCTACAGCACCTGGTATTCTCTGGTGGTCGCCCAGCCAAGTACTAGTCAGGGCTGACCCTGTTTAGCTTCTGAAATCAGGTGAGATCGGATGCACTTAGGGCATCTATTTTTTTTCAAAGCATTTTTATTAGAAAATTTTAATATACAAAAGAAAAACAAATTCAAAACATTAACCATACAGAATCAATCTATCACTAAGGTTCGGCTTCCCTCTGTTCTTCGTGCGGTTTTAACGTTATTCATCTCCCAGCCTTCCTTTCAAACGAACCCCTTTTATATACTTATAAAAAAGGTTCTAAAAGTAAATAGTAGTCCCTCGCGTTCTACCCTAATCCGGTAAGAGTCTTTAAATCCTTACAATAAGTCTCCATGTAGTTCTTAAATTTTTGCCAGTCTTTTTGGAACCTCTGGTTGTCTTGATCCCTCAGTCTGCATGTCAGTCTGGCCATCTCTGCAAAGTCCAGTAATTTCGCCCTCCATTCATCCAAAGACGGTATATACGTTGTCTTCCAGTTCTGTGCCAGGAGCATTTGTGCCGCTGCTGTTGCATATAAAAATAAAGTCCTGTCTGCTCCTTTAATTTCACTATCCACCAACCCTAACAGAAAAAGTTCAGATCATTTTGGGAATGTACACTTTAACATCTTTTTGAGTTCATCATATATCAGTGCCCAATATTCTTTCACTTTCTCACAGGTCCACCACATATGATAAAAATCACCTTGTTTCTCTTTACATTTCCAACAATAATCATATTTCATCCTATACATCTTTGCTAATTTCGTTGGAGTAATATACCATCTATACATCATTTTCAACAACAAATTTTCTTTTATCAAAGTACATGCGGTAAACTTCATGTTCTTTTTCCACAGTCTTTCCCACACATCTAACTCAATATTATGACCCAAATCCATAGCCCATTTTATCATACATTCTTTGACTTGTTCATCTTTTAAGTTCAACTCCAACAAGAAATTATATAATCTAGTCAACAATTTCTTTTTTGGGCCCATGATTATGGTTTGAAACTTAGATTCCTTCTCTCCAAACCCAGACATCCTTCTGTCTTTCTGAAAAATGTCATGTAACTGATGGTACTGAAACCAACCTGTTAACTTCTCTTTTAACAGTTCATAAGACTTCAGTCTGGGACCCTTTTCTGAGAAGAATAACACATCCCCATATGTGATCCCCACTCCTTCTGTATCTTTCCTCTTGATCGCCGATGCTTCAATCGGGGATAACCACCTCGGGGTGTGTCTCTCTAATAAGGGTTTCAACCATTCCCAGACCTGAAGTAGTGACTTTCTAATTATATGATTCATAAAACTTTTATGTACTTTCACTTTATCATACCAAAGATAAGTGTGCCAACCAAATCTATTATCATGACCTTCTAAATCCAAAAGATCCCCATCAACTAGAGTAATCCATTCTTTTATCCAACCGAGACAGGGCACTTCATAATGCAATCTTAGGTCTGGCATGGCAAATCATCCCCTTTCCTTAGCATCTGTTAGTAATTTAAACCTTATTCTCGGTCTTTTACCTTGCCAGACAAATTTAGACAATGTCTTCTGCCATTCCTTAAAATGGCCTGTCCCTTTGATTATTGGGATCATTTGAAATAAGAATAACAACCTTGGTAACACGTTCATCTTTATCACCGAAATTCTTCCCATCAATGACAAATTCAATCTATTCCATGTTTCCAAATCTCTCTTAATCGAATTCCAAACCATAGTATAGTTATCCTCAAAGAGGTTCAAATTCGTGAGAGATAAATTAATTCCCAAGTATTTAACTTTTTTCACAACTGAGAGAGCGGACAGTTTTTCAAATTCTTCACAATCTTTCTTTGTTGCATTTTTCAATAAGACCTTCGTCTTATTCTTATTCAATTTAAAGCCGGCTAAATTACCAAATTCTTCAAATACCTTCATCACCTCAATAATACTCTCTTTGGGATTCTCTAATGTCAAAACCAAATCATCAGCAAACACTTTTATTTTATATTTCTTATCCCCCACACTTATACCTTTAATTATCACCATGTCTCTCAATTTAACTAATAATACTTCCAGTACAGTAATAAATAACAATGGAGACAATGGACACCCTTGTCTTGTACCTTTCCCAATCGGGAAACTTTCTGTTATCACATTATTAACAAATAAACTTGCTTTCTGTTCCTTATATATTGCATTAACACCATTCTGAAACTTTGTTCCCACTCCCATATGTTCCAAATTCTTCTTCATGAATTGCCAAGAAACATTATCAAAGGCTTTTTCAGCATCAATAAATATCAAAGCAGCTTGTTTCTCCTTCCTGACTTCTAGATATTCTATTATATCAATTATATTTCTCATGTTGTCTTTCATCTGTCTGCCAGGAAGAAACCCCGCTTGGTCTTTATGTAGCAATTCATTTAAAACCCTTTTTAATCTATTGGCCAAAACATCGGCAAATAATTTATAATCTCCATTCAAAAGGGAAATGGGCCTATAATTTTTGACATCTGTCACACCCGAATTCTCCTTTGGGATCAGTGTTATATACGCCTCCTTCCAGGTGTTAGGTATAACTCCTTTTTCTAAAACTTCGCTGATCACCTCCACCATTATTGGTAACATTTCTTCTGACAATTTTTTATAATATTTTGCAGTCAAGCCATCTGGGCCCGGTGATTTTCCAGATTTCGCCCTCTCTATTGCACTTTGTACTTCATGTGGGGTAATTTTCTCACTCAATGTCGAGAATTGGCTTGTTGAAATTTTTTTCAATCCATTCTCTCTTAAATATCTATCAATCTGTTCCGGATCCTCTTTTTTCTTCATATATAAGTCTCTGTAAAAATTCCGAAACACCTTTACAATTTCCCTTGGGTCTTCCACTAATTTCTTATCTACCACTAATTTGTTCACAACCTTTTGTTTTTGCTTCCATTTTAGCTGCCAAGCCAACAGTTTCCCTACTTTGTTTGCCGATTCAAAGTTTCTTTGTCTCATCATCTTTACCTTCCACTCAATTTCTTGATTGATGACCATTGACAACTGGGTTTGGAGCATCTTTAATTTTTGAATCCATTTCTGTTCCTTTGGCTTTTCCACCAATTTCTTCTCTGTCTCCACCATTTCTTTTAAGATCTCATATTTCTTTTTTTCTTTCTGTTTCTTCTGGTATGAATTTCTCTGAATAAAGAGACCTTGCATAACACCTTTGCTCGCATCCCATACAAAATTTGTTGGTGTTTCTCTTCTCCAGTTATTTTCCAAATAATCTCTAAAAGTTTCTTTCGCTATTTGCAAAGTCTCTGTCTCATCCAATAAGCTTTCATTCAATCTCCAGAGGTATAGTCCTTGCAATTTTGTTTTAACTTCCATCACAATTGCATTATGATCTGAGATCGTTTTAGGTAAAATTTCCACTTTCGTCACTCTATGTGAAATATCGTTAGGAACAAATATGTAATCGATTCTTCCCCAACTCTGATTTGGTTCAGAGAAAAAGGTAAACTGTTTCTCTATTGGGTGTCTCAGTCTCCAAATGTCAGTCCATCCAAAGTTTTCAACTAAGTCAAAAAAGGATTTTGGTAATTTCCCTTCTGAGCCTTTCTTTTTCTGGGATCTATCCAGCTTCTGGTTTAATGGCCGACTGCATAAGACGCTAGGGGAATTCCTCCATGGATCCCCAGAGCGCACGGGGGGTTTAAAGAGTCTCGCAAAGGCTCCACGAACTCTAAAAACCTCAGGGGGGTGCCCTGAGGGGTTGGGTATCGGCTGCGCACTTAGGGCATCTAGGCAGCTTGTTTGTCTATATCAGAGGTCCTCAACCTAAGGCCCAGGGGCTGGATGCAGCCCCCCAGGGTCCTGAATCCAGCCCCGGGACCAATTGCAGACCCCCCACCTACCCCCTGCTTTGCAAGCAAACCAGCCTCTGCAGCTGCTTCTATTGCTGAGGCAGTTCAAAGCGGTGGACTATGTCGCTTCCCCTACTCTCTCCACCCACCGCCCAGATTATTGGCATACTAGCTAGTGGGACAGTTCAAAGTGGGAGGGCCACAGCAAGGTCTCCCACTCCCACCCACCCACCGCCCAGATGGTTGAGGCACCAGCTGCAGCCAAGCGGGGCAATTTAAAACGGGAGGGCTGTGGCAAGGTCTCCCACTCCCTCCATGGCCCTGAGGCCCCACCCCTGCTCCTCCTCCACCCTCCCCACCTGCCTTCCTTGTGTGGCTGCCACCTGTATTATTGAGGTTGTGAGGAAGGAAGGGGGCAGGCAGAGGCAGCGCCAGCCAACCTTCTGAGCCGGAGCAGCCATGGCAGTGGATCAATGGAGGGATGTATGGCGGGTGACCGCGGGGAAACAGAGCTACTTCCTGCCTACCCAGCCCCCTCCAAGCTGCTTCCTTGCTCTGTGGAGAGAGAGAGGGGGAGGAGGGAGCCCAGCCAATCCCAGCTAGAGACCAGCAAGCAGGAGATGGCAGAGAAAGAAGGGAAGGGAACGCCAACGGTGGCCTGGGCCTGTTTCCTGGGAGGCTGATGGGGCTGCATTTGTCCCCGGTTGGTGATGGGCAGGCTGAGGAACCAACAGAGCACCAGAGCCTGAGTGGGCTTGGCCAGTGAGCAGGCTGTGGGTGGCTTTGGGCAGGCCTTTCTGCCTCCCCTCCCTCCTCCCCAGCCCTTGCTCCCTCCCTCCCTCACTTGCAGCACACCAAGTCGGGCCGGGCTGGGCCAGGCCAAGAGAGGAGGGTGGTGATCTGAAGCAGGAGGCATTGCTGGGGCCCTGGAGATGCACTGATCATGGGCTGATTGTGGGGTGGGGCTCTGCCCACTTGCACCTCCCTCCCCCCTTTTCCCCATGTTGCCCCTCTTTTTTGGACTGTGGTCCAGCCCCCAGTGGTGTCTGGGGGGTAGTGGACCACCTTGGTGTTTGAAAACTTTGAGAACCCTGATCTATATAAATGTATTTTAATGCTTTTGACTATATTGTTTATTTATATTTCATTATTTTGATTTATTTTAATTATGCTGTTCCTGTGTTTGTTGTCAACTGCCCAGAGATAGATAGATAGATAGATAGATAGATAGATAGATAGAGAGAGAGAGAGAGAGAGAGAGAGAGAGAGAGAGAGAGAGAGAGAGAGAGAGAGAGAGAGAGAGAGAGAGATAGAGATAGATAGATAGATAGATAGATAGATAGATAGATAGATAGATAGATAGATAGATAGATAGAGTAATGCTCTGAGGCAAAGTAGGGAAGCCTAGAGGAGCTGAAAGCCATTTTGCAGACTTGTCAGCAGCCTGAAGGGGCATGGCTGGGGAGGATGAGGCATGACTGAAAAGATTAATTAGCATTTTAATTTTTTTTCTTGTGAAATGACTCTATTATTTCTTTAACATAATTAAATCTTCACAAGAACCCCGTAACTGTTATGAAAAATGGTAAACCACCCTGTCCACCAAGAGATACTGAAATAGGAATCAATTTAAAAAGGAGTAAATTTTTTTTAAAAAAACCCTATGCTACTATATTAAAGTTCATAAAAGCAAAATTATCCCTAATCTACCTAATAAAATTTGTTCATAAATGCTCATATCATTTTATACATTAAAAAGTTGTAAAAGTGGAGCTTAGTTAAGTTATGAGGGGAGCTTAGTTAAGTTATGAGGGGAGGGGGAAGGAAATGTTTGGATTGTCTTTAAGGAAGAACAGTCTAATGTGCTGACTGACGTCAAGGGATGCTGAGGGGATAATAGAAGCAGGTTATTGAATTCAGAGGTTGAAAACAGACATATTTTCAAGGAATTGTTCCAGCTCATCAGTTGTGTATCTTTCAGTCTCCCAAATGCCTCGTCTGTCAATATTTTATTGCTCACAGGACTTCCTTGATTATGGAGTAATCTTTATCTTTGCTCTGAGAAGGATGCTGACTGCACAGTATTATGGACACGATTAGGCAGATCTAGGTCTAGTCAGTGTCCAGATGTGGTACCATCTGGGAATTCCCTGTGTTCCACCCGGACTTCAAATCAGGAAAATGTAAGATCTCTATGTGATAAAAGGGGAAAACAAATTTCTCAGCTTATTGCTTTCTCCCCGCCCCACCCCTCTCCATCACTCTGGAAGGAAGTACTGTACAGTTGTTTGAATTGGAAAACAGCATTCAAAATATCTTGTTAGTCAAATATTGAGGAGAAGAGAAGACAACAGGGAAGCTATGTGTTTATCCATGAAAAGGAGGAAGTGAATTATTGAAGGAGAGAAGGAAGGAGGACCTAGATTCACACAGCATTTGCATCTGCTGCTTCACATGAAACGTCAGGTGAAAATGCTATCCCTAGTGAGCTCAGGCTTACCCTACCAGCTGGACATTTAGGTATCATCCAGAATGAGGGCATGAGGTCACCAGAAAGAAACACAAGGGAGTAAGATGCTATGCATGAAATGGTTAAGTGCTGACTGATATATATAGATGGAACAGTAAAGATGATGTTATAATTAAAGCAGAATAACAGTACATCCCATCTGAGGGGAGGGGGAATGGGTAATCTGTGTTTGCTGGCCTGGTGCTCACTATGGATGATCCCTCATCTCCATCCTTATGGCTCGTTAAATCAGGCTTGGAGTCTGGGGAAACCTTGAAATAAAGGATGCCTCTGAAGAAGAGAGAGACCTCTGGTGGCTTTTTAAAATAGCCTTGTTCTTTTTTTTTTTTTTTAAAAAGGACACACCACTCTTCCATGTGGCCACTCTCCAGATCAAGGTGCTTTGGTGCCCATGCCCTTTCTAGTGGAGTTGGACTCAAGCACCCTTGAAACAGAAAATTATTTCAGTGATGGCGAACCTTTCAGAGACCGAGTGCCCAGACTGTGATTCAAAACCCATTATTTTTTTGCAAATTGCCAATATGACCATTAAACCTGAATACAGGTGGCTGTGAAGGGGTGATGTCGGGTGCCCACAGAAAGGGCTCCGAGTGCCATCTTTGACACCCATGCCATGGGTTTGCCAACACTGGTCTAGACCATGCAGAAGAAACACCTAACTGCTAAGGGTTATTATTATTCCTGCGCAGAGTGCACATCATCTTTGTCATGACTAAGCAGATCTAGATGCCCGGAATAGCATCTTTCATGCAGATGATTCACTAGAGAGGGCATTGCATTTTGCCTAATTTGGCACTCCCCTGTGCAAAGCAATGGGTGAAAAATGAGGCATGGGAGTGTAAATGAGACAAGTGTCCTCTGCAGGAAGCCGAGGAATGTCAATGATATAGCGAGAAGCCCCAGGGGGTTGTCCTAAACTACTGAGAAGAGGAAAATCACTCAGAACAAGATTTTTGTCAGCTCTCAGTCATCACATCCCTAGTCTACTATGGCAGAATTATATCAATGAAATGACTATTGTGCAGGAAGGCACACTGTATGGCCAGACATAGAAACTGGAGTAATAGTTCTACATTGTGGTTCTATTTGTTGCCTACAATGATCCCTTTATTTGGTACATGAAGTATCCCTATATTAGAGATAGGCACGAATAAAAAAATGACATTTCGTCTGTCGTTTGTCGTTTGTCGTTTGGAGGGTCCGTGTTGGTTCGTTTCCATTTTTTACAAATTTTTGCAAAAAAATATTTTCATTTTCGTTCGTTTCGTTACCATTTCGTGATTTTTTTTTTTAGGATTTTAAGCAATTCACTCATATTGCAGTAACGGAAATGAAACACACAACAAAATTTCCGGTGTTTCTGTTCATTTTGTTTCATTTAAGAGACAAAATTTGTTTGTTGTTTCATTACGTAACGAAATGAAAAATTGTTCATTTCGTGCCCATCTCTACCCTATATTTCGTACATGAACTATTCTGCAGTTAATACCCAGTATGATGTAGTGATCGACTGAGACTCAGGAGGCCCGGGTGTGAGTCTCTACCCAGCTATGGAAACTCACTGGAAGAATGGAACTGGTAAAAGCACTCGCTTACCTTGGAATCACTTGTTGGCAAATACCTAACTACCTAGTCCACCATAAGCTCCAGACTACTGGCAGAGACTGCCAAGTAACCATCTATTTCAGCAAGGTCATACCTTAACAGCAGAAGGCTTGTACATGTTCATGTAGAGGTTGTCAGACTATCCTTCTGACTAGCTGCCCTCTTCTCCAAATGGCTGCCAGCTTGCCTCAAACCTGACACTTGGAGCTTTGGGAAAGTCCCCTTTTAAACTGAACTATCCATATTTTCCCATCTATAAGATGCCCCCCATGTATAAGATGACTCCCACTTTTCCAACCCAGAATTACTTTTTTTCATTCATTCATTCATTCTTTATTATGCGGTCATAGACCCGATTTAAGAGCACAAAAGGAAAATTGGTAAAAACAAATAAATAAAACCAATTTGTAATACAAAATGTTAAAGTACAAGCTAAAACCAGGACATGTTAAAAACGCAGAGAACCGTAAGACCCAGTGCTAAGGGAAATCAATAGCTTATTTTTAAACTTGACCATGGAAGCAAAAAAATTAGCCACAGATTCCGTATTTAGTTGATTTTTGCCCACCAATAATTGTGACAAATGTTCTGTTTTTGATTTTCCAGGACACTTCTTCAAATTTGGCACAATAAATCTGTTACGTTCTTCTATATAAAAACTGCATTCAAACAAAACATGATCCAAAGACTCAACTACGTTATCACCACAAGCACATAGTCGCTTAGCATAGGGAATATTACGATAGCAACCTTCTAAAACAGCTGAAGGGAGGCAATTAAACCTGGCTTTGGAAAACGCATAACAATATTTTGGAATAGTAAGTTTGTCTAAGTATCCTGCATACTTAGGAAACTCCCAATCTAATCCAAAGAAATTAGGTGAACAAGGACCTTGAGCCCTTTGATAAGGAATACTGACAATCTATATCTCTAATTCCCAAAATTACAGTTTTGCAACTGCATTGGCCACTCCTTGGCTTACTTTCATGTATTTTCTCTCAATTTTTAGTCTAGCAATTTTAGACAAAACTACAGTTTTATACATGGGAAAATACTGAACCTTTCCCAGAATCTTGCAGCCAGTGTGGCCAGTGGCTCTACTAGCAGAGGAGGGCTGGATGTCGTAGTTCCGAGTGCCACTATTTCATGGTGAACTGTAGATGCTTTTTCAATCCTGTGGAAGAATCCTTGGCTCCCTGTTCTCTCTCCTGTCCACTCCACAGACAACACTCCTCCTGTTATATGGTTTCTGTGTGACTGATTTGGATCCCATGAGGGGAAAGCAGCTGGGAATGAACACCTGTGGATAAATTTAGGCGCTTACGGCTTGGCTAAGGTTGGGAAGGAGACTTCCTCTAAGGCCAGCAAGGTTTGATGCCTTCTGATTTCAGAAGAGGAGTGCCCCTCGGTAATGATAAAGGTGGAGCACATGCATGTGTAAAGCAGTGGTGTTGTTTCCTCAGAAAAGCAGGAGGGCTTTGTTTCTGCTTCAGCTGAGAAGCCTTCAGTGCTCCTCAAAGTTTAATGAGTAAAAAGCCATTCATTGTGCTGAGGAGTGTGACTGGAACAGAACTGGAAACAGCCCAAGTATTTGTTAAGTTGGTCAGTGGGGGAGGAATTTCAGTAGTGGTGGTGGTGGTGGGCTGGAGCTTTTAAAGGTGAGACTGTGCAGGCAGGCAATTAGAATAGGAGGGTTATTTTATTTTATTTTTAATAAAGAAGAATATACAGTACTTTTAAGGTACAAACCCGACTTCTGAATATGGGAGTGAAAACTGCAGATAGATATCCAGCTTAAAGACCCTTTGGTATATAAAGCACCATCTGACTTGAAAAAAGATAAAGTGTAACTGAAGTATGCCCTGGATTTTACGGGGAGGGAAAAAAACCCAGCGTGGTGATGGTGGTGGTGGTGATGAGCAAGAAGTGTGTGCATCTTACAGACAACCTTGCTGGCCAATGGGGGTGGGGGGACTACACAGGGAAGAGGGAGGGCCCTTTGCACCCTTATTGACCAGTTCCTAACAGGATATGGACCAGGGCCAGTCTGCTAACCAAGGGTTAGGCACCCTGCTTTAGAGCAACACCAAGTTGTTGTTGTTGTTCAGTCGTTCAGTCGTGTCCAACACTTTGTGACCCCATGGACCTGCACTCGCCAGGCCTTCCTATCTTCCACTGCCTCCCGGAATTTGGTCAAATCCATATTGGTTTCATCGATGACACCGTCCAACCATCTCATTCTCTGCCATCCTCTTTTCCTTTTGCCTTCAATCTTTTCCAAGGACTCCTCTCTCCTCATGAGGTGGCCAAAGTACTGCAGCCTCAACTTCAAAATCTGTCCTTCCAGTGAACCAAGTTCCATACCAAACACCAAGGCATGAATGCATGGCAATGCAATGCTCTCCCTGATGATTAAAAAAAAAACAACCTCTGTAATGTTGAGGTCAGGACTCTGGCCTTTCCTGGCTAGATTTAAAAAAAACTGTTTTAAAAACCAGATAATTGTGCTTAGGGATCTTGGGTGTTTCAACACACTTTTGCTGGCATTTTTTATTTTATGTAGTAAGCAGACTCTCAGCCATTTTTAATTTTGAAACTCTTGCAAGTGGTTTAAAATATTGCTATATTCAAAATGATGGAAGACAATCAAACAAAGTGATCAAATGTTAAAATGGCAGTAAAGCAATGAACACTTCATTAAGCTCACCAGAGGCCACTGACTTAAGAGTGAGTTATGAGAGAGACAGATGGGCAAAGAAACCATGACAGGAATGGCACGTGTAGGGAGCTTGTTTGATCTTAGTGGGGAAATGATTCCACATGGTGGGTGCTACTGCACTAAGAATGAGTGAAATTCACTAGGTTTTGGTATGGGAAAAATGAAGAGATAAAGCTATGAGACCATGACTACCTGGCAGAGCGAATCACCCAGCGGTCAACTATGGTCTGTCCTACGAGGATGTCGCGGGCACACTCGCTTCGGGTGCCTATGCCCAGAGAGGCCCAGAAAACCTCAAATCGGAACCAGGCCTTTTCTGTGGTGGCTCCCTCTCTTTGGAACCACCTTCCCAGTGAAGTGTGCCTTGCAGAGTGCCTGCCAGCCTTCCGGAGGGTGTTAAAGACCTGGCTCTTCCGTGAGGCCTTTGGTGACCTAGTGTAGTAGTTTTTTTCCCTCCGCCACCCATTAGGATAACTTGCCATCTGCAGTTTGCCAGGGCTAGATTTTTAAATTTTTATATTTCTTTTAATACTGTATGTTTATTGTAGTATTTAGCTTTGTGTTGTTGGCTGGCTGAACTTGTTCAGTCTTTTGTAAACCACCCAGAGTTCCGTTCGGGAAGATGGGCGTTATAGAAGCCTAATAATAAATAAATAAAATAAATAAAATAATTCATACAGAAAGAGTCTTAAACTGCTCCACTGAAAGCTTTTATTGTTGCAATTTCTTTTTGTCAGAAAGAAATGGACCCCCTACTCTCTTGTTTTTCTGGTAGGAAAAGTAATGTTAATGGCCAGTATCCTGTTTAGTATTTAGACTCATGCAAAGATCGATTCCATAGGCTTACATCAGGCATGTCCAAACTTCGGCCCTCCTGATGTTTTGCACCACAACTCCCAGAATTCTAAGCTTAGGTTGCCAATGACAAAGGACTGTGGGAGTTGTGGTCCAAAATATCTGGAGGGCCGAAGTTTGGACATCCCTGGCTTACATGCTGATCTGGGGAGGTGTTGGTCATGCATGGCCAGGCACACACTCAACTCATCAGATTGTGGCAGCTGGTATTCTGTGCACCTAAATATTGAACAGGGCACTCCATGTATTTCATTGTTGCCCAAGTAACAACATTCTTCTGTATTGTAAGAAGAACAAAAGTTTGATTTTTACAACCTTGATTCATTTTACTGTTCCAATTAAGCCATTGAGCACATTCAGTATCTTTGTTTTTCTGTTTCTTTCTTTCTTTGTTTATTATTCAATATATATAGTGGTTTTCCAGATGGATGGTATATATATAACCTGAAAGGCTTATGCCTACTAGTAGAGATGGGCACGACCAGAAAATTTTTTTTCGAGTTGTCGTTTTTCAGGACGGGTCTGTTTCGGGTCGTTTCCATTTTTCACGAAATTTTTCAAAAATTTGTTGTTTCGTCGTGTCATTTGTCGTTTGTCATTACCGCCGCAATTTAGCGCAACTTGACTTCCCAGAGCATGGAGTTAGGGGGTAAGGGCTAGGCTTAGGGTAATGGTTAAGGTTAGGGTGGGTTAGTGGGCTGTACCTCTGGGTGCCTCTGGCCCACTAAGAACACAGTGTACTGGCGTATGGGTTAGGGTTAGGGTTAGGATTAGTCTTAGGCTTGGTGGGCTTTTTATGCCCTCTCTGGCACATCCAGAAGTCTCAGCAAAACCTGGCCATGCGATTGGTGGAATGGCTCCAAAAATTTGCATGGTCCCATCCCATGGCCAGCCTATCATTGCGCATGCGCAGGTGTAAAAAAATAAAATAAAATAAAATAAAATAAAATAAAATAAAATAAAATAAAATAAATGGAGACATTTTATTGCAAGAAAAACCCACTGCTGCTACTGTAAAAATTCAAGCATTTAAAATAGCTAATTTTCGCATGTTTCTGTGGTGCTTTGGTGGGTTTTTGGACCACGATTTCAAAAAAAATATTGCGGTCGCCATTTTGGACCCCCCCCCGCACCGCATGGCAAATGGAGACGCCGAGGATGCCCCCTCCCAGCCTGGTACCAGCAAGTCTCAGCAAAACCTGGCCATGCGATTGGTGGAATGTCTCCAAAAATTTGCATGGTCCCATCCCATGGCCAGCCCATCATTGCACATGCGCAGGTGTAAAAAAATAAAAATAAAATAAAATAAAATAAAATAAAATAAAATAAAATAAATGGAGACGTTTTGTTGCAAGAAAAACCCACTGCTGCTACTGTAAAAATTCAAGCATTTAAAATAGCTAATTTTCGCTTGTTTCTGTGGTGCTTTGGTGGGTTTTTGGACCACGATTTCAAAAAAAATATTGTGGTCGCCATTTTGGATCCCCCCGCACTGCATGGCAAATGGAGATGCCGAGGATGCCCCCTCTCAGCCCGGTACCAGCAGCCCAGGACAGGAGGGGGGGAGGCTGGAGTCGGGACCCCCCCCCCCAGAAACCACCCCACTGGTAGGTGCCCTCAGGCAGGCATATTTTCGCCTGCTTTTTTGGCCGGGAATCGGGGTTTTTTTAATTTCTAAAACTTTTTTTCTGTGCCGCTTGGCATTGCGCGATCGCTGCGATGCCAGGAACGACGACAAATCAGACCCAATTTTTCTTTTGTCGGTTCGAGTTTGAGTTCTGGGGGAGTAATTGTCGTTACCGTTTCTGTTGTGTAACGGAAACGAGTAACGGAAACAAGAATTTCACCAAGTCGTGCCCATGTCTACCTACTAGTATGTTTGATGTTATGATGCTGCAATACTTTTCCCCATGAAATGTTAGAAGAAGGGAATGCTTTTGCACCATCTAGTGTTTCATTTTGGAATAGCTTCTGGCTAATGCAGCTACATTTCCCCCCCTTGGTGTTGACATTTTCCTGTGAAAATCTTTCTATTATTCCCTGAACTTATTCTTCTTTACAGTACATGAGGATATCTAAGATTATCTGTCTGTTTGATTCAAAACCACAGTTTAGCCAAAATCGCAAGCCTGCAATTATTTTGTGTTTTTATATAATATACCAAATAAACTATTCACTTTATTGACACCCAAAAACACACCAACAAAATGCAGTTTATTAGCAACAGAATGCTGAGCAAGTGTTTAGACAAAACATCAGTCTGATATCTTTTCTTATATATTTTTACAAGCACATTATTCCTTTCATACAAACTATTAACTAGTACAGAACTTGCTGTGTGGATTTTTAGTTGTATTCCAGAAATCAAAATATCATAGAAAAATGGAGTTGGAAGGGGATTATAAGGCCATCAGTCCCAACCCCTGGCTTAGTGAAGCAATCAAAATCAAAGCAGATCTGACAGGTGGTTGTCTAAATTTCTCTTGAATGCTTCCAGCATACCTCCAGAGATAATCGGTTCCATTGTCGTACTGCTCTAACAGCTAGGAAGTTTTTCCTGATATGCAACCAAAATCTGCCTTCCTGTATGTGTCCTGCACTCTTATGTGCTCATTATTATGTGTCCTACACTCTGCAGCAATTGAGAACAAATTCTGCCCTTTCTCTGTATGACTGCTTTTCAAGCATTTAAAAAGTGTGATCATGTCTCTCCTTAGCTTTCTCTTCTCATGGATAAGCATCCCCAGTTTCTCGGTCTTTCCTCACAGGGCTTGATTTCTGGTCCTCAGATGCTTCTTGTTGATCTTCTCTGAACTTCCTCCAGTTTCTTGACATTCTGAATAGAAGGGAACCAGTGCTGAATATAAGGGAACTAGTAAATCATGGGATTTGGAGACTATACATCTGTTAATGCAGCCTGAAATAGTATTGGTCTTTACTGGCTCATATTCAGCTTGTGATCTCCAATAACCCCAAGATGCTTCTCTGATATAGTATAAATGAGCAAAGTATCCCCATTGTGTAACAGCGTATTTGGGGCCTTTTCCTCAGTGTAGAGCTTTTCACTTGTCTCTGTTAACTTCCATTTGTTGTTTTCATCCCAGTGCTCCAGCCTACCGAGAACTTGTGGAATGCTTTTTCCTATCATCCAAGGTATGAGTTATTCTGCCCAATTTTGTGTTGTTGAAATATTTGATCAATATTCCCTGCACCCCCTCATCAAAATCATTAGACATGGGCACGGAGCAGCGAAATTGTTGTTTCCGTTTTTGGTTATCGTTTCCGTTACGTAACGGAAACGGTAACGATAATTACGCTGCTCCAGCTCGAACCCGACCAGAACAAAGAAAAATTGGATCGGGTTTTTCGTTGTCATTAATGGCATCGCACCGATCGCAGTGATCGCGCGATGCCAAGCAGCACAGAAAAAAGTTTTAAAAAGTTTAAAAAAATGACTCCCAGCCAAAAAAGCAGGCGAAAATATGCCTGCCTGAGTACACCTACCAGAGGGGTGGTTTCTGGGGGGGGGTCCCCGGCCTTCCCCCCCTCTCCTGTCCTGGGCTGCTTGCACCAGGCTGGGGGGGGTCATCCTCGTCGACTCTCGCATGCCATGTGGTGGTGGGCATCCAAAATGGCGACCACAATTTTTCTTTAGAAATCGTGGTCAAAAAACATACCAGATCACCACAGAAACATGTGAAATTTATTTATTTTAAATGCCTGATTTTTAATAGTAGCAGCAGTGGGTGTTTTATAGCAATAAAACATCGCATTGATTTTATTTTATTTTATTTTATTTTATTTTATTTTTTATTTTTTTAGACCTGCCCATTTGGGCTGGGCATGGGATGGGACCATGCAAATATTTTGAACCATTCCACCAATGGCATGGCCAGGTTTTGACTGACACTTCTGGATGTGCCAGAGGGCATAAAAAGCCGAGGCACCTTCCAGAAGTCGCAGTCAGGTCTTGGATGTGGAAGGTGGAGGGCTGTGTGGCTGGCTGCTACTGGCTGATTGGAGGGAGGCTGGAGGCTTTAGATTTAAGTTAGGCAGGCAGGGAGGGAAATGAATTTAGAAAATAATTTCTTTGATTCTCTGCAGCTTTGTCTGCTGAAGGGAATAGCAGTTTATTCTTTTTTTTTCCTCTGGCAGTTTGTGAGGATTTTTTTTCTGATATTGGGTAAAGGGGGAGGTTCGACTGGGAGGAGGTGTGCGCCGGGACGCCCCCATGCTCTGGGAAGTCAAATCGCGCTAAATCGCGGTAGAAACAACAAACGACAAACAAAACGACAAATTTTTGAAAAATTTTGTGAAAAACGGAAACGACCCGAAACGGACCCATTCCGACAAACGAAAACTCAAAATGTCATTTTTTCTGGTCGTGCCCATGTCTAAAAGTCATTAATAAAAATGTAAACTTTCAAAGCTGTGAAAAAAATAATGAAAACACTTATTAGGAGGAAGACTGGTAATCCAAAGATTTTGGAATTCAGTCCAACAGAGAGAGAGAGAGAGAGAGAGAGAGAGAGAGAGAGAGAGAACAAAACAAAGTACAGTAGGAATACGGAGTGTAGATTGGCATGCAGAGAATAGATACCCTAGAAGAGCTGATAAGTATCTACAAGCCTTAATCGGTTCAAACGCCTTCAATAAAAGAAGTCCAAGTCAGATCATAATTCTCAAGCTTATCTTGTTTGCACTGCAGACCTTTCTTTCTTCCACAGATAGGACACCTTGTTGTGACAGATCCTCATAAACGGATGACATACAGTTAGAATTCATCACCCCAAGTACTACTAGAATGAAAACGGTTGAACTTTGAAGCTTTCTAATGCTCCCGTTTATCTTTAGACATGGCCTTTTAATATGTCCAGTGTCAATGTTTATGTGTTGGTTTTGGGGTTTTTGTTTTGTTTGTTAACTTTTGCATTGTAGACTTGCAATGAAACTACATATTTGTTCTCCAGCCAACCCTCTCATCATTAATTAGAACATTAGAAAGGAAAACTGCCTGTGTGCAGACAGCTGCCTGCCTGGAGCTTGCTGATGTGTTTGAAAACAATGAACTGGGCCCAAATATGGAAGAACTTTCCTATCACTTATATTGGAAGGATGCACATCAATGGTAGAGTTAAGTGCAGACCCTGATTCATGGGTGCAAGCAAGCCTGCATGCATTTGTACTTGCTTTCTCCAAATAAAGGGATTCAAGGTGGCTTGCAAAATTTGAAAAAGACAGGTCACTGAAATTCAAGATATTATGATACATAAAACAATTTAAAGTAATCGGAGAGGAGATTTTAAAGGTTACATATGCAATAAGCCCTCCTCCTTGGGCAGCTCCATCAAAACTTTACCTTACCTTACCTGGACTGGAAGGTCCATTGACTAGCTTACCTCAGAAAGTGTGTGTGCATGTTTGGGGGAGGGTTCCCCATGTGGAAACAGGCACCAAGAAAGCCTCTGTTTCTTACCCTGCTCACAGTGCTCAGATAGGCTACCAAGGATGGCAGGGCTGAGAGAAAGGCTGTTCCAGAATACAGTACCATAAAACCCATAGAGGCCCATCCAGGGAGAAAGAGTCCTTCCAGTAGTTTGGGCCCAAGTTATGTAGGGCCACACTGTTTTTTCAGGCAAGGCCTTAGTATTGCAGATCCATTTAAACTATCTGTAGGCGGTCCTGTTCAAAGGAGCAGCCTTAAGACTTTACCCTCAACCTTTTCTTCAGTTTACCATCAGGACAGCTTGTTAAGCTGGAATTCTGCTCACCTTGGAAAAGCAGCAAAAATGTACATTGGGAGATCAGCTTTGCAGAGAGAATTGAGTGCTAGTGCTGTGTGTGTACACACATGCATGTGCTTGTTTGGGCTTTCCTTTCTGCATCAGTTTTAATGGGGGGGCACACTTGGAGCCACGGTGAAATTATTCAGGGTCCTCTGGTGTGGAGGAAAACTACAGATTAGGGGTATGGGACTCCAGGCTGATCTGCATTTCTTCTTGCATCATGGGGTCAATGAGGGGAAAAGGAGAATCAGGCCACCCCAAAACAGTAATATTTTCCACATTCTTTTTCCTGCATGCTTGGGCTATAAAAGTAGAAACGAGGGCCGGGGGGGAGGGGGGAGAACGCACCCAGACACATGTTGTATACCAAGAGTAGAATAAGTACATTGGAACAACAGAATCTCTCTCTCTCTCTCTCTCTCTCTCTCTTTCTCTCTCATTTTCTCAAGCTCTCCAGTCACCAGCAAGGTATACAGAGGGAGAAATAACCTAACACAATAGATACATCAAGTAGGCTTTGCTCTTCTCTGGAGAGTTATTCTCTTACTACTAGGTAAGATTTGTTTCTCAATTAGTTGATTCCCCTAGCAAAGGAGATGATAGAGACTGATGTGAAAGAGTGGTAATTAAAGACAAGTTATAGGTGTAATTTCAAAACAATGAAGAGGGGGGAGAGAGAGAGAGAGAGAGAGAGAGAGAGAGAGAGAAGGAAAGATGATCCACTACTGGCCTGCCTAAGAAGCCAATGAATTTGGTTTTACCTCTCCAGACCTGTCCAGCCATTCCAACTAGGCTGAGAAATAGAGATGGGCACAAATTGAAAAAAAAAGATGTTTCAATTTTTCGTTGTGTGTCCGTTTCAGTTCGTTTTCAATTTTTGTGAATTTTTTGAAAAAAAATTGTTTCATTTTTTGTTTTTCATTTTTCATTTTTACCCGATTTTTGGGTGACTTAAAGCATTTCCGCACGTGGACATCCCCCAACGCCCCAGACCAGAGGGAAAACACTAAAAAAGTGATGCTGGCAGAGACACAGTATAGACTAGGTATGCAGGGAAGCTGCAAAGGCAGCGGCGGGCATTGCCCAGGGCATAAGGCAGCCGCAGAGTGACTGCATTGCGGGGCAGGGGAGGGTACTCACCGAGAGGTACGCACGCACACAGGGAGGCTGCAAGAGAAATATCTTCTTTCTCTCCCCTAAGATCCTGGCTGCAGCCAGCAGGAACACAGAGACACACACCTGCCTGGCTGGCCTAAAGTAATGAGTCACAGAGACAGCAATCCCACCCTAACTCCCACTGAGACTGCAAGGAGGACAGGGGCTGCCAAAGCTTTTTATGCCCTCTGTGGCTGCCACACCTACCCAGTCTGCAACCTGGGCATGCTATTGGTTGAAATTGTCCAAGAATTTACATGATCCCATCACATGGCTTGCATCCATCCTGTGGCTGGAATCCATTTTGTGTCATCCTTAAAGGGAAAAGAAAAAAATATATTGCGATGGGAGAAAGACAAAAACAAACGTTTTAAGGACCGCAACTCCCTGGTAGGTAATAATTTCAAATAATTATCATTGCATTTTTACGGATGTCCAGGGCGTTTTAATGCCCAAGAAATCAATATTAGGCATCTGGGTCGATGTCCCCTAACTCCCCCTTAAGGAGGGGGGGAAATACAGCGATCTGAGAAAAGACATAAATGCACGTTTTAAGGACCCCAACCCCCCTGGTAGGTATTATCAGGCAGAATAAATAATTATTGCTGGGTTTTTACGGATATTCAGGATGTTTTTTAACATTTAAAAACAGCTCATTTCATTGTGTGTCGCCATTAACGAAAACAAAACGTAACGAACCTAATTTTCGTGGTTCTGTTCTGTTCGTTCCAATTTAATCACAATTTTCGTTATTTGTTTCATTACGTAATGAAACGAATAACAAATAATGGAACACATTTTTTTTGTTTCATGCCCACCTCTACTGAGAAACTTTGTGGTGTTAAGAAGAACTTGTTTCTGAATGTTCTTGTTTTACTTTTCCCACCTCACCCCTTTCCCCCTTTTTGTCATGTCTTTTTTGGCTGATAAACCTAAAGTCAGGGACTGTCTTTAAAACAGAAAACAAATCAAATGAAAAAAATTAAAAAGTCATGTGCTACTTGCTTAGGGTCCCTTTTCAGTTTACCAAAGGGGTGTGAATGCTAGAATTAAACAGAGACAACAATGGCTATAAAACCTTTTTCTTACCTATGTCCCTCAGACAGCTGACAAGAGCTTATATATGTGGATGTTCTTTCTGACAAAAGCATTCCCTGCACATGGCAAAATGGTTCAATGAGGAAAAAAGCAGGGCTTAGATTAATGTCTAACTGAGAGCTTGCTCTCATGATAACCCAAATCAGCTGCCTAAAGGCAGCACCTTCACTCAACCTAATTCTAGGGTAGGCTCAGGGGAACTCATATACAATATTCCTTCTGGGGTGATACAAGGTCAACAATATTATAATATCTGCCAGGTCTCCTGTTTTAGACCTGGGACTGAGGCTTAGGCTTGGGGGTCCATTTTCCAGGTCTCATGACTGAACCCTGAAATGCCAGGGAATGGGGGGGGGCTCCTGCCAGGTATGGTGACTTGAGTCACAGGGACTTGTGGTCAAGTTGGACTTAAGACTTGACTCAGATCCAACTTGGTTTCCCCTCCCCTCCCCAATTATTCAGACTTGATTAATGGTTCTTTTTTCTGGGGAGAGGTGGAGCTTGTTATTCATAGGGGCTTGGAGCTTGGGACTCAGGATTTGAGTAAAGTGGATAGAGGGACACTCTTCTCCTTCTCACACAATGCCAGAGCTAGGGAACATCCACCCAAATTGAGGGTTGGGAGAGTGAGATCAGAAAAAAGCAAAAACTTCTTTACCCCGTGTGTTGTTAGACCAGTGTTTTTCAACCTTTTTTGGGCAAAGGCACACTTGTTTCATGAAAAAAATCACGAGGCACACCACCATTAGAAAATGTTTAAAAAATTTAACTCTGTGCCTATATTGAATTGCAGTTTGGGCACTCGGTCTCTAAAAGGTTCTCCATTGCTGGTGTAGGGAGAAGCAGGACAGAGGGGCCATAGATTGAGGCAGCCCATTCTCTAGCACCCAGTTCCCACTTACCTGTGTTGTTTTTTTAAAGACATTTTGCCCTGCATGGACTTCTGTGTCCAGTGGAGACCTGAGAAGGGGCACTGACTCTCCAGGAACACAAATAAGACCCAAAAGCCCATCTTGCTCTCCACACTGTGGCCAAGGCAGATGCCTTCAGCAAGTCCAGTGACAGGAGGGGAGGAGGATGAAGGAAGGCAGGAAGGAAAGAAGGCAGACAGTGTTCTGCTTGTATACAGCCCCATACCACTTCAAGGAGTCTCTGGGCGGTTTACAGTTTTAATTACAGAAGGCAGGCTGCTAGACATACACATATGCAGGCTAGAAATGAGCACGTTTCTATGAAGAGGGGAAAGGGTATGAATGGAAAGAGAGAGGTGGGGAAAAAAGAAAGAAAAGACAGAGAGAGAGAAGAGGGTGACCCAAGACAGAAAGAAAGGGGCAAGACTTCAAGGAACCCATTGCGGGGCCCTTCAGAGACGGCTCTTCCCCTCCCGGATCCTAAAGGCCAGCCGGCCGGCCGGCCGTCCAGCCGTGCCAGTAGCCCCCCCGCCCCCGCCTCCTCAGCCCAGGCCCGGCGGAGGCCTCCTCCATCCCCTCCTCCTCGCAGCCCTGCCACGGTACTCGTGGGGCAGCCGGGCGCCCCTCCTCCCCTTCCCCTCACCTGGTGGTTTGTTCTGGGCTGGGGCTCCTGGGCCGGCTCATGTTGGCGGGCAGGCTGTCGGGCAGCTCAGTCCATTGGTAGCTCCCAGGAAAGGGGTGGTGGTGGTCCAGGGTAGAAAAAGGAGGGGGGAGAGGGAAGCGAGCGAGTCGCGGCGGCGGCGGCGGCGGCGGCAGGCACAGGGCAAACACTAAGAGAATGAGCGGGGCCAGGTCCGGCCGGGGAGGAAGTGATGCCAGCGCCGCGGGCCTCAGGGGGGGAGGAGCCAAGCTGGCCCTTGGACGCTATTTATAGCACCTCCCAGCTGTGGGCCACCCGCCGGCCCTGGGTTGAATTTCTTTAGAATTTTTCAATTTTTCCCACGGCACACCAGGCAACATCTCGCGTCACACTAGTGTGCCACGGAACAGTGGTTGAAAAACGCTGTGTTAGACTGTGGAAATCCCTGTCACAGGAGGTGGTGATGGCATCTGGCCTGGATGCCTTCAAAAGGGGATTGGACAGATTCATGGAGGAAAAGTTGATCACAGGTTGCAAGCCATGTTGGGGATATGTAATCTCCAGGCTTAAAACCGGGGTACCTCAAAGGAGAGATGCAGGGAAGTGGTATCAGGAGACAGATAGATAGTCTCGTGCACTCCCGGACACATTTGGTGGGGCCACTGTGAGATACAGGAAACTCGACTACATGAGCCCTTGGCCTGATCCAGCATGGGTGTTCTTATGTTCTTATGATACCAGTTACTTAGACTTAGATTTGGGACTCAGACCCCAAGACTTGCCAACATCTCTGGCTCCTACCACTAGCAAGCCTATATTCAGAGGATCAGTCCTATGGCTTCAGGATTTAAACATGTTCAGAATAATCTTTGCCTCCTTCATTATCATCTATGTTTTAGGGTTGCTATTGGGATGCTCTACATTTTCTGCCTGGCAGACACTGTTTTGCGATGGCCGATGGCACATGCTTTCTCTATGATGTCACAGGGGACTGCCCCATGGCTTTGCGCCCTGAAGTCTCAGGAAATGGGATCCTATCATCCTGGCAACCTGCTCATAAACTTATTCACACACCCCTATTTGCTGTATAAAAGAGTTATGCCACGGTGGCACAGTCAATCCCATTTTATTACAACCCCTGCATTTCATTCTGTCTCTGTTCCTTCAGAATGATAAGTTCTGCTCTGATATAACTGATACTCATCATCAGATATTTATTTTGCCTTTGCTTTTATAGCAACAGTTCCTTCTGCGAAGCTGCTTCTGCCTCTTGCTGCTGATGTTTTAGTGGTCCTAGGGGCAGCTTTTCCTTACACAACAATAAAACAATCCGATTTTCAAATGTCCGTCAGTATGTAACCATAGAGATTGTTAGCCCCATGGTCTTAATTACTGGGGGATGGACTGAGTTTCCTTTAATAGTAAGATAGCAATGAAGCAGCAACACATCTCACAGCACATATTAAATATATTTGGGAAATGCTTGTCATTTGTTGGCCTGGAGTGAGGTTTAACCAATTTTGTGTGTGTGTGTTTGTGACTGTCAGGATGGGAAAGGTTTGAACACTGCGTTAACAGTCAACGTACATGGATTAAAATCTATATGACTTCAGAAAAGAATAATGAATCAGGGCAGGGTGCAGAGCCTTCAGCTTTCCAGATTTGGCTAGACCTCTAGTTCCTGGGAGCCTCTCCCAGTAGTGCCAAGAGTAAGGGGTTGCAGAATAACCATATAAAACAACAGGAAAGCCAAAGGTTCTTCACCCCCATGGTAGAAGATGGCCAAGGTTGTAGGAAACTGGTTCCTTGGCAGTTCTACAAGAAAACCTACTTTTGATGTGTTTAATCAAAACATATCTTCATTTTAAAAGGGCAGTGTGAAGTCAGCCCTTAGCTGAGAAAAAGAAAATTATAGCAGTCCACAGTCGTATAAAAAGGAACACCAGTTCTTTGCCTGAACTGGTGACAGAGGCTGCTTTTACACGACCCCTAAAATCCGAGGCAAAGGGCTCCCAGATGCAGAGCTTAAAATTATTTTCCCACCAGCAGTGGACTTTTTTAAAAAATTAAGTATGACCACGCCCACCTAAGCATGCCCCAGCACATTTTATAAGTACCTGGTCTCTGGAGGTAAAAAAATTTCCAATGCGGATTGTAAAGCTGTGGATGCCGGGCTCTCCTCACCTTCTGTTTGTTTGCTGACCCCGCCGCCCCTTTAACAGACAGGAATCCCTACGGGGCTGGTCCGATGGCAGACGGAGGTGAGCCTGCATTTTGTTCTCCCTTTTTTCTCCCTCCCCTCACAGCAGACAGGAGCAATGGAGTGCGGAAGAGTGGGAACACAGGAAGCAGAACAAAACCCCATGATCTCTGGTCCGAATTTAAGTTGCCAGCAGATTTTAGAGGTCATGTAAAAGTGCCCACAGATAATCCAGAGGAAGTTGTGCCTGTTCACCAGTTGAAATATCAACCCCCAAATTAGTGCAAGGGTTTGAAGGCTATTGTCATCGGAGAGGCAGTACACATGAGTAGAGAAGGTGCATTGAGAGCCTCTGACTGCATCTCTCATCTTCCCTGGCCAACATAGCCCATAGTAAGAGATCATAAGTCCTGCAACCAAGAACATCTGGAGCGCCACATGCCCCTAGCTCACAATTTAAGTAGCAAATGGCCATATGCCATGATGAGATTTGACAGCGTGGAACAGAAGGCGGGGGAGAGACAGGACGGCCAATCTTCTTTCTTGAGATATCTCAAGCCCGAAAGAGCCCCACCTTTCAAAATAAATATAAGGAAAAGGAAAGGGGAAATATATTTGCAAGGAGTGGCAGCTAAGAGCATCCAGTCCTTTTTGGCTTCCAATTTGCCTTCCTCAAATGTTTTGCTGCCATGTTCTGGTACAACACCACATCAAAGAGTCTCTTCTCTCCTTCCAAGTGGTGGTGGTGGAGATGGCATGCTTTCTCCCCTCTAAGGCTTAGGAAAGCAGGAGTAGAAGAGTGTTGGCTCTTGGGGTTTGGTTAAACTCCCCTCCCCAAATACTGACAGTTATCCCTTGGCCTAGACCTCTTGGGAATCAGAGTCCAACAGCATTGAGAATCTGCCCAATCCATTGCCATGCACCCTCCTGCTTGGCAGTTAAAAAAAGTCAATGAACCCTTCCTGCCACCAAGATTCAGCAAAGACACCCCCCCCCACACACACACAACACACAAACATGGTTTCCACCCTTACCTTGAGACACCAGGGGTACATCCCTGACATTTCTGCACGCAGCTCCCATTCTCTACCACTCTGCTGCTGCTGGCATGCCATCAAGTCAGTTATGATACATGGCAACCCTTTTCATGGTTTCCCAGATATAGATACTCAGCCATTGTTTGCCCTTCTTTTCTTCTGGGTATACTGTAGGGCTGTGCAGCTTGCCCAAAGCCACACAGGTTGACTCTTCTCCCTGGAGGTATGGGGAGGGGGGAATTGAACTCTCACTTTCTGCTGCCCGATGCCTAACTCATTGAGTGATCCAGCCAGAATGCTGCTTAGCTATAGTCCCTCAAAGGAATCCAAATCCTCTCTCCCTCTGCCCCACCTGTTACTCTCTGGAGCCATTGTCAGGAGGACTGGGATGTATGCTGAAGAAGGAGAGTCAAGGGTTCTTCCCACTGAGGTCCCTATAAATATCAGTTCCATCCACTCCCCCTGCAACATCATGGCTGCTATGATCTATATGGTGATGATAGCAGCTGCCACTGTGGAACAGGGTGGTTTGTTGGGACTACCGTGGAGAGGAAAGTATAATTTTAAAGGTGTTGAAGATGTCCCAGTGAGTCTCAGCAGGCTTTTTGTAATCATCCATGAGCTACAAGTTTGCCTGTGGTGGCGGAGGCAGTTGTGGAATGGTGCTGCATTATTAAACCAATGTTGCTTAAGTAACTCCTCTTCCCAGATTTACAAGCAAACTCAAGTTGTTGGTACTATTCTTACTAGCAGCCAATAATCCAGGCCCGAGGGATGCTTACCGCCAGCTCTGAAGAAGGATGCAGCTGCTGTGGAGAGCAAGGACCACTCATGACTATTAAAGGCCAGGTAAAGGACAGAGTCAAGGGCCCATGCTGGATACCTCCCACTTCAAATCTTAGCACTCCAGATTGTTCATTGTATGTCATACTCCTAAATTCATTGCAGTTCACCATTTAAAAGAAAGATCTGTGCATTTGTTTTAATGTACTACTCCTTCACTAGGATCAAGAAAAGCACAGCGTTAGCTGGAGGGTGCGGGTGACTCATGAATCAAGCAGGGAAGCTTCATCTGAAAATTTGGGCAGAGGGAAAGCAGGGAGTCTCATTCTCTATTCCTGCATGAAGCACGGGGTTGGACTTGATGGCCTTATAGGTTCCTTCTGACTTCACTACTCTGTGACTCTATGATTATATTAGAGGCTAGAAAGGCAACCCACAGCATTGTTCTTTCTTGCTCTGTATCAGCACTTCCCAACCTTGGAGAACCCACAACGTTCTTGAACTGCAACTCCCAAAACCCCCACCTGCTTAGCTGGCAATGAAGGCTTCAGGGAATCGTAGTCCAAGAACACCTGGGTTCCCCCAAGTTGGAGAAACCAAAAGCTTGAGAGGACAAGATGAGAAATGAGAGATGGAAATTGCAGGGAAGATGTTTGCCTTCATCTTAGGCCCAGCTTTCTAATGACATTGGATCCCTGCTTTCCCTCTTGTACCTCTCCAGGGATGCGTAAGCAGAGACTGGACTGGCAATCCTGCAGCTACATTCTGGTTGTGGTGGGCAACTGTGGATTTCCAGATCTTTTTTAGATGGCATCTTCCATCATCCTACACTTTGCTCTCAAAGGCTAATCAATGGGAGCGGTATGCCAAAAATCATATGCAGGGCCAAAGATGCCCCTCTCTGGCCTAAACAATTTCCAAATCTCCCTTCAAAGCTCTAATTTTAAGATTTACCAAGAGGGATGCTTCTCTTTACCATTCCCACAATTTTATATTAGGAAAGTTTCTGATCAAAACACTACCACTCCTTTATTCTCAGAAATATTTTTAGGTTAAATAAACCGAACCTACAAGACACAATTTCACATGCTTTTAAAATAGTATCAGATACATTATTTCACACATTCAAAAATAGGTGATACCTGTTTATCAATTTTTAAACAATTTATCAATTATTTCAAAGATTTTTCTCCCATGTGTGCAGAAATTCTTTTGAAACGTTGGTGTAATAATTCATTTTATCCCTTAGATGGCACTCCACTCCACCTATTTCTTTTGTCCATGCCAGAGTGTATTCCCCCCTTCCTGATAATTTTATAGAGTCTAATTCCACTGAACTGAAAGCAGCCCAAGTGAAATATATAAAACAGTACTATTGAGAATGTATTTGCTATATTTTATACAGTTTTCTAAAACATATTTTCCCAACTTGGGAACATACAGATCTGTTGGGCTACAACTCTCATAATCAGATGGGTGAACATTGTAGTCCAACAGATCTGTATGTTTAGGTGGCTCTAAATGAAAGAAAAACTCTGCTTCTTAGGAGCTGAACATTTTAGGTGCTTGTGTGAACAGGGCCCTTTTTGCAGGGAAACCTACTTGTAAGTAGTCTACAAAAAAACTCACCAAAATGAAATGAAAACCAAAAGCACTGTGTTGTATCACCTTAAAGATGAATGGATTTAATCATCTTTACAATTGTGTCATGCAACTTAAAATTTCTTTTTCTTTTCTCTCTTTTGTTTGTTTTGTTGTATTTCTCTGCTATACCTGCTGAAACAGATTATATTTGTGATGACTAAATGTGCATGCTTGGTCCGTCCTGGAATGGGTTATTTCCCAGTATATGACCATAATCATAGATGCACACCAGCAAGTGAGGTGGTAGCATATCTAATACATAGGAGGAGGAACAGGAAGGGTGGCCCTAAGGCCCAGATACAATGCTCCCTTCACTCAAGTAAACCTATCTGAAGAATGTCCTTCAAGGAAGGCCCTATTCTCAATCTTACCTCTCTCAGAGGTATAAATGATATGGGAAAGGATCTTCCCAGTGGCTGCTTTCATGCTGTGGAACTCCTTCCCAAGAGAGGTCTGCCTGGCCCTATGCCTGAAACACTTCCTGTATTAGACAGTGACTCTTATTTGCATTGGCCTTTGGCAACAGGCATGAGAGAGGAACACTATGTTGATTCAACAATCAACAGCATAACCTGTTGTATTTTCTTATTATACGTATCTTCCTACTGGGGTGTTATCTGTAACTATTTGAGGGTGGGGTGCTTTTTGTTTGTTTGTTTTGGTTCATGTTGCAA
Organism: Phrynocephalus forsythii; assembly: GCA_029282475.1. Classification (NCBI taxonomy): domain Eukaryota; kingdom Metazoa; phylum Chordata; class Lepidosauria; order Squamata; family Agamidae; genus Phrynocephalus; species Phrynocephalus forsythii. The sequence goes on along the minus strand of JAPFRF010000001.1, from coordinate 47,411,180 downwards.
GCTTCCTCTCAGTTTAGAGTAAAAGGTGGAACAAATTTGTCACCTGAAATGAGGCTACCAGGGACATGGAAACACGCCTTGCTGGCTGTCCATTTTGTCCCATAGGGTTAAAAGCCTCCTCTTATTGTCATCGATGCTGCCGTGGTGACTTCTGTTACTATTGATATTTATAGAATCCAAGGAGTTTAGGAAGCAACAGAGAGCATTCAAAGACATTCTCAACCTGATAACTGCTGAATAGTTCAATAGCTTAGGCATCTGGCTAAAGAGCCATAGGTTGGAAAGTCAATCTCCCCCCCCCCCCCGGCGCCGCCTTTGCCTCTTTGACAGGGATGGACCTGATGCCCCACAAAGCCCCTTCCAGCTCTGCAGTTCTAAAATAATTATTATGACAACATCATGAAGCAGCCTTCCAGCCTTCCATAGCACCTTCCAGATGTACTGGGCTACAACTTTAAGCCTCCTGAACTAGCCTGATATCATCCTTTTTGGTTTGAGATGATTGAATATACAGCCGTTCCGCCCACACATCTGAAGGGTGCCAGGTTGGAAAGAGTTTCCATGGAGTAAGTCATTATTGTCATCTTCCTGTTGTAGCGAGGGCATTGGAATGGGCCAACTGAAACGTAGCTGACATGAAACATTCCATTGATGGTAGCAGGAGATTTGAATCAGGGAATCAGTCAAATCCCGAGGCCAGTCACCAGCCGAAGAGAAGGAATGCTGACAACCATCAGTCCCATCATCTCATCTTTAATGTGAATTTTTGTTTTATTTTCGTATGTGATGTTGATTATGTTTATTTAGTTGTTGTACACCACCCAGAGTGGCCCTGCTGCCAGATGGGCAACACTGAAATCCACTCACTCACTCACTCAACCAACCAACCAACCAGTCGGCTGCATTAAGAAGTATTTCTCAGTACCTTTAGTTTGGGGCTAGCTTGCTTTCAAAGATATGGTGGCTTGATCCACCATCTCTCCTCCACTGGGTGATCTGCAGCTTAAAGGCAAACTTTTAAACACAGGTAGACCCACACTCCTCAGGCTGCCCGACTCCATCTGAGGAGAGCTCTAAAAGTATGGTCCAAGGGAGTTCAAAGGCAACCCTCTTCCTAGCCGTGTAAATGCCACCTGCATCACTGTTCCATGATAAGAGTCTCCAACTTTTTTTCTAAGCAAGGGGCTTGAAAAGGAGGAGCAAAACTTATTGTTGTGCCGCATATCCAGGCATTTCACTAAGATGATGGGTCGGTTTTCTCTGAGAAGCAGGAGGAGATATGCCAGTGTACAGAATGGATTCACAGGTTTCCTCAGTGACCTTTCATTTGCATGGAACTGCTTGGATAGGTAACTCAGAGGCCTGCTCTGTTCACTTTGTACTGTGCCCATTCTGCAGAAATTATCCAAGTTAAATGTATGTATTCAGTGTGGGATTTTACACACTGTTAATCTGCTTGGTGACCCTAATAGAGTTTTCAAGGTGTGTGAGATATAGATATGCTGCCAGCTACCAGTGAGTGTCCATGGCTGAGCAAGGCTATGAACCCGGGTCTCCTGTGTTATAGCACAACCCTGTCTCTACTCTATCACATTGGGTCCAGCTATTTTGAAAACTGTGAACGGTTCCTCCATGTAGGATCTGGGCCACAAAGAGCTGGGGCAAGAATTCGTTACACAGTTTATGTTGGTTAAATAGATTATATTAATCTCAAGTTTATGTTGGCTAAATGGATTCTATTAACCTCAAAAGCTCTGTGACACTTTGCAATGGGACCTGAGCAGAGGCTCCCTCTGAGTGAAAAGATGCCATCCCAGAAAGAATGAGGCAAGCAGAAGCATCTGTTGCTCATAAAGCACCCGAGAGGCTGGGTATTTGGAAGTGAGAGGCGTCTGATATATTGATTGCAGTGTATCTGAATAAAGAGTGATGCCTTGAAAACATCTGCCAGCTCAGCTCATTCTGACACCATGGTGGCCAGAAAGACTGAAACCAGATCACGGGCGATTGTGAACCTGGGCCTCAAAGAATAAAGGTTTCTTCCCATTAAGAAATGGACAGACTTTCCTTCTTGTTTGCTTCGTTGATAGATGGGGGAGGATTCAAAGCGCTTCTGTTTGAAGGGCAGGGTTTCTACTCTGACCTTCTCGACATGATCTCCTGCCATCGCAGCTTCCTGCAGGACTGCGGCCCTTGCCGAGGGTCTGTGCCTTTGAGCGAAAGCAAAGCCACCGTTGTGGCTGCTCCTCCTAATGCGCTGCGTTTTGTAGACACCCATAACCTTTGAGTGAACCCTGGCCCTCTGTGGCAGGTTGCAGAGGCCCTTTGCCGTCAGGTGACAAACAGAGCCATCTGCACCTCGATGCTGGTCAGCTGGCCAGAGCGGTGACCTTTCCGAACATGATACAGTGAAATCTAAGTCTGGCAAGCTGCTGGGAGGCAAAAATCTGCTCCTCCATGTCACTTTCACTCCTCAGTCACTTAATTGTCCAGTGCAGATGACAAAGGTAACCATTAGATTTAGGTCATGAACTCCATGGCTTTGGCTTTGCCTGCAATCGTACACCAGTGACTGCCGACTGGCTCCCCCCCCCTTCTCTGAAGGACAGCAGCCGTGGCAGCCCGGCTGTCTTCCTCAGTTTGGCTGGAGTTGGCAGGACTGGAATTTTGTATCCAGCAGTGAAAGAAGACAAGGGTGTTTTCTTTCGATTCTTGTATCTGCAATAGTTTGGACTTTTAGAATTTGCAACAGAGAGGAGAATCTCAGTTTAATCATATTTAGAGTTAGGCTTGTTCAAAACTATAGGAATTGATTGTGAGTGAGTTACATCCCATCCTTTTTATAGGGATTGTTGCAAGTATGGCGAAGTCTGGATCCAACTCACTGCCTCTTCAAGAACTGCTAATTGGATGGGCATTGCCCATGATAGTTTCCTGACTAATGGGGAGACGGCTAATTGTAGAAACACTTTTGTACGATTGCACAAATCATAACTCTATTAACTGCAATAAAATTGTAGCTAAGCTAATGCTTGTGAGGGCAAAGCTACACATGTCTACCCATTGGAAAGACCCTCTTGAGTTCAGTGGGACTTACTCCAAGGTGAGTGGCTGTAGGATTGGGCTCTAAATGTATCCCTTTCAAATCAGTGGAACATCAAAACAGACACTTAGGATCCTCCAGCATAGAAACTGGAGCATAGAAACCCACTGGTAAGAACAGTTTCAAGCACTTGGGTTTGACTGTGCCCCTTCAATTGGACTGGACTTTGTTATTTACTGAAATGACCTTTAAAGCACCTGCCAAATTACATGGTGGCAAATTTGGAAACAATGGAGATAAAGTAAAATTGGGAACAGCCTGCTTCACGCTAGAAAGGGACCACTTTTCCCTATTCTTCATTTTCCCAGTTGAAATCAACTTTTTAATGGCAAATTAATCTGATACATAAACCAGCCCCGCACTTTAACCTTCCTCGCCACTTGCACAGGGTTAGCAGCTTTGTACTATCACATGGCATCAGTCATCATCAGTGTAATACAATTACTTTGCAGCCTGTAACTCCTTTCATCGGGGAGCCACAATAAGCTTCACAAACATTAATTAATTGACCACAGAGAACCATTGTGTATGGTGGGAAAGGATCATTATAAAGATGGTCAGATACAGCGTGGCCACATCACTTGAAAAGCAGCTGAAAAGGAAAAAGAAAAGAAAGGCTTTCCTCATTTGCATACTTTATTTAAATACATGCTGATTTAAAATTGTCATTTACCTGGCCTTGAATTTTGCAATGGAGGAAACCAGCTAGCTGAAATGAAGGGGGTGGGGGAGGAGAACCTACTTTATTTGGTCTCATCTCCTAGTCAGAAGAGTCCAGACTTAGTAGCTGTCTGGCTGATCTTTAATAGTCCCAAGTGTTAAAGGAAGATCCAAAAAGTGGGTCCAAATCATCTTTGCTCATTCACAAACCTCACCCATTGACCTGGCATTGGTCATGGATTAAATTCAGAAATCAAACCAAGGCACGATTCCTGAACCCTGTACTCTGTCTTTGGCTTCCATGACTATTATTATTTAGTAGATTAAATCTTGCCACTAGACATGGGCACGACCAGAAAAAATTACATTTCAAGTTTTCGTTTTTTGGAACGGGTCCGTTTCAGGGCCGGCACTAGGTGTTTTTGCGCCCTAGGCGGCGGGCAGGGTGGGGGGGCGGGTGAGCGGGCGGGCGGTGGCACGGGCCACAGGCGGGTGGCGGCGCGGGCGGACGGGCGAGTGGGCAGTTAAGATATCACTTAGGATAGAGGTTCTGTTCTTGGCTTGCACCCCAAATGTGTGTGTGTGCAAGCAAATTGAAGTTGGGGAAATAGAAAATAAATGGTAGTATATAATATATTTTTAAAATAAATCCACACCTCCCACTCCCAGTCGAACCTCCCCCTTTATCCAATATCAGAAAAAAATCCTCACAAACTGCCAGAGAAGAAATAAAGAATAAACTGCTATTCCCTTCAGCAGACAAAGCTGCAGGGAATCAAAGAAATTATTTTCTAAATTCAATTCCCTCCCTGCCTGCCTAACTTAAATCCTAAAGCCTCCAGCCTCCCTCCTCAAACTCGATCGGATCACACCAGCACCAGCAGCCAGCCCTCCTCCCTCAACCACATCCATACACCCGACTGCGATTTCTGGAAGGTGCCTTGGCTTTTTATGCCCTCCGAGACATCCAGAAGTGTCAGTCAAAAACCTGGCAATGCCATTGGTGGAATGGTTCAAAACAATTGCATGGTCCCATCCCATGCCCAGCCCAAATGGGCAGGTCTAAATAAATAAATAAATAAAATAAAATAAAATCAATACGACATTTTATTGCTATAAAAAACCCTCTGCTGCTACTATTAAAATTCAGGCATTTAAAATAAATAAATTTCACATGTTTCTGTGGTGATTTGGTGTGTTTTCAGACCACAATTTCAAAAAGAAAAATTGCGGTCGCCATTTTGGATCCCCCCACCCACCGCATGGCATGGCGAGACGATGAGGATGACCCCCCCGAGCCTGGTGCAAGAAGCCCAGGACAGGAGAAGGGGGGGAAGTCCAGGGACCCCCCAGAAACCACCCCTCTGGTAGGTGGCAAAGCCTCAGGCAGGCATATTTTCGCCTGTTTTTTTGGCCGGGAGTCGGGTTTTTTAAAAATAAAACTTTTAAAAACTTTTTCTGTGCTTCGCATTGCGCGATCGCCGCGATGCCACAAACAGAAACGAAAAACCCGACCAAATTTTTCTTTTTTCAGTTCGAGTTCGAGTTCTGATGCTTAATTATCGTTACCGTTTCCATTACATAACAGAAACGATAACCGAAAACGGAAATGACAATTTCGCCGAGTCGTGCCCATGTCTACTTGCCACTCTAATAATGTAAATGTTGTTATAAAAACATGTTAGAGTTATAGGGTTACATCCAGCATTGCCCTTTTTGCACCCAGAAAAGACTCATAAAAGGGACTGAAATCCAGCTGAGTCTTCCTTTGGAGGTGGGTGGAGTGGAAATAGAGGAGAGGATAGATAACCCCCCCCTTCTTTCCACCTTGGCACTTCTCATAGTTTTCTGGAGCCCCTCACTTGCTGAATCAGATTTTCAGGGTAGGGGCTCGGGGGTCAGGGAAGAGTGTCCCAGAAGGGATTAACCCAAATTGTACCCATCATAGTATCTCTTAGCATGACATGGCTCCAAATTGCAATATTGTAGGCAATATTGTGGTCAATATTGTGGAAAGGACAGCTTAAATGGGAATGGGGGGATGGATATTAATTTTAATCCCCCCCCATCTGAAGCACCTGGTAGAATCTCCACTAAGGATGTGCTGGAAGTGGACACAGGGATTTGGGGGAGGGGAGGGAATCTAGAACATCAGCTGCATCTTTAATGCCTCTTATACAAAGCTGAATGAAAGTACTGTATAACCCTTTGTGAAACCGTACTAAAGTTCCTGCTGTGTTCCCTCTGAGATTTTACATACAAAATCTGTGACCCACCTAAATAACAAAAGTTACTCATACCTCGAGAGTTGGGATTTTGACACGTATGACTCTTCTTGTGTGTAGGGGTGTGTGTGTGTGTGTGTGTGTTCTTTTGTCTTGTGCATTATAAAACCATCTTCTTTCTTTTTCCTTCCTTCACCAAGCAAACAAAACACACCTTTGGGATATTGTTTGGGGTGCGTGCGTGTGTGATATTAATTAGCATTTCATACACTAGAGATGAATTTGCCAGGACTCTTATTACAATCGTATTCTCAGTGCCTCCATGCTTTCCATACATCTCTCAGGCATGACAAACAAGAAAATAATTGCTAAAAGCCTCCTAGCACTATTCCTTTTAAATACAGACCATCCTGTAAGCCCCTTTAGAGAATACATCATTTATCTGATTTCAAACATATTTCTCTCTCTCCCTCTCTCTCTCCCTCTCTCTCTCCCTCTCTCTCTCTCCCTCTCCCCCCCCCCACTCTCTTTTTGGTGGAACATTTTGACAAGTGAGCTCGAAAATTAGAGTTCTCTATCAGCTTCCTACATCTAATTATAAAAGATGAAGGCTTGGAATATTTGCATAATTGCTGACTCGGGTAGGGGTCGGTAACATATTTGCATTAGCTACTTATGCTTCAGACTAACACTTTAAAGTGCCACTTATCAAAAATAAGTCCACCAAGTCAGAGGTGCCGAGGTGTCTAAATATTGTAACCTGCCACAAACAGTCAACCATTGTTGCCTTCTATCAGGACGAGGCAGAGAAGCTTTCAGCATCCTTGTGTGGGCTGCACTTTGCTAAACAGCTTGATGGGAAGGCAAAGGGTGCTTTAATAATATCAGTGACGAATGTGAAAAACCTTTTGTCTGCTTTCAGAATGGATTTGTTTTGGTGGCGCCATTGGGTATCAGTTCATTGATGTTCATAGATGAACCTCCAAGGGTCTCCTGTGTTTATCTCAGTCCCCTCCCTGCATCCCCCCCACCCCGCCATCTCTCTCTCTGCCATTCTTCCTCTTGGGGCTCTACCACTGGACAGAGTGAGCCAGTTAGCTCAGGTGACAAATGCTGGCAGCATAAGGGGCACGTGCCCACCTCCCATACCTTTCATCTGGGGCCACTAGAGAATGAGGGAGTCCACATCAACCAGGCTGGGTCAAATATATCATAGACAGAGTGGAATCTCAAGAAGCATGGGAGAACTGAGGCAGAGGCAGGAGCCAGTAGTCAAACCATAAATTATGTTAATCCCCTTTTTGAGATAACTGGCAGGGGCTATGATTCTCGTAGCAGGGATAGGACCACTCCCTTTCAGTTGGGTTTTCTGCTGTTGTGGTTCGACACTGGTGACAGTGCCAAACCCAAGCAGCACTGGTGGGTGTTTCCCTCTAGAAAACTCAGTGCTCGGACACAAATGAAGTGATGTGTCAATTGCCAACAAATTGGGGGTGGGGTGGGGTAGGGGATCCAGCGCTTCTGCATTCCTACAGATGGGAGAGACAACAGAGGAGGGAGAAGGGGGGTCTCTTTTCTTCTTTTTCATGTTTTCCTTTTTCTGTAAGAACATAAGTACATTAAAAGAGCCATGCTGGATCAGGCCAAAGGCCCATCTAGTCCAACTTCCTGTATCTCACAGTGGCCCCACCAGATGCGTCTGGGAGCACACAAGACTAGATATCTGTCTCCTGATACCACTCCCCTGCATCTGGCCCTTGAAGTACCCTGGTTTTAAGCCTGGAGATGATACATTTCCATCATGGTTTGTAACCTGTGATGGACTTTTCCTCCAGGAAAAGTCCATCTAGCATGTTTTCATTTGGGACTATCCAGCATGGTTTCATTGGGGTGGCAAGCCAATGAATGCAGTGACAGGTCACTTACCAAAGCATGGGGGGAGGGAATTCATGCCCCCCCAAAACAGGAGAGGACTAGGGGACCTGGAGGGTGAGAGGAAGGAACAGGCTAAAGAGGGCCATGCCTTGTGGCTTCTTCTCCCCAGACCAGCTTGTCCTTGAAGATGGATGGAACAATAATTCTCAGTCTCAGACTCCACTTTCAAATGACCCTGTTTAGCCCCATCCAGACAAGTTCTTTAGGGATTTAACCCTTCCGGTACTTTTTTTCAGTGCTTCTCGTGGTAATTTCAATGCATATCATCTCCTTTCCAGCACTTTGAATGTGATCTTGGGGATTACAAGTTCTTCTTCACAAAACTGCCTTCTTCATTCTCCAAGTTCATTTTATGTTCCTAGTCCATATTTTCCTTCAAAACCTCTCAACGGAGGTTCCTTTCCCACTCTTAGTATCAATGAAATCTAGATTATTCTTTTTCACATGCCCTGAATTTTTCATAGAATTTCCCCAACCTGACCCTAACTTCATCAACAGCTTGGGCATACACTTGTATGGAGCTGATGTAAGGTTGGATTTGCTTTTAATTGGATAACTATTGCCTTAGTCTGGTTATGAAACAAAATCTGTAGCATCTGCAGGCACATATTTTGTTATTATGACTCCAACTCTGACATAACTACTGGCTGAATAAAATATAGCGACCAGAATCCTATGAAGAGAAACATCATGCTCAAGGTAAGGGTTTCTGTCCCTCATGGAGGCTACCGCTGCGTGGTTGGTCACACCAATGATCTCACAATCAGTGGGAGACCAGGCATGCAATGAGGAATGGGGTGACAAAGTGGGGTGTGTGTGCTTATACAGTTCCTCTTGGGGGACATAAAAGGAGACTCCTCGAAGGGTAAAAAAGCATGGTGAGAACACGGGTGTCCCCTGCACAATGGCACATATCCAGGCAACCTTTTGCTTCCAGAAGTGTTGCACTGTAAACTTGCTGATGAGCAAAATGACCCCAACGGTCCTTTTTAGGGTCACAAATGACAATAGGCTCTCTATTAACATGCTGATTTGCTTTTCATTTTGCCTATAATTTCATATACACCCATAATTTTAAATTGCGCAACACTCTGATGTGAATAAAGAAAAGAAAGAATACAATTGCTCTTTTGCTCCATGTTCTCTCAAGAAGATTCAGGCCAATACGCCCTTTATCTATTTGATTTTGGCTGGATCCTGGCCAATGAGACTCACTCCGAGGATCTGAATATATTCGTCTTTTTTCATTTCTTTTGCTGTACTGTGGATTTTTCCTGCCTCCTACATATTTCATATGTTCCAAGTTCCTAATTTGACTCTCAGCACAGAGTACCATATGGCCGTCTAAAGCCTACGGGGACCTTCTTGCATTTTCTGTGTAGCCCTGACAAATGTACTTGGAGGATATAACCTGGTGGTTTGCCTTTCCCTTCCATTTTTCAGTGGAATGACAGGCAGCAGTAGCTACCATCCTACCTCCATTTCCCTATACCAAGGATTGAGTGGCAGTCCAGGAACAGAGGTGGGTGCTAGAGGTGGGGGGAAGTTAAAAGGGAAAAAAATCAGCGCCCAATGAGCCAGCTGGCTGGCGCTAGGAGGATGGGGAGGAAACTTTAAAAAAAACACAGCACCAGACCAGCCAGAGGACCAGCTGACTGGCACTAGGGGTGGGGGGAAGTTAAAAGAAAAATTAGCACCCAATGGTCCAGCTGGCTGGTGCTAGGAGGGTGGGGAGGAAACTTAAAAAAAATAAAAAACAGCCCCAGACCAGCCAGAGGACCAGCTAACTGGCGCTAGGGGTGGGGGAAAGTTAAAAGAAAAATCAGCACTCAATGGTCCAGCTGGCTGGTGCTAGGAGGGTGGGGAGGAAACTTTAAAAAAAATAATAAAAAACAGCCCCAGACCAACCAGAGGACCAGCTAACTGGCGCTAGGGGTGGGGGGAAGTTAAAAGAAAAAAACCAGTGCCGGATCGGCCAGCTGGCTGGCACTAGGAGGGTAGGGGGGGAATTAAATAATAATAATAATAATAAAACAGTGCCAGACCAGCGAGAGGACCAGGTGACTGGCTCTAGTGGTGGGGTGGGGGAGTTGAAAGAAAAAAAACCCAGTGCCAACCAGCCCCAGGAACAGCCGGTTGGTGTTATGAGAGAGAAAAAAGAAAACCGGATCCCACGACGTCTGCCTCTTTAAAAGCTGGATTTTTTTTTTAGGCAAGGCAAAAAATTCCCTACCTCTCCAGTAAGTCTTGGAAACCTTGCTTAAGGGGGCATTACCGGGGGTTTTTCTTTACTAAAAAACTGGTGGCCGTGGGGACAACATTTTTGGACATAGTTTATCTACAAACTTAATCTGCATTTAAAGGGACGTGGGGTAGAGTCCTTAGACGAGTCATTTGTTGTTTCACACAGAGGAGAAAATATATTGTTGCCAGGTCAGGGTTGCAGGAACCATGTAAGAACTGGCAGAACCAGGGATGCCTCTTGCAGAGGCTTGCAGGAAACAGGTGAGGGGCTGGAGCAGTGGTTCTCAACCCGTGGGTCCCCAGATGTTCCTGGACTGCAACTCCCAGAAACCCCTTCCAGTACAGCAAGTGGTGGAGGCTTCTGAGAGTTACAGTCCAAGAATATCTGGGGACCCACAGGTTGAGAACCACTGGGCTGGAGGGCCTGGTATAGACAAACAGTATAGACAACCTTCCTGCAGTGTTGCTTTTGGCCTTGACAATGAACGTGGTTCTGGCGACTCTTGTGCTTTGTCTCTTCACTCATCTCCTCCGGAGACTTGTTCCTTGTTTGTGTATGGCCCTGCCTTGTTCTTGAAGATCCCGGTGTGCTCCAGTGTGCCTGCCTTGTTCATATAAGTTCCTGTCTTGCTTCTGAAGATCCCTGTGTGCTACAGTGGTGCCTGCATTGTTTCTCTGGGTTCCTGTCTCCTCCAGTCATTCTAGTCCTACCTAGAGATGGAAAATTTCCAGAAATGCTGAAGCTCAGAAAAAAACCCGTTTCCCCATTTGGTTTTTCCCCAGAAAAGAATGGAAAGTTTTGGAAGAATTGAAAAAATGCTTCTGTAGCACTCCCCACCCCATTTTACAGCTTCAAAGTCATTCTGTTATTTTAGGAACATAGAATATGACTATGGACAATTTGACTTGACATAAAATTATCAGATATTAACATAGTGTATGCAAATAATTTTTACAAACAGAATTTACTTTTTAAATAATATTTACAGTGGCACCTTGTATAAAGGAATTAATTTGTTCCAAATGAAATTATGTTAAGCAAATTTTCCTTTATACAATTTCCCATAGGAATGCATTGAAAACAGAGTGATCCCATTTTTATGTTGTGCAGATTCACCCATTAGGCGATTCTGTTAAGCAAATTTCCCCTATCTCCGGAATTTTTTAAGTTGTATAAATTTTATGTTATATTGTACAAACTGTTTGTTATACAAGAGTCCACTGTATTTGAAATTATAAGTGAAACCTTTTTCTTCTTCTTGCGGCAATAGCAGCACTTCCTAAGCCAGTGATGGCGAACCTTTTAGAGACCAAGTGCCCAAACTGTGATTCAAAACCCATTATTTTTTTCGCAAAGTGCCAATACAACAATTAAACCTGAATACAGGTGGCTGTGAAGGGGTGATGTCGGGTGCCCACAGAAAGGGCTCCGAGTGCCATCTTTGGCACCCATGCCATAGGTTTGCCGACACTGTCCTAAGCTAAAGGGATAAATGCATCTTGTTCTTGTATTGGAGAGTTCAGTTTGTAACCTAGGACTTGCTTGCTTGTCCTCAGTGCAAAGAAATCAGAATAATCTGATACTATGCATATTTTTTTAGAAATGATTTGAAAAAATATTAGAGCACCCTGCCTTAAAATATGTTATTCATCATGTTAAAATAAAACATTCCATAATCATTATTTTCTTTTTTCAATTTTCCAATGGGGGGGGACCAAAAAGGCTTCAGGGGGAAAAATGTCCCCATCCCCCAGATTTTTTCCGTCCCCCCCCCAGGCCCTCACATCTCTAGTCCTAGCTAGCATGCTCCAATTGCTCTTTCCAAATAGACCTAGCCCCAACACTCTGGTCTCTGTGTCCTGCCTCTTCTGGCTTCCCTCCAATGCCCTGGCCCTGACAATCATAGAAACATTTTATCTCCGCCCTCGAACCCTCTACACAGGCTCCTTATTATGTGACCTGCTGCATGACAGTTCTCATAACCAGTGAAAGAACAGACATACCACAAGAAGACTGCTAAAGTAGAGGGATGTGTATGCAATTTCCATTCTGCTCTGTGCTTAGGCAAAGGGGTACTAGGCTTAGAATTTCAAACATTCTGAGCCTCAGCACTTGTTCTGAGCAGAGTGCCAAATCTGAATGGAGTTCAGAGTCTCTCAGACTTTCTTCAGTGCTATAAACTGGCCACATGAGGAGAACATGCCCTGTTTCTGCTTTAGGGCTCTTCCAGGTGGAACGTTTATTCTCCAAAAAGTACCAGATGAAAGTACCTTGCTAATGAGAGCAGCAATATCCCCACATAATGTGTTGCTCATCTCTGTAGCAACTATAATGTGGTGAGGCAGAATTGTTTTTGTGAAAATATTAAAACATTACTTTGTAAATTATGATTTTGGGGGTCACTTACTACATGGCTCAACTCCCAGATTCCCACCCAAAGCTCCCTGTAATTTTTATTTCTTCTGCATGGGAGCTCCATCCCTCTGCACATGGGAGTTGGGCCAAACCCTGGAAGTAATTGAGCATTGACCCCAGCTGCAGGTTCACACCATTGTCCTGGGACAGGCTCTGTATTTGTATCATGCTTATATAGCACGATACAGCATTGCCCTGCCCCGGGGATCTTGCAGACTCTTTTGTCGCTAGAGGTTTGTTTGTTTGTTTGTTTTTGTTTTAATATTTATTTATTTATTTATTTATTTTAATACTTATATACTGCCTGTCTTCCGGAGGAACTCCGGGCGGTTTACAACAAAAATGAAAACAATAACAACGTCATAGTAAATGATAAGAAGGAGTCATTGGCAAGATTGCGGGACAAGGACAAAAAAAAGGTTATTGGACTATAACTTCCACAATCCTGTATTATGGCTACAACTTAAAATGCAAAAGATCTCCATGCCTACTCCAGAAGATGCTTCTGAGCAAAGTCAAATTAATTTCACTGCCAGTAATGGAGCAGCAGAGACAGATGTCCTACATTCGGGAGGGAAAAGGAGTGTTTTGTTTCCCACCAGGTTTTCTGGGGCACTCTGCTCCTCTCCTGTTGAGCTTGTATAGCCAATACCCTGTGAAAATGGTGCTGAAGAAACCTACCACTGTATTAAGTTGTATTAAGGCAGTGGTTCTTAAGCTGAGGGTCATGACCCCTTTGGGGGTTTGAATGACCCTTTCACAGGGGTTGCTGACAAGGCAAGTGGTCAGCCGCAGCCCCAACGTAAAGCAACATGATGCTGCCACACTGGGCCCATGTAGGCTTGGGTGCTGGGAAGCGGGGGGCGGGAGGTAGATTCCACCCCTTCACCCCACCCACAATGCAGGCACATCAGTGTTGCAGCCACACCATCCCTCCCCAAGGCCAACCGCACAGCAGAGCAGGCAGCTGGTCTGCACGGTCTGTGCAGGTTGGGCCGGGCCTGGCGAAGCCTGTGTTGGTGGTAGGAGAGTACTTCCCTCGGCTCCGATAGGGTAGGTAACTTAGCCCTGGGGCCCCCCGAGAGCACTCACAGAGAAGCAGGCACACCCGGCCCGGCCTTAACGGGCCAGGTGGAGAGGGCAGGCCTCCATTAGGTAGCTAAGGCTGGGGTGCGTGGGAGGGCTACAACACTCAGTGGGGCGGCCACGGCACATTTCAACCCCTCATGACGGTTGTTGCTTTCTTTTTTTCATCCAGTGAGTGAGGCTGAGGGGTTGCAGCCTTAGGAAAGTTGCACTGTATTAAGGGGAATTGTATCTGACTGTTTTTTTCAGAAATATCCATACACTGCCCAGTTGCATTTTCATGGAGTTTGAAAAAGTTACATTTTGATCATTATTCCCAGCACTCATCCTGATTGATAAATACAATTTCAAAATAATTTTTCTATCCCTGCTTTTTCCACTTTTCTTGGATGCTAGGAATAGTGTATGTTGCAAAACAGATCAAGCTCCTATCATAGAATCCTGTGCACAACAGTCGTTCTTCCAATCTGAGGGTGCCAAACCCAAAGGAAGCTTGGAAAACTGTTACTAGGAACCAGGCTTTTTCAGTGGTGGCATCAAACTTAGGGAATCAGCTTCCCTTTGAGATCTGCTTGGCCTCCATTCTCCATGCCTTTAATACAAAAACTGAAGACCTGGATGTTTAGATCGGCTTTCCTTGATTATTGACCACTAGAGATGGGCACAACTCAAAAAAATGGTGTTTTGTTTGTTGTTTGGTCGTTTAGGGGTCCGTTTTGGTTCATTTTCGTTTTCGTGATTTTTTTGCAAAAAAATTCATTTTCGTTTCATTAGGTAACAAAACAAAAAAGAAAACAAAAACGAAAAATTGCTGTTTCGTTAGCATTCTTTTTAGTTCAATGCATCTGCTGCAATGAAAATGAACAACACGGCAAATTTGGTCGTTTCATTTTCGTTTTCATTTTGTTTTTTAAAAATTCATTTCGTTTTCGTTGTGTAACGAAACAAAAAAACAAAAACAAAAATGAAAAATCGCTCGTTTTGTGCCCATCTCTATTGACCACCACTGCTGCTGATAAAGTTTTTTGATACTCTTAATCCACTTCTGCCTTATCCTTCTTTTACATTATTTTTTATTTATTCCTTGGTTTACTTATGGTTTTTTATGTTCATTTTTACTTATTTATATATTGTATATTGTATTATTTATGTTCACATTTTGTAAACCAACCAGAGTGGCCTTCGGGTCAGATGGAGTGGTATAAAAATCACATAAATAAATAAATAGGTATGCACGATTTCAAAAGAATAAAATTCGTACTACTGTATAGTCAAAGAATGGAGCATGGACTTCCTGGTTAAGACTGATGGACCAATGGCTCGATCGATTGTCCTCATTTCATTTCTTCAGGACAAATATGGACACAAGAACTTTGGGGGAGCCTCTGGCTACAAGTACTTCTCATTCTGTTGGCAATTGTATCAGTCTAGCAATTTGATGGTTGGTGAACTCTGGATCAGCCTGGTGATACCACAGCTGATCCGCTTTAGCCCTGCTTTCTTCAGCCTTTCTTTCATTTGGAAGCTTTTGGTCTTCTCTTTCTCACAGAGGGCTCATTAGGCCTGACCCCTCTTAATCTTTTTGCTGTGGTTCCCTATCTCTCCTGGGTGGACTCCACCTCGTGAGAGGCTTCAGGTGTCCCTCCAGGTTAAGCCTAAGCTCTCACCCTTCTCCTTCTTAAAGACGCAGTCAGTATCTGAGTCTGTGTTTAAAACTCTTTATGAATACTAGTCTGTCGGGCAACGCTGATAAATCTTAAAAGTCTGGAGCTGTGACTCCCAATTTGCTGTTTTTCAGAGTTAGGAGGCTTGTTGCCCTTTGCTGCTTCCTGGGATTACTGTGGCAAAAAAAGAGCCACTGTGGAATAGAGTTTGCAGGAAAGACGAATACAAGACAGGGTGGCAAAGGCATCAGCAGAAGGTGAATGACCAGAATGAGCATCCAATGCTTAGCACACATGGTAAGTGACTTACACTTTTAGAATGCAGAAGGGGCTGGATCATCCAGTTCTGCCCCTATCAGGGAGGCCCAGGGAGGAATCAAACTCCCAAACCCTTGGCTTTGTATTTAGCACATCACCAGACATGTTTGTCAGCATGAAATAATGTCTGTCCTCACACATCTGTACCAAATAGACCAAATAGTTTTGCCCCAGAAGGTGATACTGTAATTTTGAAGTGCAACACAGGCTTGATTTGTGGAACATTTTTACATCAAACTTATGAGGCAAAGAATTTATACAAAGATCTGTCTGTCTGTCTGTCTCTCTGTCCCAATTACACTTTTTACTATCTAGTAGTACCCTGACTTAAGAGCAATTTGACTTAAGAGTTTAAAACTGTTGGTGTTTTAACTGCCGACTTGCAAATTTTAGATATGGTCTGCTCGACTTAGGTGTTTTTTTTTTAACTAATTTGTTCAATTTTTTAGATTTTTAAATTATTTGTTCAGTTTTTTAAGAGCATGCATTCAGAATGGATTAAATTTGTAAGTTGAGGTACCACTGTACATTCAGTCATTGAAACATACATCTCATTTAAAACAAGTCTAAAGTTGACACGGATACAGTATTGTCTTCATATATCACGTTTAGAAACTAAATCCATGATATGCCAGGAACAAAGAGCCCTAGTTTCTAGAATGTTCTAGGCCAATGCATTTCTAATTAGGTTTCCACATAACATTATGTTCCCATGCACAGTCTTTCAAGTAGCAACCAGGAAACTGGTCACCGTTTTTCTCCAGCCTGCAAGGAAATTAGGAATGATAGGACGTAGAGTCATTTTCTTAGTCTCCTTTTAGCACAACAGATTTCACTCTGCAGTAGACCTTATCTATGGAATGCTTTAGATTATCAAAATACAGTTTTATGGAAGTATGGACTCTGATGCTAATTGGACATTTGAGGATCACATGGATGGGACAGCAAGAAATCTTTATCAAGACACAAAGAGGAGAATCACCGATATTCTTTGTTACTTTGCATTGCTATACTACAAGATGATTCCTCGCTAAACTACAGTTTAGAATTATTTAGAATAGCCATGAATTTCATAAAAGTATTAGGACAGATTACTTAGAATAGTATTTTTTTGTTTTTAGGGAAAATATGCTTGCCTTTTAAATCTATCTTAATTTGTCATTCTATTTAGAAATAAAACTTCATTATAATTTACTTTGCCTTTGAAGGGTTCATTTTTGGTGAGTTAAAAGAACCCAGGAATTTGCCTTGTGATTCAAGCAGTGATTTATCAGCAGGAAGCGGGAATATGCTTGTAAATCATGGATGAGGCAGTTTCCGAGCACAGCCCATAATTTGGGGCTACTCATGCCCATTCTCCAGGACAATAGGGAGGGATTATTAGCCCATTGGAAATATCTAAAATCCCACCAGTCAGCTGTTTTGTGTGAAAGGGAAAGCGAGGACTTCAGTCAACCTATCAGTAAGAGCCCAAATGTTCTAAAAACCATCTGTGTATACAGTCTTGGGGTCCTATCACACAGGCAAAAGAGGCAGTTAATAATAAAAGCTGTGTTTCTTTCTGAAGTTGTCATGTGACTGAAAATGCAGTTCCCGTGTTCCCATGGAAGTGGTTTGAGTAACCGCATTTTATATCTCCCCATGTCATTAACCCGCAACTAGAAGCTCCGAGGGGGACTTCCAGCGGGGTGGAGCTTAGATGCTCTGGTGCTACAGCGGCTCAAGACATGGCAGGGCGGCAACGGAATAAAAATCAGGGCCGCAATGTCAGCATGAGGTGGGGGAGCACGGCTGCCACCATTGAGAAACAAGGTGGGTCGGTGGGTGGGCGACAATGTGTGTGTGTGTGCACATGCATGTGCACTGGTGTGTGTGTGTGTGTGTGTGTGTGTGTGTGTGTGTGTGTGTGTGTGTGAGAGAGAGAGAGAGAGAGAGAGAGAGAGAGAGAGAGAGAGAGAGATGCCAGTGCTGGCAGGAGAGCCAGTTGCCCTGCCCTCAGAGCCCATTGAGGCAAAAGCCCAGGGTGCCAATGCCTGGCTGCCACACCTCTGCCACTGGCTGCCTGCCAGTCAGCCCCTCACTTGCTCACTTGCTCACCAGCCTCAGGAGTGCCGGCCCTTGCCCTTTTTCTGCACCAGCTCTCAACCTGGTACCACTGCTGCTGAGCCTTACTGAGCCTCACCTGAGGCAGCCACCAATGAGGGGCTTACTCGTTGATGGCCCTTGAGGGAAAGCCCGCCAATGCCTGGCTTTCACCGCTCCAGGCTGCCTGTCATGCTCACCAGCCTCAGGATTCCCCCTCTTCTTTTTCGCGCGTGCACCCGTCTCCCTCCCCTGGCATGGTGATGGAGTCTCTGGCTGGCGAGGATTTTGCCAGGGTGCCTTCAGAAACGGAGGCCCACTGCAGGGGCCAACCCATGCCCTTTCTGGGAGACCTTGGCTGCCACCGGTTGGCCTCAGAAGAGGCAACTTGTCCTTGTTTTTATATTTTTTATTTATTTTCTACACTAAATTACATAAAATAAATATATTGCTTGTCTCCTGTCATGTTGCCACTTCAATCACAGTTTCCCCCAACATTTGAGCCCAATATAATTCATATCTCCCTTCCCAGAAGAGGTGGGCATGAAACAGAAAACCGATGGTTCGGTTGGTTCTGTTTTGGGCCCACCCTCGTTTCGGTTCGGTTTGGGTTCGTATGAATATTTTTAAAAATCGTACAAACCCAAACCGAGCTGAACTGGTTTGACTTATCTTACCTCGGTGGTGAACCCAGCAGCGGCGGAGGTGATCCTAGTGGTGGCGGTGGTGGAAATCCTGGAGGCCGTGCTGGACAGCAGGTGGCCTCGCCAGGCAGCAGGAGGCCTCACCACAGCCTCTGTAGCCCGGCTGCGGTTGCGCTGGGTGGCATTGGACTGCCCCGCCGCAGCCTCCAGAGGCCAAGCAGTGGCCGTGCTGGACAGTGGAAGGCCTCACCGCCGCCTCCGGAGCCCCAGTCGCAGCTGCACCAGGCAGCAGTGGACCACCCTGCCACAGGCCCAGTTTTTAAAAAAAAAAAATTAAAAGTCCCCGAAGTGGGGGCTTTTTGAGGCACTGGCTTGGGGCCAGCACCTCTCAGGTGAGAGGCACTAGCTTCCCTGTGCCTGTTCTTTTCCCCCCAGTGCTGACCACATGTCCCCTGGGGCTGGGTTGGCACTTTTAATTTTTTTATTTTTTATTTTATTTTATTTTATTTTATTTTTTTACATTTTAGAATGCTGACCATGCGGCTCCCGGGCTGGATTGGCACTTTTAAAAAATTTCTACATTTTTTTTAAAAGCCCGAATGCCGGGGCTGTTTTTTTCCCACAGCTGAGAAGTGCTTGCTTCCCCGCGCCTCATTTTTTTTTAAAAAAAATATTTATTTATTTATTTATTTATTTATTTATTTATTTATTTATTTATTTACTTCTGGCTGGCTCGCAGGCCAGACCAAGGGTTTTTATTTATTTATTTATTTATTTATTTATTTATTTATTTATTTACATTTTAGGATGCCAACCATGCGGCTCCCAGGCCAGGTCAGCACTTTTTAATTTTTAATTTTTTTTTAAGCCCCAATGCCGGGTCTGTTTTTTCTTTTTTTCACAGCTGAGAGGTGCTTTCTTCCCTGCGCTGAAGAGGACTGGTAGCAGCACTGGCAGGATTCAAAGTAAGTGTCCACAACAAAAAAACAAAATGAATGAAATGGAAATTTATGTTTTATTTCATTTTATTTTTCTTTGATGGGTTGGTTCATTATTAGTTTTGTTAGCTTACAAAATGAATAACAAATAACTAAAAGAATCAAAAGTTCATTTTGTGCCCATCTCTTCTTCCCAGCTTAAATGAGCATACTTTCATACTTAGTTTGTTTATTATCTCATTCCTATTCTATCTATCTTTACTTACATCTATTTTAATACACAGAATATAGCCTATCTAATCTCAACAATCTATTAAAACTCACTTTTTAGCTCTTCAGAACTAAGCAATTTAGGATAGATTTGGCTAACTATATATATTCTATATATCATCCACAGTATATTTACCCATTCTCCCAAAGAATGCCTAATTTCAGCAATCATCACTGATCTATATGTTTCACTTTATGCATTGAAGTTCTTGTCTATATCTAGCTGCCTTATGCTTTTAAAAAACTAACAGATTAACATTTATATATATCAGGTTTATTTTCACATTTTGATTTTCCATTTCCCATATCATACCAATTAACAAGTGGTCTTAGACAATCAGAATACAGAAAACATTTTTAATGTAATAGATTCACTAAGCCAGAAATTCTTTTTTTTTTTTTTCAATTTTCACTTTTCCTGTCAAGCCTGTTATCTTCCCAGGTTGTTCCTCCCTTGTCAAAGCCTTTATCTTCATGGGTTTTTGTATTATCTTGATTGCTGCTCTGCTTCTGAAAAAGTCCCAAATTTTCCTCTTTTTGGCACCCATTTTAAGACAGATGCACTTATCATATTTTGTGGACCTGGCACATCTAAGGGTTTAGCCTGCACCATTCTTGTCATGTTTGTCTTCATGTTGAGATCTGCCCTATGTTCTGGTTTAATCACTTGATTCAAGCTGATTTCAGTAGATGTGTTTATCATATTTTGTGAATTTGGCATGTCTAAAGATTTATCCTTTATCAATCTTGTTGTGTTTGTCTGTAGATTATGATCAGCTGTCTGTTTTAGTTCAATCTTTTGATCAGATTTCAGTTTTTTCTAGACATTCAGTGTTATCCACCTCTCCATATTGAGTTATCTGTTTTGGCTCTGTGACTTTATCAGAATTGAAAATCTCTGTATCTTCAGAGTTTGAGTCTGTGTAGATATCTATAATTTTTTGCAAACCAGACAGAATTATGTTGGCAAAATCTTCTTCTGAGATATTCTCCCAACCCCTTGTGTTTTGTAGCTCACAAGAAAGGGCTAACATTGGTTGTAATAGTTTCTGCCACTTAGTTTCCAAAAAAGAGAGGTACAGAGGAGAATAACTAGACTAGATTGAAGCCAAAGCAGTGAGGAACAGCCATCAAGCATTGTTTTCAAATATGCAGTTTTCCAGCACTGCTCTTACAGGCTGCTTTTACACGACCCCTAAAATCCGAGGCAAAGGGCTCCCAAATGCAGAGCTTAAAATAGTTTTCCCACCAGCTGCAGACTTTAAACAAAATAAAGTATGACCACGACCACCTAAGTGCGCCCCAGCGCATTTTAGAAGTTCCGTGGTCTCCGGAGGTAAAAAATCTTCCGATGTGGATTGTAAAGCTGTGGATGCCAGCTCCCCCTGCCTTCTGTTTGTTTGTTTTTTTGTCCCCACCACCCCTTTAAGAGACAGGAATCTGTACGGGGCTGCTCGGGGCTGGTGGGACGGCAGATGGAGGTGAGCCTGCATTCTTTTCTCCCTTTTTTCTCCCTTTCCTTACTGCAGACAGGAGCAATGGAGGTCAGAAGGGTGGGAACACAGGAAGAGGAACAACACCCCACGATCTCTGGTCTGAATTTAATTTGCCAGCAGATTTTAGAGATCGTGTAACAGCGCCCACAGTTGTGTCTTTAAATTCAACATATAGAAAGCACAGAGGCATAAGGTAGTTTACTTTAAATTTTGTCTTTAAATCCACCACATATAAAGAGTAGCAAAGGCATAAAATATTTTTTCCACAAGAAGAGAACAATAGGCAGAAAGGCAAGTTTGTGAAATAATGTGAAAACAGTCACTTCTGTGCTTGACTTTCCGAAACATTCACCCCTTCTTTGCTAAAAGCCACTTCCTCAGAAGGGGGTTTAGTGCTTGTTTGAAGGAAAGATTTTCCAGATACCAAGAAGAAGCATTTATTTTATTGTTCACCACTCAGAGCAGCCCCAGACCAGGTGGGTGGTATACAAATAAAATAAAATAAAATAAATCTTATCTGTCCCTTCCAGTCCCCATAGCCTCATTGAGATAATGGCATCGAATGTCAGGGCTGGTGCCTGTATTTACAGCCAATTAATTTAATTTTGATTTTAAGAAACGCTTCCTCACACAGTCCTTTTACTTCAGGCCACCTTATTGTTATGGATATTTCCACAATACTGCCAAGGAATTGAGGTTTTTTTTTTTTTTCAGAAGTGGCAGCTGAGTTGGGCAAAATGTCAGCCAAAAACAGGCAAAATGTCAGGCAAAGAACTAACTAAAGCTAACTAAAAAACTAACTAAGAAAGAAAGAAAGAAAGAAAGAAAGAAAGAAAGAAAGAGAGAGAGAGAGAGAGAGAGAGAGAGAGAGAGAGAGAGAGAGAGAGAAAGAAAAACAAAAGAAAAAAGAAAGCAAAAAACCAAAAAAACCCAAAAAAACAAAAACATTGTGGTATCTTAAATTCTCACGCTTATATTTAAAGGTGATGTTTTGTGGACAAGTCCACTTCCTCAGCATTTTTCAGAGGCACACCTGTATCGATACCCAGTAATAAAACTGCTTCTGAATGGGTTTAACTAATGGACAGAGGCTGAATACCAATATAGATGCCGCATTTTGTGTATGTATCAAGCCATATTAGCCTTCATACACAGAGAGGTAAATTTTCCTCAACCTGGGCCCCTTTAAGTCTTTTGAACTACCAATTCCCACTGGCCTTAGTCATGGGCAATGGTTGGTATGGCAGATAGGAGCTTTAGGATCCCAGAACAACCCCAAAATATCAGGCCAGGGATGACTGTCCCACAGACTGAATGTCAAATTTCATTCCTCCTGCTGAGGATGTTCTGACAGAAAGTTGGTGGGATTTTTTTTAGAAAAATAATGGCGAGATCTTCGGGTGACTTCAACTGCAGGAGAAATCAGCAAAAGTGGCCTCCTCCCATATTCTGTGATGTGAAAAACCACAATGAGTCAAAATCTCCCACTGTTTGAGGCAGCTGCAGGATCCAACCAACCCTGTGTTTATGTGTTCTCCAGAAATATTGTGCCTCATAAAGTCAGGAGATGTGGCATTCTGTGGTAGGGTCTTTTGTACAACTCCCCCCCTTTGTTGCTTTTTTCAACTATTTGCTTCACCTTTGGAGGACTGTCACCAGTCATATTTTGGCAGACATGTGGAAAACTGGAGATGTAGAAGAGCAGAACACCCTAAAGACGTGAGATTTTTTCTCTCCCTATACAAGAGAGAGTGAAATGCAAGATCAACACAAGATGGCACCAGGGGACAAATCTCTTCAGCTAAGAGCTGCTGAAGGAAACATCATTGGCTTTTTTACAGGATGTCAAATGTGGGTTCTTTAGAAGAGCCTTACTTTGCATGACTGCTCATATTTTGGCCATTTTAAGAGCTTCTTATCTGGAATCTTTCCACCGCCATCCCAACAAAATAAAACACTCAAATCCAGCCTCTGAAATCAGACTTTTCCTGATGATTTATTGGGCAGAAATTTCATATGCAACTTTTATATGGGAACACAACAACAAGCAGAGATAATTTGTTCTTGTACGTTTTAGTTTTTCTTTCATCTTCTTTTTAATTTTATATTTCTACAATATACATATACAGCATAAATAAATACAACAAACTAAAGAACAAAGAAAATAAGATGCACCTATCCCTGGGACCAGTAGACATATTCTTCATTGAACATTTTAATTCTGATTCTATTGCCTGATATATCTTCTAAAATAGCATCATTTCTTGTTTGGGTAAACAATTTCTATAATACAAAAATCAGGAATTCTTGCCAAATGCTGACAAACATATTTTCTTTTATCGATCTCTTAATAAATTTTACAGCCAATGTCAATTGTTTTTCTTTCACTGGTTTCTTAATTTTTCAAAAAGGAATCTTTCTCATCTGGGCAGCCTCATTTTATTTATTTATTTATTTATTTATTTATTTATTTATTTATTTATTTATTTATTTATATGCCACCCACTATCCAAAGGTCTCTGTGAACTGAGTTGCATTTTTAGATTGCATGTGTTTGTCAATAATAAAAATAAAATATACAAAAGTAGTTTTGTGATCCATGACAAATCACAAATCTGTACATGAGATAATAAGTACAGATTTAAAAGATACATGCATGACAAGCTTTTGAGTCAAGAACTCATCTTCAAGCACAGGTCTTGCAGAATTTTGAGGACTGGGAAGAAGCAAAAAGTTCTTAAGGGCCAATAATTTAGACTGAGGTAGGTATAAAACAAAGGAGTGAATTGCTGATTGTCATAGTGATCAATTTAACAATGTAAGAGGACAGCCCTTTTCTTATCGCTACAGGTGACAACCTATTTGAAGACATATGCAATTAGAGTCCTGTCTTAAATTTTAAAAATGGGGAAAAAAGGCCTTGAATTTGCACCTGAAAATAAGGCTGAACAGACATTTGTGTTTCATAGCTATTGTTTTACACTTAAACCTTCTTTAAAATGCTGTCACTCCTACTAAATTTTGTACCAGTACATTAGAATGTGGTTGAGTTGTACCTTTTTCTTTTCTTTTCTTTTCTTTTCTTTTTGCCAAATTCCTGAATTATTGTTTCTTGTTGAGGGACTCTGATAAGAGGAATGGCCATACTACCCTGCAGAGCAGATTCTCTTCCTATTTATCCCAAATGCAGCACTTGTTGCAAAATCACATATGGAGAAACATATATATAGTACATCTAATAAAGGTGCCCCCTGCCCTTGCCTCTGGGTTGTGTAGAGGGGACATATGGCTCTCCTTCACCCCCCTTTGTTTTGTTTAATTAAAAATGGCTTGGTCTTCCTAATTATAAAGGAAAGAGATATCAAAGAGAGATCTCTTTCCAAGGTTCCAAAGATGATGTTCTTTGTATATAAGAAGACTGGAAAAGGACTGGTAGATTGTTTGGGACTGGAGAGCTCTGCTGTTTGCCCCCTTGAATTTCAACTCTAAGAGGGAGAGACGGTGAGTGAATTTCAGATTTGTATCATGGCAGAATGAGTTGGTCTCTCGCCCGTTGTGTGCATTTAAGGTAATGCTCCCTTGACGTGTATAGAAAAATCATTCTTCCAGTGTGATCCCTTTCTTCTCTACTACAACTGCTTATGATCCATGGCTAGCCAAGCATACCTTATCTCAGCATAGTTATGCCCTATACGCTGTCCTTATGAAATAAAGTAAAACAGTAAACTGACAAAAACAACTGCAGTGATTTGAAAGCAAACAATGATGTGTGAACACAAAACATTCTCTGTGCTGCAAGTTACCTTAGACTAAGACAGATTAAAATTGACCACCAACAGCTTTCCAGTATTTCACATGGGAGTCTTTTTAAATCTGGGGTAGCCAAGAGCTCACTCAGTGAAAGGCATGTAAGAACTTTTCATTTGTGTCTCTTCTCTTTCTCTTCTAATGACTAATGGTTCTTAACTGTTGGAGTTGTGATTGCAACCTACAAATATCTCAGTGTGTGTTACTGAGACTTTAAGTGACAATTAATGAGAATTAGGTGGACTCTGGAGAACCTGTAGCTATTCTCCTTAGTGGATCTCTGTACTTTCATCTCTGTTTAAAAAAAGAAAAAGAGAAAAAAGAATTTTACCAAAATTCTAAACACTCTTCTACATTAACTCTTCATTGAAGATCAAGCCACTCTTCAATCATAGAATCACAGAATATTTGAGTTGGAAGGGGCCTATAAAGCCATTGGGTCCAACCTCCTGCTCCATGCAGGAACTGAAATCAAGATAGATGAACTGATAGATCGACTACCATTATGTGTCTTTTATATGAATGTATAGGTCCACATGCACGTTGTTTTTATAACTACTTATAAGCTTGTCACTTTAATGTAATGCTGTATTTTAATGCTGCAAGATGCCCCTCAGTTCTCTGTTCTCAATACGTGAACATGCCTTAATTGTACTGGACTGTATATTATCCCTCATTACTGTAAGCTACCTTGGGTCATTTTCCAAGGAGAAAGGCAGGGTAAAAAAAAACCTCTAAAATAAATACATAAATAAATATTCAATCAAAATCTGGCCTTCTGTAACTTGAGACCACTATTACATGCCTTGCCCTCTCAGTCTTCTTTTTCTCAAGGCTAATCATGCCCAGTTCTTTCAAACTTTTCTGAAAAGGCTTGGTTTCCAGTCTCCTGATTGTCCTTGTTGTCCTCCTCTGACGTTGTTCCAGTTTGTTGACATTCTTCGTAAAGTGTGCTGTCCAGAATTGGACACTGTATTTGAGACAGGCCTAACCAGTACTGAATAGAAGAGAATTAGTACTTTACGGGATTTGGAAACTGAACTTCTGTTAATGCACCCTAAAAGAGCATTTTCCTTTTTTGCAGACACATTGCACTGTTGGTTCATAGTCAGATCTTGATTTACAACTATCCAAGATCTTTCACACTCATAGAATTACTGAGACAAGTATCCCCTGTCTTGTAATTGTCTATTTGAGTTTTTTAAATTGCATTTGCATTTATCCCTGTTGAATTTCATTCTGTCATTTTCAGCTCAGCACTCAAGCCTATCTAGATCTTTTTGAATTATGCTCTTGTCTTCCAAAGGATTAGCCATTTCAACTGATTTTGTGTCATCTGCAAATTTCATAAGTATTCCCTGTGCTCTCTCATCGACGATTAATAAAAATGTTGAATAGCACTGGGCCTAGCAGAGTAGCTCAGAACAATATGCTAGTGATAGGAAAACTTACCAACATTATGCAAATAGAAGACTGAGTCCAGGGGAATAGGGAGGTTGGGGTAAATTTACAAATTATTATATCATCCTTGCAAATTAAAATGTAGCAATGCAACCCTGCAAGCTCTGATTCTGTTACACTACAGGAAACAACTCTGAATGAATGCTTCACCATCAAAACCAATCAATCAGACACTAACCTGCCATGCCTACCCACTACCCCCTTCCCTATCTGACTGGCAGAGTAAATCTCAGGCATTTTGTTTCTAGAGGCCAATTGTGGAAAGCTGAACTCAGAACAAGCAAATGCTTCTCCTGGCCCCTTGCTTACCTAGTATCTTCTCATTAAGGTTTGATGCCTCCCTTACCTCCTTTTTTGAGTGGAAAAGGCTGGGCTCTGTCCAAAAAAAAAAAAAAAAGGCCACCCACCCCTGGCTCCAGAGAGTTGGGTTTAACTCAGGGCACTGTCCCCAATATGCCTTTGAATGCATAACCCAAATATGGCCTTTATAACTGAGAACAAAGCCTTCAGGGTCTCTATCCTGCGATATGCTTTTTTTTTAGAACTTTGTGCCCTACACCTTTCCCTGAGAGAAAAAGTTTGTGCTCCTTAGCTCAGTTGCAAAAACAGTTTTGAACTCTTTTGATACTTGACCCTACTGTCTTAGGCCGTTACCTCACGTCCCTCTCATCGCTGTTCACCGTCCTGCTTGGGACTGGTATGAAGAAATCTTACCGCACGTCCATTGTGTGATGATGGGAGTTCATCCCGACCACGCCCACTGAACTGAGATTAAAGAGTGACGAGCCATACCCCTCTCTGGCCTCAGGAATCTGCTTGTCTCAGTTCTCATTCTGAGACGAGAGCCCATGAGGTCATGCTCATCGTGGAACGAGTGCCGATTTTTGCAGTATCCATCTAGTGGTAGGAGTGCGAATTGCCATTCATCACTAAATTCCCTATGGAGTTAGCAATGCAGTGTATAGAAATTAAAAGACAAATGCCTCGAACTTTGCTCCGTAATGCATTGAAGGCAAGGCTGAGGAGATTCGAAACATCGAAAAATGGAAGGTCGGACCAAAAAAAGAGGAGAACAAAGGCAGAGAAATTTCAGATCTTATCACAAAACAAGGACGTGCAGTAACAGTCATCCTGGTATCATCAATCATGCCCGTGGGTACAAGAAAAGAGGGACAGCACCTGTATAATACCACATGACCACAAACAACATTATCACACAACGAACTTTATCTCGGAACAAGGAAGGACGTGAAGTAACCGTCTTAGTCACTGTGTGGTCATAGAACATCCCCTCAGGACACAGCCATTTCAGCCGCATAAGAAATGATCTACCATTAAAAATAAGAGACAGCCAGAAAAAATAAAGAGAGGGGAGAAAAATATGAATATAGGATTGCCAGATTCCTGGAAATTGATAGAAACAAGAAAGAAAGAAAGAAAGAAAGAAAGAAAGAAAGAAAGAAAGAAAGAAAGAAAGAAAGAAAGAAAGAAAGAAAGAAAGAAAGAAAGAAAGAAAGAAACTAGTTTCTTTAGGAGTGATCTTAGGGCATGGTTACACTGCTAATTTGTATCAATTTCATCTCTGATGTATTTTAAATACTTCGCTCAGTTTGAAAATTATCACTCCATTATAAAACAGGGGCTTAAAATCACTTGGGAAAACTACCCGAGAGATTTTAAGTTGTTTCATTAATCAACATGTTACCACACCCCATGGTTTCCACTGATACAGATCCTAGTGCAGGGATGACGAACCTATGGCACGGGTGCCAAAGGTGGCACTCGGAGCCCTTTCTGTGGGCACCCGACATGGCCCCTTCATAGCCACCTGTATACAGGTTAAATTGCTCTATTGGCACTTTGCAAAAAAAATTAATGGGTTTTGAATTGCAGTTTGGGCACTCAGTCTCTAAAAGGTTCACCATCACTGTCCTTGTGATTGAAATATTTTCCTTTTCATTTGTTTTCAATGGTGTGTAATATTCCTTTGGTTTTCAAGCATCCTTTGGAATATGTGTATTTCTTTCTCTTAAATACATTTTATGCAACATAGTGACATCACTTCTGACACTTGTAACTACTCACCAAGTCAGTATTTATTACAACAGGACTGTTCACATTGCCTAAAGCAATTTATAAGGAATCAATTTCACAAGTGTGTTAAACTATAAAGCCCCTACTAGCCTCTTTTTTTTAAAAAAAGCACTTCACTTTGTGACAAAAGAAAAAAAAAGGAAAAGTTTGATTTGCGATGTGTCATGTAGTCAGAATTTTTCAAATCTATTTTAATTATGTATAACCTGAATCAAAAGCAGGTTTTAGAATGAGTGTAACCATGCCTTCAGAGTTACAATACAAATATGAAATTTCTTCTTCTTGCACAAGACATCTGACATCCCCAAGATAAAGAAAATGCCCTAATCACACCCAACTAGACAACTCAACCTATTCACACTTCATTAGACCCAGCCATTAGATCTCTGGCAGGTTTGAATGGGGAAAGATTGCAAGGCCTGCTTTATGGCTGCTGCATCTTCCATCTCTTCCTCCCATTTCTGGTCTTGCTAAGTCCACGCTAGGGATGTAAAAGAATAGTAGCGGAATTCTTCATTCTTGTCAAGAGTGTCTTGACATCTTGATGAGAAACGTTGACACCTTGCAAAACTCCTTGCCTCAAGGTAAGAGAGAGAAAAAGAATGCTTTTTCTTCATACAGGTCTCCATCACTTGTGCAGCAAATCTTTGAGCAGGAGAGTGTGCATAAACACACAGCAAGTGCACAGCAAGGGTTGAAAAATTAAGGGAAACAGAAATAACTCTTCCAGCGCGCATCCTGTCCTTTGAATCTGTGCAACCGCTATCACTTCCTGCAGTCACATTATTTGCACTGAAGCATGTGTTTTGTACATTAATATTTCTGGTGAAAAAATTCTATGAGCTAACCAACAAATTATAAGAAAACCCAAGTAATGCCAGCCCTTTTGTCAAACTGTAGACTTTGTTAACTTTCACAGATGTTATAGTCATGGGAAAACTCTAAAATAATGCTCTGTCTCTGGTCAGTGTACTCTCTCCAATGACCAACTATTTCTTCAAGTCACCAAAAGTTATATTTATGCTGATGATCTCATACTGACTGCTTGGCCACACAGCTTTCAGATGGCAGAATGCCTTCTAACATATGCATTAGAAAAACTTGGCACATAGAAATAAACTGAAACCAAACCCTACTAAAACTCATATATATGCCTTCCATCTGAGAAAGAATTATCTTGGAAACTTCAGGTTACCTGGAAGGGCTCCCAATTAAATCATTTGGCCCCCAAATGCCTTGGTCTTACTTGTTCTTTGACTACAAGAAACATTGCCAAAACACAAAACAAAAGATCTCCACCCGGAACTAAACCTTTTGAAAGAGACCAGAAACCAAGGCTGGGCCACACCCAAGGTGGGACACACAACTACGAACACTAAAAATGGAAGTCTTGGCCCTGTGCTGCTCTGTAGGTGATACGCCATCCTGGTGTGATCTAGTTCAGCCCATGCAAACAGGAAAATGTAGCACTCAATGGAAGCTGTTGAATCATGGTTGCTCAGCACTGATCCCTGTTGATCAAATCCATAATCCAGCAAGCATGGCACCCAATGACATACGTATGTTCAGAGGTAGCAGCTACTAATGAACCCTCTACATCAAATATGCATCCAGTCCTCAGCTGCCATCCCGCTCCTCCCAGATTAAAATTAAAGAATCCCCCCCCCGAGCATTTGTGAATCCTAAAGAAACAACAAGGAATGCAAGGTCCATAATGTGAAAACAAAGAGCCACCTGCCTTTCAGCATGGATGGAACATAGGAAAGGCTAGCCCCCATCACATGGGGAACTGGGGAACTTGGTAGTCACTTAATCGGCTACAGAGTAGAATTGGCAGAATTAAAGTGAGTCAAAGAAAAAAGAGATGGGGATGAATTAACACATGAATTGTGGTATGCAATGAGTACTGCAGATTCATTTAATATCCACCCCTTCATATTCATCAGGTCGGAAGATCCGTATGAATATGAATGGATGAATATTTCCCTCTTTTATTCATCCCCCTGGACTATCTTTAAAGACCCATGAACTGACAAATTGATCCATTGGTTTGTCAGATAACGGGTGTGTGTGGAGGGGTTGTGGTTCGTGGCTCATCAACCTGGAAGAACCACGAACCATGACAATTCACCATTTTGGCAGTTCATCTTCATCTCTATTAATAATAACCAGTTAGCACTATTTATTTATTTATTTATTTATTTATTTATTTATTTATTTATTTTTCTCAGCACAGGTGAACTCTAAATCATAGTCCTAGAAATTAACAGGTGAGATGACATGTTTGCTAAATCACGAATTTTTGAATGTCAGCAATGCAGATGATGTGATGGTGGTGGTCATTTATTGTTTTCTGCTGGTACAACATCAGGAGCCAGCTGAGAACCAATACAAGGAAGTGAATCTTAACTCTGAATGGGCAAAGTTTGGTGGCACCTACATCTGAGCTTAAAACTCTCCTTCTCTCCTTCCCTCCCTCCCCCACTCTCCCTCTCTGTGGCTATATAACATCACATAAACATGGGATCATTTGAAGAAGCTGTAACATATTCACGGCAGCTGACTCGAATTATCCCTCCCCATCTATTCCATTTTGCATGATCTATGCTCCACATTGCAGCAGGATGAATGTGAAATGGGCAGAGCTGTGGAAAGGGAGAATACTGGAGCAGAAACAGAGCAAACCAGGGAGCCAATTTAAAGCTCTCCCATTTAAATTGCATAGGAAATGGACCCGGGAGTTAACAGAATAAGGCCCGCAGTGCCTCATTTACCCTTTTTTTATTTCCTGCCTGATATTTTTACTCATCTGGCCTTAAGCTTTCTTTAAAAACAAGGCAACATTCGCATGGTTGGCTCTAGCAAACCAACGTCTCGAGGCGCCCGGAATTTCATTTTTTTGCGCTAATGATCACCTGCTTCTTTGGGCTTCATATTCTTTACTAGCTTGAACTCACCCTGTGGGCAGGTGGTGAAAAACAACACGTGCTGGAGTCAGACAATATTATTCCATCCATCTCTTCAAAGCTGTGGGATTGAGGGTGTTGGGGGCAGGGGCGGGGAGGAAGGTGCAATGCTGGAGCTATTGAAAGGTGTTGCCAAGTGCAGGAGCAGAGTGTTGTCCTGTTGTTAGGTTTGTTTGTTTTAATGGAGAAGCCTGAGCCCAAAGAGAAGCGGAGGGCCCATCCATGACCATTTTAAAATAGCAGAGCCATACTTGAGGGGTGTTTGTCAAAGCATCCAATGCCAGCTCATTAGAGAGTGAACTGAGACTAGTTTCATTTCGTGGCTCTTTTTAAGAGAACGCCAGCTTTTAGGGCCATTTTAGATATTTTGCATAATAACAGAAGCAGTAGCAGAAGTAATAATAAGTCTCCCCCATTTCCAAAGCACTGAAAGTTATTGTTGGACTACAGCTGTTAAACTCCTCAGCAGCCAAGGGACATATGGTCCTTAAGTAATTTGTCTAAACATGACCATTCTGTACCTGGTCGGTCTTAAACTGACCCTTCTTTTTGCTACCGAGAGTTATGTGGGACAATGAAGGGGCTGCCTTCACTCTTAACACCCCTCGCCTCGCCTCCTGGACACGATCATATGGCCACATCTGCTTAGTTGTTTGATTGCATGAAGGACATAAATGGGTTCTTGAACCTCGAGCTAGTCAAGGCTTCTGTGAGACCCACAACTAGGGATGGGCATTTTGTTTCAGAACCAGTAGGTTACAAAATGAATCACGTGAGCACTTTTGGTGCTCAGAACCAGCTGACACACGCAGATCCAATTGCTTTACCTTTCTCTCTGCTGGCACGGAGCTGAGCTGCAATGAGGAAGCACACCGTGATGTCATCTTTCCTGCTCCATGCTGCTGGCCAATCAGAGAGGGAGGCGGGATGATACCTGCCCCTGCACAGCTCCTGATTGGCCAGCATCATGGATAAAGCACATATGACATCGCAGCATGCTTACTCGTTGGATTTTAACCCTACACGAGACAGAGAAAGGTAAAGCATTTCGATCTTCATGTATCAGCAGGTTCCCAGGACCACCTGGGCTCATGTAGTTTGTTTCATAACCTACTGGTTCTGAAATGAAATGCCCATTCCAGTAATCCCTCATTTAACATGGTAGGGGCCCCTAACCAACCCACAATAAAGGAAAATCTGCAATATGTGGGTGCTGGGCCGGGTTGCGCCTGGGGCCTCCTACACCTACCTTAAGCCTGGCAGTGCCCCAAATGGGCCTCCAACGGGCTTCCTAGGCATGTTGGAGGCCCCAGAAGTGCTTTCGGGTGATCCTAAATGCACCTTTGTGGGTTTTTTGGAAGTTAGTTCTGGTTTGCCGGAAACCATTTCTGGGGCCTCTGACAGGCCCAGGAAGCCTATTGGAGGTCCATTTGGGGCAGTGCCAGGCCTGGGGTAAGCTCAGGAGGACCCAAACATGTCCTCACAGCTTGCTTCATGGGCCCTTGCCTTCATATACTGCGGTCCCACGATATACCAGGTCTGCAGTATATGAACTGCGAAATAGCAGGGGATGACTGTACCTACAATTTGCTGCCTGAGGCAGTGGCTCCCTCTGTCCGGTGACTGGGACGGCTCTGCTCCATCTCACTTTCCTTAAAATATAATGACTGTGTCTGGTACATTAAATAATAACTTTTCTGACCTGAGAGTTGTTTTAGTCTGAGAGTTGACCAGGCAACAACCATGAGCTGCCCATGTGTTACTCCAACAGGTGTGTGTGTGCGCGCACGCGTGCACACATATAATTCCTCCTTTGTTATTTGTATTTTGGTGCAGTTAACCAGTTCATTTAGCATCCCTTCATTGACAAATTATCTCTCCCAACATGGGGAGATAAACTCCCTGGGTGTTGTTATATCAATAGCACTTTCCCATAGGTTGATCTCAAACCATGGTTAGCACCACCCAAAACCTAGAAGAGTTGGCTGTCTGCTTCTCATCTCTAGAGATGGGCACAAAATGATTTTTTTGTTTCATTATTCATTATTCATTTCATTGTGGAATGAAACGAATAACAAGGGGACCCATAAAAGAAAAATGAAACAAATGAAATGGAAATTTCCATTTCGTTCACTTCATTTTTCATTTTTGGTTTCCCATAGGAATGCATTGAAGCACTGCATTCTAGAGATGGGCACAATACACCAAAATGGTATTTCGTTTCGTTTCATTTTTCATTTTATTTGTTATTGTTTCATTTTGTTTAGAATGAAACAAAATTTAAAAAATCATTTCTTTGTTTCACTTTTCATTTTTTAAAAACTCGCACCAACCAGCTAGCCCACAGGCCAGGTCGGTGCTTTTTATTTTTTTTAAACTCAGGCCAACCAGCTGGCCCACAGGCCAGGTCAGTGCATTTATTTCTTTATTTATTCTTTTACTCACACCAACCGGCTGGCCTGCGGGCTGGGATGGCATGTTTCCCCCCCCCATTCTGTGGCACCTGATTGGGTGGGGGATAGAGCAGGCTTTTAAAGATGTTTTCTCCACCAAAGCCCTGCACTACAGCTGATCGGCGATGGCTTCTGCAGGGGGAAAAGACTGAGGTTTCCCTACTGGGCACGTTGGGGGGGGGACTGCCAGCTTTTTCCCATTTTCCTATGGGAAAACGAAAAATGAAGCAAACGAAAAAGAAATTTTTGTTTCGTTTTGTTTTCTTTGATGGGTCTCTTTGTTATTTGTTTCATTCTGTAACAAAATGAATAACAAATAACAAAATAAAAAATATTTTGTGCCCAACTCTAATGCATTCCTATGCGGAAAAGCCAGTGTTTCCCCCCCCCCACGTGTCCACGCAGGAAAATGTGGGCTTTTTTCCCTGCAGAAGCCACTGCCGATCCGCTGTAGCGCAGGGCTTTGGTGGGAATTTTTTTTAAAAGCCTGCTCTTTCCCCCATCCGATCAGGCACCATAGAGTGGGGGGGGCATGCCCACTTTGCCTGTGGGCCAGCTGGTCGGTGTGAGTAAAAAAATATAAAAAAAATTATAACAAACTCCACTGACCCGTCCCACAGGCCAGCTGGTTGGCGCGAGTAAAAAAAAGTGCCGGACCAGCCTGTGGACCAGCTGGTCAGTGCAGGTAAAAAAAATAAAAACAAAACAAACAAACAATGAAATTTAATTTAAAAAATTGTTTTGTTGTAAATGAAATGAAACAATAACAAAATGAAAAACAAAATGAAACACCATTTTGGCGTTTCGTGCCCATTTCTACTCATCTCCCTTTATGTGGAGGGGGAGGATCAAAAGCCTTCCAAGGGAAGTAACTGCAGTATGGCTATCACTGAGGTATTTGTCTTTTGCATAGTATGGGGCAATTTTATTTATTTATTTATTTATTTATATAGCTTGTATGCCGCCCACTACCCAAAGGTCTCTGGGCGGCTCACAATCAAAATGGACAATTAAAACATCAAAATACAATAAAATTAGAATAATAAAAACATGTAAATGCAATAAATAAATACGATACATTAAAAACACCACTAAAATTGCCATCAGGACCCACAATCATTAGTTAAAAAACTTTTGGAACAGGAAGGTTTTTACCTGGCGCCGAAATGTTAGCAACGTCGGTGCCAGGCGAGTCTCATTTGGTAGGGCATTCCATAGTCTGGGGGCAGTTGCTGAAAAGGCCCTTTTCCTGCAAGCCATCCCCTTCACCTCCTTAAGGGATGGCTCTTTCAGGAGGGCCCCCTGACTAGATCTTAATTGCCGGGTAGGTTCATATGGAAGGAGGCGGTCCTTCAGGTATCTAGGTCCTAAGCCGTTTAGGGCTTTATATGTCAAAACAAGCACTTTGAATTGGGCTCGGGCAGCAACTGGTAACCAATGAAGGTTATACAGAATCGGCGTGATGTGTTCCTTGGTGGCCCTACCACTCACCAGCCGTGCAGCACGATTCTGAACCAGTTGCAATCGCCGAACCGTCTTCAAAGGCAGCCCCATGTAGAGCGCATTGCAGTAATCAATACGGGATGTTACCAGTGCATGCGTAACTGTTATGAGGCTCCGTTCATCCAGGTAGGGGCGTAGCTGATATATTTTCCGCAGCTGGAGAAAGGCGCCCCTGGCCACCGAATCCACCTGGGCTTCCAGAGTTAGACCGGGGTCCAGGAGCACCCCCAAGCTACGGACCCTGTCCCTTAGGGGGAGTGCAACCCCATCCAGGACAGGGAAGTGGCCCTCTAGCCTGTCTGACGAAGCACCCACTAACAGCACTTCCGTCTTGTCTGGATTGAGTTTCAATTTATTAACCCTCATCCAGTCCATTATCTGGTCCAGACACAAGTTCAGAACAGAAACCGCCTCACCTGGATTGGTGGAGAACGAGAGGTAGAGCTGAGTATCATCAGCATATTGCTGACTCCTTAGCCCAAACCTCCTGATGACCTCTCCCAGTGGTTCCATGTAGATGTTAAATGTCTGATATATGACACAGCTCAAGTCATGACCAGTGGAGCAAAATCTGGTAGAGTAAAACTAAACTAAACGTATGGGTGTATTTCCATTGGATCTAACATGGACAGAAAAGCCAGGAGAGAAAGGGCAGGTGGAGAGTTCTCCACCAAGCATGGTGGATAGTACCAGCATCTGGTTGGACATGGTGGAAATGACAGCTATGATCCTATCTGCCAGCACACTTTCTGTCACTCACAGGGTGGTTTCTGATGTCCTCTGGTCTGAGCTCAGGCAATAGAAGGGCGACTGGTGCAAACTGGGAGCTCTCCCAGTGCTATTTCAATGTTGGATCCAGGCCATTATCCACAAGGGCTCTCCACCCAGCGGTCCTTATTCCTTATTCTGTATTTTCTCTCATTTGCTCCAGGTTATCAATTCGTCAGTCCACCTCCAGCTAATGAGTAAAGAAACCTTAATGGGACTTTTCATAGGCGAAAATGACAGAACACCAGCAACATCCCTGCGGTCAGAAGAGGCCCTATTACAGGCACCCATCAGTGTCAGAGTTCATCCTCTATACCTCAAGCAGGGCCGAGTGGTGCTGAGCTGTTGCACAATGTTGCCAGGCTCCCTCCCCTTAGTGGAGTTTATCTTGCTTAAAAAGCCCTCATCACCATCAACTTTCACTCTTTCTCTCCTGACCAAGATGTTTGATCAGAGTTTTATAGGTCACTTAAAGCAACCTACAATTGTTCCACTGGCAGCTCTGTTGTCATTAAGTGGCTTTTATTGTCAAGAGTTCAGGAACAGGTACAATGGCATGATTAAAAGAGGGTAGAAAAAGAGCCTACTTCAGCCTCCCAAGAGTGTAAACAAACACTTGAGAACCATTGTGGGGTTGGAGGCAGCGATGAGAGCATTATGAGCGGAGGACAGGCCTTCACTGGTCCCCTCCTTATCCGCCTGTGCATGTACATGGGTGTGCAGCATAATTATTATGGATGGCTTAGAAGGCACTGCAGAAATCAAGGTTTGGCTCTGAGGGCAATTTGCAGTCAGCTAAAAACACTTTTGAATGGGTTTCGTCAGCATTTGCATCAGGCATTGATCCCATGGGTGGCCCAGGTACCTCTGAGGCAGATGGGTGTGAGAGGATGATAGCAAGGGTGGCTATGGAGCACCTTAGTCAGCAACGTTATGCCCATGCTGAGGGAACTTGGTGGGTTTAGTGGCACTTACTCTGTAATTTGTATTTTTATTCAGCCTAGAGTCTCCTCTTATTGGTTTTGTTGGGAGACCAGGGTCATTGTTTTATCTTTGTAAACCGCTCAGGGTGGCGGTTGTTTTATCTTTGTAAACCGCTTAGGGTATACCACTACTGTACAGGTCAGAGGTATATACATTTCATTGAATCATAGAATCATAGAGTTGGAAGAGACCTCAAGGGCCATCTAGTCCAACCCCCTGCCATGCAAGAATGCCCATCACAATATTTCCGACAGATGGCCATCCAGCCTCTGCTTAAAAACCTCCAAAGAAGGAGACTCCACCATATTCCACTGCCGAACAGCTCTAACTGTCATGAAGTTCTTCCTAATGTTCTGAAACAAGTAAATGCATTTTTTATATATTTCTGCATGCTCAAACTAGCAAGTCTCCAGACTCATACAGTTTTCTGGTTCAGGAGAACTATGGCTAATGGTGTAAATCTCCTTTGTGAACAAATCTGTAGTTCTCTCCTCTGGTCAGCGGTTCTGGTGGTGCAGGAAGGAGAGGGGTTATAGATCAGTGGTAGAGAACATCCTCTGTAGGAAGACATTCTGGATTCAGTTCTTGATATTTCCTGGCCAGGATGCAAGGAGAGGGAGCAGGATTGGTTTGTGCCTGAAAGCTAACAAGACTAAGTTAGACCAACCAATAATCTAAAGGCGGCTGTTTCTATGCCAGGGCTTTAGTTTAGAAAGGAAGGCAAGGAAGCAAGGCACAAGAGAGATTTCAAAAATGATGCATGAAGGATGTGGAGAAATGTTTACTCCTCTTTTGTCCCATCCAAGGAAGGTGAAATTGGGAGAATAAGAACAGATGTTAAAAGTCATGAGAAAGAGAGAGAGAGAGAGAAGAGAGAGAGAGAGAGAGAGAGAGAGAGAGAGAGACTTATTGAAACAGGATTTCACAAAGTAACTGAAATCCTTTGTTTACCAGTTATGCCATGTAAGGCTGATAACACAATAAACCAGAATGAGATGGGTTTGTTTGTTTTTTGAAATTATACCTTTTCTACTGTCCTGAGGCAGCCATGGCTCCCATGTAAAGTGGAGAGGAAATCTTTATTAGCCAAAACTAATGGGGGCAGTGATTTTCAATAGTCGATATAATTTTCATTAAAAAAAACTAGCAGTTTGCTTGTTTGACAAGCTGCAACTGGTAGGACATGGTCAGATATTTTGGACGTGTAATTTCCCTGAAGCTCCTTTGCTTTTTGTTATATTTCTGTAATTAATTATGTTGCTTTTTGTAGTACTTTCTGACTTCCTTTACCTGAAGCTTTCTGGTGAAAAAAATAAAACCAATTCAGGAGGATGAGATCCAGATTTACAGATATGTGCTCAACGTCAAAACAAAAAATAAAATATATTTTACGGAAAACTGCTTTTTATTAGTTACATCCGTGACAACCCTCCTCCTTTTCCCCTCTTGGACTTGGAAGGGTTTTTTTGTTCGGCTACTAACGTTAAGTCATTTTGTCCCCTAAAAAGTTTTCGAGAGAACTTTCAAACAGTGTTAAATTCAATAAATGAATGTGTTACACAAGTCAGTGTCGAAGATGGCTTCGGCTGCACAAGGTGTTATCAGCAAATCAAAATGTTTCACACATTTCAAGGAAATGTTTTATTTTTAATCTTTATTCAGTTTTTTTGGCACGATTACAGGAGTTGTCTGTTAATTCAGGATAAAAAAAGGAATTCTTCAGAGAGCATAGCCACGCTATACTTCAGGAGGCCCTGCCAAGCACCCTTGTTAAAATCCTGCCACCCATCAGACAACTATTTCCTTCCCTTCAAAGGCGTTCACCCCTTTGCGGATGCTGATAATTATTCCTGACGGAGGTGACTAAAGCTTGACTAAAGCACATGAGGATAATTCTGAAGATCAGTGGAACACTGCCCCCCCCCCCAACTTGGTGTGGACCAGATTGCCATCAATGGCAGATATTTTAAAAATAAAATTCTGTGAGAACAATTCCTTCTACCCCTTCCCACCTCTAACATGTTAGGTCTTCACCTCCCTCTCATTGTACTATATCCTCAACTTTCTTAGTACATTCCACAGGAACAAACTTTGTGAGAAAGTTACTTTCCCCAAGGATGGTTGTCTAAGTAAAATTCAAAGGCCAAAGTAAGCATTGCTAAACCCACCTGGGCTTCAGCATTCCGTGTATCTAACCCTGCAAGGGATTTGACCATATCCTTTATGCACTGGTGTAGAGGAGAATGCTTCTGACCAAGTATATCCTATAAACCAAACAGTGGGGACACAGCCAATGTAAACTCAAACTCTTCTGACTGAGTACAGTGGTACCTTGTATAAAGGAATAAAACAGAGTAATCCCATTTTTATGTTGTATGGATTTGCCCCATAGATGATTATGTTAAGCAAATTTCCCCTATCTCTGGAATTTTTTATGTTGTACAGATTTTATGTTATACAAACTGTTTGTTATACAAAGGTCCACTGTACTATTAATTTCAATAAGATACATGTGCAGCCTGGTCCAGTTCATGTTTATTCAGAAGTCTGCACTGTTGAGCTCACCAGGGATTGCTCCCAAGGAAATCTGCATAGGACTTTGTCCTTAACACTTCCACTAAAATCAAGGGGATTTAGAAGTGCTTCGGTTGGTTGTGTGTGTGTCTAATTTGCCCTAGGTCTTTTAGTACCTCAGATGTTTCAACTTGAAGAAAAAGTAGGCCCATAATATAAAAGTTTGCACTTCATCTTAAAAGGAGTGAACGCTCCCAGGAATCCCCTCTTGAATTACTGATGGTGCTTTATCACAATCTAATAAAAATCTTAGTAGGTACTATAAAGGCACTTCAAAGGCATAATGGGGTTTCTGGTAATCTTGCAAAAAAAAAAACCTGGATTAATATTTCATTTTCATTTCTTTCTTGAATTTGGGAGGGTTTCTTTTTGGATCTAATATATTATAGGCTGCTATGCTGCAGCTGATAAACTGAGTGGCTGAACGCTGATGGCTTAATAAAACCCCTTGTCTTCTTCAGAATCCAAACATCGGTTTCTTGCATGGCAGAATGCTCTAGTCTTAAACCAGTTTAATTAGTCATGGTGGGATTTGCTTCTAGTTAGGTGGCTAGCAAAGGCCTTCCTCTTGTGGCAGAAGCAAAGCAAAGTGTGGTGCTTATTTAAAATCCCATTGCACTTAAAGTACTATCTTTACAAGTAATTTTGAAGGCTACACATTGCTTCTCCCCCCAACACACGGTAAACTGGGTACTCATGGCAACTTTTCGGTAAAATACTGGCTGCCAAGGAAGGGTTTTTATAAGAGCTGGCATAATTTTTACCATTCTAAATATGCTTTTAAAACAGTTTAAATATCAGCTGAATTGTTCAGTAGTTTAGGAGTTTATGGAGGCAGAGGTTGGGAGTTCAATTTTCCACTATGCCTCCTATGAGTAGAGCTAGCCTATGTAGCCTTGGGCAAGCTGCACAGTCCCATGATACTGCCAGAAGAAAGGAACCTGTGAAAGTGTCATAACAATAATAATAATTAATATGTTTTAAACTGCTTTTATTCAGTCATTCAATATGTTGGGTTGTTCCCCATTATTTATTTTATTTTTGAATATTTTTGAATGTTTTTACCCCACCTTTCTCCTTGGAAAAGCTCCCAAGGTGGCTTACAATAATGAGGGATAATATGCAGCCCAGAACATTTAAGACATACTCAAGTTAAGAACAGGGAATTAGAAGAGGCATCTTACAACGTTAAAAGGTAACATTTTCAGCTTGCGTGAAGAGAAGGTCTTTGCCTGCTTCCGGAAAGACAGCAGAGATGGTCTCCAGTCAGTCCTGGCCTCCAGTGGGAGGGGGTTCCAAAGTCTGGGAGCAGCAACAGAGAAGGCCCTTTCATGTGTTCTTCTGAGGTGCACCTGTGAAGGTGGCAGGATGGAGAGAAAGGCCTCTCCTGATGACCTTAGCACCAAAACTGGTTCATATTGCTATATTTGATTTTTGAGGTAGCTTGGACCCAGGCCGTTTTGTGCTTTGTCGTTTAAGGTCAGCACCTGGAATTGTGCCCAATAACTGATTGTCAGCCAGTGGAGCTGCTTTAGTAGGGGTGTACAGTGGTACCTTGTATAAAGGAATTAATTCGTTCCAAATGAAATTATGTTAAGCAAATTTTCCTTTATATAAATTCCCATAGTAATGCATTGAAAACGGAGTAATCCAATTTTTTTGTTGTACAAATTTTCTCCATAGGCGATTATGTTAAGCAAATTTCCCCTATCTTCAAATTTTTTTATGTTGTACAGATTTTATGTTATACAAGGTGTTTGTTATACAAGGTTCCACTGTAATGTGATTTCTGTAACCCACCCCAGCCCGCAGTCTGGCCACTGCATTCTGGACCTGTTGAAGTCTCCTGAGACTTTCTATTGGTAGCCCCATATAGAACACATTACAGTAGTCCAGCCAGGAGGTCACTAGAGCATGTGTCACAGTGGCCAGAGCAGATTTCTCAAGAAAGGTTTATTCTACCTTTAGATGTATTGATATTGTTTTTGAAAATATTTTGTAAGCCACCTTGCGTCCCTTTAGTATGAGAAAGATGGAGTATAAAGAAAATGAATGAAAGAGTGATTGAAAAAAGAACTCCACTCCTTGTGTTTCTCAGCAATTGGGAACATTACTGAGGCCAGAGAGAAGGGGAGAAACAAGAGAATGCAGCATATAATATGCTGTGAAATCAGAGTATTGATATATTTAGACAAAGTAAAGGAAAATATCTATGGTGATTTTGCTCTTAACTGGTTAGATTGGAATTTGGGCAGTGGTGCAATCAGACAGTTATGACCAGACTCCTTATGACCATGCTCCAGGGTGAGCTGTTTTCATAGGATGGTTACACAGCAGCACGATGAACCAGCCTCTCCCTGCTCTGTGCAAAAGTTTGACATTTTTGGTCATCTTATGAGACTGTTTCAGACCAGGGTGACAAGAGGTCAAAGTGGACTATCACATGGCAGATTCACAATTAGCTTTATTCAGACTGATGAAGCTGTTTGGATGAGCAGCAAAATGTTTCTGTCTCTCAAGAAAAAGAAGTCCAGTTGCCATGACTAAACTTCCAGATTCCCTTTGAAAATGTTCTTGGATGTTGCAAAAGAAACCTCCATTTCTCTCTCCTCCCTCTGTCTCGAAGTCTGCCTGAGACCAATGTTCCAGACAATTACCCACAATCCAACGGGGGGGGTGAGAGAGAGCCACCATCGGCTCACTTGTGATCATGTAACCTGCTCCAGTTACTTGTATCTCAAGACACTGCTTGTTGATCAAGGCAAAATTTAGAAGAAATGTTTGATTGTCTTGCAAAACACTCTTAAACCAAGTTACTCTTAAACCAAGGTATTATGGTAGATGTTATTATGATGAGTTTTGTTTTAATGGGTGAATGCTGGATCTATGTTTCACTCTGAGCAAATGTGCACTTGAACAACCATGTTTTCAGTAGTTTTTTAAAGACTGCCAAAGAGGGGACCAGGCATATATCTGGTGAAAGATTGTTTCACAGGTGAGTAGTAATGGCAGAAAATGCCCTATTTCTGTGTCCCTCCCCTCTTTTCAGGCCTCAGACACCTGACCTGGGAAGATTGTGTATTATGAGCAGTTTTCAGTGGGAGAAGGCACTCTGACAGCAAGAGTCCCTTCCAGCATTGCAGTTCGATGGTGGTGGTGGTGGTGGTGGTGGTGATATTGGAAAAGGTTCTTGGGGCTGAACAGGAGAAGAGAACCTTCCAGTGAGGGCCTAATCCAGATCACTCAGTGTCCAGATACTGCCAACCAAGGTTCCAGTGATGTGGCTGCCTCACGTTAAGAGTTGTTCCATCTACACAGCCCACTGGCTGGCTTTTTTTTTAAGTGAGCTTCTCACGCCCAAGGCAACAACTGGGGGGGGAGCAGAGGGCATGTGCCTCAGGTGCCATGATGGGAGGGGGCACCAAGATCATAAAATAGCATTTGTACTATTGTGTATTCCTCCCTGCTGGGGCCCTCCGTGGAATCCATGTTTGTCCCAGATGAAACAGACCTGCCCTCCCCACAGCCTGCCACTTCCCCCATCCCCTATCCCACTTTCCCCTTCCCCTGCCTCTTCCTCTTCTGCAACCACAAGCATTGGAGACAGCAGCTTCCATCAGTTCAGGGAGCTAGACTTGCCATCTCTGCCTACGCATCTC
The DNA here is from genome assembly GCA_029282475.1 of Phrynocephalus forsythii. NCBI lineage: Eukaryota > Metazoa > Chordata > Lepidosauria > Squamata > Agamidae > Phrynocephalus > Phrynocephalus forsythii. Next base: position 47,367,830 of record JAPFRF010000001.1, on the reverse strand, counting down.
TCTATCTGCTGAGAGGTGGGTGCATGGGCAGAGGCCAACTTCTTCTCAAGAAAAACAAAACAAAACAAAACCACCAGGCTGTGCATGTATTCCCCCCCTTCATTTTAAAAACAGAGCCAGGGTCTGTCTTACCCAGGATCAGTTTGTCTATTATATGTTTATTATATGTTTATTATTTTATTTTTCAGAAGCAGCCAGCTGCCCCCTTTGTGCACGCACCTGCCTCTGAGCTGATCGGCAGACATATAGGCAGGCAGAGATGGCTGGTCAGGCTCCCAGAAGAGAACCAGGCGGCTGTCTCCAAAGGTGGTGACTGCAGAGGGGGAAGGAGCATGACAAGGGGGCAGGGGGTAGGGGGCAGGGGGGCAGCAAACAAGGAAGTCAGTTGCACCACGCCAACATTCGCTGCTCCAGTTAAGTTCAGGTTATTTGGTATTAGACCAGGCATGCCCAAACTTCAGCCCCCCTGATGTTTTGGACCACAGCTCCCAGAATTCCAAGCCTGTATTTCCAATAGCAAAGGACTGTGGGAGTTGTGGTCCAAAACATCTGGAGGGCCAAAGTTTGGGCATGCCTGTATTAGACGAACCAAAACTGATCCAAATCAATGAACTGCTAATTTTAGACAAACTTCCTGATTCGTTGTTACCTTTGTGCCCGTATCCAATCCAGATCAGTGTGAGTTGAATCCAATGTTTTTGCAGCCATCAAACTGGAGGCTAAGGGCCTTTTCACACAACCCCTAAGATCTGCTGGCCATTTAAATTTGGACCAGAGATCTTAGGGGTTTGTCACCATTCCTGCATTCCCACCCCATCTGCACTCCTGGCTGCGTGAGGGGAGGGAGAAAAAAAAGGGAGAAAAGAATGCCACTCACCTCCATTCTGCCATCTCGCTTTGCTCCCGGCACTGCATTCAGATCTCTTAAAGGGGCGGGGGGGGGCCAAAATAAGAACAAACAGAAGCAAGGAGAGCCCGGCAGTCACTACTGTTATATCCGCATCAGGAATTTTCATCCTCCGAGAGCAGGTACATGAAAAGTGTGCGGGGTCGTGCTTATGTGGGCGTGGTCGCACTTAATTATCTGTAAACTCCGGAGCTGGTGGTGAAATTAATTTAATCTCCAGAGCTGGGAGCCATTTGCCACGGAGTTTAGGGGTCGTGTGAAAAGGCCCTAAACTGAAGGTTTGAGGAATATCCCTATTAATTTCTTCATGAAATCTGAAACAAATTTGCTTCACATATGGCCAGGAAATTGAACATTTTATTTTCTTTTTTTAAAAAATATATCATCACTATTCAGATTTCTAGAAGAATTGTGTGGTGGAGAAAAGTATAAGACACAATCTTGTTTGATGTCAGACGGTGCAAAACATTTTGCAGGCAGGCTGATAGGCGGTGCTGTTGCTATGATTCTGTACATTATATCAATACCGACAGTGTGTAAATTGCCACTCATCATTGCAATTGTAGTTTTTTATTTATTTTGCTCGAAAACCTCAGAAGAATGATGTAGAGAAGAAGAGGCTGAGTGCACTTGTTATGCACAGACAGGCAGCCACACAAATTCGTCTTCAGGGTAGGTTTCCCACCTCCTGTGACAAGCTCAGCAATACCTGCCCAGGTTTCTTCAGGAATTCAGGTGTCAAATAACCTTTTCTTTCTGTTTGAAACATATTTGTATAGTTGACCAAGCTTCTGCAAACAAATCAAAGAGAGTAGAAAGATGGGTGGCGGTGGAATCTTTGAATATACAAAGACCTTGGTTTTCCATCCCACCACCCCCTTCAACACAATCTCACAGGGCTCATATACAGTGTTTTTCTGTGTATAATTTGTCTAAAATTCTTAGATGAAAATGTGAGGGTTGTCTGATATACAGAAGTAAGCCATGGAGGGAACTGAATGGTTGCAAAACTAATTTTGGGTTCAAAAAGTAGGGGTCATCTTATGCATGGGGGTGTCTTATAGACAGAAAAGTACGGTATTTAGATGACATGGAAGAGGCTCCCAAGAGGAGCACCTGCAAGAACAATGAACAAAGAAATAAATAATCCATAAGAAATAAAAATCAGAAATCTGTCAACATGCAGAACCATTGAACTGATAGTGATTACAAAAGTAATAATCACAGTTCAACCATTGATTGAATGGGCCTGATCTAGTTAGGACAAACAACTGGATTTAGGCTATGTTGTGTTAGAATCATAGAATAGTGAAGTGGGAAGGGGTCTACAAGGCCATCAAGTCCACCCCCCGCTCCATTTAGTAATAAAAATCAAAGGACATCTGCCAGGTAGCTGTCCAGATTTCTCCTGAATGCCTCCAGTGTTGGAGCACTCTTGAGGTAACTGGTTCCATTGCCGTGCTGATCTATCAGTTAAGAAGTTTTTTCTGATATTCAGCTGCAAGCCAGGTTCTCTTAACTTGAGCCCATTGTTGCACGTCCTGCACTCTGGGACGATCGAGAACAGATCCTGCCCCTCCTCTGTTTGACAGCCCTTCAAATATTTGAAAAGTGCTATCATCCAGGGACAATGCTGAGAAGTAGCCCCAGGGCTGTGAGGATCTGACACTAAAATGGTGGCACTCTAAGGCCCATTGGGAACCTTTAGTGCTGCCCAAGACAGTAGCAATGTTTTCCAGGCATTGTGAAGAGGGGGCGGAAGTGTCCCACACACATCAAAGAAGGCCTGCTCTCATGCTTTTGCAGCAGCTGGCGTTTCCACCCTGGACTTGACTTTCTTGTGGTGAGGAAATGGATGCCTCTGACTCTGTGGAAGAAGGAGTGGTACTAGATGCACTAATGCTAATCTCGAAGCAGTGTGGTATCATTTTACTTTGGCATGACATAATCGGCAGCTTCTGGTCAGAGACCGGCTGTTTCAACTACAAATTTTCTGTTCCTATCTTAACTTCCACATGCCTGCCCCCTCCCTTTTCTATCAACCCAAAGATGCAGGAGTTAAACAGCATGGACACTGAGGCCATCTGATGAAGGATAATAGGGACATGCAGGTGCTAATTGCTATAATTATTACTACTTTATAATTAGGAAGGAGAGGGAAAGTGTGGGAGTTAGGAAGCATTTAAGTGAACAGATTCTTATTAATACATATTGGAGCACAGATGTCCACAGAAACTTTTAATGACTTTGGCTTTGGGAAGTGAGGGAAGAGGGTAGTTCCAAAGTGAGTCATCTACAGAACTGTGGTTTCTATGTTTCCCTTGGGTGACACCCCTTCAAACTTTTTTTTAAACAGGTGGATATACTTGTAATTTATTGGTTTACAGAATTGCATCCTATGTACAAGTGTTGAAATAACCATCTTAAGCAGCAGATGTTAATGCAGCTGTTTCCAAATATTTATTTATTTATTTATTTGTTTAGCTTGTATGCCGCCCACTACCCAAAGGTCTCTGGGCGGCTCACAATAAGAATAAACAGTTAAAACATCAAATACAATAAAATTAGAACAATAAAACATGTAGATGCAATAAATACGATACATTAAAAACACACCACTAAAATTGCCATCAGGGCCCACAATCATTAGTTAAAAAACTTTTGGAATAGGAGGGTTTTTACCTGGCGCCGAAATGTTAGCAACGTCGGTGCCAGGCGAGTCTCATATGGGAGGGTATTCCATAGTCTGGGGGCAGTTGCTGAAAAAGCCCTATTCCTGCAAGCCATCCCCTTCACCTCCTTAAGGGATGGCTCTTTCAGGAGGGCTCCTGACTAGATCTTAATTGCCGGGTAGGTTCATATGGAAGGAGGCGGTCCTTCAGGTATCTAGGTCCTAAGCCGTTTAGGGCTTTATATGTCAAAACAAGCACTTTGAATTGGGCTCGGGCAGCAACTGGTAACCAGTGAAGGTTATACAGAATCGGCGTGATGTGTTCCTTGGTGGCCCTACCACTCACCAGCCGTGCCGCACGATTCTGAACCAGTTGCAATCGCCGAACCGTCTTCAGAGGCAGCCCCACGTAAAGCGCATTACAGTAATCTATACGGGATGTTACCAGTGCATGTGTAACTGTCATGAGGCTCCGTTCATCTAGGTAGGGGCGCAGCTGGTATATATTCCGCAGCTGGAGAAAGGCACCCCTGGCCACCGAGTCCACCTGGGCTTCCAGAGTTAGACCGGGGTCCAGGAGCACCCCCAAGCTACGGACCCTGTCCCTTAGGGGAGTGCAACCCCATCCAGAACAGGGAAGTGGCCCTCTAGCCTGTCTGACGAAGCACCCACTAACAGCACTTCCGTCTTGTCTGGATTGAGTTTCAATTTATTAACCCTCATCCAGTCCATTATCTGGCCCAGACACGAGTTCAGAACAGAAACCGCCTCACCTGGATTGGTGGAGAACGAGAGGTAGAGCTGAGTATCATCAGCATATTGCTGACTCCTCAGCCCAAACCTCCTGATGACCTCTCCCAGCGGTTCCATGTAGATGTTAAACAGCATGGGGGATAGTATTGAGCCCTGTGGAACCCCATGACGTAAACACCAAGGGGCAGAGCTACTATCCCCAGCACCACCTTCTGGACACGGTCAGCCAGGAAGGATCGGAACCACCGCAAAGCGGTGCCTCCAACTCCCAACCTGGCCAGCCTATCCAGAAGGACACCATGGTCGATGGTGTCGAAAGCCGCTGAGAGGTCCAGGAGTATCAACAGGGTTGCACTCCCCCTGTCTCTCTCCCGGCAAAGGTCATCGTACAGGGCGACCAAGGCAGTCTCTGTTCCAAAACCCGGCCTGAAACCAGATTGAAATGGATCTAGAAAATCCGTTTCATCCAGCAGCGCCTGGAGCTGTTCGGCCACCACCCGCTCCAACACCTTGCCCAAATAAGGGAGGTTCGCTACTGGTCGGTAGTTGACCACCAGTCCTGGGTCCAGGTTAGGTTTTTTTAGGAGTGGTCTGATTACTGCCTCTTTTAAGGCAGCAGGGACCACTCCCTCTCTTAAAGAGGCATTTACAGCTTCTTGGACCCAGGTGCGAACCCTCTTGGCAGATCTTTCAATTAGCCAAGAAGGGCAAGGGTCGAGCAGCATGGTGGTGGAGCGGACAGATCCAAGCACCCTGTCCACATCCTCGGGTCTCAACAATTGAAACTCATCCAATAACACCGGACCTAAGCACGGTGCACTGGACACATCCCTTGATACTGTATCAATAGTGGAGTCCAGTTCACTGCGAATCTGAGCAATTTTTCCCTCAAAGTGAACAGCAAACTCATCACAGCGTGCCGCCGAATGGTCCTGGGCCTCCACCCTATCTCCTGGCTGAAGAAGTTCCCGGACCACCCGAAACAGCTCTGCTGGACGGCACTCTGAGGAAGCAATACGGTTGGCGAAATACTGCCTTTTCGCCAACCGTATAGCCACGGAATAGGCTCGATAATGGGCTCTAAGCCGTGTTTGATCAGACTCACTGCGATAATTTCTCCACTTGCGCTCCAGCCGTCTCCCCTCCGCTTCATTGCCCGCAACTCAGATGTATACCACGGAGCTGTCCGGGCTCTGCGTAGGGGAGAGGGCGCTTAGGTGCGATCATGTCAACTGCCCGGGTCATCTCCCTATTCCATAAGGTGACCTGAGCTTCGACAGGAGCGCCCGATCATGTCAGCTGGATAATCCCCCAGAGCTTTCAGGAAACCATCCGGATCCATTAGTCTCTGAGGCGGATCAACTTAATGGATCCCCCACCCTTGCAGAGGGTTGGAGTAGCTAATAGCCTAAACTTGACCAGGAAGTGGTCTGACCATGACAATGGAGTCAAAGCCAACCCCTCCACATCCAAACCACCATCCCCCAGTCCCGTTGAGAATACTAGGTCCAGGGTATGACCCTTCTCATGTGTTGGGCCGATGACATGTTGAGACAGCCCCATGGTTGTCATGGCGGCCATGAAGTCCTGAGCTGCTCCAGTTAAGGTAGCCTCGGCATGGATGTTGAGATCCCCCAGTACCAACAGTCTGGGGTCTTCAACACCAGGTCCGAGACCACCTCTGTCAGCTCAGGCAGGGAGACTGTTGGAATGTAGCAGGGTGGGCGGTACACCAACAGAATCCCCAATCTGTCTCGTGAGCCCAACACACAATACAGGCCCTCCAGACCTTTTCCCAAAGAGACAGGAAGCCTGGCCAAGGAGATAGAACTCCTGTAGACTATAGCAACTCCACCTCCCCGGCCCACCGGGCGACACTGGTGCTGGACTGAGTACCCAGGTGGGCATAGCTGGGAAAGGGGGACTCCACCCTCCTCTCCCACCCAGGTCTCAGTAATACATGCCAGGTCAGCACCCTCATCCAAAATGACATCATGGATGAGGGTGGTCTTATTTTGTACTGACCTGGCATTTAACAACAGCACCATGTGGCCCATGGGCTCGCTGACATGGTCACCTGATTCCTTCTGGCTAGAAGTGGGACCAGAAGAGGGGATAGATGTAAAATATCTAACCCCTCTTCTCCTACGCAGGCATGTTCCACTCCTACCACCATACCTTCCCTTACCCAGCACAATTTCAATGTCTGCCCCCTCCATTGCCCTCCCCCCTTCCTGTTCTTTCAGTTCCATTGTGGGTCCCAACCACCTACACCTAATGGCAAAAAACAAAAAGCAAAAAATAAAAATAAAAAACAAAAACAAAAAACGAATGCACCTAACAATTCAGCTAAAAAGCCTTAGGTGGGAGTCCCTCTTCTTCAGCCCCGCCCTTCTGATGTTATCCGGCCCTGCTCCTCCAGGTGTCCCTCTCACCGACACCAGAGTAGTGGGAAAAGGAGCAGTCGAAGAGGAAAGGCAACTCCTCCAGGCTTAGTCCAGTAGCAGCAGCAGCAAGAGTGTTTGCTGGATGATGTTGTGGCTGCCAGGAGCTGAGGTCAGCTAAAAAGCCTTAGGTGGGAGTCCCTCTTCTTCAGCCCCTCCCTTCTGATGTTATCCGGCCCTGCTCCTCCAGGTGTCCCTCTCACCGACACCAGAGTAGTAGGAAAAGGAGCAGTCGAAGAGGAAAGGCAACTCCTCCAGGCTTAGTCCAGTAGCAGCAGCAGCAAGAGTGTTTGCTGGATGATGTTGTGGCTGCCAGGAGCTGATGTCAGCTAAAAAGCCTTAGGTGGGAGTCCCTCTTCTTCAGCCCCTCCCTTCCGATGTTATCCAGCCCTGCTCCTCCAGGTGTCCCTCTCACCGACACCAGAGTAGTGGGAAAAGGAGCAGTCGAAGAGGAAAGGCAACTCCTCCAGGCTTAGTCCAGTAGCAGCAGCAGCAAGAGTGTTTGCTGGATGATGTTGTGGCTGCCAGGAGCTGAGGTCAGCTAAAAAGCCTTAGGTGGGAGTCCCTCTTCTTCAGCCCCTCCCTTCCGATGTTATCTGGCCCTGCTCCTCCAGGTGTCCCTCTCACCGACACCAGAGTAGTGGGAAAAGGAGCAGTCGAAGAGGAAAGGCAACTCCTCCAGGCTTAGTCCAGTAGCAGCAGCAGCAAGAGTGTTTGCTGGATGATGTTGTGGCTGCCAGGAGCTGAGGTCAGCTAAAAAAGCCTTAGGTGGGAGTCCCTCTTTTCAGCCCCTCCCTTCCAATGTTATCCGGCCCTGCTCCTCCAGGTGTCCCTCTCACCGACACCAGAGTAGTGGGAAAAGGAGCAGTCGAAGAGGAAAGGCAACTCCTCCAGGCTTAGTCCAGTAGCAGCAGCAGCAAGAGTGTTTGCTGGATGATGTTGTGGCTGCCAGGAGCTGAGGTCAGCTAAAAAGCCTTAGGTGGGAGTCCCTCTTCTTCAGCCCCTCCCTTCCGATGTTATCTGGCCCTGCTCCTCCAGGTGTCCCTCTCACCGACACCAGAGTAGTGGGAAAAGGAGCAGTCGAAGAGGAAAGGCAACTCCTCCAGGCTTAGTCCAGTAGCAGCAGCAGCAAGAGTGTTTGCTGGATGATGTTGTGGCTGCCAGGAGCTGAGGTCAGCTAAAAAGCCTTAGGTGGGAGTCCCTCTTTTTCAGCCCCTCCCTTCCAATGTTATCCGGCCCTGCTCCTCCAGGTGTCCCTCTCACCGACACCAGAGTAGTGGGAAAAGGAGCAGTCGAAGAGGAAAGGCAACTCCTCCAGGCTTAGTCCAGTAGCAGCAGCAGCAAGAGTGTTTGCTGGATGATGTTGTGGCTGCCAGGAGCTGAGGTCAGCTAAAAAGCCTTAGGTGGGAGTCCCTCTTCTTCAGCCCCTCCCTTCCGATGTTATCCGGCCCTGCTCCTCCAGGTGTCCCTCTCACCGACACCAGAGTAGTGGGAAAAGGAGCAGTCGAAGAGGAAAGGCAACTCCTCCAGGCTTAGTCCAGTAGCAGCAGCAGCAAGAGTGTTTGCTGGATGATGTTGTGGCTGCCAGGAGCTGAGGTCAAATTCACGAAAAATATGAGCATTGCTGGGTAGGCCTAGTTCAGGAAAAGTGGGTGTCCACTTCCCACCCCCTCCATCTTTCTCCATATAGAAGCTGACTGGACAGGCAATTAAACGTTACTTCAACAGTGGTGACAGGATAACTTCTTCCACTCCTCTGGGGAGCAACAGGATAGATTTGTGGGCAGACAACATTAAGTGGAGGTTTGCCCTCCAACCACAAGGAACAACTTGGGGGCTCAGACAGAAGCTCCCATGGCCACCCTCTCAAAAACCCCTAGCTTATCTGGTTGAGAGAGGTGCCTCACCTGGCCACATAGAACATCTGGTACAAACTGGCTAGGAAATGCAGCTTCAAAAGCCTTATTGAACATTAAAGACAGTATGACTGCTGAACTGTGAGGGTTTGCCTGAATTACATCTCTGCAACACTAATGCCATTCAGCTTCTAAGGATGGATTAATGGTGACAGCTAGAGATGGGCATGAAACGAGCAATTTTTCGTTTTTTTTTTTTCATTTCGTTACGTAACGAAACGAAAAATGAATTTTGTCTCCAAAATGAAACGAAACGAAATGAAACGAAACAACAGAAATTTTGTCGTGCATTTTGTTTTCGTTGCGGCAAATACATTGAACTATAATGAATGCTAACGAAACAGCAATTTTTCATTTTCGTTTTTTTGTTTCATTACGTAATGAAACAAAAATGAATTTTTTTGCAAAAAATTCACGAAAAATGAAAACGAACCGAAAAGGACCCCTAAATGACAAACGACAAATGAAACACCATTTTTTGAGTCGTACCCATCTCTAGTGACAGCTATTTTGGCCTTTATAGCTACACTTGTGCTTGCAAATATATACCCCAACTTATGGACTACATCACTGTGGTGGATCTCTGGGCTCTGGGGGAGGGGGGAATCAAGGAGATGCATAGCTGAATGAGGATTCCCTCAGTCTACACATGATTGCACTGGGCTTTTAGAGGCTAATGTGTAGCTGAACTGAGCCCAATGCTATTGTGGCATTAAACTCAGCAATGTATATTATAAAACACTACCAACCTCATAGTAATGCAATAGTCTTTTTGATGTGTCAGCATTGTCCGGGTGGCTCAAATAAGAGATATAAAGCAAAAGAAGAAGAGAAGATAGTTTATCTAGATGTCAGCATTGTTTTTGTGATGGGGGAAAAATTCTTTCATCCCTCCCAAGTATTCTTCAGGGTAATAATCAATAATAAAATTGGAAACTACCAACAAATGCTGAGGAAACAACAGGGGATTATGAATATAGCTGCATCTGACTAGGCAGAGAGGTCAGTGGGTTTTGGTACTAGAATCAGCATTATTCAACATATTCATTACTGACCTTGGGAATAAAATTAATTCAACACTGATTAAAATTTGCAGACAACACCAAATAGGGAAGGAAGGATAAACAGAGAAGATAGTGAATTAGTAATGCAGCAGGAACCAGATAGTTTAAGGCACTGCATGGATCGAAGATAGATTAGGTTTATGTAAAGAAATACAAATAAGATATCATAGAGGAGCAGCTGGTAACTTTATCACTATGCTAAGCCCCTCTGTGATTCCGATTTGGTGGTGAGGTTAGTAAGAAGATGATTTTATTAAGCATTTTTTCTTGTCAGCTATTATTGTCTTTCTCATTTATTCCAAGTTAGCATTGGAGGTGATGGAGTGATGCAAAGCACCTTTCAAATCCTTAATCTAGAACAACATAAAGGTCAGGCTGAGCATCTTTTGTTGCAACCACTGGGATGTTACTAAGATCCTTTGTACCTGGCAGGGGGCCCTGATTCTTGCTTCTTCTCTTTGCTCCACTTCATCTCCCTTTTATGTTGCTACAGCTGTCCCCCACCGTTTCCTTCCATTGTCTTGCTTTCCTTTCCCTACCTGGGCCCTATGTTCATGTGGTACCATTGCTGTCTCCTCCTTTCCCGATGCATTCCTGCATCTTCTAGTGCTGACATATTGTGCTACTGGAGTTTATAACACACTGGCCTCTTCACTCTGACCAGCCCAGCCTGGAAAAGGCATATAGTAGGACCCCCATATCCACTGATGCATTAACCACTGATTCAGTTATTCACGGATAGCAGAGGAAAAAATTAAATAAACAATTCAGCATCCCAAAGCAAGCCACTGTCACAAACAGCAGCTGTAAAGGAAGCTACTATCACAAAACAGGTGTTTCTAGGGAGGTTGGCGTTCTCTCTTATCCACAGTTTTTGTTATCCACAGGAAGGCTGTATCCCCAGTGGATACCCGGGTCCTACTGTAATGCTCTCTAGTGGTGTATAATGATGCCCCTCATCATTAGGCTAAGAAGATAAGCATTGGGGAGCAGGGAGGATGGGGAAGCATGAGCTGGCCCATCTAACTATGTTTGGTATATATGGTCCCAGAAGCCCAGAATAAGTTCCATGCCTGGAGCTGGTGAAAACTTGGATGGAGACCCCTTGATAAGGATTACCTCTAAAGTCAAATGACATATCAAGGGGAATGTGTGTTTCCTGTTGTTTTAACTCCCTTCCAGGTATATACACAGTTTCTTTAAAGTTATGTGGTAGAGCAATCACACTTGCAAATGAAGGGTATGTTTACCTCCTGGTGACCAATCACAAACCAAAGGCAAGTCAATTTATAACATGCAGAGATGAGGAAAGCCCATGCAAATCTTAGGCCCTGGTCACATAAGGGAAATGTTTTCTAGTTCATTGTTGGTGAACCCATGGCACAGGTGCCAAAGGTGGCACTTGGAGCCCGTTCTGTGGGCACCCGACATTGCCCCTTCACAGCCACCTGTATTCAGGTAAAATTGCTGTATTTGCACTTTGCGAATAATTAGTAGATTTTGAATAGCAGTTTGGGCACTCGGTCTCTAAAAGGTTTGTCATCACCGTTCTACTTACTCCCCAGTTACACTGTTGCCCCCCCATTCACATGACACAGTCATGACTCAACCATTTCCCCAGCTAGCAGTGTAACTGCGGTGTATTGGGAGGGCTACGTTATTTTGTAATTCTGTGGTATTGGTACATTCCTAAGTGCAACTGCCTATATACACAACCTGCCCTGCTTCTTTTCAGAAGTGAAGCCAAGAAGGTGGCCACCATTATTGCAGTGGGGATATATTTATTTTATTTTATTTTTCATGGCCTGTACATCGACAAATTGGTAAAACTATGCCATGGAACAATTTCAGCCATTTCTGCAGTAGTGGCATTTTTAGCCTGTCATTGTGAAGTTGCAGTCATGGGAAGTCCAGGTTCATCTGAAAGGCAGAGGGGCTGGTGGGGGAAGGAGACAGACCTATGCAATTCTGCAGGAGTACCCAGCACAACAGAGGATATGTTCCCAAACAGAAACCGCTACATGTTCCTGGGACGTTTTCCCCAGTATATATACCATGTGACCACAAATCAGTACAACAGAGGTAGGGAAAGTATTGGAACAACTAGAGAACATTTCCCTCATGTGACCAGGGTCTTAGAGTCTGAGGTTTCTTAAGCTCTCAGTTGCTCACTTGTAAAGTATAAATTAACTCAACTAGTTCAATCCTAAAATAGACTTAGAAATCTTACTCGTTTGATCTTTAGTTCCCAAACGTAGCTCATCAAATTCTGCTCTAAGAGAATAAAGACAGAATTCATCCATGATTATGTCAGGAGTATAAACGTTTCACAATCTTTTATACCATTTATTGTAGGACCATAGCTGATATACATATAGTGTAGAAATTAATTTTATTTATCTGCAATTCTCATATACCATGTTGCAACTGATGTATTGTTGTTGTTGTTCTGCTGTTACAGTAGTGACCAACTTTTTATGACCCCACATCCATGGAGTTTTTCTTGGCAGGAATACTGGAGTGGTTTGCCAGTTCCTACTCCAGGTGCCTACAGCACCTTGTATTCCCTGGTGGTTGCCCATCTGATATATAGTTCTCCTTAAAAATGGAATACAGTGGAACCCTGACTTACGAGATTAATGTGTTCCAAGCGCATGCTCATAAATCACTAATCTCATAAATCAGGCAGCGGTTAATTCATTTCTGAAGGAACGGATTTCAATTAATTTATTCCTGAAGGAATGGATTTCAATGCTTTCCTATGGAAAACCGCTTTGAACAATGCCTGCCTTTCTCCCGTGATTCAGGGGGTTGGGAGAAGCAGTGTGCCATGTTTAAAATGACTTTTCTCCATGGAGGCAAGTGCGTGCCTCCGTGGCTAAAAGTCATTTTAAACATAGCATGCTGCTTCTCTTGACACCCACACCCACAGTGCGGGGGAAAGGTGCACAATGTTTGGAATTATTTTTATCCACCAAGGCAAGTGCTTGAGTCAGTGGCTCAAAGACATTTTAAACAACTCGCCACTTCGCCCCCCAAACACACCATCGTTAGTTGAACAAACACTATCTTGGTCATAAGGCAGCGGAGGGGGGGCCAACGGAAACGTGCTCGGAAGTCAGGATTCTTGGTTGTCAGGCATGTCGAATGTCAGGGTACCACTGTATTATTCCTCTCCATTTTCATGTGTTAATGTTGACTGCCAGGTTACATCTGGATTTACCTTCTGAAGAAATAAAATATCTACAAAACCTAACCTATATGTAACAAACATGGATTTGATTTTACCTTTCTCTCCTGTCCCTGAACCGGCTATATCAACTGCAGTTGAAGTTTCAAAAGATGTTTCCCGTACCTTGAGGACTAGGCCTTTAATTTCCTTAAAAGGTACAGCATTTTCAGACAATGGGAGCTGTAAGCTATCATGCTTTGTCATGCAAAATGTTTGGAGGATTGGGTTCTCTTTCATTTGTGTTTGTGATTTTCTTATTTGGGAAAACTCAGAACATATGCCTAGCCTGGATTTATATTTCACAATGAACCAGGAGCAGCTTTCAAACCATCAGGAAGCACCACAATGATCATCCTCATTGTGGCTTTTTTGGCATTTGGTTTTCTACCACTCCATATCTCAGTATGCTGGAAGACTTGATGTTCTGGGCTATGATTATGTACAAGCTTCACACATTTCCTTAGTGGGTATCTCCATCTATCCAAGGGGGCACTTCCTCTTGAACTGGGTTGTCATGCGTTCTTCCGGTCTGCTCAGTTATGTCTTCCAGTTCACTGTTGGTGCTTTGCCTTCTTTGCCCTTCAGGTTCAACCTGTCCTTTCACATTTAATCTGAGTACATGTCCAGCATGAGCGCACATACTCTTATTCTTTCCACTTCACACAGAGCATCTGTGGCATCATGCAGTCTCATTACAAGATACAAATACTACAGCCAACTCTGAGCATACAGCTCAAGTCCAAGTTCTGGACTCATGATATGTTTGACTCACTTTGTGTCTTCTTTTTTAGTTACGATGCCATGATGGAAAGCAAGCAGGGGATTATCTTGAATGATCACAATCCTTTGCCCTCCCCCTTGACCAGCCTGGGCAAAAGAAGGGAAATTAGTTTGTCACAACGCATTAATGCAACATGGGCAGGGATGGGAGGAGCTGGCAGCCGTCGGCCAAGCTTAGCTGTTGGAGGCCCTGTTGTTGCAACAACATAAGGTCTTCTGCAACAACATGCAGGAAATCTTAAGACCCAAGAGGGAGAAAAGCCAAGAAGAGGGGGCATAGTTAAGAGTAGAGAAGGCAGGTGATAGATTGTGATAGGAACTACAAGAGAAAGAAAGAAATACCACTCCCTCCCCAACAAGGCCAAAACATCATGTCTAGCCAAATGGAGCTTTTAAGGGAACATCATGTTCTTTGTTTGAAGAACGGGGGTGTGACCTAAGATGCAGCCTTTTACAACTGTTCTTCTTGCCTCCAACAAGACTCCTGCCCTGGCTACAACATCACCTAGCCATGGATTTTAAGAACATCATCTAACTAAGGACTTTAAAAGTAACCTCCTGGTGAAGCACATCTTTCACCATGTCTGAACTTCTGGGACCTGCTTTGAAGAAGGGTGATTTACACTCAAAAACTTGCAATGTGCCTTTTTTATTTTTAATAGTGGCCTATAAAGGTATCGCCTGTAACCTGTTTTTGCAATTGAGTTTTGTGATGGCCACACGGCTCAACTATATTTTGCCTCAGTATAAAACTTGTGTCTGCTTCCAACCTTAAGAGAAGACCTACTAGGCAGTGAGTGAAGAAACTTCAAAAAGGATGGAGCCCTGTTAATGACTCAGCATTCCAGTAAATGGATTCTAGGCCTGGGCAGGAACCTCTGCAAGTGTCCACGGGGGTAAGTAGAAATATCAAGGTTAAATAGGTGCATTAAAGCAAACTATGGCTTAAAAATGAATGCCTTCTAATAAGTAGAAGAACAAGAAATTTCTAAAGTCTAGCTATCTATAATATCCCTGAAATTATGTTGCATAATGTAATGACATGTTATGCTGCCATTAACACATTATAACTATGTAATTTGGAAGGGTAATTTTTTTTTGTAAAACCACTTAACTACATAAAATTGAAAATAATGATTATTGTAGTGACTTCCATTTTTGTCTGTATAAGTTGAAAATTAAATACATCATGTGCAGTTATTTTATGGTGCCATGTAATTTTATGAAATAATCATATAACATATGCAGTAATTATTGGCATAAAGTTCACAGATGCATAAATTATTGTATAGAGAAGCTGCTATAACACATTGATTTTGCTACCAGCCAAGGTAAGCCTTTTGGTACCTAATTGACATAACACCCAGTTCCAGTACGATTCTGATAAGAGATTCTGATAATGATGACAGGATATTACAAACCAATGCAAAGATGAAATAATCTGAGAAACACAGACTTGATAATTTTTTAAAAAGAAGCTTGCTTATTAGATGGAATAATAGACTTTTACTAAGCAAAACCAAGGCATTTCGGAATTATGTTCAAACTAACCATTGGCTCCCATTTTCTATGATTCAGTGCAATGTAGTTTTACATCAGTTGTTTGCTTGGAATTGGGTCTAAAATCTAGCATACAGGAAGGGCAACCACAGCCCATTGAGATCACAGGCTTCTCTGCTCAGATTATGGTGGCCAAAGGACTGTGGAAATGGACAGGTCCTATGCCCCATGGCTATGGCTTTACCATGCAGCTTACTCCATCCAACAGGACCACCACCCCTCCAGCTCCCTGTTGTAGCACTTTGGAGAGGTTGATTTCATTAAAGAGAGAGGTTTGGCTGGTCCTTATCAGCTGAGGCCCACACAGATAAATTTGAACCAAGGCCATTGTTTATAGATGACAATTTCATACCATATTTTGCAACTTTTAAAGTCAAGAATAAGTTCCCCCAAAGCAGGTGTTCCTCCCACTACAAACAGAGGGAGACAATGATAATCTGAACACTTGCATAGATGCACATGTTTATGCACTTGCAAAAATAGGTTGCAGGCGATACCTTTATAAGCCACTATTTAAAAACAAAACAAAAAACAAGGAACATTGCAAGCTTTCGAGTTTAAATAACTCTTCTTCAAAGCAGGTCCCAGAAGTTCAGAAATGGTAAAAGATGTGTTTTACTAGGATGTAACTTTTAGATGTTCTTAAAATCCATGGCTACTGTAGCTGGTGTTGCAGCCAGGGAAGAAGTCTTGTAAGAGGCAGGAAGGACAGTTGTATAAGCTGCTTCTTAAGTACTGGCCTGGGTTTCACACCCTCATTTTTCAAACAAAGAAATGTGGGACATACACTAGAGCAGTGGTTCTCAACCTGTGGTTCCCCAGATGTTCCTGGACTGCAACCCCCAGAAATCCCTTCCAGCACATTGAGTGGTGGAGGCTTCTGGAAGTTGCAGTCCAGGAACATCTGGGGAACCACAGGTTGAGAACCACTGCACTAGTGTGTGTGTGTGTGTGTGTGGGGAGAATATAGTTAAAACACTCTACATGTGAAATGCTCCATCTTCTTGAGATTATTCTCATCCCTAACATGCCAAGACCAAACCATGAGGTTTCATTTGCCCCTCAAGAGCAACATCCCTCCACCAATTCCAGCGCAAGTCCAAGATGGCAACAAGATGGTAATTTTTTTGAGGGGAGGTGAGTTGCATCTTACACACATTCTGGAAGGAATTTGTGCATAATTCCTGGTCCCTAAAGGTAAGAATTGGCTATTTTCTTAAGGATGGGCCCAAGACTCAATATAGCCAAATATATCAAAATGCTATTTCATTCATGGAGTCAACAAGACAGCAGTCAGTTCTCTTCTGCCCATTCTACAAAATGCAGAATGGGCATGTGCGAATTATCTGTTCTAATGATTGTTATTATATATTTATTTGCTTTTATCTGTAGTCCATCTTGCTCCTGTTTTATGCTGTTGTTATATATTATATACATATTATTTACTAGTTATAGTGTTTTTATTTATATACTTGCACTTATTTGTTATATTGTATTTTACTGCTTATGGTTTGATTTTTGTTCAGCTTGTAAACCACCCAGAGTAGCCATGTAGCTAGATGGAGCGGTATATAAATAATAAATAAATAAATAAATAAATAAATAAATCTCTTGGGCTGTGGGGGGAGGGCAGAGAAAAATCTCACCATGTTGCAGAGAGATGCTTTCTTCCACATTTTCCCAGCAGTTACATTTGGTGAGGACCTGAGACAGACTCTTCTGTGTGGCTCCTCCCAAGCTATGCTACTTGCCTTTGAAAGAGGACCGGCTGGGGCCCCTCCCAGTTTCCTTTTTTTACAAAGTTGTTGTTTTTAACTTAGATGGTAGAGATGGGCACGAATAAAAAAGAAATGGTGTTTCTTTTGTCGTTTGGAGGGTCCGTTTCAGTTTGTTTCCATTTTTTGTGAATTTTTGCAAAACATTCATTCTCATTTTCATTTGTTTCGTTACCATTTCATTACCATTTATTTCAATTTTTTGTGATTTTTTAGCATTTAAAGCAGTTCACTGTATTGCCGTAACGAAAACGAAATGCACGACAAAATTTCCGGTGTTTCTGTTTGTTTCGTTTCATTTTAGAGACAAAATTTGTTTGTCGTTTCGTTGCGTAATGAAATGAAAAAAACAAAAACAGAAACAAAAAATTGTTCGTTTCGTGCCCATCTCTATTAGATGGGCTTTTGGTCACTGATTGACTCATGAGGACGTTCCTTTTACTGGTGGGTGTTCTTTTGGTGTTGCCACTGTTTTGAAATGGTACTGTATTCATGGAGCATAATATGAAAGTCTATTTAATATTGGCCACAAATAAAATAATGCTACTGATTGATTTATTGATTTAGTTTCTAAACTGTGCCATATAATAGCACTGCCACTAGGCAATTGGAATTTGAAACCACTCAGGGTGGTTTCCAATAGGGAAATAAAAATAAAGAATGCAACCATACTACACTCAATCTAAAAATACAAATATATAATATATAAGGACAACTACATGACTAAATGTCCAAGATGGTGGCAATGGACAAGATATAAACTACAAAATAAATTAACCAAAAATATGAATAATTAATGAATAGTTATGAAATGCCTCCATGAAAAGCAATGCTTTAATGTGCTTTCTGAATACAGTGGACCCTAACAAATGGTTTGTATTACATAAAATTTGTACAACATAAAAAATTCCAGAGATAGGGGAAATTTGCTTAACATAATCGTCTATGGGGTGAATCCGTACAACATAAAAATGGGATCACTCTGTTTTCAATGCATTCCTATGGGAAAATTGTATAAAGGAAAATGTGCTTAACATAATTTCATTTGGAATGAATTAATTCCTTTATACATGGTACCACTGTATTAGGAAGGGATATTAGGTGGTGGTGGTATAAAACCCAAGTGGTGCATTCCCAATTTGCTAGTTGTGTTCTTGGCACAGAAGCAGGGACATAATTGGATTCTTGTTAATTAATTATGCTATTTCATTTACATGTGTATAGAGGTGGCAGTGGAATTCTGCCCACTGTTTTAGTATTGTTAATTCTTATTATCATTCAAGTTCTTTTTAAGCATTTCACATTAGCCAGCTTGGGTCCTCCAGGGGAGAAATGTGAGATAGACAGGCCAGGCAGGCAGATGGACAGACAGAGAGAGGCAGCTTTCCCCGTCAGTGTGAAATATTACTGAAGTATGCAAGAGGACACTGAAGTGGAACCTGATACATGTGGTCACCATTTTGAAGAGGTATCAGTCAAAAGGTCTTCTGCCCCATTGTTCCTCTACTACCAGTTTAGGAGCAGTAACATTCTGAATTTGTGGGGTGTGAGGTGGTCCATTTGCTACCTCTGGCGATCCCTCACCCATCGACCCCTCAAGGAGCGCAGACGGCAGTGTGAACGAAATGTCTTTATTAACATCTTCTTCCAAAACAGGTATAACAACATCATTTTTGATAAACTCGTTAATGACACCTACATCATAAGCGGGCAAGGCCCACGTGTACATTTACAAAGTCAAAAGTCCTGAGGGCTGGGCAGTCTCTCGAAGTGCTCTGCGTTGGTCAGTCTCCTCAGGTGATGTTCCCGACCACTGCACAGTGTTTCACAACAGGGGTGGCAAGCTCAATCCGCCGCTGGCACTTTCCAGTTGGCCTGTCCATGCCCCTCTGAGGGGGCCTTTTTCCAGGGACCCACCATCTCCCAAAAGGCGAAGACCCGCCATTCCTCTGCCTCTGTCATCCCGGGGTTTCTCATCCTTCCTCCACTAGAAACCCTTCCACAATGTTATCTCCCTCGACCCTCCAATTAATTTGCTCATCCTTTGTTAATTGACCGGCCTCTGGCATGGTGTTCATTCTTTCCAATTTTGTAAGGACTACCCTCATCCCCATGCCCCCCCCTTTGCAGCGTGACAGAGGATGGCACACCTGCCTGAACATTGTCTTCTGATTCAGACCCCCAACATGGGGACACATCAGACTTCCTAAAGAACCCCACACTTTCTCTTGTAGTCATAGGGGCTCCTGCAGTGTGTGCCTTGTCCAGAAACCATAGTGCCATCCCTGATGGACAAGGAGCGGGGCTGGAGTGGTTCTGGGAAGAAGCAGGTTAAGTTACACAGTTGACATGAAGATACCTGTGTGTTGCAAAAGTTTTGACAGAAGTTTTTGCCTTTTGTAAGATAATCCCAGTGACTCTTCTGAAGTAAGGCTGTGGTGGGTGAAATGGTGAAATTGGCAATTGGCCTGGTTATTGTTGCACACGCCTCAGGTGTTGCTGCCGACGGGTTCTTGCCTGCCTTTCTTGTCCCAGGTCTGTCACTGTTGAGCGAAATAGGAAGTAAACTCTGGAAAACCCTAGAAGGCCCACCATCAGATCACCAGGATTGGTGATAAGGTTGGCAGGGAAGAGGGATGAAAGGTATACTGAAGTCGTTTCTCTTTATCGACTGGTCCATTTCCACACCGGGCGTCGTGGAGATGTTTGATCATGCTCTCCTGCTGTCTTTTTGACTATGGCTAAAGATATCAAGCCGGAGGCCTTTGAAAGGCCTGCTCTCTTGTTCCATGTCATTTGCACTTTCCACTTAGCATTGGACAGATGGCATGCTCCGAATTCATGAAAGAACATTTGGAGGGAGTGTTTATTTCGAGGATTTTATTTCACAAGGCTTGGGCTTTACAACGAACCCAGTGTGTATGTGTATATGAATGCACACACACACACACACACACACACACACACACACACACACACACACACACACACACACACACACACACACACACACACACACACACACACACACGAAGAGGCAGTGCCAGAGAAAGCCATATTATATTCTGTGTTGCTCCAAAGATGACCCTGTGGACACCCATTTTCTGAAGTGTAAAACCGGCTGAGTGAAAGGTGCCGTTGCACCGCCACCTCTGTTCCAAAAACAGGGCCCTCGTTGCCACTGAAGTTCAGTGGGAAGACAACCAGGATACCAGGGAAAAAGCCTGTCTGTGTATGTGTTGTGGAGTGGAGAGGAAGAATCAATAAACATATCTAAATTATTTAAAGACAAGCCAAAACAGGGCACCTCACTGTCATGCACCGTACCAGGCCTCTGAAAGCAGACAGGTGGAATGGCTACAGCCAACATTGGTTTGGGCATCATCTCCAGCATGCTCATTAGTAGCACCGAGCCTGGACTCCCTGTTAGTCAAAAGGCAAGGATCACAGCAGGGAAGTTAGATCTCAGGCTACAAACATGCCTGCTCTATCTCTGCAAAAGCCTTTTTTGCAAAGCCGTCTCTGGCAGCTCATTAGTAGGTGCACTGATGCATAAGAGACAGTCATTAGGAGTGTTTTTCAACATTGACTTTCGATCAGGTGACTCGTGGCAGAGTAGAGACATTTACTAACATTGTTTTCAAGAGGGGAGGGCTCTGCTGCTGGAGCGAGAAACGACCTCACAGAGAAAATGGGGATGGGGGGAGGACATCAGGTTGACCTTTCTGTGCCTGGAATAGGGAGGGAAGGGAGGCCCCTTTCACTACCAAGGTTTTGACCAGGTATCATCAACAGTGGTGCGATAATGATAAAAATAAAAAAGAGCACCTGAGGTAATCCAGCACACACTTATCTTGTGTAATCAGCACGAAATCTTGCTGCATGTTATGACAGGGAGATGGTTACTGTCTTGTCAGTATTAGTTTAAGGATAAGTGCTTCCCTTCCTTCTTTAAAGGCTGACTGGTGTTCTTCAGAAGCCACGTAAGGTTCCTTTCTGCCAGGCCGAATGGAAGCCATTGGCATTTTGTTTTTTGTTTTTGCATGGTGTCCAGTGAGCAGAGCTGATTAACTTGTTCAAAGAAGTGCTCTGAGGAATTCATGCTTTATGGGGAATCTGCTTACCAACTACTGTGGAGCCACATATAGGGGAACCATGTAGCTAATAACTGATTAGTGCATTAGATTAGCACTAACGCAAGTGGCAGTGAGGTCTAGCATTCTTTCCTCACAGATGGGCCTCATCAGAGGAAGCGACTTGTCCCTTCATCTGTACAGTTAATGAGCATTGTGCAGGAGCAGGAGGGGGTAAAAACAATCATTTGGGGTTATTTCTTTATTTATTTGTTGCAAAATAGGGGCATTCACCCCACCCCACCCCACCCTCACCCATGTTGGCCTGCTATAACTTAACCTGCATGATGCAGCCTTTGAAAGGTGAACAGAAAATAAAGCAGGTTCTGAATATTTCAGCCAAAGGATTGACAGAGGGTGGTGACAGGGAGTGTGCAACTCTCATGTCATGTAGAGGTGATAACAAAAGAGCTCTACTGGGTACAGACAAAAGGGCTCCAGGCTGTGTCCAGATACAGTTTAAAATACTGGCTATCACCAGGTCAAGAAGAGACAAAAAATAACTTTTAATCTGGAATCGGCAAGTAGATTAAGAAGACTTGGTCAATCCCAAATTTGGATTAATAACAGCACCAAAATACCGTCCACTCTAATAACAGCACCAAAATACTCGTCCACTCTAAATTATAATGCTGAAATGATCTTAGTTTGGGACAAACAGGCATGGATTTTTCTGTGGAAGCAGTCTGCACTTTGGTGTGTTTTGGTGTTCCAAACAAATGCTGTGGCTTGGAATTCTTTAATTTTCTGTCTTTTAAACCAGGCTCTGGGTTTTGATCCAAGAGGGTCTGGCAAGAAGCAAACTGTGTTCCTGAAACCCCGGTTTCATCCATCCTGCCCTTACAGAATTTGAACCAGGATATTAGAAATATACTTCTTCCAGCCCCACCCTGCCCCTCAGCCAACAAATCATTCTAGTTTATGAACGTGGGTGTTTCTACAGCCACAATTCAAATACTTGGAACTGGCCTGAGGTTGCTGTACAATATTGTGGCCCTGTTGCCAGCAGCAGAAAAAAGGATGCCAAGTTTTATTTTGCAAAGGACAACCCATATGTTAACAATGCCAATGGCAGAGGATAGGATGGTCTAGAAAGACACTGAAGAGACAAGAAAATCAACTCATTTGAAATGTGGGGTTGGGGGCAGGGGTGTAGCGTGAGGAGGGCAAGGGGTGGGGTACCCCAGCTGCAGTAATTAAGGGGTGCCAAATCGCTTACCACTACCACCAGCCGCCACTGCCCCCACCCGTTATCTTTCCTGCTGCCCCCTGGCCACTGCCGCTGCCTCTCATTTTGCCCCGCTCGGCCTCGGAGGTCTGAGCTGGGCAAGCCCACCAGGGGCGCCTTTCAGACAGGCCTCTGGGGCATTTGCATAACAAATGGACCACCCTCTCCGGAGGGGTGGGGAGGGGAGGCCACTGATTGGGTTCCCACCCAAGCAGGATGGGGAGGGATGCCAGACTGGAAGGGGGAGGGCAGGGGAGGGGCAGTACAGTGGGCTGGATTGGAGCAGGGGGGACAGCAGGGGAGTGAAGGAGGAGGAGGTCACTAGCCAGAGTCCCCCTTGGAAGGAGCCTGTGGGTCGGCGGAAGGCAGCTCGTCCTGGTCCCTTTGCTCGGGAAAGCCCTGCACGGCACCGTCTCCTTGGGCAGAGGGCTCCAATCCATGGCAGAAAAAAAAACCACACCCAGGGACCTCCTTAAGACCCACAGGGCTAGTGCCCGGCATTTGTAGGATCAGAGCAAGCATGCCCGCCCAGCCTTCAGCTGTCCAGGGTTTGACGTCCGAGGAGACCTGTGTTGGGACTGACTCGTCAGAACCAATGATGAGAGGACCAAGCCAAGAAAGGGCGGCAGGGCAGAAAAGTGGGACCTGATCCGCCACCACGTCACAAACAGGGGGATTTCCCTCTCGCTTCTCCCACCCCATCTTCCCAGGCGCCTGTTGCTTGCTCTCAAGGAATCCCGAGGCCACAGGGTTGGTGACCGACACCGAAGACATACATGCATGCATGTGCACACTCAAGCTCCCTAGGAAGTGGAAGCCTTCCTCTCCAGGGAAGGATAATGGACCCCCTTATGATTCACACCTTGTGGGTGTGTGTGCAAAAACTGACTTTTGTCCAGGGCTCTGGAAGCCCTAGCTACATGTCTGGTTGGAGGTGAGTCTTATAGATACAGTCACCCCCGCCATTTCGCGGTTCAGGTACTGCAGTCCCACTATATCGCGGGATCGCAGTACCTGCGGGGGTGGTGGGGAGTGATTGCATCGCTCCCCGCCACCCTCCGCCCCCTCCGGGAGGCCTCGGAGTCGCATGGGGGGGCGGCGGGGAGAGATGGCATTGCTCCCCCCCACCCCTCTGATCACCCCCACCCACCCCGCTTCTGCATATTGCGGATTTTCATGTATCGCGGGTCGGGTGGGTCCCTAACCCCCGCGATAGGCGGGGGTTACTGTCCAGAGAAAGCAGAAAGGCAGTAAAGTGGGTGCTCAATCAAGTCAAGCCTAAATTCTCCCTTGAACAAAACAGAGACTACAGTATATTACCATGCACATATAATGAAAATATATAAAATACAATATTTCTTGGAAAAATGGGGGGTGGGGTGGGAAGACCAAATATGAGACAGGTTGTATCAATAAAGGAAGCCACAACAGTTAGTTTGCTAGACCTCAGCAGAACTTACTGGAAAAAGCAATATTGCTAGGAGGAAGGATAGTCGGAAAAGAGAAGACCCTAACATGAGATGCTGTTTGTTCTGCAAAATCTGAGCAGAGCTGTCAATGTTAGAAACTTTGGGAGGCCATTAACTCGTATGGTCACCACATGACAGAAATGACTTGAGGGCACATAACATCTTTCTTTTTTTAATTACTGTACAAGAAAATTATATAGTGAGAAATTTGATGGAAAAGCTGAAACTATGACAGGGTACAGTATAACTATGCCAAAGCTCTGCTAACATTAGGTAACACCATCCTCAGCCCTAGAAGAAAAAAATAATAATTTCATAGTTTAAATGAGTGATTTTCTGAACAGTTTTTTTTTAAATTAAAAATATTTTTACAACCGGACACAGAATCCCTTTGTGAACATGAATTCCTTTTTGGTCAGGAAGGAGTTAAAAATTAATTGGCTCTTGGTTGAAAGGTTTGAAAAATTCAGTCTGCCCCAGACCTGGATCCACATTTCATTTTCAAAGTACTGTATCAGAAGCCTGGTCTTAGAAATCCCAAGAAAATATTTACCAAAAACACTTACATCTCAGACTGACACAACTGCTGTATGCCTTTGTAATGCAGTAATATGGTACTTTGAATATGCCTTACAAAATTGTAGGCTGATTCCTTGGAGATATGTGGCAAGATGTCATTTCTGGATTACTGACATCCAATTGCTTTCTTTAAACAAAACCTGATTTTCCCAAAGTCTTTAAAGAAAATCTGTGTTTTAATTCTGTTTGGGTGACCTTTAATTGTCCCAAGCTTTCTAAATACCCCCCTTTCCTGCCCATGAAGCTGCAAACATGTACAGTGGTACCTTGTATAAAGGAATGAATTCATTCCAATGAAATTCTGTTAAGCAAATTTTCCTTTATACAAATTTCCCATAGGAATGCATTGAAAACAGAATAATCCCTAATCGCGACCATTTTTATGTTGTAAGGATTTGCCCCAGAGGCATTTCTGTTAAGCAAATTTCCCCTATCTCTGGAATGTTTTATGTTGTACAGATATTATGTTATACAAACTGTGTTATATGATGGTCCACTGTATCTTGTTCAAAATGTATCTACGGTTCTTGGTAGAGGAAGACATGGCAATCGGTTCATCAACGTTTTATAAGACAGACGGACTACATCGGCATATTGGTAAGACTTAACCCAAAGTGTGTACAAATTTAGAATGCTCTGTAAACCTTGATGACAAGATCCCTGGTCTAAAAATATTGCTGTTGAATGCCAGATCAGTGAATGGGAAATCCACAATCATCCAGGACCTGATCCTGCAAGAACGTACTGATCTCACTTGCATCACAGAGACTTGCTTGGATGAGCCTGGGGGTGTCAGTCTCACTCAGCTGGGGACTCATGTTCAACACCACGGTCACTGACCTGTGGGGTACCTCAGGGTTCTGTTCTGCCTCCTATGTTATTTAACATTTATAGGAGTTAAGTGTCACCAGTATGCCGATGACACCCAACTCTACCTCTTGTAACCTCCAGATTCCAAGGATGCTATTTCAACTTCAGATCATTAGAAGTTAAAAAAAAAGTGGGTTGAGCTGTGTGACCAGAAAAACAAATGCAAACTAGGCTAGGTGATACCTTTATTGGTCACTAATAAAACAAAAAATGCAAGCTGAGCTTTCGATAGCAAGCTATCTTTATAAAAGCATTGTACCGAAAATGCATTCTTGATAGAGGATGTAGTCTATCAGGTACTTAGACTTTAGATCAGTGCTTAGCTGAGGTAATGAACTGGGTGAGGAAGAACAAACTGAAACTTAACCCAGACAAGACAGAGGTGCTTCTGGTCAGTCAAAAATTTATCTCTGTGCTCAGAGAGAACCTCCTTGTTCCCTGAGCCCCTTGCCCTCTAGAGATGCCAGCCACAGAGTCTGGCGAAATGTCAGGAAGAAAAACTTCCAGAACATGGCCAAACAGCCTTAAAAACTCACAACAACTATCAGATCCCAGCCTTAAAAACTCACAACAACTATCAGATCCCAGCCTTGAAAGCCTTCGAGAATACGAGGATGCCATGATTACTGAGCAGAGCAAGGAACTAGTCACCAGCACTCCAGCAGAAGGATGCAAGAGGCAGGCTAATGATGCAATTGGAATCAAAAGAATGCATCAGAAAAACATCTATAAATGCTTGTATGCAAATGCCAGAAGCCTCCGGAACAAAATAGGGGAGCTGTAATACTTAGCAATAGATAAAAAGGATTGCTATTATTAGCATTACTGAAACCTAGTGGATGGATGATAACCAATGGGACACAGTTATCCCAGACTATAAACTGTACAGGAAGGACAGGAAGGGGCAAACAGGAGGTGGTGCAAAATGTTGTCAATGTGACTGATCCAATAGGGAACAGTGACCGCAACACAATTACTTGAACTTAATCATAGACTGTTAATCACTGATAAAATCTAACACAGAGACCTTAAATTTTCAAAAAGGAAATTTCCCAAAGATGAGGGAACTAGTAAAAAAGAAGTTGAAAGGGAAAACTGAGAGAGTCCAAACACTCCAAGAGCCATGGAGGCTGTTCACAAAAACAATAACAGAGGCCCAATTGGAATGCATACCCAAAAGGAAAAAGGGCACTGCCAGGTCCAAGAGGACTCTGATGTGTCTTAAAGGAGCTGTTCGGGAAGTGATCAAAAGCAAGGAAAGCTTATTTAGAAGATGGAAGGCTTGTCCAAGTGAGGACAACAGGCAGAAACATAAATTCTGGCAGAACAAATGCAAGGCAACAATCAGGAAAGCAAAGCAAGACTTGGAGGAGCATATAGCTAAAAACACGCAAAGAAATAAAAAGGACTTCTTTAAGTACAGTACATTAGAAGTAAGAACCCAACTAGGAAAGCCATTGGACCATTAGATGACAATGGAAGGCAGGGGATTATTAAAGAGGAAAGAGATATTACAGAGAGACTCAATGAATTCTTTGTTTCAGTATTCACTGAAGAAGACAGAGACCACATGCCCAAAACAGAGCCTATCTTTGTAGGGAGGGAAACCGAAGAATTAAACCAGATAGAAATATCCAGGGAGGAGGCTCTTGTGTGTCTTGTTAAACTAAATGCTAACAAATCACCAGGACCAGAGGAACTTAAAGATGAAATAGCTGATGTCCTAACCAAAATATATAATCTTTCCCTCAAATCAGGCTTTGTGCCTGATGACAGGAAGGTAGCTAATGTAACACCAATCTCCAAAAAAGAACCCAAAGGTGATCCAGGAAATTACCAACCGGTCAGTTTGACATATGTTCCAGGTAAAGTGATGGAAACCATCCTAAAATATAAAATTAATAGGCACATTAAGGAGAGCCAACATGGCTTTTTCAAGGGCAAATCATGACTCACTAATCTGTTGGAATTAGAGATGGACGAACCTCGGTTCGTTACTCTATGGAAACGGTAACGGGAAAAATCGAACCGACGAATGAACAATTTTGGTCTGATTTGTCGTGCTCGTTCCTTGCATCGCGAGATCGCGCGATGGCGCACAGAAAAAAAAAGTTTTTAAAAAGTTAAAAAGCCAAAAAGCAGGCGGGAAAATGCCTGCCGTGCCTCAGGGCACCTACCAGAGGGGTTGTTTCTGGAGGTCCCCGGCCTCCCCCTCATCCCCCATCCTGGGCTGCTCTGGTGGGACTTTTGCCGCAGGCTCGCAGCCAGCAAAAAGCCCAGTCTCGCCGCCGGCCACCACAATAAAGCGCAAGCAAGCGGCACAGACGGCACAGGAAAAAACTTTTAAACTCTCCCCCACCCATTCCCGGGCCAAAAAAGCAGGCGGAAAAATGCCTGCTTGACTAAGGGCGCAGGGCACCTACCGGAGGGGTGGTTTCTGGAGGGGGTCCAGAGTGTCATGGAATAAATTGTTTTTGAAATCGTGGACAAGCACAAAGAAAGAAACACGCGAAAATATATAAACTGCCAGATTTTTCACAGCAGCAGTGGGTTTTTTCTTGCAACAAAATGTCTCTCCTCCTCTGTCCTCCATTGATTTTATTTTATTTTATTTTATTTACACCTGCGCTTTGATGGGCTGGCCAAGTGGCCAGCCATGTAAAGTGGACAACCATGCAAATTTTGGAGCCATCTAGGCCAGTCGCATGGCCACTTGGCCATGGAGACTTCTGACAACCTGGTGACTCCGGACCCATACGTCACAGACTGTCTTCTTAGTGGGTCAGAGAGGCACCCAGAGCAACCCACTAGCCCACCGTAACCTCACTAGCCTAATAAACTTGCCAGATCAGTCATTGGAATAAAGTACAATTCCCTTCTGTGTGAGACATGGTGGTCTTATAAATGACTCTCACACTGGTCTCACGTCTGCACATTATGTTATGCAATATCCATATGGCTATTGCATAGCAAGGCAGCAGGTGAGGAAGGGAGACCCCCAGAGGGGTCTCTCTTGGAGCCTGCTTCCCCTTCCTAGTGGCAGGAAACGGGTGCCTCCAGGAGCCCACTTCCCTTTATAGCGGGCCAGAGGAGGCACCCACCCCACAGAGGTGCCTCCAGGAGCCCCCTCCCCAAAACAACGAAAAAATGAAAAAAGGGACTAATTTTTGCGAATTTTCAAAAAACCGAAACGAGCCGAAATGGGACTGGCCCGAATAACGACAACTCGAAAAAAATCTCTAGTTGGAATTCTTTGAGAGTGTCAACAAGCATGTGGATAAGGGAGATGTAGCTGACATTTTTAATCTAGGCTTTCAGAAGGCTTTTGACAAGGTTCTGCACGAAAGACTCATGAATAAACTTGCCAGTCATGGAATAAACAGACAGGTCTTGTCCTGAATCAGCAACTGGCTAAGGGACATGAAACAGAGGGTAGCGCTAAATGGACACTTCTCCAAATGGAGGGATGTAGTGGAGTCCCCAAAGGAGCAGTATAGGGACCCCTGCTTTTCAACCTCTTCATAAATGATCTAGAAGTAAATAGCAAGGTAGCCAAATTTGCCGACAACACTAAATTATACAGGGTAGTAAAAACTGAAAGAGATTGTGAGGAGCTCCAGAGGGATCTCTTGAGACTGGTGGACTGGGCAAACCAGTGGCAAATGACCTTCAACATTAGCAAGTGCAGAGTGATGCACGTTGGGGCAAAAAAACCCAATTACATTTATAACCTAATGGGTTACAGCTTGTCCTATATCACAGGGTCGTTGTGTGGATTAAATATGAGCAGGAGGAAGAGGGGGAGAGACATGTAAGCCATTTTGGTCTCACCGGAGAAGAGAGAGATACTATAAATCAGGCATGCCCAAAGTGTGGCCCGGGGGCCAAACGCGGCCCAATTTAAAATTTTGAGTGGCCCTCAGTCTCTTCTCCCTGCCAGCTCAGCCTAACATTAACTCCCGCCAGTTGACCCTTCCCTGTGCCAGCTAGAGACGTCAGCTTGCAGTTTGATGTTTTGCCTGCCCTCCCTGCCTCTGTCTTTCCCCTCAGCCACCCGCCCTGCCTACCCGCTCCTGGCTCTGATGCTGCAGTGTCTTCCCCACCTCCTTGCATATGTGAGCAGTGGTGCATCTTGGGTGTGTGGGGGCCAATTCCTGGGCTGTGCAACAGCCGCAGGGCTCTTGGGCACCTTGAAACCAGAGCACTTGCAGCTGTTGCAGATGTGCACAGACCATGTCCTTTCTCCCCCCCCCCTTTCAGGCAGAATGGTTGGCCCCCACACATTTTCACATGACCAAATCTGGCCCTCCTTGCAAAAAGTGTGGACACCCCTGCTATAAATGAAGCAGTTGAAACTGATTAAAACCAATAAAGATCACTTGGGGATATTTATGTGGGTGTGAATATCTGAGGGAGCAACTGTAATACCTATTTCTTACATTATGAAGCAGTCTTTTTGAAATTTTCTCCAAGCCTTTAAAAGCAAAAGACAAACAAAAACCTGATGAACAGACTGCCATGTATGTGCTTGGAAAACGGTTACACAAATGCACCCAGGGGTGTTGTAATGTGATGACATATCTTTTGGATCACTTCGTGTTTTATCCTGTAAACCACCCAGAGTGGCTCTGTGTCAGATGGGTGGTATATAAATCGAATTAACAAACAAACTCAGTGTATGCATTTTAATAATAGCTGTTCCTTTGTTTTGCATTTTATGTTTTGACTTCTGTTTTGAATTTTTGTTCCTCGTATAGCTCTTGTAGACTCTTTGGAAGAGACGTGCAATATAATCAGAATATGCTACTTTTTGTGCCACACATTGCTTGATATTCCAAGCCAACAAGATATGGGTCCACCCAACGGCTTTTCTTTCGGTGGAAGAAAACAGTATAATGCATACTCTGAAGCTATGCCCTTGGTCGACTAAGCCTACGTCATGAGGAAAAACACTTAAGATGAAAGCCTCATTCTGAAAGTTTATCAAAACAAAAAGGGAGACGCTTAATCAGGCTTGCTTCTGGGTATTTAGAGACCATGGCATGCCAATTACACAGGGCTCCCTGAATTTCAGCAAAGACTCCTGCTGACTAATTCATTGCTTGTTTTCCGCTACATGGTTTTGAGTGCTTGTTAAGACCAAAAACAGAGATTTATTTATTTATTTTGGGGGGATTGGGATGGGTAGAGAGGTGGGGGTGGCTGAGCACCCATGGCAAGGCTGCTTTGCATGCAATCACCCTGCCTTATGATAGCCAACAATTAGTTAAGCTCCTTGGCAGGGAAATGACAAGATGGGACTTGACCAAATACAATGTGTGGTGCACATAGACATCTGCCCCAGCTGAAAGACATTACAATGTTTGTTAACCTTAAGGGTCATCCCTGATTCACTTCTGCAGACAGAAAACAAGATTTATAGAACACGGATCAATACAGCCCGAAGACTTTCGCCATTGAGGATGCTAGATTGAGGCACTTCTCTTTATCAGTTTACCATGACACTAATGTATTTTGCCTGTTTTGCCTGGGCAGTGATGAATCTGTTGGCAAGAGAAAACAAATAAGTTCTGTTGTTGAGAGACATGCTGTCTATGATTTGTCTCCACAGACAAGCCTGCACGCTGGCCAATTCATTTCCTATTTAATTTAAGTGGCATATCTGTCTTCCCCTTTCTGGTGTGTCTTTTGTCTGCAGCACAAACCTACCCTGGCACAGAGCGTGCCGTGGGTTTCGGCAGGTAGATTGATGCTGGGAAGGCTGAAGGAGCTGTGCGGCCTGTGCTACTGCTGCTGCTGCTGCTTCATGACCTCTTCCCGGTAGGGAGAGCGTAGGACTCCAGAAGAAGGAACAGTGGAATATTTCATAGCAAAGAGGAGCCGTGTACAGGCAAGTCGGCAGAAGGACAGTTCTCTGATTTCACTCTAAAGCAGCAGTTCATCATGCATCTGCCTGGAATAAATTCCACTGGTCTCAGTAGAGCTGATTTCGGAACAGACTTTTGTAGAATTGCATTGTAGGTCGTGCACAACATCCCTTGGCCTCAGAAAACAGGCAACATGGCCATGGTCTCTGATGGATGATGCTGGCCAACACCTTTAGAAGGTACTAGGCTGGGAAAGGCTGCTCTACAATTTTCTTTTTCTCACTTTCTCTTGGGAACAGCCTGCCTGGGGGCTGTTCAGTGGGAGGAAAATATCTACCTTGCTGGGTGCTCTGAGCAATCCCTTTAGAAATCTCCTCCTGGGTTAATCTTCGAATTGGATTTGATTCTACCGCTCGTCTTGGTTTTTAACTTTTTAAACTCAGCCTGATTTGGTGGCATTCCCCCTCTTTCCTTGATGAAGTTAGACTGGGTTTGATGAGTTTGCTGGTTGTCTGTGGGCTTTCCTGAAAATAAGCTTGCTACAGAAGGCTAAAGGTGGCATACAACTTTACATATATGACTACATCCCCCCTTAGCCCCTAGTTGTTTCGGGGCAAATGCATGTAACTTACTAAATATCCAGCACAGACTTGCTCAAAGCTGGAAAGCTAGAAACCTTTGGCCCGTCTTAGCCCCCCAGCCCCTAGTGAGCATGAAGGAGCCTCCATCTTGCCTGGCCCTGCAGGCTCCTTCGTCAAGGGAAGAGAGAGGGCTGCCAAGCAGCTTCTGCCTTGCACCTGGATTAGGTGCCTGTTTCATCATGTGAAGCTAACTCCAGCATGGACCATCTAAGGACTGCCAAGTGTATATCCCTTTGTTTTCCATTAGCGCAGGCTCTTTGTAATTCTCACTGACCACAAAGTCAAGGGAAAAGCCTGAATAAGGCCAAAGAGCCTCCCTCTCCATAGATACATATTGTGGAGGTTACGGACCTGACCCAACCTGCAATAATTGAAAATCTGCAAAATGTGGATACAGGTCGGGTCGGGCCTGGGGGGCCTAGCTGGGGGCTCTTGTACTTACCCCCAAGCTGGTCCTGCCTGAATGGGCCTGTGAGGGCTTCCCTGGGCCTTCTGGGGGCCCCCCAAGAGGAACTCCCTAGAAAGGCCCTCAGAGGCCTCAGAAATGATTTTTGGCAATCCAGAAGTCACTTCCAGTTTACCAGAAGTCACTTCCGGTTTGCAGGGAGGCCCAGGAAGGCCCTCGCAGGCCAGTCCAGGGCAGCACCAGTCCTGGGGTAAGCACGGGAGGCCTGAAACAGGCCTTTCCCCTCTTACCCCAGGGGGCTTTTTTCATATACTGCAGTCCCGCAATATAGCAGGACCGCAGTATATGAACCATGAAAGGATGGGGGAACCATTGTAATAGGAAGCAGTCCCTCTTTCAATTCTGTATGTTAATTGACACAATGAGGGAGACCCCCACCTAGAACACTTCTCTTCCTAGTGTGGTTGTTATACTGTAGCCTTTTAGGGGCTTACATCCTCTGCAAAATACTTTACGGGAACATTGGCCGCTTGGGGTGAGTCAGGAATTCAATACGAAACCAGATTTTTAAGTAAAAAGGAGAAAGAGTTTATTTAGCAACAGTCGCTGGCATTCAGTGGAAATTTGTTCCAAAAGCTGAAGCAAGAATACATTCAAATCATACATGTTAAATACCATTCGTTCCTCCACCCCCCAATACATCATAATTGACCACGAGTCTAAGCTTTAGCCACTCAGAAGTGGGGACTGACATGCGCAGTATTAGTTTCTGAGACTATTGTATTCTTATCTGGTATACTTTGCAACATACTGAGGCTGAACATACAATGGCATTTTGTGCTGGGAAATTGAAACTTAGAGCGAGGCACATAAACAAGAACATTTGCAGATACATTTTGAAGCTTCTAGGCCACTTCTTCCCATGAGAGCTAACTTCTGCTTAGACTGCAATTTGAATCTATTGACACAGACATTTTGTAAAGCATTCCTGGTTAGCATAAGAGACACCATTTTAAGACCCTTCCCCACAATACAGTTTTGGAACACTTGAATAGGGCCAGAGTACATTCATTCATTCATTCATTCATTCATTCATTCGTTTGTTTGTTTGTTTGCTTATTCTTTCATTTATTTATTGAACTTTTATACTGCCGACCTAGCTAATAACTGCATAAAGATTACTCATGCTGGTGCTCTCTCAAGGCTGCCAAGCTAAGGAAAACTGAAGGAGAGGGTTATGCCTCTCAGAAGTGCCTTTTAATCAGGTTTCCCTTTGTGTCTGTATAATGCAGGATTGGTGAGATCACTTTAATGAACTAATTTTAAATGGATTTTAAATATCTGCTTTGCAAATTGATGGTATATTAGGATTTGAAGAGGGGGAAAACATCTGAGAATTACTGAGTGTTGGCAACTTTTTTAAAGCATGGAAAAGCTGGCGATTTTTCTTTTTTCCAAAAGCAAGTTTATTTATTTTTAAAAAATCATTTTAGCTAGAAAATAAAATATCCATTTAAAGCTCACTCTAGTTTTCCTAAGGCAGGAAGGGTTCCCAGGGGGCTTCAGCTGCCTAAAAGCTGCAGAATCAGGGACTGTAAATAGTTAGAACAAATGTTATTTACACTACAGAACCTCTTTGTTGCTTCAGAATAAAAATTGCCAGCTGAGTTCCTTTTTCTCGGCCAGTTGCTGGTTTGTCATTTCTTTATTAAAACAATTAGTTACATAGAAGAATATGCCAGATTTGTGGAAAGGAGGGAGGGACGTTATTTCTGTAGAAATGTTTGTTTTTCTACACAGTGGGCAAAAGCAGGCTGTATATTTAATATATATAATTTGAGAAAATATTTAAGACAGTTCTCATTTCAAAGCCTCCAAGTCTTTTCTTTGTTCCAGCCTTAGTCCTCATATACCCACTCTCTCCAACCCGCACCCCTCCCCATGCTAACACAACATAGTCTGTGAACCTGCAGGGCATCCTGTCATTTCCGCTTATGCTGAGCAATACTATATTGAAAGTCTAAGCTTTGCTTCAGCGTTATAAGTGGGACTGTTTGCAGAAAGAGATCTGTTC
This sequence comes from Phrynocephalus forsythii, assembly GCA_029282475.1. Classification (NCBI taxonomy): domain Eukaryota; kingdom Metazoa; phylum Chordata; class Lepidosauria; order Squamata; family Agamidae; genus Phrynocephalus; species Phrynocephalus forsythii. The sequence goes on along the minus strand of JAPFRF010000001.1, from coordinate 47,333,461 downwards.
AGTGTGCACCAGGTTTTGCCAGTGATAATGGACACCGGGTGGACCTATACATTGTGCTAATAAGGTGAGATAGGTTTTCAGCCATATTCATATAGCACAGAAGAACCTACAAAAAGCCCTGCAGGATCACACAAAAGGTCTTGTTAATCAAATACATTCTGTTCAAGTAATAGTCAGTATTGGAGCCAGCTGGATCTGAGTGGAGATGCATCATTTCCCTCATCTTCTCCAGAAACTGATGCCTAGCTAGAAGCATGAGATGTAGAGGGGAGGTGTTCTATAGCCTTCCTGACTAGTCTTGGTTGACACCACTAGTAGCATCCATCAATTTACCAGATTGCCACAGATGACACAACACCTTGTTGCAGTGAGTTCTATAGTTTAACTATGGGTTGTATGGTGAAGTATTTCCTTCTCTCTGTCCTGATTCTCCCACCATCCACCTTTAGCTGATGACCACAAGTTCTAATATTATTGGAAGGAGGGAAAAAAGCTACCCACTTTTTCCTTATTATTTTACTCATTTCCCTCCCCTTGCTTCCAACGGAGCATGCACTGTGGAAAAGCTAAAACAGCTTTGCACTTTGAAAAGGGTGCTATCTGCTATCTGTTTTTCCCCCACTCCACTGATTGTCTAGATTACAATTAGAACTGCCAGTTACCTTTATTGTTCATATTTCTGATTAAAAATTCGTGTATCATGTGCCTTTTCCACAAACAAGCAAGAAAAATATTCTTTGTGTCAGTGGGTCAACACTCTCCCTGCTAAGCTCCCTGATATGCTCAGAGTTATAAAAAGTTGATCCTTGCATTGATATCTAAGAGTGAACTTTGTTTCTTTCACAAGGAGATTCTCCAGACTACATGCCTGCAGCAATATGCCTAAGCATAACATTCATTAATATAATTTCTATGAAAGAGGAATTAAAAAATAAACAATAGCCTCTCCACGCAGGGTGCGTGGTCTCAGTTTTTATATTTGCAAAGCTTAATTAAGCCATAGATTCTGTTCTGAAAGGCATACCAAATTTAATGAATCCCTCAAGAGGAATAATATACAACAAAAGATAATCACAACATCCATCAGTTAAACTGATATATATCTTTAGGTTTACAATTATTTGGACTTTTATTACACTGGGCTGCAAAGGCTGATAAAAAAAACACCATTTAAACTTATCATTGTAAATATTTATGGCATTTAATACCTCCAGCAGAAAACTTATCATTGCATCTACTGTTAGTCATGTGCAATATTTAATCTGCTTCTATAATGTTTAAGAGCATATGGATAACCCTTATGTTACTAATAGTGTGCATTATAAAATAGGTGTGAATTTTTAAGATGCACCAGTCAGTACAGTACTCAGACCATACAGGAGTGGTTTACTCAATGACAAGTGCTGACCCAAATATATACAAAAGTAACTGGAGCTTCAAAAGCAACCTTTAGAATGTCATTAGTTATATTTACAAGGTTCCCAAAAACAATAAAAATATTTGTACTGCAGAGCTGGAAAGGACACTATGAGTTATCAAGGTCAACCCCTGCCAAAGAAGCACAATGGGGAATCAAACTCCCAACTAGAGATGAGCACCAAACAAAAAATAAAATGCTGTTTCATCGTTTTGTTACATAACAAATTGATCTGTTACGAAATGAAATGGTAGAACATGTTTTGTGACAAAATGAAATTAACTGCAATTTTTTGCTCAAAAATCAAATGATTTGTCCAGGCACCAAATTTGGTGGGTAGTTTCATTGGAGTCTTCCCTTTAAGACCTCCAAATTTGAAGAGGTTTGGAGTTCAGGGACCAATTGTTCAACTCCAAAGTGGGTCCCCCCAGGATAAAATCATTTGTAATTGGAAAGTCATGTATAGTGACCGAGCAGCGTGGAAATTACAGCAGAGCTTCCTCAAGCCCTTCCCTGTAAGCCCCCCAAATTTGGAGAGGTTTGAGGTCAGGGAGCCACGTTATTCAACTCCAAATACTCCTCATTATGCTCCACTTGGAGGTTAAATCCTGGTGCACAGCTCCATGTGCATGGCAGGAACAGTGTCAGCAGCAGAGGTAAATTGATGCTGATTGATGGTGATTTCAGGATGAATGCAACGTCTCATTGTGTACAAGTCCCATGCAACCCAAGACTTTCCACTGCTCATGACATCATTCTGATGTTGTCTGCAGAGGTACACAGCAGAATGTGAGTCATAATGTTACTAAGTCATGGATTTTGTCTTTTGAAAAAAAGGAGAGAGGGAGGAAAAGAAAGGATTCACAGGAATCTCAATAGTCAATGCTAGTTATGTTCAGTCTCTGAAAATTGCAAAGCTCATACATTTATTCAAGATGACATAGCTTAATCTAGTCTAGTGACTGGTCCTCGAAAGAGGGACACCAGATCGCAGCTTCATAGAAGGCCTAGTTGATGATTTCAAGATGTTAATCTGCATTGCTCTGACTACACAAAATGTGTGTGCACAATTACTTGGTGTTGTGCTGTTTGTTTCAGAAACTGAGCCTTGGTAGTTGAAACCTATTTCCAGCCTTCAAAGTATAAGATAAATAAAATACCTCACCACAAAAGACAGGAAGATTTTTTTAAAGGCAGATGTTCTGTTTGTAGCCACACACTAAGCCAGATGGGTGATCCTCCTGGAGATCCCTATTCTTCTAAACAGCAAAGTAGGAATTAACCTCAGAAACAGGTGTGGCACACCGTCCCCAAAATATAACCAATTTCAGGATTTCAAAAACATGACTTGAGGACTACAGTTCTCATCATCTCCTAGCCAGTCTAGTTTCTGGCTAATTTTTAAAGCACTCATTTGGGCCTTTGCTGTGAGGAGAAGAGTCTCATTCATTTGGTCTCTGTGTTGCCCAGACCCAGTTTACATAAGAGATGGGCACGAAACACCAAAATGGCATTTTGTTTCTTTTTTGTTTTGTTTTTTAAATTCATTTTGTTTGGAACGAAACAATTTTTTTTTAAAAAAATTCATTTTGTTCTTCATTTCATTTTGTTTTTATGTTTTTTAATTACAGCCCCGCCGGTTAGTGGTCCCCCCACACCTAGCACCAACCAGCTGGCCTGCAGGCTGGGTTGGCACTTTTTTTTAACCTAGCGCCAACCAGCTGGCTCACTGAGCAAGCTGGTCGGCGCTTATTTTTATTATTTATTTTGACAAGCTCCAAGATTAGTGCTTGTCAAAATAAATAATAAATGAAAATGAAACGAAACAAAATGAAATTTTCTGTTCTGTTCCATTTGTTGTTTTTTTAAAGGGTGCTTTGTTTTTCATTTCATTCTGTAATGAAATGAAAAATGAAAAGCAAAGTGGAAAAAAAATGTTGTGTGCCCATCTCTAGTTTATATCAATAGTTCCCAGTCATGATGTCGTGATGGACCAACCATGTCCGGAAACTCTGTGCACCATTGAATACCAGTTGCTGGGGGTTTGCCTTTATCCTTGTAGGCTTCCTAAAGACACTTCTTTACTTGGGAAGCAGCTTGGTGAAAAGCTCTTTAATCGAACTGAAAAGGGGCTCTTTTGAAATGTGTAATTTATGTCAATAATAAAATTATACTTTGCATTGCCGTAAAAAAATCTGAAGTGATTGTAAGCAGAAAATGAAGATGGAAGTTATTTTATGGAAAAAAACTGTTACACCACCAATCAAAGAATGTCATGGATGCTACCCTTTGTGGAACACAGCCTGCCATGTGCTGCTTATATCACAATGGAAAAGGCATCGAGAAGGCATTTTATGGCAGAAGTGCAGCAATTGTGCAAATTGCCTGCCTAAAAATGAGAAACAACCCCACAATGCACCCTGCCTCTTTTTGGCTTTGCCGTTTTGATAATTGTAGGGAACAAGAGCATTCATAAAACGGAGGTGAGAATGTTTAGATAGCAGTTAATTAGTTTAGTCAGACTTAATGGCTTTTCAGCTTCCTCTCTTTATTCATTGACTGAAGGTAATTATATAACAGGAGTTCTGGAGCTAGTTATTGTTACCTTGCTTCACAAGATAGCTGTTTGCACACTTAAGTCTACACCAATTAACTGAATTTATCTGAAACTATTTATTCAGGTTGAATCCAATTGAGCTATATTTCAGACAGGGCTGAGTTGTCCTTTTGCTGCAGGTAGCAAAATATATTGATGCCCTTACTGGACATTTCTGGTGCTGCTAGGGACGACTTATTGCTTACGAATATAAAGCATGCATCCTGCCCTTAAGAACTAATCATCAGTGGGGTGAACGGTGAAACCAGACTCATTAGGTTTTGCACCGTTGACACGGAAAACACTTGTGGATGTAAAATATACAGTAATGCTCTTTCCAAGGTCAAGGTACATTCCATAGAGCAAGCTCTCTGCGGTGCCACCTATCGGCTCAGTGCCTACACTTCTATAAGCATTATAATGCTGTAAGCATTACCACTGGAATGTGTTCTAGGAAAGAAGTGGGGAAACCGTCATATACTTCAAGATGCTTCAGCTACACCTCATTAGGTCTCTTCCTTACTTGAGCAGATGGGAGTTGTAGAACTATCCACCCATCCATTTACTCATCAATCCATCCATCCATCCATCCATCTGTCCATCCGTCCATCCATCCGTCCATCCATCTCTCTCTCTCTCTCTCTCTCTCTCTCTCTCTCTCTCTCTCTCAGCTTTAATGTTGCCTATGAATGTTGTATGATGCCTCTTCTAATTCCCTCTTCTTACCTTGAATATGTCTTAAATGTTCTGGGCTGTATATTGTCCCTCATTATTGAAAGCCACCTTGGGTCCTTTTTTAAGGAGAAAAGTGGGGGTAAAAATATTCTAAATAAATAAATAACAACAGTACAAACAGAGTGTGTCCGGGATGAGATTAATCCTGTAGAATGTTATTTGCCTTTTTAAAACAACAGGAAATGTATAGTTCTTCCAGAGATGGGAGAGGGTGACCGATGATCTTCTGGGCTGTGGTTATGACCCTCTGGAGTGCTTTCTTATCTGTAGCTGTGCAGCTAGAGAACCAAGCACAGACACAGCATGTGAGAATGCTCTCTGTGGAGCATTGGTAGAAGGGCACTAACAGTCTCTTGCTCATAAGAGTCTGAGGAAGTATATCCTCTACTGGGCACTCCAGGTCAGGCCCTGCTCAGTGGTAACACCAGGAACTTGAATACAGCCACCCTCTCCACACAATCCTCGCCAATATACAGGGGCTGAATGTCCATATTTTTTCTCCTGTAATCCACCACCAGTTCCTTGATCTTGGTAGTGTTAAGGACGAGATTATTGTCTCCACACCAGACACAGAGCCGCTCCACATCATCCCAATAGGCGGACTCATCCCCTCCAGAAATGAGCCCCACCACAGTGGAGTCATCAGGAAACTTGATGATTTAGTTGCTTCATCGCTCTCAACTCAGCCATGAACCACAGTGATGAGTGAGCTCCACATTGGAGAAGACACTTGGGGGCGATCCAGCCAACGGCCCGGGTGGCATCCTCATACCATGTCTCCACCAAGGCTTCTACTGGATTGTCAGCCAGACCATCAGGAAGCTCCCCAAAGGCACCCAGACTCAGAGTCCAGAAGCCTTCAGGGGTGGGCCCAAACAAGGGGCCGAGGCTCCCCGTGGGGTGGGGCAGTGATCGACAGAGAAAAAGACAGCAGATGGTGGTCTGACTATGACACGGGTTGAGGAACAATGTCCTCAACCCTCAGATTATATTCCACCGATCAGAATGGGGGACAGCAATTGCCTGGCCTTAGTTCTTCTAACCCAACTAATCCCCCAGATCCCTGCGTACCCATGGTCAGACACCACTGGAATAGCAGTCCCTGCTAACATGGCGACCAAAAGGTAAGGGAAGAAAAGATGGGGGGGGGAGAAAAAATTCAATAACAAATAAAACAATATAATTAATATCAAATGATGAAGGAATGTGGAAGTTGGCCCTCCAAAACATCTGGAGGGCCAGAGATTCTCCACCTCTACTTTAAGAGTAAAGGGTTTACAGTGATCAACCTTACCCTATGCAGAAAAGGCTGATCAGCTTCCTGGTTTTAAGAACGCAGTCTGAAGACCAATGGTTTGAAATGTTAGCTATAGTTTGAATCTGATATCATTTATTTCAAAGATTCATAACAGCAGGCAGGTAGAGATGATACAGAGTGCCTGGCCATAGGCCATACGAGTCAATTTTGGGGTTGAGTGAGGATTTGAATCTAGGTCTTCCCAGGCTAGGCAAACTGGTGTCGTTTGTATGTTTTGGATCAGAGCTAGTGATCCCTGGTCAGTAGCCATGCTGCCTGTGCCTTTTGGGATCTGGTTGGGATCTGGTTGCCTTATCCAATACAAATATAAGCTCATGTGCCCACCTGCTCTTGTCTCTTGTTCTCCTTTAGAGGGCATCCACAAAAGCAAAAAAGATCTAGCACAAAGACAGCTTGCCACTGAAAGCATAGTGCATTGATATACCCGTGGACAATTCTTCCATGGTAGGATACACTAAAAATGTTGAAAGAGAGCACTTATTTATATTGAGTAGAATTTGCATCTTGTCTGTCCAGTCATCTGAACTCCATAAATATTCCAGTGGAACATTCCACCCCATTCTGGAAGTGTACAACTGGAGGTCTGATGTTGGTACTCGTCTACAGGTGCAGGCAAGGTAGATTCATTAGGTGTGGTAGATGTTGCTTCTAAGGCATCACCCACTTGTACAGGGTAGATGCAACCTAGGGAAGTTCCACTATGGAAGATGGATGGTAAATAAATAAATAAATAAATAAATAAATAAATAAATAAATAAAAGTGAATCTTGCCATCTCTCCCCTCCCCTCCCCCTCTCTCTGCAAGAAACTTAAGCAAAAACCCACACCCCATCAATTTAGTCTCATCTCAGATCTGTTCCTTTAGCGCTGTTCCATTCCCTCTGCTTTGGCAGTGAATGAAAACAAATGACAAGTGTTCCAGAACCATTCATACTTTCCTTCTGTATGAGGTGCCTTTGAAGTGCAGGGTGCCCTTCATAGGGGTGCCTTGTCAAGACATAAGCCCGGGCTAGCAAGATGCTCTTCTTTTGTCATATGTTGCTAAACACTGCAGGCATGGGCCGAAGGGATTGTTTCTTCTGACAAGCATTTGTTCAGCCAATCTCGGTGCCCATTGTTCTTTCAAGCGAGTGACTGCTTATCAAAATGCCTTTGAAAAGCTACCAGAAGACTTTTGTAATGAAGGCACCGAATTGATGCCAACCGGTTTGATGCCGACTGGCAACCAGCGCCAGATGACCACAGGGGCAAGTCAAGCCACCTCAGTATTAGCACAAGGATGACTCCGTCCCTTGCAGAAAATCCACCCGAGTGAAACTAAAGAGGAGAAATTAACCTCCCAGCTTTGTCAGCCGCCTGGAACAGTGCAGACAATGAGGCTGGCATGCCAAGCAGACCACAAGACACACCCCTTGCTTGGCTTCAGGGCACACAAGACGAGTCTGAGCAAAGTGACGGTGGTGGAAGTGTGTCACATGTGTCAAGATCATGGCTAGGTCAGAAAGGCCCACACTAACCATTGAGTCACACTGCCCAAGGTGACTCCTTTAAGACACAAGGTGAACCCTGCAACCCTGCAAGGGAGGAATAACAAAATATCCCAAAACTATAAAAAGACTCAGTAGGTTTAAAAGCAAACAAAATTGTCCTTTCTTTGTCTTCCATGTCAGCCTGAATGACCGCTCAGTTCCATGAGCTATATGAAGGATAGAATGTAGAAATGGGCATGAAATGATTTTTTTTTCCATTTTGTTTTTCATTTCATTTCCTAACAAAATGATGCTCCAATCAGGCATCAAATCACCTTTACCTTTTGAAAAAAAATGAAATGAAACATACTGGGAATTTTCATTTTGTTCAGAAAAATAGTTGATTGGGTGAAAGAATGCAGGAGAAGAACCTAGATTTCCATGTTTTTTAATTTTTATTTTTGCTTTAATGATTTGGGCTTAAGGCAGGTGATTAGAGGGCAGGTGATTAGCCAGGTTGGGCTGGTCAGAAACAGCCTTAGAGATTTCTCTCTAGCACAGTAATAAGACCAGATGATCTGGCCTCCCAGTTAAAGGGCATTTTTCCCCATTCTAATGGCCTGCTCATCTATTTCAAAAGGACAGCTGAAACCAGGAGCTGACAACATGGATGACTTGCCCTTGCATGCCAGCTGATTGGCACTGGAGAATTCAGATGGGGCAGCTGGAAACAAGGAAGTAATGAGTAATTTTAAACAGAGAAATCAAATGTTTGCATGCAGTGCACCAGCTGATCAGTGCTGGGGGCAGCTGATCACCACCATTTTTAAAGGGGTCCAGCCAATGACAGCTCAGCAAGGTCCCACTGAAAATGGCTGGGGCCCTTGCACCGTACATGTGCATGATCTGAAAGGATATCTCTGGGGAGTGTGAGCTTTAATAAACATTTCCCATGGACTATTGGCACTAAATCCCAAAACTCACAGCAACAGAGTAAAAGGTTTAAAAGCCTTTATTGGACAGTTGCACAAGACATCAGTGAAATTAGAAACACATATGACATTGAACCAAAGGGCAGTGGCAAAACAGACTAGTTTAAAAGCAAACAAAAACTTTTTCACCACTGAATCAAGCTATATGAAGGATAGAATTGAAATGGCATGAAATGATTTTTTTCCATTTTGTTTTTTATTTCATTTCTAACTAACAAAATGAAAAACGAAGTACCTTTTGGGTGGAAATAAAAACAGTTCTGTTTCGTTTTCCATTTTTTTATTTTTAAAGCAGCGCCCCCACCCCCTCCCTAGCACTGATAAGCCAGCCAGCATGCCCTTGATGCCAGCTGATTGGAAAGCTGGCATGTGGGTTTTAAAATAAAGGGGTCAGGGAGCCACTGAAAATGGCTGCCTAGGTGGAGCCAAAACATTTTCAGCGACAGAAAAAAAAAGCCCTCCACAATGGGGGTGGCACAGGCTTTTAAAACTTTTTTTCACCACTGAATCAATCATTCAGGGGTGTTGTGGGGGGAATGAATAAGGCAGAAACTGGGAGCCACCAAAAAACAAAATGAAACCCCCGTGTTGTGGGAAAAAATGAAAAACAAAATGAAACCCCCCAAATGAAACGAAAAATGAAATGGAATTGAATTCTTCCATTTCGTGCCCATCTCTAATAGAATGTGCTACCACCAAGCAAGGCCATAAAGCAATTTTAACATGTGCAATTTTAACTGGTCTTGTAGCGCATTGCTGCACAGCAGGCTCGACATTATCTGGATCAGGAGGATTTCATTTCACTAGATCACAATCTTTCGCGACAGACATGTCATTTTAATCTGTCACTCTTTGTGTACCGCACCTCTCGGAAATATCATCTTTCCAGCCAACTGCCATAGGCTACTCTTCAGGGGTGGGGGTGGGGGAACCACCTGTCACAAAGAATACAAACATGGATTGACCAAAGGAAATTCCTAACTGAAATCACCACGTAGGGATCCATCCCCAAAGGCTTGGCAGGTGGCATCATTCACCCGAAAGCTACCTTGGAAAGGTAATGACATGTCAGGTAGCTTTCATCTCCCTCTTCTTACCCCCCACCCCCTATATGTTGACAGGCATACAAACAGGACAGAGAGCAGAAGCCTCCTGATTCAGGCTCCTGCTTCTACCCACTGTTGTTCTTGGATGAAGCTACCCAGAAAAGAGAGTTGAAGTTGAAACAACATGGGTAGTATTGATGGCTAAGTAGCAAAGTTTATTACCAAGCTTCCCTTTTGACAGCCAGCCCTCAGGGAACGTATCGAATGAAAGGGAGAGGAAAAACTTAGAAGGCATGTGCTGCTGCTTAAGAAATTGGAGGACATTCATGCTGTTCAAAGATACAGTGGGACACCCCCCATATCCACAGATTCATTATCTGCTAATTCAGTTGTCTGTGGTTGGCAATGGGCAATAGTGAACGGTTTAGGAGTCGAATATACTGCAGCATAAACCAGGGAAAAACATGAAACTCCTTACAGTACTGTGTTTAAAGTGAGCATGCAGGATTGGGGGGCTGAAATAGAAACTGCAGATTGCTGGTACAAAGGCAGAAATTAAGCCCTTTCCTGTTCTAGCTATACAGGGAAGTATAGAAGGGAAGGCTTTCGGTGCCAAACCTGTACTGTAGTTGTACAATGGCTCCAAGATCACCCCCAAGTGGTCAGATCTTTCTGACATATTGCCAGAGACAGTGGCATAGCTAAGGGTGCAAGGGGGGCATCTGTCCCCGGGCGCAGCATCTGAGGGCACCAAATTCCCATCCCAGACCTTCAACCAACTGAGGCATCATGAGCTGCCCACAAGCCTGGAGCCAAGCCAAGTGGGCCAGATGGGAGGGAGTGGCACTGCGCGCTTCCCCAGCTGTCAAGGGATTGGGGCCGGCTGGCCGGATAGCTTGCCCGCTTGCCCGCTTAAGTCCTCTCAGCATGCCACCTCTGCTTCCTCCCCTGCCTGGCATGGGGAAGGAGTCTGGGGAAGCTATCAAGGGGACGAGACGGGAGCACAGCTGACGAGCATGTGCCTGGAGCGCAGGCCCCTGCCGGGAATGTGCTTCAGACCCAACAGGATGGATGCAGGGAAGGCAGGCGGCAACCGTGCAAGTCATGTTGCACAGTGGAAAAAGTAATGGAGAAGGAAGAGAGGGAAGTCAGGGGTGTAGCAGTACATTTAATCCTCACGACAATCCCCCCAGTCATACACACACGTGTCCATTAGCAGGAGGTTTTTTTTAACCCACCATCAGCTGGATTGGCCCATAGCAATCAAGGGGGAGCAGTCCTTTTGTAAGATGAATGGCTCTTGCTTGCCTTGTTCAAGACCGAACCACAAACACTCTGCAGTCCAACAGGGATAGCTGATGGAGAGGGGTTGCCATCTGGTGGGTTTAAAGAGTTGCCATGTTTGGGGAGGAATACATGGCCCAATTTGTAAGCAGCATACTTCCATTCTGAAAGCTGGAATGGCCAGAGAATGGATCCTCTGTCCTCACAGACAAGTCGTCTGCTTCTCTGGGCCCATTTCCTCCTTACAAGGTGTCCCTGACATACAGATACCATGGGTCTCTGTCTGGTACACAGAGACAGAAACTACACCAGTGGCTACCAATCCTGTTCTGCCCCAATATCTACTCAAGAGAATTAAGAAACAGCAATGGGTACCCAAAACCTGCTTCAGAACATTTCAGTCCCCCTGGACACTGAGAAAGAAAGAAAGAAAGAAAGAAAGAAAGAAAGAAAGAAAGAAAGAAAGAAAGAAAGAAAGAAAGAAAGAAAGACTGTAAATTAGTGTCATTTCCTGTTTCATTCTGAAATGTAATGTTATGTTCTTCTATTTGTATGATGGCCCTCCTTATAGCTCACCCCTTGTCACAAGGAGGCCAGGAGGGAGCTTAAAATCTGACTTTGGCCCCGGGCGCTGAAAACCCTACCCATACCTCTGGCCAGAGAGTGATCTCACTAAGACGGCAGTACAGTGCATTGCAAAACTGTATTGTACAGTAGACTACATTTTCAAAATGTTTTTGTTCTACAGCACAGTTCTTTTCTTCACTGTTGTTTATGTTCCTTTGGATAAAGTTTCAGAGAAGTTTCAGGATCCACACCAGGAAAGCTAGCACAGGCGTAAGCTTCCTATTGTACTAGGCTATAGACTATAATAAGCTTGGTAGAACTGCAGGGATGGTGTCTTTTTTGTACTTTAAAAAAAGTTTTTGGGGGGGGTTATTTAGAGAGCATTTACTACTATCTGAGGATTTTAGTATTTGCAGGGGAGGGTGGAACTGATCCTCTGCAGATACGGAGGATCCATTGTACTTACCTTTGGACTGACAAAGCTAGCGGAACAAACACTGTTAAGAAATTAGATCAGTGTGCAGTGATATTTGTGATATCATCAATAGACATGGGCACGACTTGGCGAAATTCTCGTTTCCGTTTCCGTTCCTCGTTTCTGTTACGCAACGGAAACAGTAATGACAATTACTCCGCCAGAACTTGAACTCAAACCGAAAAAAGAAAAATTGGGTCTGATTTGTCATTGTCGTTCCTGGCATCGCGCGGCGATCGGCGATGCCAAGTGCAAGCGGCACAGAAAAAAAGTTTTAAAAAAACCCCGATTCCCAGCCAAAAAAGCAGGTGAAAATATGCCTGCCTGAGTGAGGGCACCTACCAGAGGGGTGGTTTCTGGGGGGGTCCCCAGCCTCCCCCCTCCTGTCCTGGGCTGCTCTGGTGGGGGGCATCCTCGTCGTCTCGCCAACTCGCCATGCCATGTGGTGCGGGCGGGGGATCCAAAATGGGGCGACCGCAATATTTATTTTGAAATCGTGGTCCAAAAACACACCAAAGCACCACAGAAGCATGCGGAAATAGCTATTTTAAAACTGCCTGAATTTTTACAGTAGCAGTAGTGGGTTTTTCTTGCAACAAAACGTCTCCATTGATTTTATTTTATTTTATTTTTATTTTTATTTTTTTACGCCTGCTCAATGATGGGCTGGCCATGGGAGTGGACCATGCAAATTTTTGGAGCCATTCCACCAATTGCATGGCCACTTGGCCAGGTTTTGACCAAGACTTCTGGGATGTGCCAGTCGGGCATAAAAAGCCCACTAACCCTAGCCCGAACCCGAACCCGAACCCGAACCCTAACCCGAACCCATACGCCAGTACACTGTCCTTCTTAGTGGGTCAGAGAGGCACCCAGAGGTGCACCCCACTAACTCACCCTAACCTTACCTGTAACCCTAAGCCTAGCCCTTGCGCTAACCCTAACCCTAAGCCAGATCTGTGTACTCGCATTGCACTACAGCAAGTACACTTCCCTTCTTAGTGAGCCAGAGGGCGCCCATAGGGGTCCTCTCTCACTTTGTTCCTCCTCCCCATCCCCAGCCCAAGTGCACCGTATGCCAGGCAGTGAGTCACAGAGGCACCCGAAAGAGAGGTGCCTCTGCCTGCCACTGCAACTTGGTATGCATATCCAATTGGCTATGCATATCCTTTTTTGTAGCCAGAGGAGGCCAGAGGAGGCACCCACCCCAGAGAGGTGCCACCCCAGGAGCCTCCAGGAGCCTTTCCCTTCATAGCGGGCCAGAGGAGGCACCCACCCCAGAGAGGTGCCTCCAGGAGCCCAGAGAGGTGCCTCCCGGAGCCCCCCCAAACCAGTACTAACGACAGGCACCCACCCCAGAAAACGACAAGCGAAACGACAAAATTTTTAAAAAAGACGAAAAAACAAACGAAAAACGAGACAAACAAAACGAGCCAAAATGCTCCGCTCCACACGACAACTCAAAACGTAATTTTTCCTGGTCGTGCCCATCTCTAATCATCAACACTACTCTGTGACTGGCCATCAACATACATACATGCATCTATCTATCTATCTATCTATCTATCTATCTATCTATCTATCTATCTATCTATCTATCTATCTATCTATCTATCTTTGCATTGCTGCTGCCAGGTCTTGTGCATGAGACGGGCTCATGGGTTGGAGTGCCAGTGATCCACTACCTCCTTCCTCCAGAGGGCACAGTGTGTACAATATCAGAGAGACAAGAGGACAGGATTAGAGTTGGGGAAAGAACCAGCAGGTGCATGCATTTCAGGTTGACATTTGTGGTGTCAAGGAAAGCAAGGATCCAAATGGGGATCTGTCAGGCCTTATGCAGCATATGCGCATGCAGGCGTGCACACATACGCACACTTAATTCTGAATTGGTGGGCTCTTGCTTCAGGGAGAACAGTTAGTGGTGGGTGTCCAGGCTTTAAAGCCACATCACACACACACAAATTTCATCCTGCTCCTTTGCTCTTCTCGCCTTGAGATATGGCTCCCTATCAGAAGGAAGCAATTTCCTGAGACTTCAGCTCACTTCCCTGAGAACTAGCAACCTTAGCAGGGATGAAGCCAGAAACAGAGAAGGTCCTTGCCAAAAGAACCCTCTTCTGTTTCTCCTACTGTCTCCTACTGTCCTTTCTTTCTTTCTCAGTCTCTCTCTCTCTCATCTTCTCTCTGATGTTTCCTTCTGCCTTCTTGCTTGTAGAAGGCTTTTGAAATTAAGAGTTCTTCCAGTAGTTTTTTTAACTACTTTAAATGCTGTTAGTGATCATATGAAACCCTTGGATCTTTGCGGTTTGGTGAGGCTTCATTTCTAATATATTTTATTTGTAGTAGTTTCTGTCTTTTGATATTCTGAAAATCCATTTAAAAACCCAGCCACTAAACCCAGCTTGGTATCCACTTCAGCTCAACTCAGCTACTCCTGAGCTCAATTAGCCTCCCCATTGGCTCGGCTCAGCAGCACCCTGGGAGGCCTCTTGGCTTGCCCACCCTTAAGCCCTGCCCTGTGTCTACACTTAATGGGTTTTGCTTTTCTGCTGCCTTGCTGTTTCACTTATGCTTGATTTGTGTGGAGTCTGTGGGCACTTAATCAAATGGACTGAAGTCCAGGGAACTTTTTATTTTTTACATCTTTAAGTGGGGGCTTTCAATTTCTCATGGTCTCAGGCTATATTTGAGGAGTTGAGAACTTTGGTAGACCAAGAGAGAAAACAGAAGAACAGAACTACTTCTTCATTGTCATCTTAGAAATGCAGAGATTGAAGGGACCCTATGGATCATCCAGCTTAGCTCCTCTCAGGGAGGCACAGTGGGGGCACTGAACTTCCAACCTCTGGCCCTGCACCCAGAGACTGAAACCACTGATATCTCCAGTGCTTCCTGCTGAAGACATGGTATTTGCCATGAAAACATAATGATTTTGGGATTCGCTCGTAATCTGCCAGTTCACTCAATATATTTAGAAAGGAGAAGCAGCAGGAGAAAATTTGAGTGCTCTTTGGTTGTGAGGATGAATCAGTGTCTTCTATGGCTGCTTTTACATGACCCCTAAAATCCGAGGCAAAGGGCTCCCAGATGTGGAGCTTAAAATTGTTTTCGGACTTTAAACAAAATAAAGTATGACCACGCCCACCTAACCGCAGCCCAGCGCACTTTAGAAGTACCTGGGCTGGTTCTCCAATGGATTGCAGACTGATGTGAGCCCTGCTGTTTGTTTTTTTTCTCCCTACGGGGATTTTCTCCCTTTTTTTCTCCCCTCCTCACCACAGACAGGAGCAATGGAGTGCGGAAGAGTGGAAACACAGGAAGAGGAACAAACCCCATTATCTCTGGTCCGAATTTAAGTTGTCAGTGGATTTTAGAGGTCATGTAAAAGCACCTTTTGTGGATGGACTGGTCAGTGGACCTTAGAGGGACTATACAGGAGCCCAATTTCAATGGATCTGGGTTCAGAGCTGGTTTTTGCAGAACACATGTCCTTGATTAAAAAAAACTGCAGCTGGAAAACATTACCCATATTTTCCTGTCTATAAGACACTCCCAGGTGTAAGACGACACCAACTTTTCCAAACCAAAATTACAGTTTTGCAACTGCATGATTCTCTCCTCAGCTTATGTCCATGTATAAGACAACCCTGAATTTTTAGTCTAACAATGTTAGACAAAAATATAGTTTGATACATGGAAAAATACTGTATTGAAACTTGAATACAGTAAATTTCTAATGTCCCATTCCCAATGTATAAATCCATGTGTGTTCGAACAGAGGAAATGGAGAGTGGAATTTCTCATGATGTACACAGGGAGATAGCCCTCATTAAAAATGTTCTCTCAGAAAGTGATAGGTTGTTAACAATGTTCATCAGAACTATTACTCTATACCAATGGTGGCAAATGGCACTCCAGATGTTTTGGACCACAACTCCCATTGTCCTTTGTCATTGACAGTACAGGTGTGGAATTCTGGGAGTTGTAGTCCAAAACATCTGGCGTGCCAAAGGTTTGCTACCACAATACTGTGCAATGGAGTTCATGAGAGGAGAGACTACAAAATGGACCTGGAGAAGATGTGGCTCAAGCTACAAGGATAAGCAAGACAATCACAGTATGCTTTCCATATTGAGGAAAACCATTTCCATAACCTGTAGAAATGAGTAAAATGGTTTTAAATGGGGGAATGTAATAAACAAAAACAAATGAAAAATAAAAAATATGAACAACCTAAGAAAGAGGGTCTAGAGCAGTGGTTGAAATCGTTGAACAATCAGTCCATCTCTAATAAATTGGAATGGAACACCTGCAAGAAAAAATGAAAAAGAAGCAAAAATGGAGGAGGGTGGGGGAGGGCAATCAGAATAAAACGGTGAGTTTTCAGCATGTCAAAAAAAGGAGATGGGCTCATAGGATGAACATCAGATCAAGCCCCCCCCCAGTGCAGGAATGAAGCAGGACTCGTGGGAAGACATAGTCAGTAGCAATCTGAGGATTGTGGAGGACAGTGCATGTTCTACAGAGATGGAAACTGAATTCCCTGGAACAGAGTCCCAGAGGAAACCTGTCACAAGAAATAATGGTATGAGTAATGGCTGAAACTTAATGATGACCCTTTGAAATGCTGGTTTTTTCTTAATTCCCCCTCCTCCAAATCACCAGGTTTTACTACAAGGCACAAGTGCATAGCACACTTGGGGTATCTCATATGAATTCCCCCCTCCCCCCAGGGAGGCTGAATTTTAAGGATGTTCTTTATGCTTTAAGGATGTTGAGGTTGGGAGTCTGATTCCCCACTATGCTTCATTGACTGCATGATCCATCTAGGTCAGGCATGGCCAAACTTTGGCCCTCCTGATGTTTTGGACCACAACTCCCAGAATTCCAAGCCTGTATTGCCAATGACAAAGGACTGTGGAAGTTGTGGTCCAACACATCTGGAGGGCCGAAGTTTGGCCATGCCTGATCTAGGTCCTTTCCAGCTCTACAGTTCTAAGATATTGATGATGATGATTGACTGACATAGAGCCTGGGCTGTGGTACCATTTAGAAGCACAAGGTATTGCCAGACCTATTTACAAAGCTAAGGAACCGCCTAATTCCACTGCTGACATACCTTGTAACATGCCACAGTGTTAACTAAATCACTTTGTATAATAGAGATGGACACGAAACAGAAAAATGGTGTTTTGGTTTTTCGTTTGCCGTTGAGAGGTCTATTTCGGTTCGTTTCCGTTTGTTGGGAATTTTTTGAAAAATTTTGTTACCTTTTTATTTTTTCGTTTGTCGTTTCTACCCGCTTTTTGCACAATTTTTAAAGCATTTCCATGCGCAGGCATCCTCCAGCACCCCAGACCAGAGGGAAAACACTAAAAAAAATGGATGCTGGCAGAGACACAGTATAGACTAGGTATGCAGGGAGGCTGCAAAGGCAGCGGTGGACATTGCCCAGGGTGCAAGGCAGCTGCAGAGTGACTGCACTGTGGGGCAGGGGAGGTTACTCACTGAGAGGTACGCAGCACGCACGCACACACCGGGAGGCTGCAGGACTGAAGCTAGAGTCGCAGAGACAGCAATCCCACCCTAACTCCCACCAGAGACTGCAAGGAGGACGGGGGCTGCCAGAGCTTTTTATGCCCTCTGTGGCTGCCAGACCTGCCCGCTCAGTCTGCAACCTGGGCATGCTATTGGTTGAACATGATCCCATCACATGGCTTGCCTCCATTTTGTGGCTGCTGGTGACATCCATTTTAAAGGAAAAAGAAAAATACATCGCGATGGGAGAAGACAAAAACAAACGTTTTAAGGACACCAACCGCCCTGGTAGGTATTATCAGACAATATAAATAATTATCACTGTGTTTTTACGGATGTCCAGGGCGTTTTTTAACATTTAAAACAACTCATTTCATTGCCCGTCACCATTAACGGAAACAAAATGTAACGACCACAATTTTGTGGTTCTGTTCGTTTCGTTGCATTTTCATCACAATTTTTGTTTGTCGTTTTGTTATGTAACAGAAATGACAAACGGTAACGGAAATAAAAAAATTTCGTTCCGTGCCCATCTCTAATAACCATATTACACCTGTGATTGTTTTTTTAAAAAAATGTTTCCATTCCCTTGTAGTACTGTAATTTTAATAGGTTCTTCCTTAAATTTGTGTGCTGACATTGGAGGCGGCACTTGAAATAAGAATGGTGCTTCCTGAAAATTTGGCATGCTTCCTGTACCCATTGCCTGCTATGCTGCCAAAATGAAACAGGAGGTCTCTGCCATATTTTCTCTCTCTGCTGCCTCTCCATGGCTTTTCTTGTTTCACTTTCCAACTCTGCAAGATGTTGATATGGCACTAATATCCATTGGGGGCACTGGAGTTGTGGGGTGGGCAGGCAGCTGGGCAAGCTTGGGGCTATTGGTTTATTTGCTTCTTTTCTCGATGAAAATGGATGAGCCCTGGAAGGACACACTGGAAGAGGGTGCAGAAGGCACAAGTGGCTTCCTCCCTGTGACGGGGAGGAACATACACTGTCCTTCCCCTCTTGCCAGCCCAGCAGCTGTCCCCTCCCCCCATCATGTCAGCTTATCACTATTAAATTTGGGAATAAATAAATAAATAAATAAATAAATAAATACAACAGGAATAGGAGTGGCTGAGGGAAGCAGCCATCTCAAGGCAGTTTACACTGAGAGAGGCAGTCCATATGCAAATTTGTTTCTTAAATAATTAGAAGTAAATTGATTTGACATGTGCACCAAGATAAGCAAACTTCTGGTGGCATAGCAAAAGAACAAAGAACAACAAATCCAAAATTCCTGGACAAACAAATCTGTGCTTCCCTGTACATCATGTAGCCACCTTATTTTAAAAAGGGGGTACAAATATTGCCACCAAAATCTATGTAAAATTTGTTTTATAGAAATTGGAGGACAGTCAGAGCAGAATTTCATCTTAGCAGAAGAGTGGACAGGTTGTAGGCAACACTGGTGTAGCTAGAGTTTGGAGCACCTAGGGACAAAGACAGTTTTTGACCCTATCCTCCCCTCCAACCGTGTCTCACCCACCCAGCAGGGAGGGCCATATCCTGGGGGAACAGTGGGGGAGGGGAAGAAGGGTATTTCCTTCTCATGCCCTCTTTGTGGGTCTCCTTTCCAGTTAAGGCTCTCCTGTGCAAAGTGCACAGTGTGCAGATAGCGTCAAGCAGGCGATTTCCCCCCCCAAGCATCACCTCCGTAGCATGCTTCCCCCTCCTCCTTTCCCCTGGCTAAGGCTTGGCGATCGTTAGCCAGGAGAAAGGAGGGGAGGGAAGCAGGGTCCCCCCCCATCGCATGCTTCCCTCTCCCCCTTTCCCCAGGATAACAATCGTCAAGCCTTAGTGGGGGTGGGGGGAAAGAGGAAGGGGAACAATCTATGCAGGTGCTGCTTGAAAAAAATCACCTGCTTCCCTCTCCAACTTTTCCCCGACTAAGGATTGCCAAATCATAGCAGGATAGTGCATGGCTTCCTCCTGCTGCTCCCCCTCCAGGCGCCGCTAGATTGGTGTGGGCCCTGGGGCAAATGGACTCATCCATCCATCCCTAGTTATGCAAGTGGTAGGCAGGGAAAGTGTGTTGTGGACAGTTATTTCATTCTTTTGCTTTTGGTAACAAAATACACTGCAAAGGGTAGATGGCTCTGTAGTGCATTTATTGGTTTAAGTAATGCTTTCAGTTCAATAACTATAAATCATTTATGGGAGAAATTATTCCAGACAAGTATTGATAGTAGATTTCTCTTCCTTATAAAGGCCTTTATATGAACACATGTCTACAAGTTAAAATGGATGCATACCATGCTTTAACAAATGAAAACCGTACAGGGCTGTGTTTTGTTACTATTCCTCGTTAATTTTTACATTAATGATGTAGTTTCAGCAGAGCATAGTATTGTTTTTCATAGGGCTAAAGCCTTGAACAAGTCAGTTGACATTCTTTATATGCAGACAATATGATCCTACTTTCTACAACACAGGTAGGTCTGCAAGGGCAGCCGAGAGAGATGGTTTAGTGCTCATTGGCAGCAAAATGACCTGATAAATATCAACAGAACTACATCAAAAGTGGTAATCTTTGGCAAAAGAATGTTATAAGTGGTTTTTAGATTGCAAAGAAATAGAGCAGGCCTGATCAGCGAATTTCTTGGCCATAGTGTTTTTTGTCTATCCGAACATGGCATCATCTGGGGAAGAAGAATGAAATAAAAACATCTCCCTTTGTCCAAACCTCAAATAAGCTTTGGAATTATAAGTATTGTAGCTCACTGCAACAAGTCACAAAGACATATGAGGCAAACAGGGTTGTCTTTATTAATTTTGGCACACAAATCTGTGGATGTGGCAATAATAAAGAAAATCAAAAGGACACCAAGTCAGTTTTTACATTTGATCTTGGGAGTGTTGAGAATCTTCCCGGCCCTGGTAATTAGAGCTGGATTTGGAACGGTATCTGTGCCAGATTGTACCTCCTTAGAATGTTCAATTATTGGAATGAGCTAGTTCAAATGAGTGGTGTCAGGCTTCCCAAGGTATGTTTAAATGAACAGGTGATTAAAACATCAGAAAAAACCTTGGTTCTTTAATTTCTCAAAATTGATTTCGAATAATGGTTTTAGCGCTGAGGCTGTAAGTGTGTTTAATTTCAATATGAGACATGTTTTCAAACAAGGAGCAGTAGCTATCAGAGCACAGTTGGATCTAGCTGACCTGTCATCTGTAAGAGCTATGAAATGGCTGGCAAGAACTAACACTCGGTTTCAGCAGGAAGACTATGTGTCTTTTCCAATTAAAAAAAAGAGATTTATGCACAGCCTTCACTCATTTTCTTTTTGAGCAAATGGATATGATGATGATGCGGCAAGGGCAATTTCAGGACATTCCAACACAAGATAGGCTTGGCACATGTGGGTCAGCCAAAGTAGAAGATCTTGCCCACTGTTTATGGTATTGCTAACTATATTTCAGCATTAGAGGGAGATGCTGCCTCTGCTAACTTTCTGCCTCAGTCTGGAATATCTTATAAATGGGGCACATTTCTACTTTTGTGTCCCAGTTGATCAGTGAGGCTACAAAATAAAACAGGCTGAACTGTGCTTTCATCATTGTAAGGCTAATTACACTGCTGACAATGAGGCCTGTAATAAGACTTCCTGGGGTAGGAACTGGCAAGCCACCCCGGTATCCCTGCCAAGAACATCCCATGGTCAGAAACAAAAGGCTAAAAGATATGACGCTGGAAGATGAGCCCCTCAGGTCGGAAGGTGTCCAACATGCTACTGAGGAAGAGCGGAGGACAAGTACAAGTAGCTCCAGAGCTAATGAAGTGGCTGAGCCAAAGCCGAAAGGACGCTCAGCTGCAGACATGCCTGGAAGAGAAAGGAAAGTCCAATGCTGCAAAGAAATATACTGCATAGGAACCTGGAATGTGAGATCTATGAACCAGGGTAAGCTGGATGTGGTCAAACGTGAGATGGAAAGAATAAACATTGACATCCTGGGTATCAGTGAACTTAAATGGACAGGAATGGGTGAATTCAGTTCAGATGACTATCACATCTACTACTGTGGGCAAGAATCCCATAGAAGAAATGGAGTAGCCTTCATAGTCAACAATAGAGTGAGAAAAGCAGTGCTGGGATACAACCTAAAAATGATAGAATGAATACGATTCCAAGGCAGCCCTTTGAACATCACAGTAATCCAAGTTTATGCACCAACTACCGGTGCTGAAGAGTCTGAGATTGACCAATTTTACGAAGACTTACAAGAACTTCTAGAACTGACACCAAAGAAAGATGTTCTTCTCATCATAGGGGATTGGAATGCTAAAGTAGGGAGTCAAGTGATAAAAGGAATAACTGGCAAGTTTGGCCTTGGAGTTCCAAATGAAGCAGGGCAAAGGCTAATTGAGTTTTGTCAAGAGAATAAGCTGGTCATTGCAAACACTCTTTTCCAACAACACAAAAGGCGACTCTACACATGGACATCACCAGATGGACAATACCGGAATCAGATTGACTATGTTCTCTGCAGCCAAAGATGGAGGAGCTCTATACAGTCAGCAAAAACAAGACCTGGTGCTGACTGTGGCTCAGATCATCAGCTTCTTATTTCAAAATTCAAACTTAAACTGAAGAAAGTAGGGAAGACCACTGGGCCAGTTAGGTATAACCTAAGTCAAATCCCATATGAATACACAGTGGAAGTGAAGAATAGATTCAAGGAACTAGATTTGGTGGACAGAACACCTGAAGAATTATGGATGGAGGCTTGTAACATTGTACAGGAGGCTGCAATGAAAAATATTCCAAAGAAAAGAAAATGCAAGAAAGCAAAGTGGTTGTCCAACGAGGCCCTACAAATAGCGGAGGAGAGAAGGGATGCAAAATGCAAGGGAGAAAGGGAAAGATACAGAAAATTGAATGCAGACTTCAAAGAATAGCAAGGAGAGACAGGGCGGCCTTCTTGAATGAACAGTGCAAAGAAATAGAGGAAAACAACAGAAAAGGAAAAACCAGAGATCTGTTCAAGAAAATTGGAGATATTAAAGGGGTATTTCGTGCAAAGATGGATATGATAAAGGACAAAAATGGTAGGGACCTAACTGAAGCAGAAGAGATCAAGAAGAGATGGCAAGAATATACAGAAGAATTATATCGGAAAGATCTGGATGTCCCTGATAACCAAGATAGCGTAATTGCTGACCTGGAGCCAGACATCCTGGAAAGTGAAGTCAAGTGGGCCTTAGAAAGCATTGCAAACAACAAGGCCAGTGGAGGTGACGGCATTCCAATTGAACTCTTTAAAATCTTAAAAGAGGATGCTGTAAAGGTGCTGCATAAGATATGCCAGCAAATTTGGAAAACCCAGCAGTGGCCAGAGGACTGGAAAAGATCGGTCTACATCCCAATCCCAAAGAAAGGAAACGCCAAAGAATGCTTCAACTATCGCACAATTGCACTCATTTCACATGCTAGCAAGGTTATGCTCAAAATTCTACAAGGCAGGCTTCAGCAGTATGTGGAAAGAGAACTTCAGAAGTACAAGCTGGATTTCAAGGGGCAGAGGAACTAGAGATCAAATCGCCAACATGCGCTGGATTATGGAGAAAGCCAGAGAGTTCCAGAAAAACATCTACTTCTGCTTCATCGACTATGCCAAAGCCTTTGACTGTGTAGACCACAACAAACTATGGCAAGTCCTTAAAGGAATGGGAGTGCCTGACCACCTTATCTGTCTCCTAA
Source organism: Phrynocephalus forsythii (assembly GCA_029282475.1). NCBI lineage: Eukaryota > Metazoa > Chordata > Lepidosauria > Squamata > Agamidae > Phrynocephalus > Phrynocephalus forsythii. Next base: position 47,310,277 of record JAPFRF010000001.1, on the reverse strand, counting down.
GAAATCTATATGTCAGCAACCGTCAGAACTGGATATGGAACAACTGACTGGTTTAGAATTGGGAAAGGAGTACGACAAGGCTGTATACTGTCACCTTGCCTATTTAACTTATATGCAGAGTACATCATGAGAAAGGCCGGTCTGGATGAATCACAAGCCGGAATTAAGATTGCCGGACGAAATATCAACAACCTCAGATACGCAGATGATACTACTCTAATAGCAGAGATGAGGAAGAATTAAAGAACCCAAAAAAATGGGCTGAAGCTCAACATCAAAAAAACTAAGATCATGGCCACTGGTCCCATCACCTCCTGGCAAATAGAAGGGGAAGAAATGGAGGCAATGACAGAGTTTATTTTCTTGGGCTCCTTGATCACTGCAGATGGCGACTGCAGCAATGAAATAAAAAGACGCCTGCTTCTTGGGAGGAAAGCAATGGCAAACCTAGATAGCATACTAAAGAGCAAAGACATCAGTTTGCCAACTAAGGTCAGGATGGTTAAATGGTTTTTCCAGTAGTGATGTATGGAAGTGAGAGCTGGACTATAAAGAAGGCTGATCGCCGCAGAATTGATGCTTTTGAGCTGTGGTGCTGGAGGAGAGTCTTGAGAGTCCCCTGGACTGCAAGGAGATCAAACCTATCCATTCTGAAAGAAATCAACCCCGAATGTTCACTGGAAGGACAGATTTTGAAGCTGAGGCTCCAGTACTTTGGCCACCTCATGAGAAGAGAGGACTCCCTGGAAAAGTCCCTGATGCTGGGGAAAATCGAAGGCAAAAGGAAAAGAGGACGACAGAGAATGAGATGGTTGGACGGTGTCATCGATGCAACCAAAATGAATTTGACAAAACTCCGGGAGGCAGTGGAGGATAGGAAGGCCTGCCGAGCTCTGGTCCATGGGGTCACGAAGAGTCGGACACGACTGAACGACTGAACAACAACAACAAATTGATGGTATGAAAGAGCAGGAGCATGAAAACCAACTGGACTTCTTTTTGAAATGGTCCAATCAGTTTTTGGGACAAAGGATGGCTGGCTTTGGGGTTCAAGCAGCCACCCTCAGGAAGAAATAAGATGGAAAACTACTTAAGTCCTGTAATATTTTTATCTCTAGTGGGGTTTCACTGGAAGGACAGGAGTTTCTTTTATTATGACATTGAATTACTAGATTGTATACTTTTAGTAACATTCAACTTGCATTTATTTTTTATTATTTATTTTAGAGTATTTTTACTCCATCTTTCTCCTTGGAAAAGGACCTAAGGCAGCTTACAGTTATGAGGGACAATATGCAGTCCAATACAATTAAGACATATTCAAGTAATTGAGAGCAGGGAATTGAGGGACATCTTACAGCATTAAAAGACAGCAACATTACATTAAAGCTACAAGAGAATGAAGCAGTTAAAAAGAGAGTGTAAAAGTTATGTGTGAGGGAAACTAACATTGAAAACATATTGTCAAAGCAATCACAAAATCTATAAACACAACGTCTGTGTGATCATGTAGAGTAGATTCATATAAAAGTCACATAATAGGTAGTCCATCATTCAGGGAAAGCTTGCCTGAAGAGAAAGGTCTTTTCCTGTTTCCAGAAAGACATCAGAGATGAGGCAGTCCTGGCCCCTAGTGGGAGGGAGTTCCAGAATCTGGGCGCAGCAGCCGAGAAGGCACTTTAATGTGTTCCCACAAGACATACCTGTGAGGGTGGTAGGATGGAGTGAAAGGCCTCTCCTGATGACCTTAACACCTGAGCCGGTTCATACTGTGAGATTCGATCTTTGAGGTCGTACAGTGCTTTGTAGGTTAAGGTCCTCAGTTTGAATTGTGTCCAATAGCTGATTGGTAGCCAGTGGAGTTGCTTTAAAAGGCGTGTAATGTGATCTCCGTCCCCTGCCCCAGTCAGAAATCTGGCTGCTGCATTTTGGACCCGTTGAAGTTTCCTGAGACTTTTCATTGGGAATAGAGCACCTTAAAGTAATCTAGGTGAGATGTCACTAGGGCATGTGTCACTGTGGCCAAAGCAGGTTTCTCAAGAAATGGGCATAACTGTCATCCTAGTTTTAATTTTGCAAATGCACTCCTGGCCACAGCTGTGACCTGGGCATCCAGGCTCAAGAATAAGTCCAAGAGCACCCCCAAACTGCCCATCTCTCTTTTTTTTAAATTGGAGGGTGACCCCATCTAGAACAGGTTGTATCCCTATCCTCTATTCTCCCTTTCGACTAACCAAAAGCACCTCTGTCTTTTCTGGGTTTAGTTTCATTTTGTTAACCCTCAGCCAATTCATTACTGCAGCTAAACATTCATATAATGTTGAGATAGTAGTACCCTCAGAGTCTGGAGGTGATGAGAGGTAGAACTGGGTGTCATCAGCATAGTGGTGGCACTTAATCCCCAAAGTCTTGATAATCTCCCCCAGTGATTTCATGTAGATGTTAAATAACATAGGACAGTGGTAGCCAAACTTTGGCTCTCTAGATGTTTTGGACCACAACTCCCACAGTCCTTTGCCATTGGCGATACAGACTTGGAATTCTGTCATAGGAGATAAAACAGAGTCCTGGAGGACTCCACAGGTCAGTGGCTGAGGTGCTGAACATGAATCACCTAACACCACTTTTAGGTTCTTTCCAGCAGGAATGATCAGAGACACTTTAATGCAGTACCCCCAGTTCCCATTTCAGAGATTCGAGTCAGGAGGATGTCATGGTTTATAGTGTCAAAAGCAGCTGAGAGGTCTAGTAAAACAAAAAAGGACACAGATCCCCTATCCATTTCACTGCATAAGTCATCTACCAAAGCAACCAGTGCCGTCTTCGTCCCATAGCCAGGCCTGAAGCCAGATTGAAATGGATCCAGGTAGTTTATGACATCCAGGAACCTCTGGAGTTGCAAAGCCACAACCTGTTCCAGGATTTTCCCCAATACTGGAATATTCAACACTGATCAGTAATTATACTGCTGGATCTAAGGAGGGCTTTTTTTAACATTGATTTTACTATTGCCTTCTTTAAGGCTGCTGGAATCCTGCCCTGTTGTAAGGAGGCATTCACTACTGTTCCTAACCAGCCTGCCATGCCTTCTCTGGCAGCTTTTATGATCCATGAGGGGCAAAGATCCAGCACACATATGGGGGCTGTCACCTCCCCAAGGGACCTGACCAAATCATCTGGCTTTAGGAGCTGAAAGTCATCCATTAATACAGGACAAGCAGGGTGGAGCATTTTACTTGCAGGCTCTGGATTAATCCAAGGTAGTCAGGATCTGTTCAATTTTGCCTGCAAAGTACAAATTCTTCACAGTGAGATACAGAGTGGTCTGTGTTATCCACCCATGGGTCAGCGTGTAGCAAATTTGATTATTCTGAAAAGCTCCGCTGGATGATGTTGTGCTAAATCAATGGTACAGTAGTAGAGAAAAATGATTTCTTTGCTGCCTCCACTGTCATGGAGTAAGCCTTCCAAAGTCCCTTCACTGTTTCTTTGTTTCATTCTGGGTATTCCACCGGTGCCTTTCACCTCTACAGGCCACCCATCTCAATTTTGCCAACTCCCCAGTATACTAAGCGGCCAATTTGGGTCTATTTTGAGGAAGGAGATGTTTAGGAGCTATCCCATTAATGGCTTTGCTCATTTCCCCATTCCAGGGGTCAACCAAGGATTCAATAGAATCACCCATCAGAGAGGTAGGAAACTCCCCAACGGCAGTTTAAAAACTATCTGGATTCACCAACTTTCTGGAACGTATAGCAGGCCCAGAATGTTACTGAAAGTAGGTATTCAGTATATACAGTACTTCCTGTTGGTTTTGTTATTATTAGTTTGTGGTTATTGTACTTGAATTTGAAATAGCTTCAATACTTCTTCAGTAAATTAACTACCTACCTAATAAGGACAATTACATAAAGCGCACTGTCTTTTAGTAGATTGTTTGTCATCTCAAGTGCCAAAACACTGAAAAAGTGCCTAAGAAACTGATTAATTAGTTCTTATAAAGCTGGCCAGTGCTTGTTTGCTTGTTCCTATTATCTGATACTCTGTGGATTACAAAGAATCCTTTTAGCTGCTGTGGCTTAAAGCCACTGCTACTCATTGAAGGAGGACTTGAGTTTCACCCACATTTCTTGATTTGGCTGTGAATCAACCCATCTATAGTTTGCAAACCCTTCAAGGCTCTCTCTTCTTCTCCTACTCCTCCATTTGAGAAGCATTCTTTAAAATCTTTCAGTCAGTTTTTTGCTATCATTCTTCTTACTTTTTAACAATGTCTAATGCAGGGCACACAAGCTGAATTGGTTTATTTCTACCACCTACAAAACATGCTATAGGAGGATTAAGCTGGATCCCTAAAGAGCCATTAACTTGTATTATAGTGAAGTACTTATTACTGTGGCATATGTAATGGATAATATTTATTTACGTTTTTAATTACTCACATTTTCAGCCAAGAAAATCTCAGAGGATAATGCCTCATTTGCAGGAGTGTCCTGGCAAAAGACAACATAATGTAATCACACATTACCAACAATTCCATGACAACCAGGAAATGGTTTAAATATGAAATTCAAATAAAGACTTAATTATAGTAAGCTATAAAAACAAAATTAAATAGATGGGAGTAGAACACCGCTTTGTGCAAATTAAGGAAGCAGGTTTCTCTTCCTTGAAAGCTTGGATGGTGTAAACACCTCTTGTGCAATTAAAGGAGAAGGGTCTCATTAATGGAAGGAAGATGTTTAATAATATATCAGTTTGCACCTCTACAATGTTGTTGGCAGGGATGGAACCCAAATTTTATCAGTGAAGTCACTGCTATCCTACAAATGGACAGGATCTACCAGTGGACCTCTATGGGTAGAACTGTAGAATCTAGCAGAATGGATAGAGGGGATGCCCTTCTTTCCACTCTAGTGTCACATGAACCCCCAAATCCTGTTTTGTAGGATGGAGATGAAGAAATTTTGACAATGACTTTGTTTACTGTAGAGACAGCATGTTCGCCAGGCCCTAATGCTAGGAATTCATGCCTGCAGCACAAGAGGGAGACACCAAGTACTTTTACAGTGGCAGTGGATCATGGAATTTGTGCACAATGCCTCTAACTTTCTTGCCAAAGTTAAGCGCAAACAAGCATGTGCATACCCACATCTACAAAGCAAGTACAGTGGTATCTCAACTTAAGAATTTAATCCGTTCCCAATGCATGCTCTTTAGTAGAACTACTTTTAAGTCAGGGTACCTATCTAAAAATTTGAAAAAACAAGTTAAAAGAATTTAAAAAAAGGAAAAAATTATTTGTAAGTCGAGCAGACCACATCTAAAATTTGTAAGGCAGCAGTTAAAACTCCAACAGTTTTCTGCTCTTAAGTCGAATTGCTCTTAAGTCGAGCTGCTCTTAAGTCGGGGTACAGTTGTATCAAGGGGCCAGGCTGACTGCTCATAACAATATGAACAACTGATTTCATGCTTCTTCTTCTCAAGTATCTATCCAGCACGGCAGCAGTTATTGTTTTAGATTTGGTAAAATTTTGCACTAGGTCTCAAAAAGTGCACATACTCCTGCAACTGTTAAAAACAAATTTTGCTGTTTCTCCGTGAGGGCTTTGTTTTCATTTGCAACAAAATTAGGAGTTTTCTCCTTCAACTGGGTTTTGCTCATTGACAGATCAAGCTTCCAGTACAACAGAAGACTCTCACTAGTAAACAACCCCTCCACCACAGTTATAGTGCCTGAAGGAAGGAAAGAGGATTCATTTGACAGTTTGAATAATAAGAATAAGAATATGAATAAGAATAAGAATAAGAATAAGAATAATAAGAAAATTAGGTGGTAGAGGTCTTATGTAAGTGAAGCAGACAGTTGAAGAAGAGAAGCATGCATTGGCAGATTATGTAAAAAAATAGCACCGAGCCAGCATTATTTGAGGTTAAGAACAAGGAGGTGTTTAAAGTAAAACAAACAAAGGGTCAATACAGGAAAACAACGATGCAAATATGAGCTGATAGCTGGCATAATAAAGTACTGCATGGGCAGTTCATTGAAAAAAAATCAAAGGAAAAGTAGATTAATGGCTCACCAATGGAACACTGAAAAAAGAGACAGAAGCCCTGATTTTTGCAGCTCAAGAACAAGCTAGCAGAACAAATGCAGTTAAGGCTAGAATAAAAAAATCAGCTCATTACCCCACATGTAGACTCTGTAAAGAGGCAGATGAAACCATCGACCATATATTGAGTTGTTGCAAGAAAATTGCTCAAACTGATTACAAACAGCGTCATAATGTAGTGGCTCAAATGATCCACTGGAATTTGTGTCAGTCCTATCATCTGCATGTAGCAAAGAACTAGTGGGATCATAAGCCTGAAAAAATGATGGAAAATGAGCATGCAAAATTACTTTGGGACTTCTGAATACAGACAGACAATGTTCTGGAGCACAATACCCTGGATACTGTGATGGTGAAGAAGAAAAAGTGTGGATCATCGATGTTGCTATACCTGGTGATAGTAACAAGAAACAACTTGAAAAAAATTTACCCAATATCAGGATCTGAAAATTGAACTTCAGAGACTCTGACATAAATCAGTACAGGTGGTCCCAGTGGTAATCGGAATGCTGGGTGCGGTGCCTAAAGAGCTAAGCAAGTATTTAGAAGAAATTGGAGTTGACAAAGTCACCATCAGCTGCAGAAAGCCACCTTACTGGGATCTGCTCACATGTAATTTGCCAATACATCACAAAGTCCTAAACGCTTGGGAAGCGTTCAACTAGTGATTTGTAATACAAAATCCAGCATAGTTATCTTGACTGCTGTGTGATGATGATGATGATGATGATGATGATGATGATGATGATGATGATGATGATGATGATGATGATGATGATGATGATGATGATAATAATAATAATAATAGCCTTCCATCCGATTCTAATTTGTAGTAAATCTTTCCAGGGTTTTCTAGGTAGCAGTGGTTCACCATTCCCTTCATTTGGGGATACCTTTGGGGCTGTGCCTGTTGCCCAAGGCCAGATGAGCTGACTCTTGACTCCTGAGAGGCGCAGTGGGGAATCGAACTCCCAGCCTGTCAACAAACTACCCTGCTGGCTCTCTGTTAAGTGTTTCTGACACAGCTTTCATGGAGCTTTAATGCAGCTTGTCTTTGTCCTTCTTCCCTTCATTCTGCTAGTACTAAAGTCCAATTCCCCTTTCCTAATGCTTCCCCAATCCAATTCAGATCCTCCCTTATTCTTTAGATTTGATGTTTATTTGGACAAGTCTTTTTGCTGGTCTCAGTTTTATTTAAGTAGCAATTCTAGTAGACACTTGTGTTCTTTTACGCTCTCTCTCTTTCTCTCTCTCTCTCTCTCTCTCACACACACACACACACACACACACACAGGCTTTTCAGCAAGGGTTTTCATTTCAATATACGTTGTTTTGATTGTTTATTTTCCCCCAAAAAAGTTTCAGTGTCTGTACTATGTGTGAATAGGTACAAGTTACACACAGAGGCAAAACATTAAATCACACACACACACACACAGGCTTTCCTCAGATTTGATGTTTATTTGGACAAGTCTTTTTGCTGGTCTCAGTTTTTTTCATTTCAATATACGTTGTTTTGATGGTTTATTTTCACCCCCAAAAAGTTTCAGTGTCTGTTTTGATTGTTTATTTCCCCCAAAAAATCAGTGGTACAAGTTACACACAGAGGCAAAACTTGGTAGGATTAAGATTAAATCATCTTCAATAAGCAATGCAATATTACATACAGAACTATGCTACAGAAAATGGGCCAACCCAAGCCAACTTGTAACATAATGAATCCAATTTTATAGTGGCTAAAACAAACACCCATGGACTGCAATTTTGTTAGAGTAAATTCTCATGGAGGATGCTGCCACAGCTCATACAGTTCTCTGAAACAAAATATGGTCTGTGGCTGTTTTCCGAAAAACCACATATTTGTCCTGAACTTGTCTGAGTAATTCCACTTTAAGGGAGCCATCATGTGCTTAAATTTCACACATGTTTGTAATTTTTCTTTTAAAAAAAGGCAATGCCTGTTTCACGTTTTCAGTGCACATTAACAGACAGCAGAACATTTTGAGTTCTTAATTTCACTTTGAATCCAGGTCAAAACCTGGTAGGATCAAGGTTAAATTCAATCTAAAACAAAAACCACAAACTCAAATTGGTGAATCGGTTCTCTAAGCCTAACTGGGATTTGGTGTGTCATTTGCACAGTTTCGTGCTTTGTGTCCAAGGGTTGACATTTCAATTTCTAGCTGGAATAGTGAAGCTTGCATGTTAAAACTTGGAAAAATTAATTACCTGGATCACAACATTCAGAAGCTTCTGTCTGCTAAGGGGCATGTTATAGAGGCACTGTCAATCCAAGTAGACAATTTTTGGCTGGATGCGCCAATAGTCAAGCTCCTCATGGGGCACCTTTCTTTATGAACATGTGTCTGGCAAGTTTCATGAAAAAGGGGGGAAATCTTTTAGTCAATATATATCAACACTATCTTGGAAAATTAAACACACACACACACAGAGAGAGAGAGAGAGAGAGAGAGAGAGAGAGAGAGAGAGAGAAGAGAGAGAGAGAGAGAGAGAGAGAGAGAGAGAGAGAGAGAGAGAGAGAGAGAGAGATTCTAAAGAAGTGTTATATATATATAAAACGAAGTAAAAATGTTTGTCTTGAGAAATTCTGTCACTCGGTCATACTTCCAGACAGATTCATGGTGGTCAAGAAATAATGAAATTATTTCATGGTGGTCAAGAAATAATAAAAATGCATGTGACTCCAAGTCTTTTTCCTCTATTAGCATAAAAAACAAAGCTAGCCTTGTCAGAAGTCCCCAAATATGCACCTTGTATTAAGTTACAGCAAACTGTTTCACAAAGACTCAGTGTCTTGATGCTAATTCATTGAGAATGGCTTCGCTTCTGGGAATTTCCCATTAGTACTTACTTGCAGGAACTGAATGGAAAAACGGCAATAATGGGGGAGAAAGTGGTTGCTGATGTTATATTCAAAATGATAGGTGCTCTGAGGGTGGGGGTGTGAAAGTATTAAAATACAGCAAATTACCAAAGTGGCAAGCCATACACATACAGTTCTCCCTAGATGATATATGACAACTACAAGTATAAAATGCCTGAGTGGAAACAACAACAACAACAAAATGACTGCAGTTTGAGACTATAATATACAATTTTCCACCTGCCTTTTTGTACGACTAGTGGCCTCGCTTCCAGGTGGGCAGTATAAAAATCCAAAATAACTAACTAACTAACTAACTAACTAACTAACTAACTAACTAACTAACTAACTAAAATATACATATCATTAGAAGTTAATCAATAAACAGGGAGAAAGCAGATGTTGGACTACTGTAGTATTCTGCACGTCACTGCCTTTGAAGACAGTCTGGTTACTTTATATATTTATTTATTTATTTAGAGTATTTTTACCCCACCTTTATCCTTGGAAATGGACCCGAGGTGGCTTACATTAATGAGGGATAATACACTGTACAGTCCAGTACAATTAAGACATATTCAAGTTTGAAAACAGGAAATTGAGGGACATCTTACAGCATCAAAAGACATTATGAGTAGAGATGGGCATGAAACGATGAATTTTCCATTACCATTAGTCATTAGTCGTTCCGTTACGTAATGGAACAAAGAACGACAATTTGGACAGGACAGGCTCGAACCAAAGAAAATTTTCTTGGTTCTGTTCGTTTCCGTTACTGGCCTGGCCGCCCGATGAATGGAAGAAAGTCCTCCTACCTGCTGCTGCTGCTGCTGGCCTTCCTGATCCAGTGACAGTCTTCCGGCTTCCGGCTTCGGGGGCAGAGTTGAGAAGGAGCTGCCATCCGGTCTCCGTGCGTGGAGGCCAGATTGGAGCCCCCTCTTGCTGCCCTCCCCCCACAGCCTGACAGCCTGGTGGGCTGCAGGCTGTGGGCGGAGTCTGGAAGGAAGGGACTGAGATCCGGTGTCAGCGCACGGAAGCCGGATCCCAGCCCCTCTCGCCGTCGTCCACCACGGAGCCTGACAGCCTACCGGGCTGCAGGCTCCATGGCGGAGTTGGGATGGAAGGGGCAGAGATCCGGTCTCAGCATGCGGAAGCTGGATCCCAGCCCCTCTCGCTGCCCTCCGCCCCACAGCCTAACAGCCCACCGGGCTGCAGGCTCCGTGGTGGAGTCGGGAAGGAAGGGGCTGATATCCGGTCCCGGCGCGTGGAATCTGGATCCCAGCCCCTCTCGCCGCCCTCTGCCCCACAGCCTGAGAGCCCACCGGGCTGCAGGCTCCGTGGCAGAGTTGGGAAGGAAGGGGCTGACATCCGGTCTCAACGCGCAGAAGCCAGATCCCAGCCCCTCTCGCTGTCTTCCACCACGGAGCCTGACAGCCCACCAGGGGGCTGCAGGCTGTGGGTTGGAGTCTGGAAGGAAGGGGCTGTGAGACCGCGGCTCGATCTCCTCTGCCCCGGGTGACGGCCGGCACAGCTGTCATCCCGGCTGAGGAGATCAGCTGAGCTTCGGCCATGGTCTCGCCTCTGCCCAGGCAGGGGTCCTGCCGCCCTGTCATGGGCTGGACCCCTTGTCAAATGGCCTGCTTGGCATTAGGGGGTCCCCCTAGTGCCAACCAGGCCATTTGACAAGAGGTCCAGCCCATCTCAGGGCGGCAGGACCTCTCTGAAAATGGCCCTGTCGCCAATGCAGGAGCTTCACGCTGGCGATGGGGCCATTTTCATTGGGATCCTGCCGCCCTGTCATCGGCTGGACCCCTTCAAAAATGGCCCGCTTGGCACTAGGGGGTCCCCCTAGTGCCAACCGGGCCAATTGACAAGGGGTCCAGCCCATGGCAGGGCAGCAGGACCTCTCTGAAAATGGCCCCGTCGCCAATGCAGGAGCTCCGCGCTGGCAACGGGGCCATTTTCAGTGGGATCCTGCCACCCTGTCATCGGCTGGACCCCTTCAAAAATGACCCAGTTGGCACTGGGGGGTTCCCCTAGAGCCAACCGGGTCATTTAACAAGGGGTCCAGCCCATGACAGGGCGGCAGCATTCGTCCCTTCAGAGGGGACCGCAGGCTCGGCTGTGCAAGCAGAGCAGAGCCCTCGGTCTCCTCTGAAGGGAGGGCGGCGAGAGGGGTCTGGGATCTGGCTTTCATATGCGGAGGCTGGAACGCAGCCCCCCGACCGCCCTCCGCCTCCCCCCCAGCCAGATGACAGCGCCCGACACTGTCACGACCGGCACGGGGAAGTAGAGACCCCCATTCCGCCTCCGCATGCAGAGGCAGAATGGGGTCTCTTTAAAGGGATCTTCCCCGTGGGGATGACAGCGCACCTGGTGCTCTCATCCACCATGGGGAAGAAGAACCCGAAACAGAAAAAATGGAAACAAAGTTTTTTAAAACATTCGTGTCTGAAAAACGGTAAATGAAGGGAGATGGGCATGGAACGGAACGGAAACGAAACCCCAGTTTTCCGTTTCGTGCCCATCTCTAATTATGAGTGATGGAAGCTAACATTGAAAACATAGTGTCACAATCACAAAGTCTATAAACACAAAGTCTATGTGATCACGTATAGTAGATTCATATAAAAGGCATGTTGTAGGTAGTTCATCATTCAGGGAAAGCTTGCCTGAAGAGAAAGGTCTTTTCCTTTTTCCAGAAAGACAGCAGAGCTGGGGCAGTCCTAGCCTCCAGTGGGAGGGAGTTCCAGAGTCTGGGCACAGCAGCAGAAAACTCCCTTTCCTGTGTTCCCACGAGACATACCTTGAGTTTGGCGGGATGGAGAGAAAGACCCCTCCTGATGACTTTAGCATCCCAGTCGGGTGGGGGAAAACTCCTGAGGGAGGTGGGAGTGGGTCAAGGGAGGCTCTTTTTCACTGAGTGTAAAAAAGAAAGAAAGGAAGGAGAGAAATGAATTAGGATCTCTTCATCCCTCTGCTTGTTTTCAAAAACCCACTTCACAAAAGGCCTGCTCCTCACTAGTTCATATTGGTCCATCTCACAGATTCCATCTTGGGGCTCTTCTAGAGAGAGTGTATGTTGAGAGTGGGGGAGAAGCAGCCAGAGTGAGCATCTCTGTGGTCAGGAGGAAAGGAGCCAAATGCAGACCCTACAGGGTTTGTGGTTGCATGACCCCCTTTGCCTGTCCATCACCATCCCCAGCCTGTGTCTCTCCCAGCACCAGTGTGGGTTGTAGGTAAGAGTGATGTAAAGAATATTAGCTAGAATTCCACAGTTCCACCAGTTTAGGCTGTCTCAGCTTGATGGGAGACCTTGATGAGGAATTTTTAAAGTCTCCCCTCCAGTTGAAACATGAGGCCAGGGAGCACTGTTTTTAATCATCGAGGTCTCCATAATTTGGGCAAACTCATTTCTGCACAAAGCTAGCATCCTTTCTCTTTGTGAAGCAAAACCTTCCCCCCATAGTCATTTTAAAAGATAGTGGGAAACAGGCAATTGAGCATCTTTAGACATTTGTGCAGTGAAGGAACAGCCAGTACAATTTTGCACAATTTGCATTTGTTGCACCAAAATATTATTTCTGCAAAACCAGTGGACCCCAGTAAATAAAGCACATAGGAAGGTAGAACATCAGCTGCTCAGTTGTCACCTCCTGATGCTATTCAATTGGGCAGCATGAATATTACTAATATTCATTTTGGATTCAGGTCCAAATCAGGAGAGTTCGGTCTGAATCAGTCAAGAATGAATCAGCCAAATCTGAACAGGTGAATTATTGTGTAAACCAAATTGGTAGGAACGTTTCAGCAATCCGGTAGAAATATGTATCTTAACATGAGGAGAGGAGAGATCACATTACACTGTCTATCCATGATATTCTCATCCACATTGTAACCAAATAGCAGGTTGGACAGGGATGTGACTAAATATTTTGTCTAATACCTTGGGTTCCATAAGGACTAGAGACTCATTAAAAATGTCCTGGAATATGGGAATCTTACAGGTCAGGGAGCCAAAACCACAACCAAAAGAAAAAAAAAAATCAGAAAAATTGGACAGTTGGATAGGTTGAATTGCCCACATCTCTATTCTTCAGAATCCTACTGATTTGAAGAGACTAATTTATGCCCACATTCCCCACTAAAATCAATGAAATTGTTTTATTTTGAGATTTCATGAATTGATTTCATAGAGACAGTTCAGACTAGCCTCAGTTGCTTTCCACTGAAATCAGTATAAGTCAGAAATGCAAAACTTTGGGTTGGGCATCGTTTCCAGTAGTTATGGACTATAATCATAAAGCATAGAGCAGTGTTGGCAGATCTATGTCACAGGTACCAAAGGTGGCACACGGAGCCCTTTCTGTGGGCACCCAGCATTGCCTCTTCACAGCCACCTGTATTCAGGTTAAGTTGCTATACTGGCACTTTAAAAAAAAAAGTGGGTTTTGAATCAGTTTGGGCACTTGGTCTCTAAAAGATTCGCCATCACTGGCCTAGAGTCAAGAACTATGTCCATCGTCTACCAACACAATCTATGTTTCTACAACTCTATTTAGATGTTGACGTATGTGTTCTTAAAACTGAAGAAATAAATAAAGAGCAATTTCCTCCTGATCTAAAATGACTGTGAAATTTCACTCAGGACCCATTGACAATACATACGCAATGGCCAGGCAATTTAATTTATTTCCCCACTGAATAGATGTGTTTATTTTATAAACCAAGATGTGAAAAGTTCATTCATTGTCAGAATGTGTCACTAAGATGGAGCATGCTGTTTCACTTTAGGCCAACTCAGGAAAGACCCTGGGTGTGTAATCTGTGAATTGGCTCTCTGCTGATATTGCCCAGGTTTTATATTACTAAACTAGGGCTCATAACAACAACAAAAATTTAACCTTTAAATAGAGGCACCAAAATAATTAAAAACAGATTGGAGGGTTTAAAGGGCTCAGAGAACAAGCTACTCATATTTCAGTTCCACCCCCCCCCCCCAGGGCCTACCCATTTGGTACTCAAAGTTCATCATCTAATATCCGCACCAGGTTTTATGCACCCTTCTTTGCATGCAGTGAAGGAACAAAAAAGTTCCAAGTTTAAAACAATTGTCAGATTAAAAATGAATTTTTTTAAAAAGAAAACATTTTCTAAAACAGTGGCTTGGCAGATCCTGGGAAAGGAACAAGACATATCAAGACATATTCTAAAGAGTGTTAAGAGCTAAAAAGATAGGGAAAGACTAGGAAGAATGTAGTGGATTTAAAAGACATGGTGAGGGATTAATTCCTTTCTAAATTTTCAAGTCAAAGCTGTCACTTCACAGGTTATCATGCCCTCCACCCCCAGATTCCTGCTTTTGGTTGTTCTTTTATTAAAAAGTTCCTTGTAATTCATTCAGACGTCCCTGCCACTGGGCACTGACCAATAGAGGCAACAAACCCTTGTGCTCCATATGTATCACTTTATATAACATATCGCTGATTATAGGAAGAATAGATTTTGCAGCTTGCTGTGTTGCCTCATTGTCCAAATAGCCTTTAGGAGCAATATACTTTCCTAGTTTTAATAACAGTGTATATAATAATAAAAGGGTATAGCTATGTTAAATGTGTGGGAAGCAGTTTGCAACAGAGTTGTGTATTGCCCATGACCCTGGCGTACAGAATGGATCAAGCAAGATACAAGTCCCAAAAGCAGTGAGACCTGAAAACAAGTGCAACCTTTTGCCCCCCTGCTAGTTTTCCTCTTTTTCCATTGAACTTCGGATTAGATCCTCTGGCTGTCTGATATTGCTTTCAAGAACGTTGCTCATGAGTTGGTAGCCATTGCATTGTGAGTTCAGTAGATCCTGGCCAATCTTCATGACTTGTTTGCTTGATTTGGACTGTATTGTTTATTGGTATGCTTTTTATTGGTATAGGGCTAGAGCCAAGGTTAGCTCTATCCAAAGTAAAGCAAAGCAAAAGCAAAGTGTTCTCCTTGTATACTGCCCTATACCACTTCAAGTAGTCCCTGGGTGGTTTATAGTTTTTAATTACAGTATGCAGGCTACACATTCTCTCCCCCCCCCCCAGCAAGCTGGGTACTCATTTTACTGACCTCAGAAGGATGGAAGGCTGAGTCCACCATGAGCCTGCTTCCTGGCATTGAACCCCAGGTCGTGAGCACAGTTTTAGTTGCAGGACAGGCATTTAAGGACTGCACCACGGGGCTCCTACACCCAGTGGTGTAAATGGTATTTAAATTAGTTATGGTTCCGGCGTCTGTGAAGCCAAGTGAAACCCTTTTGAGGTTGCTGAGCTCAATTCCACACACCCCCAACTTCTATACAACTGGCTATATGTGTGAAGGGCTCCATTTTTCACCCCGGTAGGCCAAGGGCAGGCATAGTTCCCTGTGTCTTGATTTAATTTTCTAGATCTAAATCTCCTATCATTCATTTCTTATAATGTAATATAAATACCAAGTTTCCAATTTTCTTAGGATTAGAAGTATACATCTAATTTGTTTTTGGAAGAGAAGTGTGCCCCACTTGGCCATTCCATGATTCAAGGGATTGGATCTGCCAGTTAGCTCTGCTGCAGCTACCGATACTGACATTACCCTGGAACTCCAGCAATTAGCACTATAGAGTCATTCTCTAATCAAGGATCATCAACACAGTCAGATAGGAGGAACCAGCACCATGCCCTCAGTCGTTCTTTTCCTCCCACTTTCTGCAGCCAGCTTGAAAAAAAGTCTGGACTTGTATGAAAGTCCCACCGACAAGCATCAGCCCCCAGGATACCTAAAGACCCATGCCTACATACAGGGAGAAAGCACTTAAGGAAATGTGGCAGGACTGGCCTTTCTTTTCTATCCAGGTTAAGAACACTAGATCAGATAATAACTTCCTCCTGAGATCTGTCTGGCACCTTCCCTCCCAGTCGAAGCATCTAAAGATGTGGCTATTTAAAAAGGCTTTCCCTGGATATTAATCTGTTCTAATGATTGCTATTATATAATTATTTGCTTTTATCTGTAGCCCACCTTGCTCCTGTTCTATGCTGTAGTTATATATTGTTTACTAGTTATAGTGTTTTTATTTATATACTTGTGCTTATGTTATATTTTATGTTTCTGTTCAGTTTGTAAATCGCCCACGGTAGCCATGTAGCTAGATGGAGCGGAATATAAATTTAATGAATAAATAAATAAATAAATAAACTGAATAGAGCTAAAAAATATACCAGACATACGACTCAAAAGGTTCTACTATTGTTCCAACACACACTGAAACGGTGGTGTTGAAGGGATGCCACCAATCCCATGACTGGAATAGCAGATGTCACTCCAATTGGGATGGACAAATATGAACAAATGACTAAAAAAAATATCAAACTAAAAGGGTAAGCGTTGCATGTCATGCATTCTATAATGCCATTGCCAGCTGGCAAGCCATCGGCCTT
Organism: Phrynocephalus forsythii; assembly: GCA_029282475.1. Taxonomy (NCBI): domain Eukaryota; kingdom Metazoa; phylum Chordata; class Lepidosauria; order Squamata; family Agamidae; genus Phrynocephalus; species Phrynocephalus forsythii. The sequence continues at coordinate 47,293,826 of JAPFRF010000001.1, read as the reverse complement.
GGTTACTCCCTCTTTCTTACTTATAAGGCTGGTCTTTCCAATGTTGTCTTGTATAACACTTAAGAGAACTGTATTTTAGGAAATTATTTTCAAAAGCACAACATATTGATATCAAAAGTAAAATAATCAGTAGAATAACAACATATTTTTCCCTGGAGAGGACTTTCCTGAATATAGTACTATGGGGCCCGATTATGCAAATGCCACTCCTAGTAAAATCAAAAAGGCCGATGTGAGAAGAACTGAAGAGGTTGATTGTTGCCAGCTGACAGCTTGTCTTGTTAGAAAATGGATAGAGTTACCTTCCCTGAAAGGTCTCCGGGATTTCAGGATATTTCTCTAAACACAATTCCTCCTGTTCCACTCATGTAAACAAAGACATTACTTCTGTGTAATCAATGCTATAGCCTCCGTATGTTCAGACTTTCAGCTTATACTAGAACCATTCAGAGACAGGGTTAGGGAAACCAACGTAGGCATGCTGATTAGGACAGAACCTGTTCAGACCTTGGTGTTCTGGTTTAAATTTTTCTTTACTTCTGCCCAAGAAAGTTCTCCTATATAATCCAAAAACAGGGAAGAGAAATGGCACATTAATCAGTGAGGCCAACACTTTAAAAAAACCCTCATATATGCACCTCACTGTTGTTGTTGTTGTTTTACTATTTAAATAGCTCCAAAATGTGCTAAATGCTAAATGTGCTAAATGCTGTGTAAAATTTAAAAACAGTTCACATCCTGTGCAAGCTTTCAATAAGCAGGTAATACCTGTTTTTCTGGGAGAAAAGCACAGGGGGAAGTAAGCTGTTGTTTGCCTATTTAATGACAGTCTCTGTAAATTAACCACCCAGTAGGATAAAATTCTATTATATCACAGAATGGTATTCTATTATATCACATAGATTGTAGTTTTCCTCACCTAGAATGAGTCAAAGAATTAAGAGCCACTCCCTTCTATGCTTCTCTGACATTAGACATGGGCACGACGCGGCGAAATTGTCGTTTCCGTTTTCGGTTATCGTTTCCGTTACGTAACGGAAACAGTAACGATAATTAAGCTGTCAGAACTCGAACTCAAACCGAAAAAAGAAAAATTTGGTCGGGTTTTTCATTTCCGTTTGTGGCATCGCGGCGATCGTGCAATGCGAAGCACAGAAAAGGTTTTTAAACGTTTTTTTAAAAAACCCTGACTCCAGGCCAAAAAAGCAGGCGAAAATATGCCTGCCTGAGGCTTTGCCACCTACCAGAGGGGTGGTTTCTGGGGGGTCCCCGGCCTTTCCCCCCCTCTTCTCCTGTCCTGGGCTGCTTGCACCAGGCTGAGGGGGGGTTCATCCTCGTCGTCTCGCCATGCCAAGCGGTGGGGGGGAGCCAAAATGGCGACCGCAATTTTTCTTTTGAAATCGTGGTCAAAACACACACCAAATCATCACAGAAACATGTGAAATTTATTTATTTTAAATGCCTGAATTTTACTAGTAGCAGCAGTGGTTTTTTTATAGCAATAAAACGTCGTATTGATTTTATTTTATTTTATTTTATTTTTTATTTTTTTAGACCTGCCCATTTGGGCTGGGCATGGGATGGGACCATGCAATTTTTTTGAACCATTCCACCAATGGCATCGCCATGTTTTTGACTGACACTTCTGGATGTCTCGGAGGGCATAAAAAGCCGAGGCACCTTCCAGAAATCGCAGTCGGGTGTATGGATGTGGTTGAGGGAGGAGGGCTGGCTGCTGGTGCTGGTGTGATCCGATCGAGATTGAGGAGGGAGGCTGGAGACTTTAGGATTTAAGTTAGGCAGGCAGGGAGGGAATTGAATTTAGAAAATAATTTCTTTGATTCCCTGCAGCTTTGTCTGCTGAAGGGAATAGCAGTTTATTCTTTATTTCTTCTCTGGCAGTTTGAGGATTTTTTTCTGATATTGGGTAAAGGGGGAGGTTCGACTGGGAGTAGGAGGTGTGGATTTATTTTAAATATATATTATATACTACCATTTATTTTCTATTTTCCCAACTTCAATTTGCTTGCACACACACACATTTGGGGTGCAAGCCAAGAACAGAACCTCTATCCTAAGTGATATCCTAACTGCCCACTCGCCCGTCCGCCCGCGCCGCCACCCTCCTGTGGCCCGCACCACCGCCCGCCCACTCGCCCACCCCCCGGCCCCGCCCGCCACCTAGGGCACAAAAACACCTAGCGCCGGCCCTGATTGTGGGACGCCCCTATGCTCTGGGAAGTCATATCACCCTAAACCGCGGTGGAAATGACAAACGACAAACGACAAACGGAAATGACAAATGTTGGAAAATTTTTGCGACAAACGGAAACGACCCGAAACGGACCCATTCCAACAAATGAAAACTCAAAATGTCATTTTTTCTGGTCGTGCCCATGTCTATCTGACATTTGAGATGTAGGGTTACACTTACTTGGAAGTTCTGTAAGTCCCATTGAAGACTGAATAAGCTGGTTCTATACTATTCCAGTAAAGACAAAATCAGGAAAAGGTCACATGGTTGTGGAAAAAATACAAATGTGAGAACTGGTGGCGATACATTTAATTGACCTTTAAGAATATAAAACAAAAAACAAACAGTAAGCTTTCGATGAAAATTCATCTTCGTGTGTATCATGTTCCTGAGGGTAGTTACAAACAAATGTGGTGTAATTCATGTCCCAAATTCAGAGAGGCCTGGTTAGCTTATTAAATGGAAAAAACAGCAGTGGCCATGTTGATTTCGGAACTTCGGCTAGCAGTTGGGAATTAATGGCCTGTCTCTTAAAACAGGAGGATAGTCGCAGGCAGTCTGCCCCCCCCCACCTGCCTCCCTTTCTGCCTTTTTGAAACACAAAGAGTTTCTTTTTAGCTGGGAGAGGAGAGCCTGCCCAGGGATTCAGCCTACCTCTAAGAGAGTTGGGGTTCGGAACTAGTTAAACCACCAGGAATAGTCAATTTAAGCCAAATTAATTGTACGCCTATATAATACATATAGGCGTACAATGTTGCATAAGTGTACTGTAACTGTGATGATGTCACCAGCATGGGGAGATTTGTTTATTTTTTGTTATTTAAGGAGTTTCTCCTTCTACCCCAGTTAACCTAGATTCATACTTCTCGCATTCCATATTCCATGTTCCAACTGTATTTGTTTTTGGTTTGAGCTTTCCTTTCACCTCTGTGTATGCTAGTCAGGGATCTCTTGAGGGAAAAAAGATCTGAGACAGAGACATCTCAGTATAGGAAGAAAAGAGGGATTGTCTTTCTGTTTCTCTCTGAGAGCAAAAGGCTGCAAGATTCACATTCCTTTGAAGAGCTAATGCAAAATGCTACACATCCTGTATCAAAAAATGCCAATACATCCTATGTTAGACAATGGTTTTCTGTGCAATGCACTTTTTTGTAGAAGAATGGCTCTCCTTTGCAATCAGGATTGCCTTTTGGGTGGCACTGTGTGACAGCTGAGAATTCCCTGTGAGGCTAATGCAAGACTTTTCTCCAAGATTTTCTGAGGAAATCTTGAGGAGGGTGGGGGGGGGAAGTGGGGTAGTTCTCCGTTTCTTGAAGGAAGCAAGATTCTGCAGGACTCAGATCTCTAGAATAAAGTATATAATTAGCAAGTAGCTTGTTAATTAACAATTACCTGTGGCAATTCTGTCATTTTTGAGTCATCAGAGTAATTAAGACTGTAGACTTTCTTGGTAGTCTGATGAAAGAGATACAGTGGTACCTTGTGTAAAGGAATTAATTTGTTCCAAATGAAATTATGTTAAGCAAATTTTCCTTTATACAAATTTCCCATGGGAATGCATTGAAAACAGGGTAATCCTTAATCGTGATCATTTTTATGTTGTACGGATTAACCCCATATATGATTCTGTTAAGCAAATTTCCCCTATCTCCAGAATTTTTATGTTGTACAGATTTTATGTTATACAAACCGTTTGTTATACGAGGGTCCACTGTATAAGATCCCGTTGTTTGATCTAATCTGACCCTATGAATGCTTACTTGGCCCCTACTCCTATATATTATATTCAGAGAGATTAATTTCTTGACCTACCTGAGATTTTGTGGTGAACAAGAGATTTAATTGAATTCTGATGTCCCTTCTTAAATACAGGATCTTAGATTATCTGAGAGAATCTTTTCTGGATGCTTTCTCTGTTCTCTGCCCACTCTACTGTAGCTACATGAAGATTCTTTAGTTACATTGAGAAGGGCCTTTTTGGTTGTGGTTCCAACTACTGGCAATGATCTCTCCACTAAAATCAGGTTAATGCCAAGGCCTGGTCTTTCCACCACTAATTAAAAGCTTCTTTGCCTTCTTTTCTAAACCAACTAGTTACCTCTAAGACATGCTAATGAATCTTGTTACTGTTTTATTCTTTGATCATTGTTTAACTTTCTTATCAATTGACTTTACTGTGTGTCCTTGGTTTACACCTTTGTAAACAATGTTGAGATTTCATTTTAAACAAGAAAAATGTTCAAAAAGAAAAAAGAGCCTTAAACTAGCGGACAGTTTTATTTTTGTTTTAAAGATGCCTCTCATGATTTCTTGCAAATATGAGACTTTTAGCAAGCCAAATTTCCAAAAGGTTAGGAGATGGATTATAAAGATGTCACTGCAGTGGTACCTCTACTTGCAGGTTTATCTGTTCTGAATGCATGCTCATAAATCGAACAACTCGTAAGTAGAGCAGCCGAATCTAAAAAATCAAAATAAATAAATAAATAAATATTTGAAAAGAAAATTAAAAATGGTAAGTAGAGCAGACCGCATCTAAATTTTGTAAAGCAGCAGTTAAAACACCAACAGTTTTCTTTCTTAAGTCAAATTGCTCGTAAGTAGAGCCGCTTGCAAGTAGAGGCACCACTGAATTAAATTCATATGAAATCAGGATGAGTAGCACAAGCATTGGTGACTATAGTTTAGGAAAGGAAGAATTAAGGGACGTGTTTTCTACTAGGTAGCATGAGAGAAGTGATAGTGGTCCAGAGAAAAACAGATCCAATGAAAACATTGTTGATGAAATGCTAGAAAAGTAAAGAGAAAGGAATGTCTCAACTTGACATCATGTTCCAGCGTAGGGTCATGCATCACATTTCATTGCAAGCCTCATCTGGAAACGTTTAAGAAGAATACACACTTGTGTAAATAATATCTGACACTTCAAAAGAAAACAACAGTTAAATTTAGTGGCAAAAATCCCTCTGCTGAGCGAAGAGTAAATGCATAGTGCTAGGTCAATTTAAAATGCCAAAAGGCAAAAGCCTGCAACTCAGAAGACCTAGCTAGCTGCTTCTGTGTTGTGACAGGAGGTTTCAAAGAGAGTCCAACCACTCATAAAAGTGAGAGATGACATCTGCCTGATAAAGAGGAGACCTGCAGAAATGTGAAAATCAAGCATTCATAATTACTTGAGCTAAAATCCATGCCTTTGATAGCCAGGGCTGGACTGGTGGGATTTGATAAGTCATCCATATTTTTTGTTAATGTCCTTGTGTGAGTCAGATCCCAATCTGCTTCTTCATGAACTGAAAGATTCCTTCCATTGGGATCCACTGCTAGCTTGTTGCCAAATGGAGTATTTTCACCAAATTCGCCTTCCTCTTACAACATTTACAGCTATTTCTGTGAGGTTCTAGACGGGCCCCCGGTGACCTGGAACAGCTTTTCAAGGGCCTCGGGATGCAATAATCAAGCGAAATCAGTGACAACTGCTGACACACACCTTTTATCCACCATCAGTGGAACTCCACTGAGCACAAGTCTGAATTCAGTTCACCATTTATGTTTACTAATAAAAATGTCGGTGTGGGTGTCTGTTTGTAGCATTGTTCCAAGACCATAATACTTAATTACTTGAAACTTAATGTGGATGTTTACAGGATCCTGCCAAATTCTCTTTAGTTGTTTTTGTTTCTTTTTCAAATAGGTTGAGGAATTGTATTTATTTTAAAATCTTTCTGTAGCTTCCAGTACCACACTTAGACAGTAGGTGGCCACACGAGAAAAGGCTGCCCTGGAGACAAATCCAAGTGACGTTTTCCTCTGGAGGACCTAGAGCTCTTTGGAGGTTGTTGAAATTGATGAGGGTGAGGAGATGGAGAATAAGGAGAAGGAAAGTCTGAATGGCCCCTAGGAAGGAGGCAGAAGAATTGAATAACCAAAAAAAAGAGTAGTGAGAGGAGGAAAAAGGAGAGGGAAAGGGAAAGCACTGGTGTCATAGTGAAGATGAGGTTCATCACATGACAGCAAAGAAGCATAGCATTATTCTTTTCACCCTTATTTTATTTTTGCATGGATTAAACAAAATTGTGGGATAACATTCTAATAGAAACAACCCTTTTGATCAAATGCTCTAAGTGGGGAAGGGTTGTTTATTTTTGTGCAAATTGGGGAAGTCTTGTGATGAGAAGCAAGAGTGCCCCTTGCCTTGCTCTCACCCAGTGGCGAGGCATCTTGCAGGGCTAGGAAGCATTACCCCTAAGGTTTTCTCCTTGAACTGAGGCAGGCTAAATCGGCAAGAATATAGAGAACACTTTGAGCATTCTTCACAATTCTGCTTTGGACACGGAGTAAAGTTCTACACACAGGCAAATGTGATGATTCTCGCCAATGCTCAATCAGTGTCCTTTTAATTAATTAATGGCTAAAAAAGGACTGGTTGTGGAGGCCAGTCCTATGTTGCAATGCAGAACTAAGGCTGCCAGCAACAGCAGTGGTTCAGTTTTGCATTTCCTGGCTTTTTGGCATTTCCGTTGTTCTAACCTTATCTTTTAAGTCTTCACTTAATGGGGTTTTTGGCACTGAGTATTCTACAGCCGTCTCCAGTTCTGGATAGGGCAGCTGCTTTAGGGTTGAATGAGTTGGGATATGGACTACAGTGCAGATGTACAGAAGGTTAAAAGCAGAGTTATATTACTGGGCAGACAAAGACGTTACCGATGTTTCAAATAAGTGTTAATTGGATAGCAAGTGCACATAAAGATTCTATAAAGCACTATATTTTAAAGTGAGAAGTCAATATAATGTGCATTTCAATGACTTATTGGAGGCAGAGGTGCAATTTTTCCATTGGAAATGCAAAGAAATGACATTTCCATGCCACATGTAAAAAGTACAAAGCAAGTTAAAAGACTTTTGACAGTACGCAGAAGTCATTTGTAAAATGTTCTTTAACATCTTGGGAGCTATTGTAGAATTTTGGTCTTTTCTCTCTGTTTTTTCAAGCCAGTTTGCCACTTTATAAGGCTATCGGTTTAAAACATGGCAAGCGACTTTCCCATAATATTCAGTAATGCCTGGTTTCCATAGTTCAACATATTCGGTGTGTATTTTTGCCAACAGAGGAAACTTTCTCATCCTATTTCCTGTGTTCATCATTCTCACTACAGTGACCCCCCACCTATCCCGGGGGTTAGAGACCAACCTAACCCGCGATAATTGAAAATCCGTGATATACAGATGCAGGTTGGGCTGGGCCTGGGAGGGCCTAACTGGGGGCTCAGAGGCCTCAGAAATGATTTTCGGCAACCTGGAGGTGACTTCCGGTTCACAGGGAGGCCCTTTTGTGGTCTCCAGAAGGTCTGGGAAAGCCTTCGCAGTCCTGTTTGAGGAAGCCCCAGTCCTGGGGTAAGTATGAGAGGCCTGAAACAGGCCATTGCCCCTTACCCCAGGGAGGCTTTTTTCAAACTGTATACTGCAGTCCCGCGATATAGCAGTATATGAACCACGAAAGGGCGGGGGACCACTGTATACATGGTCAGTTCCTAAGTTGGATTTGCATGCAGAAGGAGAGCCAAGCAGAGCTGGCCTTTCTTCCAGACAAGGCATACTGTACCATGTGCTACCACCATCACCCCACCCACCCAAACCCAATATGCTAAATGCCCCTCAACCAGCCAAATCATTCTGGAACATGGCACAGAAGATCCCACAAAACAATTTGGCTGCCCAGTAAAATGTCTAATTAAATCACTAATAATTTGCTGCTCTTTCATGGCACCCTAAACCTGTGACCTGAAGGAGGTAACTGGCTCACTCAGTCTAATGTCAGGGCCAGCCTTGGAACCAGTCTTGGTATGGCATCTTGAATGATGTAGTTCTGCTGCAGAAACATAGAATAAAACCCTTCCAAAGCCATAAAGCTTTGGCTCTCATGAAACAATGTAACATGTTTGTGAGAACCTACCCAGGCCCTACCAGCCTTTCAGTCATTTTAAGGACTTAAATAAAACTATTCACAGAGCATCACATTTGTGTCCAATGCAGTTACTTCACACCCTTCCTTGTTCTGCTACTAATTTTGTACCGTGACAGCGTTGGTTGTGATCATGTGGTTTTGTCCCTGTTTAGTCCCTGTTTCCGTTTTCTCACAGTCGTGATAGCTTGCCTCGTAACAACTGTTACTTCACGGTCTTGTTCCGTGACAAATTCTGAATTTGTCTTGCTTTCTTAATCCTTTTTTAAAATATCACAAATAAAACTTTTTTGATATTTCAATTTACTGGTCTTCTGGGATTTACACATCAATGCCACAGAATTTTCAGTACTTTCTTTAATAAACATTTGTGCTGCATGGTGTTTCCCATAGGGAAACTAATGTTGAATACCGCTTCAGCTGCTGACCACTAGGTGGATACTGGTTGTTGTGTGACAGTTGTTACCACACGGTTCCTTGTCTTGGAACAGGAACCAGGAACAAAGAGTGACAAGAGAATACCCCAACCCAGCGCTAGGTACAGTTTTGTCATGCTCTGATGCCGCTCCGGGGGCGTGGTCAGGACAAATTTCAGCTTTTGCACGACAGACAT